>OY288241.1:67904877-68509877 GCA_958450325.1 Agrostemma githago
CCGGTTAAGTTAGGAATTTCGATTTTCTCCAGAAACAAAAGTTGTAGTTAAGCTTTTAAAGTTTTCAACCTCACTGATTTTATATCGTTTTGATTTTTAATGATTTATTTATGAATTTTATAGTAAGACAGTGCAAATCTGAAAAAAATCTGTAAATTTTTAATTTATTACTTTTAATTACTTAAACTCCAACCTTTTGAGAAATAATTATGATTTTTACTTTCCTTGACTTTTAATCATTAATTATGCATTTACCTAATAAATATAATGTTTATGTCTCAAGGCCTAATATTAAATATTTTATATAACTCATATGTTAAACGATTTCTAATTATAATAATACCTATTTTGGAAAGTTACTATTTGAAGAAAGTTTCTATCTTTGGAAAGTTACTATTTTGGGAATATTTAAGATATCTTCGGATAATATATTTATTGGTTTGAATATGGAATAATGTTGGAAATGAGAATGTACAGTATATAAGTCTAGGATATGTTGGTTGTTATCATCAGCTATATGGTCAGTGTATTTGCGTCAGGGATACATTGATTGTCGAACTGGGTATCGTTTATGCTCAGGAGTCATGCGCATGTACTTAGGCTAGGACCTCGCTGAACGCAGTCCTATTATAGTTTGAGTTGTCTGGTGAGAGGGCTTAGGAGTCGCTTCGTGGGCACTGAGTTCCTTAACCAGTGAGGCTTAGGGGTCGCTTCGTGGGCACTAAGTTACACTTCGGTGTTGTTTTGACATATCTCTAGTAGTAAAAGCTGTACTTATCATCGATTTTATATTCCATTATTCGTTTTGACGCCGTCAGGCTGCTGAATTGTTTTCTGGTTTTGAATTTATTTTATATAATTCTTTGAGTTTAATCTATTTTCATATATTATGCTTCTATTGCCTATATATTATGTAATATGGCTGGGAGAACTGCCTGAGTTGCTCCCCACTGAATTGTGGCTGTTATGTTTATAACATGACAGGTATTCTTTGTTCCGGGGTTTGGTGTGCGCTAGCGAGTGACATGGATCCTACTCTGCTTTAATTATGTTTGTTTATGGATTGTTAAACCCATTTGAAGGATTTTTATTTTTAGCCCTTTTGTAAAAAGTGGCCTTTGTATTGACTGACCGTTCTTTTTGTAATATATAGAATATCAGTGTGTATTAATCCCAAATCTACAGTGTTTCCGCCACTGTATTGCGTTAGAATTTATAGGGGATTACAGTTGGTATCAGAGCATTGTTGCTCCCGACGCTCACACCTGATTTTAGGAAAATACTCGTAAATGATTTGAACATTAATAAAATATTAGTGAGAGAAGGGCAGAAACCAAATTAAGGATTTAACTGTTAGGTTTCCATGTTCTTGTAACTCAATGAATAGCATTGAATGTTTGTTTTATTTGTCCAAGAAGAAGATGAGTGGACAAGATGTTGATGTGATGCTGCTCCAGATTGGGACAAGACCCACTTAGCACTTCTAAGACCTTAATAGTCTAGGATCCTTGTTCTATGCTTCCAGTTTCTTCTTCTTCTCCTCCTCCTCCTTATGGATGTTGTTGTGTTGCTGTACCGCTACGACCTGATGTTGTTCGGCTCTCTGTTGTCACGTGTCGTTATTCCTAATGTCCGTGTGCTGCCACTGCTCTCTGTGTCAGTTTTTCTCTTCTTCTTCTTCTTCTTCCAATCCTTGTCTTATAAATGGTCATTTTCAGTCTCGTGGTGAATTCTTGTTTTATTCTCTCATTTTGCCCTCCATCCCTTGAGATTCTTTGGTTAGACTCATGTCTTAGTGAACCCCACAAAAAGTTAAAGATGTTTGAGGTTTAGTGAACCCCATTACCTTTGGTTTGAGGATTTTGAGCTGTACCCTATTTTCTAAGCAAGTAAGAACTTTTTGAGGATTGATTTCAATAGTATTAATTGATTGATGGAATTAATAAGATTTTACCTTAAGTGTTGATCTTGGATTATAATTTACTTGATTATATAAAGTACTTAAAGAAGATAAACTTTTGGATAGTAAGATTATATGTTATTTTGATGGATATCTAGTACCTAACCTAGAACCGAACTAAGTGTAACTAGTAATATTACTTTGGAATTCCCACCTAATGTTGATTTAATGGAATAGTCATTGACTTTTGGGATCATAGACTTTTAGAGTTTTAGCCTGAGTGTTGTGGTACCATTTCAGGTTTTCGTTAAGGTTTTAGTAATGTTGGTTGACATAGATTAAACTTGGATCTTATGGATGAGATCATCGAGTCTGATAAGGTCGTAACCTATGAAGTTTGGAGTTGAGTGACCCAACATTATTTGAATGGATTGTCCTTATTCTTAAGGAAGAGAAAGGCCATGATCACAATTCGGATTTACATTACTGTTTTGAGAAATATTTTAATACCAACCACCTAATGGAATTTACAGTTCAGAACCCTTAGACAAGCATGATTATGGCTTTGTGGAATTATTGAATGTATTGTACTGACGTTGTTGCGATTTGAAATTTGATGGACTTCTAAGGAACCTTACTCAAGTGATGTGTTGGAAATGTGAGTGACTGACACTACATGTAATAAGGTTTGATATATTATACTAACTTTTGTTCCCTTGTAATGTTATGAGCATAATCGTGGGATCAATTTGAAGACTTAGTGCCCGAGATTTGTTAAGTTGGTGGATCTTGTTTAGTGTTCCTTACTCGAGAAATTTGGATATAGCTCGAGTACAACCTGGTGAGCTTCAAACAGTTTTAGAGCTTTGTTGGTTAATTGGTTTGATAGTGTTGTGGCAGTTTGCAGAATTTCGGTAGCATGATTTGATTATGAGTTATTTGGTTGATTCTTACCCTATTGATTAAGTGATTGTATGAGCAAGTGAAGCCTTGTATTGGAGGTTGTAGCTGTTGATAGTCTTAGCTTGGAAGTTATAGCAAGTGATAATTTTGGAGGTTGTAGACTGTGTAGGACAACCCATTTTCCTGATATTAATGGCCTTAGTATTATTTTGTGAAATTAGAAACCTGAGTTTGTGGGAGTCGTACTAGGGAATCTTGAGAACCTTAAACTCCTCTGTAATCCTTGAGAGCTCTGATTGACTCTCGTTTTCATTCTTCCTCCGTTTCTCTCGAATTCTACTCCTCCAATCGCTATTGGTATCCCTTCTGATCTACCTCTTTATCGAATTTGAGATTTTGTTGTTTCGATTTAATCCTTAAACTTTTAATCAAACTTCCCGTTTTGAAAAATATTTGACTAATTTAAACTTTTGAGTTATCATTTTTATGTTACAATTTTAAGCTTCAAACATCGTTTTGCTTTGACGTTTTTATTGAAGTTTATATTTAATTATTTTTAAAATATCTTAAAAACTTGTTTGAAATTAGATCGACAGTATTTCAAATCTTTGTTTTTAAATGATCGAAATTTTACGAATATTTTCATAACATACAAATACTGACTGAGAAAATTTAACTTTTGAAAATAATTTCATAAATTCAAGCTTTCGTTTTATTTTTGTTGGTGAACTTTTGAATTTGTTATTAGAATCATTTGATGACTAGTTCGAGATTTCCTAACGCTAAACTCGATTTATCAAAATTTGATTTTGTTTTGTCTTAAATCAAAATGTTGAAGAGTTTCTTAATCAAATTGATTTAGCGTCGTTTTGAAAATGTTTTGGGTACCCTCTTTCCCTCGAATTTGTTTTTAAATATAATTTAATGTCGTTATTTTATCAAATAACAGTACCTTGCGTTTTTAATAATTTGGAAAGTTTTAAACTTCGGGTAGATTAGCCCAACTCTTCTCGTAATAAATTTTGCACTCGATTTCATATCAGGTTTGATGATTTAAAAATTCCTATTAAACCAAGATTTTGATGCGAGCTAAGCATTCTAATTTTTCCAAGTGAATAACATTATTTTTGTGTTCCTGCAAGTTTCGGGGACGAAACTTTTTTTTTAGTGGGGAAGGTTGTAACACCCCTAATTTTTATAAATTAAATTTGTATCCATATTTTTATTTGGTTTGCGATTTAACTTGTAATCCTTCATTTTAAATCTTATCGGATTTACTTTGACTTCGTCTTAAACTCCTGAAATCTTTATTTTAGCTCGAATTTCTATTTTCAACTCGAAACTCGTTAAAACGTTTTATTATTTCTTCGAGAAATTATTTTATTAAACTTTCATTGAAAAATATCATTTTGCTTTCGATAAATCAATTTAATTCATTTTCGTTGAAAACTATTTATTCGTCGAGAAACTCAATTTCCTTACAAACAATTATTTAAACTCGAGATTGACCCATTTGATTTTCGAGTCAACTAATTATTTTTATCAACTTCGAACCTGACCCAAATATTTAATGTTACGACAAAATAATATTTTAGCCCATCTCGAAGTTTGGGTCTAATTCTTTTCTTATGCGATTTTAACCCAATTTATTTGTAAGTCAGTTATTTATTTTTACTAATGATTTCGATCAAATCGTAAATTATTTTTCAACCCAAATCGAGTCTGTTACCTCGTCTTACTAGATGAGTCACTAAAATATATTTTATAAGTTTAAGCACCTGTTTTTATTTATCCTAATTCTTGTCAACTGCCTCTATCTCTAGCGGTTGTTATTGTTACATTATCACTTATATTATTTTATGATTTACACTACTTAGCTAACCTCCTATTCCTATCCTATTCCTACTCTCCTACTCCTACTCCAATTTTTGCTTCGTAAGATTAGCTTAGAAGTGAGTTTGTATGCAAACTCTCAACTTCCCATCTTATTTGTTTGCTTGTGCTTCATAAAGGAAGCATATGAACGTTCTTCTTCCTCTTTTTTTTTTTATTATCCGTGTACCAACTCTAATCTACCTCACAAAATCATCCTCTATTCTTGCTCGTTCTTGCTCTTAATTCATCATCTTCCGTTCTAAACTCAGGGTAATTTAATTACTCTTAATCCGCGTCATTCTTAGTTTTTTTTAGAGTAACTTTTATATGGTCGTAACACCATATATGTATACCATTTTGTAGGCTATTTTGAGGATCCCGAGGCAGACGAGTATATAGTCGATTCGAATCTCGATGAAGGTAACACATGATGGCATGACTCGGTATTGCATGATATATATGTTGTAGTTGCTTGTAGTATCGTTTTAAATCGAATTTTATAAATATGTTTACTATATTATTAAGATGATATGTTTCAATCTTCTAAAAATTATTATAGGGCCGAGACTAAAACATATGAATAAGAAAATTAATTTCTTAATTTTTCGTGATTTTTAATATGAATTATCAAATTGAAAGTTTTATTGTTTTTAGTAAAGTTGCAGCATGTTTTCGAATCTGTTACTACTTTTGTACGATTTTTACTCCTGTTTAAAGATCTTATTTTCAAAAAGTTTGAAAAGAGACTACGGTTTATTTTAAGTCTATTATACGTCTATTAAATTTCATAAATTAATTCCAAGTAGTTTCGTCACAACAAATCGTTTATGAAACTGTGACAGATTAGTTCACGAATCTGTCAGTTGTTGTAAAACCTAATTTAAAACCTATGATAAACTTTGAATTTAATTTTGATAATTTACTTACATTAACTTTAAAGAGTCTAGTTAATGTTTCTAATTGGATTTGTTTTGAAATAAAATTTTAAACGTATTTTATTAAAGAAATACTATCGGGTGTCGGATTCTGACAGTTTATCAAACTATGAATAAACAGCCCGGTTAAGTTAGGAATTTCGATTTTCTCCAGAAACAAAAGTTGTAGTTAAGCTTTTAAAGTTTTCAACCTCACTGATTTTATATCGTTTTGATTTTTAATGATGTATTTATGAATTTTATAGTAAGACAGTGCAAATCTGAAAAAAATCTGTAAATTTTTAATTTATTACTTTTAATTACTTAAACTCCAACCTTTTGAGAAATAATTATGATTTTTACTTTCCTTGACTTTTAATCATTAATTATGCATTTACCTAATAAATATAATGTTTATGTCTCAAGGCCTAATATTAAATATTTTATATAACTCATATGTTAAACGATTTCTAATTATAATAATACCTATTTTGGAAAGTTACTATTTGAAGAAAGTTTCTATCTTTGGAAAGTTACTATTTTGGGAATATTTAAGATATCTTCGGATAATATATTTATTGGTTTGAATATGGAATAATGTTGGAAATGAGAATGTACAGTATATAAGTCTAGGATATGTTGGTTGTTATCATCAGCTATATGGTCAGTGTATTTGCGTCAGGGATACATTGATTGTCGAACTGGGTATCGTTTATGCTCAGGAGTCATGCGCATGTACTTAGGCTAGGACCTCGCTGAACGCAGTCCTATTATAGTTTGAGTTGTCTGGTGAGAGGGCTTAGGAGTCGCTTCGTGGGCACTGAGTTCCTTAACCAGTGAGGCTTAGGGGTCGCTTCGTGGGCACTAAGTTACACTTCGGTGTTGTTTTGACATATCTCTAGTAGTAAAAGCTGTACTTATCATCGATTTTATATTCCATTATTCGTTTTGACGCCGTCAGGCTGCTGAATTGTTTTCTGGTTTTGAATTTATTTTATATAATTCTTTGAGTTTAATCTATTTTCATATATTATGCTTCTATTGCCTATATATTATGTAATATGGCTGGGAGAACTGCCTGAGTTGCTCCCCACTGAATTGTGGCTGTTATGTTTATAACATGACAGGTATTCTTTGTTCCGGGGTTTGGTGTGCGCTAGCGAGTGACATGGATCCTACTCTGCTTTAATTATGTTTGTTTATGGATTGTTAAACCCATTTGAAGGATTTTTATTTTTAGCCCTTTTGTAAAAAGTGGCCTTTGTATTGACTGACCGTTCTTTTTGTAATATATAGAATATCAGTGTGTATTAATCCCAAATCTACAGTGTTTCCGCCACTGTATTGCGTTAGAATTTATAGGGGATTACAAATATTATTCTAGACCCTCCTATAGAAAAATCAATACTCACGCATGATTCTACTGCCTAAAATATTATTATATCTAATTTTGTTACCATACATAATTTTATTTTGATTGCAATCCAGTATATATGCTATATATTAATATTACGTATAATATTATGATGTGTACGCATAATATTATACACATTATACATACTCCCTATTGTCACGTATATCTATTATAGACATTATACGTATAATATTCAATAGTTAATAATAAACCGTTACTAAAAAGTAATAATAATATGTTATTAAATGACATTACACACACATATTATTAAAATATTTACGTATAACATGGTGTAATAATATGGTTATACGTATATTATATTTAAATGATGGTGTAATAACATGGTTATACGTGTAATAATATGTTATACGTAAATGATATGGTATAATATGGTGTAATAATATGTTATACGTAATAGCTAAAATAATATGGGTGTTAATGGAGATACCCATTACACACAATATACGCATATGTTAAAATAATATGTCGTGCAATGCCATATTATGCATCGCCATGTTATAGTCATTATGCGCATAAACTATTACTTTCAGCCCAAAATAGAAATAGGGAAGAAATGGTGTTTCAGCCCAATAAGGAAACATGGAAGATAAATAAAAATCGGAGGGAGTATATCCTATTTACCTTCCAATAATAATTCTATTACAATTATACAATTATGTACAGTAAATCTTCCTTTCACACATTGTGCTTTGTCCTATAAATTCTACTATTGCGTCCATCATTACCCTCAGTTTCTCATCTAACTTGTTTTCGTTCAAAATGAATCTTGGTTTCCTCATAAACCCCGTTAAAGACATCACTATTCCTGAACCGTATTTGAAATATGTTAATGTTCGCACAAAAATGACGAGTAAATGGAACCTACCAGATCTTTACAGCCATACAAATTGTGTCGCTGCTGTTCACTTCATATTGATTGATGAAGAGGTATTATAAATCAATGTTTATTTATTTTTAAAAAAGTACTAACGCATAATTTATGGTTTCTGATATGGATCAATCTTTTTATATTTAACAGAAGAGTATGATACAAGATACAAGCCACTATACCTAAAAATCTGATCCAGCTATATGGGCATCGCATTTTGGAGGGCCGTGAATACATCTTCACAAATATGATGATATCTGTAAATGAGGGACCTGATGTTTCTTACGTATCTGTTTGTCATTACTACCGGTTATTCATGAAATATGCAACATGCATATACGAGGTGGGTGGACCTACAGGTTCAATAAGCCCATATAATTTCAAAAATTTCTCCGACATACTGGACAGGAAGGTTTCAGAAAAAAAAATTCATAGGTAATTCATCGTTTATTACTTCATGCCTTATTACATGTGTGTATATAATTTGAAAATATTTATATCAAATATAATTTCAAAAAATGCAATGCAGATGTCATTGGGGAGCTCACAAGTAAAGATCCAACCAAAATGTTTAAGGGTATCAAGTTCTTCACCATAAAGATAACTGATATAGAGTATGTTTATGGGACTGCACTATCTTCTTAACTTTTTATAGATATATCGCATATTTGGATTAACAAGTTAGATACGTATTTAACAGGGGAAAGGTCTTAAGTTGTGACGTTTGGGCTGACTATAGAGATCAACTTAAATTTTATGATGACTGGGACACGAAGACAGAACCAATAATAATGGTACTTCAAAATGTCAGATTTGGAATTAGGAGAGGTAAACAAGGACTAATTTCTATTTTTATTATTGCGTAGTCCAAATGATATATATCATCATTGTGTCATTATTTTATAATGTATGGAGTATATTATTAAAGAAGATTATTCAATTGAGTCGTACCTTTTTTGTATTGGTTGACTATTTTTCTATTAAATTTATATATTTACATTTCTATTGAACAAGTGAGGTTAGAATTCATACAACTAAATATGCCCCCGTATCATTTTAAATTATGCTATCCCAGAACTTAAAGAGTTTCAAAGAAAGTATTTGTTAAATCCCCTATTACTTATGAAAATACATTACATTAAATAAAATGATTATTTTTCCTCTAAGTCACTATTAAAAGTTGACATTTAAATTTTGTATTGTAGAGCCCGTATGATAAAGGATGCAGCCAATTTCGGTGCACAAACTGCCAAATGTATTGATGATTATGGTGCGCCAAATTTGGAGCATAATGCACAACACATGAAGTGGTCATTCACGAGTTCAACTGCAAGTACCTCAGAGAATAATATATAATGAAGAAGGTGGTGCGATGATTGATTGAGTGTCCACTAATAAAATTGTGACCCGAGTGGCGAGAGAAACAAGTTAAAGCCATTTTCAGTATTACTACTTAAGTAAAAAATAAACAACCGACATATTAGTCGGTTTCGCATGGTTTGTGTAAGAGATAGTTACTGTTAGGAAATAAGTGCCTAGCAATTGTCCTTTTGGGTCTTGAATTGATTTGTTCCTGATATCTTTCCTAAAGTTGATCTTCTTGTTTTGGTAACATAAGATTGTTTGGTTTTAGGAAAGATTAGTCGTTGTTTCCTAATTAGTTTAGGTAACCAGTTTAGGTTGAATAATATTATATAAAGACCTGACTAGTTTCTATGTTAATTAGGACAGAGAGATGATTTGAGAGCACAATATAGAGAGCTGATTTGTGAGGTTTTCGTGAGGGAAAACTCAGTTTGTTCCGAGTCTCTATTATTTCGTGGTCTATTGATCTCGTCTTCGTTGGAGACCGTTGGAGTTGTTCGGATCTTGGTTGGCCACAAGATCGTTTGTCCTTCGTCTCGTCGGTGAGTTCGTCGCAGGTCGAACTCAGTCTGGGTAGTCTCTTTTCAGTTTGAGATTACTATCTGGTTGGTAGAATTTGTAGTACTTTTGGCTTTAGCTGTGAGCTATTAAGCGCGTGTATTACGGTCTACTGTTGTACTATTATCTCCACAATAGTGAATTTGGTCTCCTTGTCGATGTGGACGTAGCCAGTGATTTTGCTGGTGAACCACGTAAATCTGTGTGGCAGTTTATTATTGATTGCTATTTGTTTTGTTCTTCCCGCGTAATTAACAAACCGTTGGTAACGGGACGCCTCCGTTACAACAAACTGGTATCAGAGCTTCAGGTTGTTCTGCTTCCGCTTCTGAGCTCCAGGTTTTGCTTCCGCTGAGTTAGGCGTTATTTGGGTTAGTTGTATTTTTTTTGTGAGAAGATGTCTGGAGGAACAATTTTAAAGGTTGATAAATTCACAGGGAGTAATAGTTTTGGGTTGATAGGCTCGGGTGAAGATGGTAGTGTTGGCGGTAAGGTGGAGTTTTCATCTGTACGGGTCGAACTACGTAATTCTGAAGACATGCTATCGACGGTTGTTTTCGCTTCTCCACGAGGCGGGCTCCTAGGTGGAGCAGACCCGTGCCTTGGGTTAAAAAGGTAAAGCCCGTGCCTTGGGTGAAAAAAGGCAGAACCCGTGCCTTGGGTTAAAAAGGCAGGACCCGTGCCTTGGGTTAAAAAGGCCGGACCGTGCCTTGGGTTAAAAAGGTAAAGCCCGTGCCTTGGGTGAAAAAAGGCAGAACCCGTGCCTTGGGTTAAAAAGGCAGGACCCGTGCCTTGGGTTAAAAAGGCAGGACCCGTGCCTTGGGTTAAAAAGGCAGGACCCGTGCCTTGGGTGAAAAAAGGCACGACCCGTGTCTTGGGTGAAAAAGGCAAGACCCGTGCCTTTGGTGAAAAAGGCAAGACCCGTGTCTTGGGTGAAAAAGACAATCGAGATCTCGGGGAAGATCTTTTGTGCTTTGGGCTGACAAGCTGAAGCAGGTTGGTAATACGGTACTCGAGGGAAAGGAGAAAAATTACTATTTGACTGAAGACCGTTGAAAGATGTGATCGTTCAGGTCAAGGTGGAGACTATTGGGACAAGTAGTGACTTGAGAATCGACTGTTCGAAGCTGCACTTTGAAGATTGGTTCAGGCTGGACAATTTTAGTCAAGGTGGAGATTGTTAGGAAATAAGTGCCTAGCAATTGTCCTTTTGGGTCTTGAATTGATTTGTTCCTGATATCTTTCCTAAAGTTGATCTTCTCGTTTTGGTAACATAAGATTGTTTTGTTTTAGGAAAGATTAGTCGTTGTTTCCTAATTAGTTTAGGTAACCAGTTTAGGTGGAATAATACTATATAAAGACCTGACTAGTTTCTATGTTAATTAGGACAAAGAGATGATTTGAGAGCACAATATAGAGAGTTGATTTGTGAGGTTTTCTTGAGGGAAAACTCAGTTTGTTCCGAGTCTCTATTATTTGGTGGTCTATTGATCTCGTCTTCGTTGGAGACCGTTGGAGTTTGTTCGGATCTTGGTTGGCCACAAGATCGTTTGTCCTTCGTCTCGTCGGTGAGTTCGTCGCAGGTCGAACTCAGTCTGGGTAGTCTCTTTTCAGTTTGAGATTACTATATGGTTGGTAGAATTGGTAGTACTTTTGGCTTTAGCCGTGAGCTATTAAGCGCGTGTATTATGGTCTACTGTTGTACTATTATCTCCACAATAGTGAATTTGGTCTTCTTGTCGGTGTGGACGTAACAAGTGATTTTGCTGGTGAACCACGTAAATCTGTGTGGCAGTTTATTATTGTTTGCTATTTGTTTTGTTCTTCTCGCGTAATTAACAAACCGTTGGTAACGGGACGCCTGCCTTACAACAGTTACTAAATAATAACAAACTACATGTCGTCCGCGTCGAACTACTCTAAGTAATAAAATTGTCTTAGTGATTTATATATTTCCATAGCTTTTGGAATAATATTAATGTCTTTTTATATATATACGTATATATATACACACACACTACATGATTGGTCAGTTTTTAAAATTTGTTATAAAGATGGTCAAGATGGTTACATTATAACATAAAGTATAACGTCATAATTATCATATAATCATATACCGAGTACTAATCATAATAATAATTACATCGACCAAGAATTATCACCAATAATATCAATAATTAATTTGTATGAACCACGAACGGATGATTATAATTTGTGATTTATGATTAATATTCATTTGTTAAAGCATACAGTGATATATCACGTAAATCGGCAACCAAACATACGTATATTTAAATATTGCCATAAATATTATGCCATGTAAATATTACGTCATATATATGTAAATTCTCACCCTTGGAAATTGGAGTTCCCTAAAATATTATATCTAATTTTATATATAATATGTATACCATATATATATAACACATCTAATTATAGATAATATTAAGAGTAAATTAAAAATTACTCCCTTTTAAGATACCAATTTTAAAATTTACTCCCTTTTGAAATTTTTGTTAAAAATAACTCCCAAAATCTATCAAAAGTTCAAAAATTGCTCCCAAATTTATTTTTAGGACGAAAATGCCCTTGGTTAGAGGGTGAGGTGAAGTAATATGGTATAAAAAAGTTAGGGGCATTTTCGTTCAAAAATTATATTTTGGAACAATTTTTGAACTTTTGATAGATTTTGAGAGTTATTTTTAACAAAAAAATTTAAAGGGAGTAAATTTTAAAATTAGTATCTTAAAAGGGAGTAATTTTTAATTTACTCTAATATTAATTGCCAAAATATTACATTGTGTTGATACACATTCCCTAATATGACTTGGGACTGACTTTCGGGAATCAGTATCATATTTTCAGGAATGAGTATTCCAGTGGACATATATATAGATATTATATTTTTGTATACGTTATCAATACACAAATGCTATAAATATTCTATCACGCTGAATATATATTTAATACACAAATATTCCAGTGTGATTATAACCATGTATGTGGACTTATGTGAGTATTTAATACACAAATATCAAGAAGATAGTAACTTATATGAGTATAAGTTACTATCTAATACAATATTATAATATTCATTATTTCAGGAAACTAAATAAGAGTAAATATGATCCATATTTTCAAAATAATATGTGCAAATATTTTATTACATTTGATACGTATGTAATATGTATTCTTAATTCTTAACATAAATAATTAAATAATAAATTATTTTGTGTGTATATATATTGCCGTGAGTTCTTCATAAGAGAACTCATTATCATGAATTTTATACACACTACTTCATAAGAAAATTCACAATAAGGTGTATGAAGTAGTCACGGTAATACAACCCGTGACTAAATTCGTAATAGACATTCGTAACAAGGTTGCCTTCGAGGTATGTATGTTGTCCATATTCAAAAATTCATATATCAAATTCAATTGCGCAACAGTCAATACTCATTTACGTATTAAAATTCGTATATTAAAATTATGTATTTCTAATGTTTGTTCTCAATATATATAGCGAAACTCAACATTGTACACAGGGAACTATAATCACACTCTATTAGATAAACTATGGATCACTTGCCGGCGAAGGAGGCTAGGTTGAAAAGACGATGTATACTAAATAACAAACGTCAACGCACAACGCACTCTCCAACGGGTACAAATTACTATACAGACATCATTTAGGACTCTTCATACACTCGTCGTGATACTTTAACGAATAACGTGTCAAACTTAGGAATTATTCCATGACAAAATTACCTCGGAATATGTTTCAGGCTACATACATAATAGTTCTGCACGCTCGGCACTATCGAACATTACTAATTCTTACAATTCAGGTTATTACAATAACACTTATTTTTTTAAAGCAATAAGTTTGGGTCTATTAACATTTTAAACATAATATTTTTTTTCATGAAATGCAAACGTACTACACAAGAAATTCACGTGAAACACAAGCTTCATCCTCTCATCAAACCCTTAGAATGTCATCCTGCCTCGATAAAAGTAGTAATACTACGTTCCACTTTATTTACAATTATTTTCGGTGAATTTCATTACTCTACTAATGCAAACAAACTTCCCCATGTATAACTCTTTTTGTCAGAAAATCACTATGCATCTGGTAGGGGTATTAACGTTAATGCTTTGAATACACTACCTTCAACAAGTAAGCAAGCTACACCATCATCTGCAGTTCTAACAGCAGATATTTAATATTCCACCCAGTTTTCTTTTATTGGGACATCGTTTCAGTTATATATACATTTATATTTGAATTAAGAATACATTATTTGACATTGCATTGGAGTAGATATACTAATAATCCATCAACCAAACACCACACTGACTAACTAACTATCTCATCATTAATGGAGTAGATATACTAATAACTAAAGCAATAACCTAACAGTAATACTAACATGTAATCATTTGGTTCATTCAGATTAGGAATGCAACTATGCAAGTATTATTATTCCATCCCATCAACATACATTCCATATGAATTTGTCAAATTTTGTTTGGTCTATGTAAAAAGTTCCTCTATTTTTTTAGTAAATCGAATTCACAGAATTCTATGTGTTGTCTTTGTTTTTTTATCTGTTCATATGACTTTAGATGGATAACATAACAATCTCGATCTAACACGGTGATAAATAAACATGTGTGGTAGACATATATATAGTCCATTAAATTATATGAGAGATAAAATGATTGAAATCCATGATATGATTTTGATAATAAATTAAACCTAATGTCATTAATCACCAACACTAGTAGGCAGCGAAAATATAAAAATATATAAGTACCTGACCAAGGACACAACAGCTACAGGTCCTTCAGATATATAGCTTGATATAATGTTACTTCAGGTATTAGAATCTTGATATAGGCATTTCCAACTCTTCCACAGTGATCTTCATAGCAATAGCTATTGGAAAGCGGGTATACAATCATGCAACTCTGAAAGAGAAAATTTATGACCCAAATAATTTACAGAGTGCTAGATAAACAATCAAAGTATCAAAGTAATAATTGAGAAATTGGAAGAAGAACCAAACAACAAATTACTTTAATCTCTGATCATTGAAACCCACAAACGACAATTAAATTAATTAAAGTCCAAGTTCTTAACAGTATAAGCATTAAAACAACATGATTAATAAAATATATAGATGAATTCCAACCCATAAACCGACATAAAGTGCAAAGTAAAAGTGAATAAAATAAACAAGAAAGAACAGAAACAAGAAACTGAAGGATTATTGTAATACTAAGAACAATTTCCGTGAATCTAGAACTAAGCAAACAACTCAGTACAACTTTTTTCCGAGTAAAGTGGCTTTGAGTGTCGAAAACAAATTACCTTGCCGAGAAGTACAACAACAAAGGCGATTATCGTCAATGTAAGTAGACTGCAAACCCATCATCCATGAACCAACTGAAGTATCATCGTGTGCATAGGACTTTAAAGATACACTACGAAACGAAAAAAGAATAGCATGTTAGCATCATGAGCTCGGCCAACTTTAAATTGCACTTCAGAAAATGATAAAATAGTTATGCACAAAATTTAAAATTTGACATGTGAATATAAATGCACAGAACTTCTACCTATTTACGAAGATGTACTCTGCTAAACTTTTGAAGAGTATAAACAATGAACTCGCAGCATGACGAAAATACCTGTGAAATCAAAACAGCAGTCAATATTATACATAGCATCTTATTATGGATGCAGCAAGAGTACTTAGGAAAGATTGGACTACTTACGTTTTCTGATCGCCATATTTCCTCCAGTCAGGCTCGTACCATTGCTTTTCCCTGAAAATAATGAAGTGCCATGACTAATAAAATAAATAGACGAATTCCAACCCATAAACCGACATAAAGTGCTAATTTAAAGTGAAAAAATAGAATCTAATAATTTTACCAAATCTGGGACAAATACTTCCTATCCAAGTGACTCACATAAGCACAGTAACGCACAAAAAAAGTAGAATGCATATCCGAGTCCTAAATCTAGGGAAATATTTATCAATTACAACTAAGAGTAGTTACTATGAGTATTTGTTGATTGATTGTGAGAAATTGAGGACTTAAAACTTACAGTAAAATTAATAAACATGGAGATTTGGAAAAACTTATTTCTCATCAAGCACATTCAACCGGGAAGAAATCCCCAAAATTTACACAATAAAAATCATGATAAAACTACAAAGAAAACCCTAGCTCTAAGCTGTTATTTTCAAATCAAGTACACAAATCGATGATGAAACATCGTAAATAAATAGATTTCAGATCATAAATTGTTAATTGACCAACCATGAATTGTGAGTAAGGGAGAAGAACATTGAAATCAGACAAATAACCTAATTTGTCAAATAGGAAGGCAGGGATAGTCGGAGATGTTGATTTGAGAGGTAACCGCGTCGGAGGAAAGGAGTAGCGGCGGCGGCCGGCGTCAGCACTGTAGTGGAGGCCGACATGAAGTTTTAGATGTTTAAGGGTTATGGTTTGAGGGTATCAACTAACAGGGTGTGTTACTGACTTACTGTGTGAGGGAGGAAGACGAAGTGAGCAATCTGAGCATAGTGTATGACAAATAGACTTACCCATTAAACTTTAGAATTCAGCGGACACAAAAAAAGCAATCAGTTATTTGCAGTCTGCATATGGAGAATCGTTGTCTGGTATGGCCCGAACCTGAATCAGGAATAAGGAAATTTGGTGGAGTGTGGACCACACCGAATTTAAATATCCCAGCTCCGTCATGCCAAAACCACCTCCTAATAACACCTTTTTACCGGACCAACCACTAATGTTTTATTAGAATTTATAAACACAATAACCACTGCAGTACGATACAACTCACGTATATTCTGGCCAAATCAAAATAAATATAAAGCAAAAGGATTAACGTTTACAAAGAATCCAGTTTTATATATTAAGGACATATTACTCATCTGACTAACATACTTATAAATTACAGTGCAGTGTGGACGCTCCAGTCGCTCACCTTTAACACCAGGAAAATATACGCTTCAAAGTCGGGGAATAATTTCTTCCGTAACTAGGAACATTGAACAGGAGAACGAACAAATGGATTTGAACTATTCTAGGCCACATGGTGGACTACCAACAACATCTGATGTTAATCCAACCATTCAAGATGAATTATATTCAAGCGATGATGACTTAACCGATAATGATTACACAGGTATTCCAAAATTATCGAGTTACACAATTATTTACGTACGTAAATTTGACTTTCCTAACCATAATTTATATTCACAGGTTATTGGGACATAGGAGACCCCACGTGGACGTGTAAGAAATGTGGTGCACTAATGTGGTACCAAGAAAGGACAGTTAAAAATAGTAATACCCCAAATCCTGAGTTCTCACTATGTTGCGGTAACGGGAATATCACGTTGCCTCGACTGTCAAGCGCACCAGATACATTGCGTATTCTATTTTCTAATGAAAATGCAGAAAGTAAACACTTTCTGGAGAACATAAGGGCTTACAATATGATGTTCTCATTTACTTCATTGGGGGACAGGATAGATATTTTGGTCAACCAAGGCAGTGGACCACATACTTTCAGACTCCATGGGCAGAACTATCATCGAATAGGGAGTCTTCTACCAGAAGAAGGATCATCTCCAAAGTTCGCTCAGTTGTACATATATGACACCGACCATGATATTGATAATAGAATGCATCACTTCAGATATCACCTAAATATCAAATGTGGTTATATTAATAGATTGAACATGAATCGAGTAAAAATAATAATATTAACATTTAATTGTATTCTGGTAGGAAAAATCCTCTTAACGAGAATAGTGTCAAAAGTGTGCAAGAGATGTTAGATCAATATAATTCGTTGACAAAATCTTTTAGAATGGCTCGAGATCGATTGGGATATGATCAGGAAGAGGATACAAACGTGAAGCTAAGACTCATTGGAAGACGACAAAAAGATGGTCGAACTTACAACCTACCAAGTGTTGATGAAGTTGCAATGTTAATCATAGGGGACGTTCATAACTTTGATGAGAGAGATTTAAATCTCGAGCAAAAAGATGGAAAATTGAAGAGAATTAATGAACTTCATCCTTCTTACCTCCCCATGCAATACCCTATCTTATTTGCTACAGGGGAGGACGGTTATACGGTTGACATTGGGTTTTCTGAGAGCAGCAAACGTAAAAGGAAGACTATTAGTATGAGAGAGTGGTTCACTTTCAGGATATTTGAAAGAAGAGACGAGCCTACCACTATATTGGATGCACGAAAGTTATTCCATCAGTTTTTGGTCGATGCTTTCACTATGGTGGAAACTCAGAGGCTTTCCTACATTAGAGCAAACCAGAAGAAATTTAGAACTGATATTAAGAGGAATATTACTGATGCCATTAGTAGAGGAGATGATTGCTCAACATCCATTGGTAAAAGACTAGTGTTACCTTCCTCTTTTCCCAATGGAGAACGATTTATGATTGAAAATTACGGCGACGCTATGGCAAACTATAAGTGGTTCGGTTTCCTTGACCTATTTATTACATTCACGTGTAATCCAATGTGGCCGGAAATTGTAAGACATCTCAAGGAAAGAGGCCTGAAACCCGATGGAAGACCAGACATTGTTACTCGGGTCTTCAAGATAAAGCTTGACCAATTTATTATGGACATAAAGAAAAAGAAGATATTTGGTAAAGTGCAAGCTGGTACGTTTTCTACTAATAACAATGGCCTTATCACTGTTTAAGTTATCACCTCTACTTCTATCTAATCTTTCTTACTACTCCCTTTCAAATTATATGACATGCGGCTAAACTTCAGGTGCAACATAGTATGCATTCAAACCAACAAGAATCTTGATTCTTCTGAAGAAATTTTGATTAATTAGACAAGAATATTGCTTTTAGGCTTCTAGCAATAGAATAGGAGGTATGACAAAATAAGAACAACTATTAACTTGCCTGACAAAATCAAAAAGACCAAAATCTATCATCTTTAATGGACAGTCATAGTCCTTTGCAGCGAATAGAAGATTCTGTCAATTTCTCAGACCCCCTGATGGTGAAGAATATGAAAAGTTTATATTGGACTACACATAAATTTAAAAATATAATAACTCAACTCCTTTTCTTTCTATCTTTCTGCTACACTGTGTGCAGTTGTTTATACAGTAGAGTTCCAAAAAAGGGGGTTGCCGCACGTTCACATCATTTTATGGTTGCACCGCGACAATAAATTACACAGTCCGGATGACATTGACAAGTTTATTAAGGCTGAGATACCAGATAGAGAACGTGAACCACTATTGTACAATGTTGTCACCGAGTATATGATGCATGGTCCATGTGGCGTAGCTAATAAAAAGTCACCATGTATGCAAGATGGCAAATGCACCAAACACTTCCCTAAAGATTTCTCCGACAACACGTCTATTGACGATGACGGATTTCCAGTTTATAGGAGAAGAGATGACGGAAGATGGGTAGAGAAAAATGATGTTTCTCTTGATAATAGATACGTTGTGCCTTACAACCCGTCACTTTTGTTGAAATATCGTGCTCATATCAACGTTGAGAGGTGCAATCAGACTTCATCAATCAAGTACTTATTCAAGTATATCACCAAAGGGCACGACCGTGTTACTGCTGCTATTTCACGAGATGGAGAAGTCGTTGACAAAATTAAGAACTACTACGACTGTAGGTACGTTTCTGCATGTGAAGCTGTTTGGAGAATTCTAGGTTTTCTAATTCACTACCAATGGCCTCCTTTAGTAAGACTAAGATTTCACCTCCCTGACGAACAAAGCGTGGTGTTTGAAGACGATGATGACATTGAAGATGTGACAGATCGACCTTCCACAGATAACACAATGTTTCTGGCGTGGATGGATCGTAACAGATCAGATGAGAACGCTAGAATGCTGACCTACGTAGAGTTCCCGACAAAGTATGTGTGGCACAATGACAGAAAAGAGTGGACTCCAAGAAAACGTGGATTTACAATAGGAAGAATTTATCATGTTGCACCTAATTCCGGAGAAAAATATTATCTCAGGGTACTTCTTAATCATCTAAAAGGGCCCACCTGTTTCGAGGATATAAGGACGGTTAATGGAGTGACACATGATACATTTAGAGATGCGTTCTCTGCAATGGGACTTCTAGATGACGATAGAGAGTACGTTGATGCAATAGTAGAGGCGAGTCCGTGGGGTACAACACACTACCTAAGAAATCTATTCGTTTGATTACTACTATCCGGAAGTATGGGTCGACCAGAAATCGTATGGGAGAAGACGTGGCATTTTCTATCCGAGGACATTTTATATCGCCATAGGAGAGTTCATCGGAATCCAGGTTAATAATATTTTACTCTAAATTAGATGGTATTACCTCTCTAATATGTTATTGTACTAATTTATATAATTATTATGTCGCTTAGTCTTCTATATTATCCATATCCATGTGTGGTGTGATCAAAACTATCAACCTCTCTAACTTTAATCATATTATCATCTTATATGCAGATTTACACCTTACTGATGACCAAATACAGAACTATTCGTTGTATGAGATTGAGAAGATCCTTCAAGAGAATAGAAGCACTCTTCACAAATTTCCTAACATGCCAGTGGCAGATGGAGATTTGATAAATAATGTTCGTAACAGGCTGATGCAATTAGAGCTCAATTATGATAAAGAGGGCATGAAACGTGAACATGAACTTCTTCTAATGAAAATGACTCCGAAACAGAAAGAAATACATGATGAGATTATGGGAGCAGTTTTACGAGGACGAGGTGGAGTGTTTTTCATTTACGGTTTTGGTGGGACGGGTAAAACCTTTCTTGGAGGACACTTTGCGCTGGTATTTGGTCAACAGGCAGCATAGTTCTACCAGTAGCATCTAGTGGAATCGCATCTCTTCTTCTCCCCGGTGGAAGGACGACACATTCAATGTTCTGTATACCTTTGAATCCAATGGAGAGTTCTACGTGTCAGATCAGCCAAGGAAGTGAACTAGCCGAATTACTATGTCAAACAAAGCTTATTATTTGGGATGAGGCTCCTATGGTTAATCGTTTTTGCTTTGAAGCATTGGATAAAACTTTACGAGATATATTACGCTCACCCACCAACGCATCTTCTGAGGAGAGACCATTCGGTGGGAAAGTTGTGGTATTTGAAGGAGATTTTTGCCAGATTCTTCAAGTTATTCCTAAAGGTAGTAGGCAGGACATAGTTTTCTCTGCAATTAACGCATCATACTTGTGGAATTTCTGCAAAGTGTTGAGGTTGATAAAAAACATGAGACTTCTGTCTAATGGCACAGATGTTAATTTAGATGATGTCGCAAAATTCTCAGATTGGACTCTGCAGCTAGGGGATGGCCTACTCGGCGGCCCTAATGATGGGGAGGTAAGCATAAGTATACCTGCAGACATGCTTATTCAGAAAGCAGAAAATCCAATTGCAACTATAGTTGAAAGTACGTACCTGTAGACACCCAGATTTTGACTGTCAGGTGTCTATAGCAGTTTTCGAAAAACACTTGATGATGATCGGACGCAAACATGCTTTAACATACTCGCAAATGGGCTCGAATCATTGGCATTTGGCTTGGGCTTTTTACGGAGTACAAATCTCACAAAACAGACCTCAAAATCAGGCCCAGTGGGTCATTTCGAGTCAAATAAGACTAATTTGGGTCAAATGCGACACCAAGGGCAAAACCGTCTTTTAGCGACCGAGTCAAAACCTGGCCAAAGATATTTTTCCGAGACACACAAATCAGCCGCGACATTCCATGAGTCTGGTTTGAGCTTAAACGCTACAAAAATCAGCTACAAAAAATATTAAACAATTCCGTTAAGGGTGGAATTCGATCTATAGTAGGAATCTTATCCAAATACCCGATCAAACACTCGACCGAGCATCAAATACTCGGCCGAGCAGCCTGTTTTCCAGCCAAATTCCGTGGCTTCTTTGCCAAGAAAAGGAACTCTCGTTCCTCTCGACTTCTTACATTTCCTATCCAAACCGGTATTTCTTGTCGTCCAAGCAAGGATACCTCTCTTAACCTCCTTTCCTATAAATAGGACCCTCTAGCATCATCAATTATTCACGATTCATACCTCTGCGACATTCACATACATCGACACATCTACAATCTCGTAACATCCCAACTTCAAACATCAAACGTAGCATCGAAAGACCGATAGTATAACCCGACTCCGACCAAAAACCGGGCACCACCCGCCACCTTACACGACCCGAAACACCACCCTAAACTCACCCAAATTATCTCGACGCTCTCGTGACTAAGCCACATTCCGACGAGCCCTGTTCCGAGAGGACAAAGCATGTAGGTTGAGGGTGTAAAAATCAATCCCGTTCTCTCCTTTCTCTTTCTCTTTTCCTCTCGTCTTTTTCGGGTCTTTGGTCCATTTTTTTTGGGTCTTAGTCTCACCTTTTATTTTTTTCTATAATATCGATACTACAAACTATTTTCATTAAAACAAAGTTCTTAAAATACGATATTGACTCTATAGTCAAATATCGTATCTAACAAGAACTAAATTAATCTCGTTGATACTAAAAAATCGTCACATGGTTTCATAAGACAAAACACGACGATATTTAACGTGGAGAGAATCAAAACATTGTTTTTTCCGTTTAATCTTACAAAACGATTTACAAAGTCCTTTCTTATAAAAAAAGTCATTCCGAATATTTGATATCGATCTCATAATCGAATATCGAATACGACGAATATCGAAAATATAAGTCGAGTATAAATTATTCCATATTTATACGCGATTTATTAAAACTAACGATTTTCGAAAAATCAAACCCGAGAACAGCCCGTGACGCGAGCCGTGCGCGTCCCGGGTGAGACGCATGGATCCCTGAAATCATGACGTTTTTTTTTCCAGCATCGTTTCTTAAATAAAACGGCCTCTTTCTCGGCATATTTCAAGTTTTTCGATAAATATTTTTGACCTCGGTCAACGCGTGTTTAATCCATCACGTGTCACAAACTTTTTCAAACCATGCATTAAATTTACATCCTTTATTCAATTTACAAACCGTTTACTAACCCGTTTGTTCTTTGTCTTCGTTTTTATTATTCATTGTTTTGTTTTATTATACTAAAACAAACCTTGCATGCTAAATACAACTTTGACGTTATTAGTTTAAATGCATTAAAACGACTTAGCAAACATAATTCACATGTTTAGTCTAAAAATACTCTTTGCATATCATTCAATCGTTGAACTAACGCGCGTACATAAAAATCGAACGATATCATAGTAAAGACCGCTAAGTGCGGGCGGGGTTGGGTGTTCTTTGTGAACTTCCCAACACGTACCCTCACCCCTTACTTAGAACCATGGTTTTCGGATGTCAGAATCCATTGGCAACGAGAGTCATTCAATACACGGTATCCGATAATGTCGATATCGGTATCAAATGCGAAGGGACGAACCCAATAAACTCTGACATCGGAAATGGGCCATATTTTGTACATGGCCCACTACGACATAGAGTGGGTTCGAACGGGTCCGAACTCCCCCAAAGTTCAGTGGCGACTTCTACTTCGATTTAAATTTCAACTCGAGACCCATCTCACATGAGATTCATTCGCCTCCCCAAACCCGCGCGTGGCCGCGTCGGGGTGGACCTATGTCATGTCCACAATTTGGCGACTCCGCTGGGGATTCCTGATGTACCACTTGTCATCGGGGTTCCTAGGGTGAGACTCGAAAAGAAATCGTTAGATTAGTAATGTACGTGTTTTAGTTCAATGGTTCATGCATAACCCAAATCTTTCCCGGGCCGGTTACTTGTGACCGACGTCTCACAATACCACGGTGAATTCCTAAATGGGTGCAATAAAGACTTCGATGGCGGAACTCGCATGGGTTTTACGGCATGTTCTAAGTCCAATTCGGCTTAGGAAGTCCGTCCTGATTTGCGAGAAAGCGATCGTTGTTGGTATAGACCCTATTTCGACCGACCGAGACCTAGACTAGGAGCATACATGGTGTCATTATACTGTTTCCGTGACTACGTGCTACATGATTTACTTCTCATTTTTTTTTCAAAAAACGTTATTTCAAAATATACATATTTTCAAATTTATCCATTTTTCAAAACCCGGGGTGCTACCGAATTTAGGACTTATGATTTTTGACTTAAAATAGCCTATTTTTAGCCGGTATGCTGCCCGAACCTTATCAAAATTTTCGAAAAACTCGACCCGAAGGCCCTTTGCCGATTTTAAAAAAAAATCGGCCTTTCAACTTTTTCAGATCTTTTTAAGCCCAAATATCCCTTTTCAAAACCTTCCTCTTAGGACTTCCCGTATTTAGTAGTGCCGGGTCTTGTCATAAGTTGTTGGAGTCTGTAGCGTCGAAACTCCGTCCATCCTGCATCACGAGTTTCTTCCCCATCTCAGTCTGCCTTATTTGTCAAGGTACGGCCCATCTGCGTAGGACGAACTCCTACAAAGGGAAGCCTGTTTACACATTCGAGTCCAAAGTCTGGGGAATTCTCACGTGGATCTTCCTTCGAACGGGACTAGGCCCACTCTGCCAAATCCTAAAGAAAACCCACCGTCCATGAGTCACCCGTTTAGGAGTCGGTTTTCAGTCTTTTTCTCATCTAGTCTTTTCCTTGCTCGGGATGCACTATTTGATTCTAGGATCTGGATCTGTTTCTGATTACACGGTGTTCTTACAGACAGGCCATCCTTCACCCGAACCATGACGCAACAAGCCATAGATGAGTTGAGGGCCTCGTTGACCAAATTGGAGAATATGATCACGACAATGAGAGGAGATCAGATCGCCATCCTTACCCGGGTAAGTGCCGTGGAGCAAGGTACTCCCAGGGGCGATATCGAATCCGATGGGCCATTAGCTGAATTGGCCAGCATGGTCCACAAACTGCAGGAACAGGTCCATCTGACGACCCAAAACTCAATCTACACGGAGAATGCTCGAACCTATACACCCCTGACCGATGAACTGCCTGCCAATGTTTGAGGGTACTGAAGACCCGGTCCACCATATCCGGCCTTTCAAGGAGTTCATGGCCCTTAAGGGAGTTAACTCCAACATGTTCAAGCATCTGTTTGCTTCTTCCCTCGAGAAGCACCCGAGAGCCTGGTACTACCGGCTCGATTCCAAGAAATACAAAACTTGGGATGACGTGGCAACGAAATTCGCTCGGAACTATGCTGACAACAGTGAAATCCAGACCACTATGCGCACCATGGAAGTAATGACCCAGGAATCTAAGGAAGGATTCACGAAATACCTTCAGAGATGGAGAGCTGAGAGCGTCAAGCTGGTCGATAAGCCCAGCGAGAAAGTGCTAGTGGAGGCCTTCGTAAAGAATCTCCTCCCCTCTTACCGGGTCCATCTCCGGTACGCCATCATACTCAACTTCACCACCCTAACCGAAATGGGGACGAGAATTGAAGATGATCTGAGATTAGAAAGCCTTACTAAGGCTTCTACCAAGGGATAACAAGGGGCCAGCTCATCCACAAGCAAGCCCACAACTGCAGCTGCTACTCACAGCATTTTTGACGAGGTTAATCTACTTGATACCCCGTCCAAGAAGAATACCACACCTCGGGTATTCACCGACATAGGTACCACTTACGCAAACGCCTTACAAAGGTTGTCATCAAAAGGCCTGATAAACCCGATAGACCCAACACCTGAAGTTCCAGTCGAGCGTCGCTCTAAGGCCTACGACGTCCAGGCCTATTGCCAATACCACCGGGGCAATGGGCACGATACCGAGAAATGTTGGAAGCTGAAGCACCTAATCCAAGATCTCATCGAAAGTGGAAAGATCCCTTTACCTGGAGGCAAGCCCAGTAACAAGGAAAATCCTTTAGCCACCCATGCCAGTTTCTCCGGAGAAATTATCGACTGCTCACACCTCATTTCTCCTTTCATCCCGCAAATAAACGAGATTTGGTGCGACGATGAAGACGACGTCTACCTCACTAAAGGGGAAGCTGTCCCCATCACTCCCAAGGAGATCCAGAAGGTTAAGTCCAAAGAGTTTAGCCACTAACCACCTTAGAGATATTCCTATCATCGCCGAACCAGCTAGGGTGGAGGCTACCCCCGAAGAGCCAACCACCGAAAAGGCTCTCGTGAAGCAGCTAAGCAAGACTCAAGTTGACCTCTCTATATGGCAACTCCTAGTTAGCTCACAGGAACATCGAGAGGCACTCACTAAGGCCCTCGATCAAGTCAAGATCGACTCCTTGGCTACTCCAGCTGAAATGGTAGCCACGGTTTTAGCTCATCTGAAAGGCAAAGCTAAGGAAAAAGGCCCACTAATTATCTTCTCCAACGCTGATCTACCATTATTTGGGCCTACCCACAACATGGCCCTCTACATCACGGTGATCTGCCGTGGAAAGTACTTACCAATGACCCTAATAGACGATGGGTCCGCAGTCAACGTCCTCCCCTTGAGGACTGCCAAAGCCCTCGACATTACCGAGGCCGACTAAATTCCGACAACTCAGACCATCCAGGCCTTCGACGGAAGCCCAAGATCGGTAGCTGGGGCCGTGAAACTTACCATCATAACCGGCCCAGCATAAAAGGAGCTGGAATTTCAGGTGATTGATGTCACCTCTTCCTTCAACCTGCTCCTAGGGAGACCATGGATCCACGCCGTCAAGGTGGTATCCTCCACTCTGCACCGGAAAATCAAGTTGCCTTTGCACGATAGCATCATCACCTTGGAGGCGACATCTATGACTGTGGCTAACTGTAACACTTCGGGCCGCACGGATCTCTAGGGATTCGATTTCATAGGAATGATTGAAGATGAATATCTCTTCCGACCCTACTTTACAGCTAGCATCGACAAAATGCTAAAAAATCTAGGGTTTCTACCGGGGGTTACTTCTAGGCCGGATCTCCCCGCAGGAAAGGTTATTGAAGTCCTAGACAACGGGAATTCTCAAGTCGGGCTAGGATACACCATAACCCCAGAAAATATGAGCCAAATAGGTACTAACACTGTTACCTTTGTTACTCCTGTATTTGGGCCTATCCAAACGGGCCTATACCGGCCCAATACCACGCACCCTGGGACCCACTTGGCCCAGGACTGCAACTTCATACCAGACGATGTCTTCGCCCTTATCTAGTCCGAAAATGCTAAGAATGCTGAGCCCGCGCTGGGACTACTTTTTGGGGAAGAGGTCGCGGCCCCAGCACCAAAAGAAGAGCTGGTCAATCTCATCCTTCGCAGCCATAAGTTTGATCCGACTAAGCTAATCTCGGACCTAGGATCCGATACGGGAAAGAGAGCCTGGAGAAAAACTGTCAAATGGACTGACAGTCAAGGAAGGACTTACAAGTTGATCGCTGGAGGAGGAGAAATGCCTGAGTCTGAGTCTGAGTCCGAGTCAGAGTCGGAGATCGAGTCTAGTGAGTCTGGTGCTAGGGTCACTCCTGTAACTCCCACTCTCCCTTTAGCTACTTCTGGTACTCCGGGGTCTGTCCCGAGTACCTTATCTATCCCGCCACTGACTAACGATCAGATGGCAGCTCTTTTCGAGCTTTTCTCTAAATTTATGAGCAATAATAACAACCGTTCTACTTACGACTTGTCTCATTTTCAAAACACTTTTAATTTCAAAAATGTTTTATGCAATGACATTGAGAAACCCGACGAACAGGTATCCCTGCCTCCACATCTGGTCGAACAACTAGAGCAAAGGGAATCCCGGAACCCGGTCATCGAAGAAACCGAGTCCATTAATGTAGGAACAACCTTAGAGCCTCAGATACTAAAGATAGGGTTATCCTTAGATCCCGAGGAGAAACAACAATTCACGAGTCTCCTTCAAGAATTCAAAGACGTCTTCGCATGGTCCTACAAGGACATGCCGGGGATAGATCGCGAAATAGCCGAGCACCATATACCGATCAAGGAAGGATTCAAGCCGGTAAAACAGAAATTCCGCCGCATGAGGCCCGAATGGTCCCTCAAGGTCAAAGAGGAAGTCGACAAACAATTCAAAGCTGGTTTCATACAGGTATCCGAATATCCGGATTGGGTTGCAAACATCGTACCGGTTCCTAAAAAGGACGGTAAGGTGCGTGTCTGTGTAGACTTTCAGGATCTTAACAAGGCGAGCCCGAAAGATGATTTCCCGTTACCACACATCGACATACTGGTGGATAACACAACTGACCATGCCTTTCTATCATTTATGGATAGGTATGCCGGGTACAATCAGATAAAAATGGCAGAAGAAGATATGGACAAGACCACCTTCATTACACCTTGGGGTACTTACTGCTATACGGTTATGCCATTTAGTCTCATTAATGTCGGGGCCACGTATCAACGAACCGCCACAACTTTATTACATGACATGATGCATAAAGAAGTGGAAGTGTATGTGGACGATATGATCGTCAAATCTAAAAACAGGGATGCTCACATCACCGCCCTGAGAAAATTCTTCACCCGGTTACGCAAGTACAACATGAGGTTAAACCCTCAAAAATGCAGCTTCGGGGTAACATCTGGCAAATTACTAGGTCATATCATTAGCCAACGTGGCATCGAGGTCGATCCAGCCAAAATCAAGGCCATCACCGAGATGCAACCTCCTAAAATCGAGAAAGAAATAAGAGGGTTTCTTGGGAAGGTCCAGTACATCAGCAGATTCATTTCAAAATTAACCATGGTATCTGAACCCATTTTCAAGAAACTGAAGATAGGGGAACGAATATTATGGGACGACAAATGTCAAATGGCCTTCGATAGAATCAAGGAAATCTTATCCGCACCACCAGTCTTGATGCCACCTTCTGTCGTTATACCTTACAACGACCGAGACAGCCATGGGGGCTATGCTAGCTCAAACGGTCAACTCCGAAGAACGAGCTATCTACTACATCAGCAAGAAGTTTTTAGAGTATGAATGCAAATACACCATGCTCGAAAAGACATGTCTAGCTCTGGTTTGGGCCACAAAGAAGCTTCGGCATTATATGCTCAGCTATGAGGTGCAAGTGCTATCTAAGATGGATCCAATCAAGTACCTCTTCGAAAAGCCCATTCTCAATGGCAGAATGTCAAGATGGACACTAATGTTAGCAGAATTCGACCTAAAGTTCGTACCGTTGAAAGCCATTAAAGGTCGGATAGTAGCCAAGTTTCTCGCTGACAATCCCGTGATTGAAGAGGGACACACCGACACTTGGTCCTTCCCAGATGAAGATATTTTCCATACCGATACCGAGACATGGGACTTATACTTCGACGGGGCATCCAATTTCCGAGGATTCGGAGTAGGGATTCTTCTAATTTCACCAAAAAGAGAACATACTCCCGTCTTCATCAAATTAGACTTTGACGTTACTAATAATGCTGCTGAGTACGAAGCATGTATCCACGGGCTACAAGCCGCCGCCGACTTAGGAGTCACGAACCTCCGAGCACACGGTGATTCATCTCTGGTCATTAATCAAGCACTCCAAAAATGGAAGACTCAGAATGCTAATCTCGTGGCCTACCAGGCACGAGTAAGGGATCTCGAGAAACAATTCCAAAAGGTAGAGTATATATACCTACCTCGGGAAGAAAATAAGTTCGCAGATGCACTTTCAAAACTGGCATCTTTATTAAATATTCCCGATCACTTGACCAATATGCCGATTTGTGTCGAAAGACGGTCTGAGCCGGCATACATCCACGACATCGAAGATATCGAGATACCCAATCCCGAGCCATGGTATCAAGCTGTGTTGACATACTTAACAACCGGGGAATATCCACCCGGAACCAACAATCGAGCCAGAAAGGCCTTACGAAGGCTGGCAACCCAATTCATCCGTACCGACGACGGGCAACTCTACAAAAAGACAACGCAAGGGGCTCTCCTTCTATGGGTCAATAAAACTAACGCTGAAAAGGTTATGGCCGAAGTACACGCCGGCGAGTGCGGCCCACACATGAACGCCCAGATGTTAGTCCGGAAAACCATGAGGCTCGGATATTACTGGAACAACATGGAAACTGATTGCCAGTTATACGTCAAGCATTGTCATAACTGTCAAATCTTCGCTAATATACAGCATATGCCACCATCCCTGTTGTATACCATGACGTCGCCCTGGCCATTTTCAACATGGGGAATTGATATAATCGGGAAGATAAACCCTTCAGGAACCGGCGGACACTGCTTCATTCTGGTAGCTATCGACTACTTCACCAAATGGGTCGAAGCTGAGTCTTATCGCATTCTCAATGCCAAGCATGTCGCTAAATTCATCCAAAATAAGATAATATGCCGGTACGGGATCCCGCACGAGTTTATCAGTGATCACGGGACCCATTTTCAAGCCGAGACGGCAGCTCTGTTAACTAAGTATAAGATTCAAAGGCATACATCCTCACCTTACCGACCCCAAACCAATGGAGCGGTAGAAGCAGCTAATAAGACGATTGTCACCATACTCAAAAAGATGGCTGATAATTACCAGGACTGGCCCGATAAAATACCATTTGCACTTTGGGGATATCGAACATCAATCCGTATTGCAACTGGGGCAACGCCGTATTACCTTACATATGGGATGGAAGCGGTTCAACCCGTCGAGTTAGAATTACCGTCCCTCAGGATCTTACTCGAGAGTCGAGTGCCCGAAGCTGATTGGGTTCGAGCACGATATGACTCGCTAGTCCTGTTAGACGAGCGGCGATCCCGTGCCCTGAATAATATACAAATATATCAAAAAAGGATTCAACGGGCCTTCAACAAAAGGGTAACGCCCAGGAACATTAAAGAAGGGGATTTGGTTCTCAAGTCTGTTCGAGCTTTATTACCAGTAGACCCAAAGGGAAAATTCAAACCTAATTGGGCCGGGCCATATCTGGTGAAAAAGATTTTATCAGGCGGAGCTGTGATGCTGACGGACCTGGACGGGAACGAGTTTGTCAACCCAACCAACCTGGACCAGTTAAAGCGTTACCATCCTTAAAGCCCTTTCTCAATGTCATTTGCAAAAGTTTATTAAAATCATTTTTCTAAAATAAACTTTCAAAAACAAGTCAGAAGCTAGAATTACTTATTCTACTGTTATAAAACATCTCGAACCATAGTCTTGGTGTATTTCAAGATTGCAAATTACTAAAAAAATCTGAACTACGTTTGGTTTGATTCTATTTATTGTGGATACGTAGGCAGCCCCTCAAAAGGGCACAACCACTGCAATCGAGAAAAAGAAAAAAGGAACGGTTTTTAATAAAATTTCTTTATTAATTTCAAAAAAAATCCGTTAAACTCGGAAAATTACAAATTGCAATTTTTTTTTTTTTCAAAAAATCCAAAAAAATAACACACATGACACTAAAATAAATAGTAGTAATACTTAAATAATAAAAATTTAGGGGCTCGGCGTTTAGGGCATCTTGCCCTTCCCCTTGTCTTTAGCTTCTTTTTCGGTCCACTGGCGACGACAGGGAGGTGAGCGCTCTCGGATCACCAAGGGAACTTCCTTAGCCCGGAGTCGTTTCCTCGAACTCGAATCCTCAGTCACATCAATCGGTCCTAGTCGAGCCCTCACCTTTTCTGGTAACCGGTCTCGTGGGCCCAGTCTGTCTCGGGCCGCAAGTCTCGGTCCAAGTCGCTAGCACCGGTCTCTTTAGCTCGAGTCTTAGTTTTGGACTTAGAACCCGATTCCAGTCGGACAAGGGTAGCAGGAGTTTCCCCTTTATCAAAGAACCCCCTATTATCTTTTACCGTTTCTCGACGGGCCAAGTCGAAAGCCTCGTCAGTCTTCAAAGCTTTACGGGCCTCTTCAGATTCCTCGGAAGCTCATTTTCGGTATGCCTCAGAAACCCAAACAGGTTGACAAGGGCGGGGTATAGTCCATATGGCACGGGTAAACCAAAGTTGTAGCCACGTGTCACACAAAGCATCCGTCAATTGGAGCGAAACGCTAATGATTGCTTCAGTCTCAGGGATCTGCTGAAACGAACCGAACTGCCTCAGGATGCGATCTGGGTAGATATGGACGGTCCAATCCAAAGACAGGATCACTAAATAGCGGGCTTTGTCTCCTTTAGCAAACCCCGTTAATTTCGAAAGGAACCACCAAATAACGGTCCACCTAATCAAGGGCCCACCATGGAATTTTAATTCTTCCTCCCAATAAGTCTGGTTTATGTGATGACTCGAGCTTATTCGTCGTTTCCTTGAGCTAATCTGGCAGCTACGATATTTGGTTATGCTCACCGGGGGCTCTATGATCGACAAGCGCTCGGATAACCAGATCTAACGAAAAACGGGTTCGTGTGAATTAGATTCCAAAAAATTCAAAAAAATCTTCGAAAAAATTTTGGAAAAAATTCAAAAAAAAAAATTTCGAAAAAAAAATCAAAAAATCGAAAAAAAAGAATTTTCGGGGAAAAAAACATTGAAAAAAAAAGGAAATTTGTTCGAAAAAAATTCAAAAATTTTTTTTTCGGAAAATTCGGACAGATTTTCGAAAAAAGAGGAAAACACTACAAAAAACTGATCGAATTGCGGCGGACTAATTGCGGCGGACGATTATTCCGACGTACGAAATATATTTGCGTCAAAATCCGTCGGTCAGTTCGACGTATTCATATTTGCGTCGGCGGTGCCGACGCACAGTCGACAGAAGTTGTGGCGCGTTGGTAAAATTTAGCGCCAAAGAAGTTTGCGGTGGCATTCGACGGAATGGGTGTCACAAATTAATCCACTGTGGCGGACATTCCGACGCATCGTACGTCAAAAGCCGACGCGTTTAAGAGCCTCAAGTTCAGAAGTTCGACAAAAAAGCGTCGGGATTTGTGAGGGATAGTCCGACGCATAGACTTAAAAAAAAATCGAAATTTTAACCCAGCATTTAGTCATTTACCCGACCCCCAACTCCATTCTGTCATTCTACCCAACTTCACCCCAAACCCCTAATTTTAACCCTAACCCCCAATTTCAAAACTCAACCTCCACCCACCACCTGTCGCCGGCGACGTCACCGGCGTTCGTCCCAACCTCCGCTCGCGCTCCCCTTTGTTCTCTTTCGTCCTCCTACCGGCGCGCCGTTCCGGTGACCTTCGTCCTCCTGCTCCTTCGTCCTCCTGCCGGCGCTCCGGCGTCATTTTCTGTCGTTTTCCGGCGTCTTCCGGCCTGCTAATGTATGTACTACTGTTTTAGTATTGTTATTGTTACTGAAAATGATTTAGGGTTAATTAGGTTTATTAGTTTTGGGTTAATTTTTGAGTTGAATGATTATTGTTGAGTTGTTATTGTGATGTTATTGAGTTAATGTAGGCTTGGTTGAATGAATGAATGAATGAATGAGCCTTCATGTTATTGAGTTATTTGATGGGAATATGGTTGTCCTACTCCATGTAATTCATATGCCCCCCACTCCTACTTGACAATGTCACTATTGTAGGAATTCTGTTGACATTGTTGTTGATGCTGCTGCCATTTTTCAACTAACCCTGCACACAGTTCAAGCACAGAATCCAACTATTGCCAATACATGAAATTGCGTCAAGAAAAATATTGAGAATGGCTGAAATAAGGAGTATATGATGAGAATTGATCAAAATGAAATACGGAGTAATATTGAAGAGGTGTTACTACCTTTATTTATTTATTTATTGTGGTTGGCGTAAGATTGAATGAGTGGGTGGCCTGGCAAAGGTGGTTTGTGAGTTGAGCGTAGATGGTCAGGCGGGCATAGGCCGTATGTGAGTTGAGAAAATAATTGAATATAGCAATTACATATAAATTACATATTGGTTGAAAAAAATGTTGCCAATAATGGCATGGAATGTGTTCAGATTTTGCACAGCCTTGAGGGGTTTGGGCTCGATTATGATATTGTTGGTGTTGGGTGTTGTCGGTGTTACTTATTATGCCCTTGTTTTCATGAATTATGGACCTGCTTTGGTTTATGGCGGTCTTGATACTCTTGTTTCTCTTGCTGTTTTGATCCCCTTTCATGCCTTGGTATCTTCCCTTTTTTCTCGCTTTTTCTTTCATTCCTGTTCTTTGGATCAATGTTTTTTTTTCTAATCATATACTCCTTATTTCTCTTTGCCAACCTTACCAACGTAGGATGTTTACGTGACTATGAAATGGAACACTAACCAACCTTACCACCCATGAACAAAATATGCAGAAGCTTTTGATAACTAAAAGAGTGCAAATCAATGCCAAACAAAAACACATATCCATCCATACAGCTCCAATTCTGATAAAGAGCAATAACAACAACATAAGCATGTCATAATACTAGACGGAGGGAGGTATCATGGACAATAGTCTAATAAAAGCAGAAGCTAATGCAGAGCATTAAAAATGAAGTTGGGGTTCTTACTCATTAGGTACCTAGTAGTAATAGGAGAAATGGAAGTAGCAGCAACATCAGAAGCAAGGGTCCGTATTCGGGTTCGGGTCCGTATTCGGGTTCGGGTTTGGATCAATGGTATCCATTTTATTTGGATCAATGGTAACTACTACTAATAATATTACTAATCTACTATTACTACTAATAATACTACTAATGTACTACTAATAATACTACTAATACTACTTAAATACTACTAATCTACTATTACTACTACTAATACTTCCTAAATACTACTAATCTACTATTACTACTACTAATACTACTTAAATATTACCAATCTACTATTACTACTACTAATACTACTAATAATACTACTAATGTACTACTAATAATACTACTAATACTACTTAAATACTACTAATCTACTATTACTACTACTAATACTTCCTAAATCCTACTAATCTACTATTACTACTACTAATACTACTTAAATATTACCAATCTACTATTACTACTACTAATACTACTAATAATACTACTAATCTACTACTAATAATACTACTAATCTACTACTACTAATACTACTTAAATAGTACTAATCTACTATTACTACTACTAATCTACTATTACTACCACTAATAATACTACTAATCTACTATTACTACTAGTCTACTACTACCACTACTACTCATTCACTACTACTACTACTTAACTACTACTAATAATATTACTAATCTACTATTACTACTAATAATACTACTAATAATACTACTAATCTACTACTAATAATACTACTAATACTACTTAAATACTACTAATCTACTATTACTACTACTAATACTTCCTAAATACTACTAATCTACTATTACTACTACTAATACTACTTAAATATTACTAATCTACTATTACTACTACTAATACTACTAATAATACTACTAATCTACTACTAATAATACTACTAATCTACTACTACTAATACTACTTAAATACTACTAATCTACTATTACTACTACTAATCTACTATTACTACTACTAATCTACTACCACTAATAATACTACTAATCTACTATTACTACTAATCTACTACTACCACTACTACTCATTCACTACTACTACTACTTAACTACTACTAATAATATTACTAATCTACTATTACTACTAATAATACTACTAATAATACTACTAATCTACTACTAATAATACTACTAATACTACTTAAATACTACTAATCTACTATTACTACTACTACTAATACTTCCTAAATACTACTAATCTACTATTACTACTACTAATACTACTTAAATATTACTAATCTACTATTACTACTACTAATACTACTAATAATACTACTAATCTACTACTAATAATACTACTAATCTACTACTACTAATACTACTTAAATACTACTAATCTACTATTACTACTACTAATCTACTACCACTAATAATACTACTAATCTACTATTACTACTAATCTACTACTACCACTACTACTCATTCACTACTACTACTACTTAACTACTACTAATAATATTACTAATCTACTATTACTACTAATAATACTACTAATAATACTACTAATCTACTACTAATAATACTACTAATACTACTTAAATACTACAAATCTACTATTACTACTACTAATACTTCCTAAATACTACTAATCTACTATTACTACTACTAATACTACTTAAATATTACTAATCTACTATTACTACTACTAATACTAATAATACTACTAATCTACTACTAATAATACTACTAATCTACTACTACTAATACTACTTAAATACTACTAATCTACTATTACTACTACTAATCTACTACCACTAATAATACTACTAATCTACTATTACTACTAATCTACTACTACCACTACTACTCATTCACTACTACTACTACTTAACTACTACTAATAATATTACTAATCTACTATTACTACTATTAATACTACTAATCTACTACTAATAATACTACTAATCTACTATTACTACTACTAATACTTCCTAAATACTACTACTCTACTATTACTACTACTAATACTACTTAAATATTACTAATCTACTATTACTACTACTAATACTACTAATAATACTACTAATCTACTACTAATAATACTACTAATCTACTACTACTAATACTACTTAAATACTACTAATCTACTATTACTACTACTAATCTACTATTACTACCACTAATAATACTACTAATCTACTATTACTACTAATCTACTATTACTACTAATAATACTACTAATCTACTACTAATAATACTACTAATACTACTTAAATACTACTAATCTACTATTACTACTACTAATACTTCCTAAATACTACTAATCTACTATTACTACTACTAATACTACTTAAATATTACTAATCTACTATTACTACTACTAATACTACTAATAATACTACTAATCTACTACTAATAATACTACTAATCTACTACTACTAATACTACTTAAATACTACTAATCTACCATTACTACTACTAATCTACTACCACTAATAATACTACTAATCTACTATTACTACTAGTCTACTACTACAACTACTAACTCCTACTAATAATAATAATATTACTCATTACTCATAAAAATTAATTCGTTGGGTGGTGATACATTATGGTTGTTTTCAGTTTTTGTTACGTTCAAGAATTACTCATTAGGAATGGTTCCAATGACGGTAGTCCTAAATTTTTATGACATGTAGTTGAATTCATTGTTTATGTGTGCTTCATGTTGTCGTATCTCTTGTACTGACTCTTTGATGTTGTTAAAAAAATTCCCCACGCTGATTATAATATATCTATGTACTTGGTATATATATGTACATGTACATATATAGAATGAAGAGAGATCATCTTTACAATTACGGGTTTACTGCTGACTACTATGTCTGGACGTATCATGGTGAGAATATTGGTTCTGCTGCCCAAGGTGGGGTGAGCCAGAACCCATATCGGGAGTTCGTGGAGGACGCATTACGACCCAGAGTAGAAGACATAATGGAGGAGGAGCGTAACCCGGACGGTATAAGCGATGAAGAAGTTCAGCATGAACCCAACCCAGAAGTCACTTCTTTTTTCAAAATGCTGAAATCCGTTGAGCTCCCTGTTTACGAAGGATGTGACATGAGTTTGCTGGAAACTGCTTCGAGGATATTGACGTTGAAGTGCGAGAGTAACATGAATCTAAGATGTCTAGATGGATGGATAGCTTTGATTGCTGACCTCCTCCGTGGAAAAGAGAATGTCATGTCTCGTAACTTCTACGAGGTGAAAGACGTTTTGAAGGGCCTTCAACTACCTCATCAGAAGATCGATTCATGTCCTAATGGGTGCATGTTGTTTTGGAAGGCAGAGTGCGACCTAGACAAGTGCACGAAGTGTGGTAGCGAGAGATACAAAAGTGCGACGACTAATACGAGGGGAAAGAGAGTAGCAAGTAAGGCGTTGACCTATTTCCCACTAGGGCCCAGACTACAACGACTGTACGCGACAAGGAAAATAGCGGAACAGATGAGTTGGCACCACGAAAACTCTAGAGTAAGGGCAACTGGTACCATGGCACACCCAAGTGACGGTGAGGCTTGGAAATCGTTCGACCGTAAACATCCTGAATTCTCTAAAGAGCCGCGCAACGTTAGATTGGGTTTGTGCACCGACGGGTTTTCCCCGTATGGGCAGTTCGGAAAATCTTACTCATGTTGGCCAGTGATACTGACCCCCTACAACCTTCCACCGTGGTTGTGTAACAAGAGACAGTTCATGTTGCTGTCTCTGATCATACCTGGACCTAGGAATCCAAAGTCCAATATGGACGTGTACCTCCAACCATTGATTGAGGAATTAAAAAGTCTGTGGGATGCTGGTGTTTACACGTACGACGTCTCAAAGAAGAAGAGCTTCAATCTAAGGGCAGCACTAATGTGGACCATCAATGACTTTCCCGCGTACGGGATGCTCTTGGGTTGGAGTACAACTGGTTACCGTGCATGCCCGTACTGTCGTTCAAAGGACACATGTTCTTTTTGGTTGAATAATAGTGGTAAGGTGTGTTGGTATGACTGTCACAGACAATTTCTTCCTTCCGATCATCAATTCAGAAGCAACTGTAGAAATTTTCTAAAGAAGAGACTCAATGTGACCAAGACTGCCGCCAACCGTTTATCTGGGGTTGAGGTATGGGAAGAAGTAAAAAATTTTCCTACAATCGTGAATGCTGGCCCCCACGAGTTGAAGAAATTGAAAGATAAGAAAGAGGGTTGGTGGAAACAAAGTATATTTTGGGAACTTCCGTACTGGAAAACATTGCTGATTAGACACAATCTCGATGTCATGCACATTGAGAAGAATTTTTTTGAGCAGCTTATAAACACTATCATGGATGTACCTAACAAGACATCCTTCGGGCCCAAAGGCAAAGCTGATGTCAAAAAACTGTGTTTTAGTCGACCTAAATCATTGGAGTTCGTTCTAGATAAATCAAAGAAGAAGGCTTTATGTGACTGGGTATCTGGTTTGAAGTTTCCGGATGGTTATGCGTCCGACTTGTCTAGGTGTGTAGACCACTCCAAATTAATATTGCATGGCATGAAAAGTCACGACTGCCATGTATTCATGGAGCGGTTGTTGCCAATAGCATTAAAGGAGCTTGTCCCTACGAACACATGGAATGCAATTACGGAGGTTAGCCAATTCTTCCGCGACTTGTGTTCGTATACCATTACGGTTGACTCCATGAACCGTCTGGAAAATAACATCGCTGAAATCATTTGCAAGTTGGAGAGAATATTTCCTCCCTCATTCTTCAATTCAATGGAGCATTTACCAGTGCACCTGCCTTACGAAGCAAAGGTTGGGGGCCCCGTCCAATATCGTTGGATGTACCCATTCGAAAGGTACAATCACAACAATCATGACTTATCAAACTTAAATAGTAGACATAATTACCCAAACTCATACTGTTTTGCAGGTTCCTTAATCATTTGAAGAAAAAAATTGGGAATAAAGCAAGAGTTGAAGGATCAATATGCAATGCGTACTTGTTAGAGGAGACGTCAAACTTCTGCTCCTTTTACTTTGAGGATCATATCGACACTAAAACCAAAGATCTTGATGTTGCTGCGTCTGAAAATCAAGAAAGTAATAAGAATCTAGAACCTTTTCAGAATGATCTAGGCAGTACCACAGGTAAATGCAAGGATAGATGGCTAACTGAGATTGAGTACAATCAAGCGCACACCTACGTTCTTAGAAACTGTGGCGATATCATCAAGCCGTACGAGGAGTAAGCGATTGCTAGTCCCTCACGTTCTTGAAATTCTATTTCTAAAGAATAATGCTATATTACTAAAACTCGTTCCTAATTTAGTAAATTCGAGGCGCACATCATGAAGGAACACGCAGAAGTACTCACAAGTGACGCCGTATGGAGCAGATATGAGTCCTTGTTCTGCGTTTGGCTACGGGAACAAGTACGGTGAATTTTCTTTTTCCTGTACCAAAATATCGAATTTTCTTCCATTAATATTCTGTTGTATTAATTTGTTCTATTCATATGTAAGCCTGAAACGTTGATAGATCCCCTCGTCAAAACTCTAGTGACTGGCCCTTCCTCACGAGTGAGGACTTGGAAGCGATATTCAGTTAATGGGTACAAGTTTCGAGCTTTCAAGGAGATCGTCGACGTTCAGAAGACAACAATAAGTAATGGCGTCTGCGTGAGTTCAACCGATGGGTCTGATTATTATGGGACCCTAGATGAGGTGATAGAGCTGAACTACTTTGACAGCCAGACTTGTTGTAAAGCCATATTATTCAAATGTGATTGGATTGACAACTCCGCAGCTGCCGTCAATGTTCATAAGTTATACAAACTAGTGGATGTGGATCGGTCAAAAAAATTGCGAGGTCACAATCCTTTTGTGCTTGCATACCAAGTTGATCAAGTATGCTACGCCCCTTACCCAAATGGAAAAAAGGGTAGCAGTAGGTCGGCGGTGTTTAAGATCAAAGCGAGGTCAATGGTGGACGCTCCAATCAATGACGAAATTGTGTACCAGGAAGACGTAGCTACTACTAGTCAGCCAATCTCATCTTGCGTTGTGATTGAAGACGCTAATGTCAGTGGAGAAGAAGCAGGAGTGAATGTTGATGTGGACGATGAGGACTCGGAATTTGAGGATTGGATTGCCCCTGAAGGAGATGTCGAGGAAGAGGTTTTCGCTGAAGAACCGGGTTGTGAAGAGGTTGATATTGACTCAGATGACGACGACGATGATGATGAAGAGGGCTTCATTGAGGAAGACACAAATGGAGAAGATGATACTGATGATGATTAGTTACGTAGCACATTTTGTTTTCTTTGTAGTTTCAAACAATTTATGTAATCATGGAATTATTTAATTTAATTTTAATGTACGGTTCCTAGTTACGAACAATTTATACCACTCATTCTTTTGTTTCTCGTAGAACACTTGTAATGGCAGGTAACCAGGAACATGTAGAGGTGATTATCGAAGAGATGGAGGTGGAAAATGAACATGATGGAAACGCAGGTGTAGGTGGGAACGCAGGTGTAGGTGGGAACGCAGGTGTAGGTGGGAACGCAGGCGTAGGTGGGAACGCAGGTGCAGGTGGGAACGCAGGTGCAGGTGGCAACGCAGGCGTAGGTGGGAACGCAGGTGTAGGTGGGAACGCAGGCGGAGTGCAGAGGATATACTTCTCTCGGCTTCCCGGAGGTGTATGGTATGTGATTTGGGAAACTGAATTATAGTATCCTACTTTAAGATCTAGAATTGCTTAAATGTGACATTGTTAATATAGGTGGGATCATAAGTCGATTTCAAACGCCTTACGCGATTCAGTTGTTGGCCCCTACATGGCCGCCACCGGCACCTTCCGGAGTTGGACTGAGGCACCCCAGCGAGACAGGGACGCTATGTACGCGCACTTTGAGGTAAAGTGTAAATCCAACTCCCAAATCCACAGTTTTTACTATTTACTTTGTAATTTCTAACTACATGATTTCTCTGTGTCAGGGCAAAGTCACGATTGACGCTGGGTATGATCTACGGACTCAGTATGAGAAGAGAATCAAGAAACGCGTTAGCGATATCTTCTACAATGCCTTGAAATCTACTAACAGGCCGCTGTGGATACCGGTGGGTAAGTGGACAGAGTTACAAAGGAGGAGAAGTGATCCGGAATTCAAGAAGAAGTCCGAAGTGAAGAAAGCGAACCGGCGATGCGGAGATAAGGACGGTGTCGCGAAACCGACGAGCTGCCTCGGGAGTAAGAGCGCAGTTGCCCATTACAGAGAGATGGTATGTCTTTTCAAGTTAAATTATTATTAAATGATCATTTGTTTCGAATAAATTAATCCACTCAACTAACGGAATTTTGCATGTTCTAATTAAGGGGCCGGACGCTACCCCAATCCAGGTGTTGGAAAAGACAAAGAAGACGAAGAAGGGAACCTGGATTGAACCGAGGGCGGGGGTGGTGCATGTGAGTCATCTTACCATATAATCGTATTAGCACGTTATGGTTGTTATCTAAGTACATTTCTGAGCTTTGTTGTTTCCCTAATAATATATTTTCTTATTGTAGGACAATTATGACAAAGCAAAGGAGGAGGCGTTGGCGGCAAATCCAGAGGAAATTGATGAGGCTGAGCTGTACCACAAGGCCACAGGCGGGTACGACGCGAAGAAACGAGTTTACGGAATAGGCAGCCTAGCTAGGGAGCTGTTCCGCCCATGCACCGGCAAGAGCAGTGTCGCCGTCGAGGAGGACCCGTACATGCCTACTCTCGCCACACAGCAGCGTGTGAAGACCGACAACCTGACCAAGAAGCTGGAGACATTAGCGGAACGTCAGCAGCTGGCGGACAAGAAAATTGAGGATCAGCAGAAGACGATAGAGCTGCTGCAGGAGAGGTTGGCCATGTCAGAGGATGGCTGTAACATGGGACATCGTTCACAGCGTCGGGACGACAATGCTGATGACGGTCATGGTTTCGGCTCTAGAACTGTTGAGCCATTGTCTTAGGTAGATTTCTGTTGTCATGACAGTCTTAACTCTCTACTCATCCAACTACTAAATCAAACAAACTGCTATCTTATTGTAATGTAATCTAACTACCTACTAATCCAACTTCTAAAACAACCTACTCTCTTCTTGTAATATAATTTGATTTTCTCTGAAAATCTCGTTTATCTTCTACGGGAAGCGGAAATGGAATGCGGAGTATGATGTACGTTGTCTTGCACGAGATGTGCTTTTGTAATGCTGCTGGTTTGTTTGTATGAGTTTGTAATGCGACGTTAATGTGTTTCTTTGAGCGTGTTTGGGGAAGTAGCAGTAGGGGAAATTGATGAAAAAACAGACCCGTATGTGGCGGACATTCCGTCGCAAATCCCGACATATTAGTTATGTATGCGTTGACCCTTTCGACGTAAAAACCGTCGGAAAACTCAGCTATGCGACGGCATTACCGACGCATAGCAAGTTTGACTTAAGGTTTGACCGCCAACTTGGGCGTCGGGTCATCCCACGTACATTCCGACGCACAATTGTACGCGTCGGACTTGGCGCCACATACGGGTCTGTTTGCGACGAATATTCGCGGGGGACTCCTTTCGTCGGTCTCTCCGACGCAACCATCAATTTGCGTCGGGTTTTTGAGTATTTGCGGCCTGTTTTTTGTAGTGAAAAACGCGGTCAAATACCTGCAAAAGACGAGTACTTCCTGTCAATTGTCGATCTGGGTCAAGTCTTCTAGCATCAAGGCCCATAATAATCTCCCCGGTTGACAGCCAAGCCGGGCTGTGACCCGTCTCCATTTGGTCAACTATGCCAATTAACCTAATTTCACCTAAGCACGAGTCAGCCTCCATTTTTTCTTCAAAGACATATCGGTGCAGCATGCAAAAGGTAAAGGCCCTGCGCCTATGGGTGGGAGTAACTCTTACGCCGGTAGAATTCATAAATTTATCGGCTAGGTCAAATAAGGAAACAGAATTCCCCTTCACCATACGGGCCGTCTCAGCATGTGACAAACCCAGAAAGTCCCTCAGTCTCCTCGTTGGGTCAGGATAAAATGAAGGAATAGCGGGACGAGCATTAGGGCACCAACCGCCAATTGCTGCAATTTCTTCGGGCAGGGGACATATTTCTCCTCGAGGAAATGCAAAAACATGGTGGGTAGTATCCCAAAAGGATAGGCAAGCATCCAAGAAGTGTGAATCTACCCTAAGTCGCTGAAGTGGGAATAAAGAGACAATTCCCATTTGAGTTAGCTGAACTTTGTCTTCATCTCAGAAAAATTGGGCCCACGCCTGAAGCATCGCGGTAATATGTTCGATACCCATAGCAAGAACTTTTTTGTCTTAAAAGTCTAAAGGATTTTAAGAAAGAAGAGAATATTTGGATTTGAATATGAAGATTAAAGGGCAAGAACCCTCTATTTATAGTACAGAAAATTCTCTCCTAGTCACCTTAGGAGTAGGGATTCTTGTTTCTCCTAGTACACATAGGCATACAGGCCTAACCTAAAGACCTTAGAAATCCGTGTCAGAATCTGATTAGGAGTCAAGACATCCCGAGTACTCCTACTCTTTAGCAAAATCCAAATTCTTAACATTTTCAAAAAATCATTTTCTTCCAAAAATTTTGAAATTTTCAAAGTTTGCTTCCCCAGCGTGAGTCGGTGTTTCGCCTAAATGTTACATACAAATTACTATGTATCAGCATACAGGTACACCCAAGACTGCAGAAGCAAGATTATACAATTCTCCCCACCGGAGAACACGGGATGTGTCTGCAAACGGACACACTCAAGACTTTTTTAGGCAGGTCCCCACGGAATTATTGACACTTATCCAGGTATGATTTCTGTCTTATGGTTGGCGAGCCCTTTACGCAGGTCTAATGGACTATAAACGACCCGATCGGAAGTCTGCCAGGTCTTAATCTACGATTGGCCTGGTAGCTACTCTGACTTTTTCCTTGTCCAATCCTCAGTCAGAGTGGGGGCTCTGTAGACACCCACATTTTGACTGCCAGGTGTCTATAGCAATTTCCGAAAAACACTCGATGATGATCGGACGCAAACATGCTTTAACATACTCGAAAATGGGCTCGAAATCATTGGCATTTGGCTTGGGCTTTTTACGGAGTACAAATCTCACAAAACAGACCTCAAAATCAGGCCCAGTGGGTCATTTCAAGTCAAATAAGACTAATTTGGGTCAAATCCGACACCAGGGAAAAAACCGTCTTTTAGCGACCGAGTCAAAACCCGGCCAAAGATATTTTTCCAAGACACACAAATCAGCCGCGACATCCCATGAGTCCGGTTTGAGCTCAAACGCTACAAAAATCAGCTACAAAAAATATTAAACAATTTCGTTAAGGGTGGAATTCGATCTCCAGTAGGAATCTTATCCAAACACTCGACCGAGCATCAAATACTCGGCCGAGCAGCCTGTTTTCCAGCCAAATTCCGTGGCTTCTTTGCCAAGAAAAGGAACTCTCGTTCCTCTCGTCTTCTTACACTTCCTATCCAAACCGGTATTTCTTGTCGTCCAAGCAAGGATACCTCTCTTAACCTCCTTTCCTATAAATAGGACCCTCTAGCATCATCAATTATTCACGATTCATACCTCTGCGACATTCACATACATCAACACTTCTACAATCTCGTAACATCCCAACTTCAAACATCAAACGTAGCATCGAAAGACCGATAGTATAACCCAACTCCGACCAAAAACCGGGCACCACCCGCCACCTTACACGACCCGAAACACCACCCTAAACTCACCCACATTATCTCGACGCTCCCGTGTCTAAGCCACATTCCGACGAGCCCTGTTTCGAGAAGACAAAGCATGTAGGTTGAGGGTGTAAAAATCAATCCCGTTCTCTCCTTTCTCTTTCTCTTTTCCTCTCGTCTTTTTCGGGTCTTTGGTCCGTTTTTATTGGGTCTTAGTCTCACCTTTTATTTTTTTCTATAATATCGATACTACAAACTATTTTCATATAAAATAACGTTCTTAAAATACAATATTGACTCTATAGTCAAATATCTTATCTAACAAGAACTAAATTAATCTCCTTGATACTAAAAAATCGTCACATGGTTTCATAAGACAAAACACGATGATTTTTAACGTGGAGAGAATCAAAACATTGTTTTTTCCGTTTAATCTTACAAAACGATTTACAAAGTTCTTTCTTATAAAAAAAGTCATTCCGAATATTTGATATCGATCTCATAATCGAATATCGAATACGACGAATATCGAAAATATAAGTCGAGTATAAATTAATCCATATTTATACGCGATTAATTAAAACTAACGATTTTTGAAAAATCAAACCCGAGAGCAGCCCGTGACGCGAGCCGTGCGCGTCCCGGGCGAGACGCCTTTCCGCGCGAGTCGTGCCCCTCCCGGGCAAGTCGCGCGGATCCCTGAAATCGTGACATTTTTTGTTGTTTTTTTCAGCATCGTTTCTTAAATAAAACGGCGTCTTTCTCGGCATATTTTAAGTTTTTCGATAAATATTTTTGATCTCGGCCAACGCGTGTTTAATCCATCACGTGTCACAAACTCTTTCAAACCATGCATTAAATTTACATCCTTTATTTAATTTACAAACCGTTTACTAACCCGTTTGTTCTTTCTCTTCGTTTTTATTATTCATTGTTTTGTTTTATTATACTAAAACAAACCTCACATGCTAAATACAACTTTGACGTTATTAGTTTAAATGCATTAAAACGACTTAGCAAACATAATTCACATGTTTAGTCTAAAAATACTCTTTGCATGTCATTCAATCGTCGAACTAACGCGCGTACGTAAAAATCGAACGATATCTTAGTAAAGGCCGCTAAGTGCGGGCGGGGTTGGGTGTTCTTTGTGAGCTTCCCAACACGTACCCTCACCCCTTACTCAGAACTATGGTTTCCGGATGTCCGAATCCATTGGCAACGAGAGTCATTCAATATACGGTATCCGATAATGTCGATATCGGTATCAAATGCTAAGGGACGAACCCAATAAACTCTGAGATCGAAAATGGGCCATATTTTGTACATGGCCCACTACGACATAGAGTGGGTTCGAACGGGCCCGAACTCCCACAAAGTTCGGTGGCGACTCCTACTTTGAATTAAATTTCAACTCGAGACCCATCTCACATGAGATTCATTCGCCTCCCCAAACCCGCGCGTGGCCGCGTCGGGGTGGACCTATGTCATGTCCACAGTACCCATCCGTCGTAAAACACTTATCTGATGCAAAATATTTCCAAGAGAGAGCTATTCTTGCACCTACTCATGAAACAGTTGAAATGGTGAATGACTACCTTCTTTCGCTAATACCAGGTGAGGAGAAGGTTTACCTTAGCTCTGACAGTATATGCAGAACAAAGGTGATAGATGCCTTTGACGAGACCGCATATTTTGCTGAAGTTTTAAATAGTACAAGGTGCTCTGGACTGCCAAATCATGAATTAAAATTGAAGATCGGGGTTCCTGTTATGCTACTTAGAAACTTAGACCAAGCAGCAGGTTTATGCAATGGAACAAGGCTCGTGATAACAAAGTTGGGTGAACGGGTTATCGAGGCAAAAATAATCTCCGGAAGAAACATTGGCCAAAAATTTATCATTGTTAGAATGACATTAAGCCCATATGATACTACTCAAATTCACGTCAAACTACGTCGAAAGCAATTCCCAATGATAGCTTTCGCAATGACTATCAACAAGAGTGAAGGTCAGTCACTCTCATATGTGGGATTATTTCTTCCTAAGCCAGTTTTCAGTCATGGACAATTGTACGTTGCTGTCTCACGTGTAACAAGCAAACTAGGTTTGAAGATATTAATTTGTGACAAGCAAAATGTTTGCAGTGATACTACTGAAAATGTAGTATACAAGGAAGTATTCACAAACTTGCGGTAAAATAATTATGAGAAACCATTTATTTTTCCTTAGCAAGTACATAGTTATATGTGTTGTCTACTTACTATTATTGCTTGAATAATTGGTGATTATTGCCCGTATATTTACTTACCAGTTACTACTCACAGCTTCAGTTGAGTTCCGACGTTAAACATATACAACCTACTTCGAACATTTTTACTAAACGTTGTCGCACGCACCTAGCTATACACATTACTATTTTTTTTAAAAGTCGTAACGTTTGTTACTAATATTTAACCGCTTCTTAAAAATAATAATAACAACTAATGTGTTCAATTAATGGCTGATGGTAATGTCAATACATCTATAGTGGTAAAAAAACTGTGAGAACAGACTATACAATACTAATTTCTCAAAAACCGTGCGGATGCACGGGATCTAATCTAGTTTACCCAATAAACCCTAAACATAAGGTGAAAAATCAAAACGGAATCATCTTTCCAAACTCAATGTATCAGCTCAAAACTTTCATTTGATTTATTTTCCAAAAAGAGAACTAGTACAAACAAAATATACTCGGCATAGAATACCAAATGGAATTAAAAAACAATTTCCCACAAAGATACCTACTTGCCTCGTTTTTCTTCCCTTTACTCAAATAAAATAAAGAGTAAATCACTAATAACCCCCTTTTATGTTCAGAATTTTGCAAATTATCCCCAAAAAGTTTTTTTTTAAAATATTACCTCCATAAAGTTTTAGAAAAATTAGAATTTACCCCCCGACCCCCTTCTCTCCTCTTTCCGGCGACTTTCGCTTGTTTTCTTCCAAATTTGCCCCTCCCCTTAATAGCACACTCTCTCCTCACTTACCACACTTTTACTCTCTCAAACACACTGATCCCTCCCGAAACCCCCAAATTCCCCCAAAATCAAGAACCTTAACCCTAATCGGCAAAATCGACGAGAAATAGAAGACGACGAACCATTCGCAATCAATCATCCCAATTCGTAAGGTAATTTCGCTTCTTTCCTCTTGCTATTTTCAATCTCTCTTCGCAATTTTGCACATTCAAATCGAAATTTCTGGGTTTAAGCTCCCAATTAGGGTTTATGGTTTGAAATTCAATTGAACACTATTGTTTATTGTTTGGGGGCATTTGTGTTTATGTCGTGGTTAATCTGCGAACACTAATTTTGTTAATCTGAGAAATGTTAATTGAAGTTCAATCTGCGAACACTAATTTTGTTTATATTCTGATTAGGATGGAGTTCAATCTACGAACATTCTTTGGTGGTGAGTTTGCTCTAGTTAATGGTAGAACTAAATATGTTGGGGGTGGTATGCATCTAGAATGTGGGTTAAATACTCGAACTATAAATGTCCAATACTTTGGAAATCTAGGAGAGCGTTTAATGGGAAGGAGAGACTTCGAAATTTACTATACTAGAGCCGATCCTAGACTTGCTCAAATCATGGGGAAGGCAGTGGTTACATGTCCACGTGATGTGGACTGTCTGTTGAAGACACTGACAAAGGAGAGGTCAATTACGGTGTTCATGGCAATAAGAAAAAAGTTGAACTACGTGCCTCTTCCAAGGACCAAACGTCCTAATGTGGACCTAGTGGAAAAAAAAACAGCAGCACATGCCAAGGGACTACTTCCCCATAAGGGAATCTTCCACATTGAAAGCACCCTCAACAAAGCCACCCAGTCACAATAAACAACTCCCTTCACCTTCACCCTTGAGAAGAAGCCCTAGATTAAGTATGGAAACCTCTTCCACCTCTGGTCACCCCTCCATTCCCACTACTGAGCAACCACTTTGCTCACTTGAAGCAGCCAAAAAATATCCTCATTTAATTGGTGTCAATAAGTCGTTAGAGCATTTAGTTGGGATAAATGAAGGCAAAAGAGAGCAATTACCATTTAAAAGGAAATTAGTGTTTGCAGAGTCCAGTGAATCTGAGGCTGTGGCCTTAGATAAGGTTGACCAAGGCACAGATCTAGGTGGTGGAGACTGTTTGAAAGAACAACATGACAGGAGAAATATTGATAATGATGATGAAGATATTTTGTTGAGCACCTTAAAAAAAAGAGGTAAAAGAAAAGGTAAAAAGGGGGTGGCTGAGTGATGGTGGGAATTTGTCACGTCCCCACCGCCAAATAAAATAACCGGCTATACCTAACGGTAGTTAGGGTAAGTCGGGATCGTATCCACGGAGACGGTGTTGCAAAGTTTAGACTATGTCCACCTGAAACGAGACTATGCTACCAAACAAACACAAAGGAAGCGATAATTGGTAAACTATGATGGAGAAGAGGTAAGGACTAGACTAATGATGAACTAGACTAATACAATGCTAAAGCGGAATAACTAAAGATCAAACTAACTAGCAAACTAAAGAAAAGATGACTAACTAATAAGATGAAATCAAATATGGAAAGAAGTGGGTTAGGTCGGGTTCATAAGAATAGTAGGATAATCGGGTTGATCGTGGGTATGGGTGTCTCTTAGTGCTAGAGTCGGCCCGGGCTCTCACTACGTAGACCGATGTCAAGGTGGGTCCGGGCTCTCGCTACGTAGACCCTAGTCTGCACTCTCGTGACTACGACTATCCTCAACATGATCACATAATAGACAAACAATGATAAGATGAGTACAAGTATGGGAAGCATGGCCACTACTACTCACACAAGCATATCAACAAACACATAGAGTGCCCAATATGTGACTAACAACAAAGATTCACTCTTTACCCCTAATCAAACCCTAATCACCCATGTTCTACTCTTAATCCCCCTACTAACCCACAAGGAGACTACTCACACATATTCAAACTAACTACAACAATGAAAAGAGAAAACAACATCATAACCCTAACATCCATTATCAAGAACAATATGAACAATAACAAGGAACACTAAGTAAAGATTCAAACTTGAATAAATAAACAAGAAACAAAAGAAAGGAAGATTATACCAACAACCAAATGATGAAAAGATGATAACTTGCATAAAAGAGAAACCCAAATCAACTCCAAGTTTGTCAAGCTTGGATGAATTTTCAAGTATTCCCTTAATCCAATAACTAATTACAATGATTAACTAGAGATTAAAGAGAGATTAAAACTAATGTGAGGAACACTAATCTAGGGTTTGAATGCTTAATGGAGGCTTAAAAGAGTCTAGGGTATGATAGCATAAGGTAAGATGCATAAATAATACAAGAGGGAAGTATTTATAGGGTTACAAGAATGAGGGAGGAAGAAAAGAGGAGTTCCGGCTACAGCACACCGGTCCCGACCGGGAAGGACCGGTCCCGACCGGGAAGGGAGTGGTCCCGACCGGGAAGGACCCAAAACAGGAGAGGTGTCTTTTGTGCACTTCATCCCGGACGGGATGAGGCCATACCCGTCGGGGATGAGTCTTGTAGGCCTCCAATATGATCTTTAAGGTTCCCTCTTGCTTCACATGGACTTCTCATCGATTCTCGGAACTCGGAATCGGGTCTCGGAGGCTCGGGATTGGGTCCCAAGGTCTCGGGGTCGAATCCAAGGCATCGAGTGATCGTTCCTCCGCTTCGTTGGCTCCGAAAAGTGTATGTATTGAGTCAGAATCGTTCCAACTCTTCACGAATGGTCTCGGGAACCTGAAACGAGCTAGAGGAAACATAAGTAGCCCATGAACCGCTCCAAAGGAGCGATTCCACAAGGAAAATGGGACCAAAATACAGCAAAATAGGCACTACAAACTTCACTTATCAACTCCCCCACACTTAACCCTTACTCGCCCTCGAGTAAGCACAAACTAACTACTAGACTAGCCGAGCGGGTATTAGCGCACCCTACGCCCTTTCAACTCACGCGAGAACACCTAGAGGACAAGTGCTCTCCGCAAGGCAAGTGAGGTCTTGCGACAAAACTGTGGATGCAACCGGACACAAAAACACATAAACAAACGAACATACAAACAAACACACAAAAGGTTGCACCCAAAAAGAAACAAATACCGCTTCCCTCTAAAAAGCGGTGAAAGAAGCACCGGTTTAGGACTCGAGGCAAGTGACAACGTTCCCAAGCTAGCAATGCAAACCAAGATGAACTAAACCCTAATAGTATGACGATAAAGCAATAAAAACGTTGGTAACTTACCTCGGTTCCTCCTAACCTTCTAAGAACGTACTACGGGACGATCGGCGGGATGGAAAAAGGATGAACCACGGTGTTAGTCGACACTGTAGGTAAGTGAGACCCCGCCCCCTTTAGCAGAGAGCCAAGAGGGTCGTCCCATGCACAAAACCGCCTAACTAGTCCAAGTAAAAAGGTGGAAATAATTGCAAAATGAGGGAAGACCGACCATTACCGCTATCATCCTTCCTAGGGACTCGGTTCTTTGGTAGGCTCTTCACGGTAATAGTCTGTAAAAGGCTTATTTTGTGAGGTGTGAGGTTTCTATTTTTGTGAGACGATTTTCTTTTGGCATTTTCTTCTTCTTTTGCATTTTTGCTTTGTTTTGCCATGCCATTTCTTTTTCTTCTTTTCTATTTTCTTTTTGGCTTTTGTGCCTTTTCTTTTTCTTCAATCTTTTCTTTCTTTCTTTTTCTTTCTTTTTTCTTTCTTTTTCTTTTCTTTGCCCTTTTGTTGTGGGCATTTCTTTTTGCAACAAAAAAGGGAGATTTCAACAATTTGCAATTTTATTGTGTGGATATGTGTAGGAGGTAGGTAAATGGGTAAGTCGAGACGGGCCCTTCCCTTCAAACCCACAAAAAGGGGAGAACTTGGACTAGTCGAGCAATGTCAAACAAGGTCACCTAAGGGACGGGACTCGGCAACCAAGGCCTTTTCACACCGTGGGTGGTCATAATGGTCAAAATGCAAATCCCGTAGTAAATCCCTAGTAAGCTAGGTGGACTCAAAGTAAAGGACCAACGAATTCATTGATTTAGGGTCATTCTACTAGACTAAGGTCCAAGACTCGATTTATACCACTAGGAAGGGAAAGTAAACACTCGCACACTAGCCTCTAAACCGGGTTTTCGAAAACCTATTTACACACAAGACACAACTACACAACACAAAACAAAGACGCGACGAAAATGAAAGAAAAAGGGACAAAAGATAACAAAACAAAACAAAACAAAACAAACAAACAAACAACACAAACACCACCCCGAGCTTCCAAACAAGTCACCAAATCAACCACAAGCATTACAAAGCTCCTCCCGAGCACACAACATCACAATCTCCTCCAAACTCCACAAGAGATAAAGAAGAAAAAGGGATAAAGATGTTACCGGAAGTCTTGAAAGCTCTCCAAAGCTATCGGTGATTCAAGTAACCTATAAGGAAAAAGGTAGGCAAAACACGCACAACACAACAAATACACGATACAACGACATAAAAGCAAAACACACAAAAGAAAATCTTTTTGATTTTTATGAAATTTTTTCAAATTTTTAGGTTTTTTAAAGATTTTTCGAAAAACTACGAAAATAAAACTAACTACGATAGAATATCGCTCCCCCACACTTAAGCCGAGCAATGTCCTCATGCTCGACCGTAGTGCATGGGAGCACAAGAGAAAAGAAAAGAAACTACGAAAATAAAGCTAAAAATCAAAAATAAAGTGGAGAAAATGGTAGAGTGTGTCCGGCCGGGGTGTAGTCAAGTCACCATGGGCCGAGACAAGAAAAGATATGGATGGGGGAAGAAATAAAAAGAAAGAATAAAAGGAAATGGGAGGGGAGGACTAGGTGTAATCAAGTCACCTAGCCCGGATTCCGCCCAAATCCGACTAATACCTACAAAAAGGGCGAAAATCTTGAAAATTTGGATTTTGAAATGGTCTCGATGTAGTCACGTCATCGAGAGTCGGGAGCAACAAATACCAAGGCCCCGAGGGCCACCATGACACAAATGATATAAGGGAAAGGGAAAAAAACAAATGAAGACAAGCTATAGAAACGGAAAAGAGAGGATAGTTGTCGTACCGTACGATTAGCAACTCACTCGCTCCATCGTCTCATAAATCAATAGCGGCATGTAGCTAGTCGTCGTCATTGTTCTTCCTTTCGAATCGCGATACAGATCCATGGTTGGAGCACAAAGGTATAATGAGGTGGGTTTTGATGTGAAAGTCGGTTTACAGTGAAGTGAAAGTGAGGTGAAAATGTTTATGCGAGGTGTAGGGGTCATACAATGAGAGTAAGGGCATGTAGGGAGGTTGGGAGGAGGTATAAAGTGGTTGGGTGGGCTCAAACGACGAGGAGAAGGCCAAAGGAGAACAGGGGGTCCATCCCGGTCGGGATGGGTGGTCCCGGTCGGGATGACCGGCTCGTCCCGGTCGGGAAGGCTTCGTCCCAGTCGGGATGACCTGTCAGTAAACCCATCTTTTGTCACACTCATCCCGGACGGGATGACATCCTTCCCGGTCGGGATGGGCCTTCCATCCCGGGCGGAATGACCTCTTCTTGGCCGGGAAGAGTCTCCTAACCCTCTATAGCTCCCAAAAGCTCGTTCCAAGCTTCAAAAACCGACTCCCCTTCACACGATCCAAGCTCCAACATTGACCCTTCTTCTCTAGGAACCATCTTCACTTCACCTATCAAACAAAACTCACATACACATCAAATTCCCTCCCTCACATCGCTCATCAATAATCCAACTAATCAAGAAATTCTCAAAACCAAACAAACTACAAGGGAAAGAGATATATACAAAGAGACAGTTCTTGTGGAACTCCGTCAAACCAAGGATGGTGCATTCTTCAATCTTTTTCAACAACAACAATGAATAGTTCCGTCTCCATCAAGGGCACGAAGAAACAAGTCGAAGGCCCTAGCAAAGTCTTCAATCAAGCTAGTAATATAAGCATCCAAATACCAAGGCTCTTCATGACCTTGTCTTGACGTTCCCGGGGCGTCCCGATCTTGTAAGTTCAAAGGCTTGAACTTATACTTTTGATCCTTCGGGATATACCCAAACGTCCACCGGTCCTCATGTGGCCCCAAGGGAGGCTCATCTTCCTTCTTACCTTTCAACTTGTCATCAAGCCCATGATGTGGGCACTCATCCTCTCCAATCTCGGAGTCATCATCCTCAAGTTCACAAGAGTTCTTCTTCAGTCTTTGCCCCGACTCAACCCCTAGATCAATGTCTTTCGTGGCTTGGATCATTTTGCAAGACTCATCATTTGTAGGCGAGTGTTACCTTGGAGGTCAAACACTAGCTTCTCTTCGCCTAACTCGAAGGTGATCCTACCATTCTTCACATCGATCATAGCACCGGCGGTGTGTAGAAATGGGCGCCCAAGGATAATGGGAGTGTTGGCATCTTCCGGCATATCGAGCACGATGAAATCGACCGGAATGAAGAACTTCCCGATTCTCACCGGCACATCCTCTAGCATCCCCAATGGTCGGTTGAATGAACTATCGGCCATTTGGAGTGTAATATAAGTACTTTTAAGCTCTTTCATCCCAAGTCGGCAACAAATGGAATAAGGGATGATGCTCACACTCGCACCCAAATCACATAATGCTCTTTCGATCTTGTAGTGGCCTATGGTGCAGGGGATCGAGAATCTACCCGGATCCTTCAACTTTGGAAGCGTGGAACCTTGAATGAGCTCGATCACCACCCTTGTGAACGCAATGGTCTCTTCCTTGTCGATGGATCTCTTCCTAGCCAAGATTTCTTTCATAAATTTTCCATATGCCGGGATTTGGGTAAGTAGCTCGGTGAATGGGACAATAACATCCAATTTCTTCACAATGTTAAGGAACTTTTCATATTGAGAATCTATCTTGGTCTTCATTTGCCTTGTTGGGAAAGGCAACTTGATATGGAACTTATTTGGCTCAATCGGGGTAGACTCCTCAAATGACATTATCCTTTTGCCCTTGTCTTGTTCTTTAAGTGGGGGAAGCTTGTCTTCTTGGGGTTTCTCAATCTCCCATAAGACTTGCTCCTCTATTGGATTTCCCAAGCTTTGGTCTTCTTGAATTGGAGACATAGCTTCTCTTGTTGGCTCTTACTCATTCGGGGGTGGGGGAGGGTTATAAGATGTACCTCTCCTAGTGGTAATAGCATTCACATGCTCAAATTTCGGTGTTTCACCTTGAGGAGGTAATTGCCCCGGTTGCCTTGAAGAGCTACCCGAAGCAAGTTGAGCTATTCAGGTCTCAAGCATCTTCGTACGAGCATCTCTCGCCATGTTGTCCTTTTGAATATAAGTATAGAACTCTTGTTGATTCTTTGACATCTCCATTTGACCCCTTTGCATTTCCAACAAGGATTTTTGAACGTCGAAATCACGAGTTGGAGATTGTGGATTGTGCGGAGTATCGGTGAGGGCTAATGGAGCACCGTAATCATGAATAGGAGACCGGCTCCTAGGCTTGCTTTCTTGACGGTTAGCTTGAGTTGCTTGTTGTTGACGGTTCCCTTGGAACCCATGAGAATTTCCTTGATTATTGCCATGGTTGTAATTTTTTTGTCCTTGGAAGTTTTGGTTTCCTTGGAAACCCCCTTGATTGATGTTCCCTTGTTGGAACCCTTGATTGTTGTTAAATGTACCTTGGTTACTTTGCTTGAAGTTGTTGAAAGGCCTTCAGTTGCCTTGGTAACCTTGGTAGCCTTGATTGTTGTTCCTTAAGGGAGGTGGAACATAGGGACGAGGTTGCATAGCTTGTTGTTGAGGGACTTGATTGGAAGCTTGGTATTGATTGGAATAGGAGGCACCTTGCTTGAACGCTTGAAAGGCATTCACTTGCTCAATACTCCCTTGACAATGCATAGGATCATGACCAACGACTCCACAAGTGTCACACATCCCATAATAAGGCAAAGGAGGTGCAAATCTCAAAGCATTCACTTCTTGAATTGAGTGTTGATTGGAGGAACTAATGCTTTGAACTTGAGTGAGGTGGCCTTGGAGCTTCTTGTCAATGGTCTCCATGTGTGTCTTCAATTGAGCTCCAAGGTCAATGCTTAATTGAGTAATAGCATCAACCTCGTGCCTACCTCCTCGATTTGCCTTCCTAGGCCTTGAGTATTAAGAATTATGAACCGCCATCTCCTCGATTCTTGCCCATGTTTGGTCATCATCGACCTCGGTGAACCTACCATTGGAGCCCATATTGAGTATAGTTCTTGAGTCCTCATAAAGACCATTCCAAAATTGTTGGACTAAGAACCATTGTGAAAGTCCATGGTGGGGGCACGATCTAACCAAAGATTTAAACCTCTCCCAAGCCTCATAAAGGCTCTCTTTATCCTGTTGTTGGAAACCGGTGATGGAGGCCCTTAGCAAATTAGTCTTCTCCGGAGGGTAGAACTTTTGGTAGAACGCCAATGCAAGTTTCTTCCAAGTATCAATGCCCATGGTTGCCCTATCGAGACTCTTGATCCATTGCTTCGCTTTTCCAATCAATGAGGACGGAAATAATACCCATCGGATTTGATCTTGTGTAACCCCGGGTTGAGAGATAGCGTCGCAATAATCGGAGAAAGTCTCCATGTGTTGGTGCGGGTCTTCGGTGGGCAAACCACTAAATTGATTCCTTTCCACAGGTTGGATGAAGTGAGTCTTGGCCATAAAATTTCCGGCATAAGCGGCCGGTAGAACATTTGGTCCCGGCAAGACATCTTCCGTAAATGTAGAGTGAGACGAAAACTTCGGCATAATTGGATGTAAGGGAGATGGTGGTGAAGATGGAGTTGAAGTAGATGTAGAGGGGGAACTAGGACTAGAATATCCAAAGGGATTGATGAAATTCCCTTCGGCCGTCTCTCGAGATGCTTCCTCAAAATCGTTTCCTTGAGCTTGCTCTTGATGGGTATTGCTTGCGCTTGGTTGAGAGATTCTAACCCGGTTAATCGTCCGTTGGCGAAAGGCTCGAAAAAGTATTTCCGGCTCTGGATTAAAGAGAAAGAAGTCACCTCCCCGCCTAGGCATACACTACACACTAGAACAAACGTGAGAACACCTAGTGCTTTATGGGCACTAGGTAACGACAATGAACAAGCACAATCGAAAGACAAAGAGAAAAGAGGAAGAAATAAAACTAATGAAACAAGAAAAATCTAGAGAATATGCACAAGAGATGATAGAAGAGCACAAGGAAGGGTAACTAAGTCTAGCTATAAGCAAACTAAGCCTAAACAATGCACCGTTCCCCGGCAACGACGCCAAATTGATGGTGGGAATTTGTCACGTCCCCACCGCCAAATAAAATAACCGGCTATACCTAACGGTAGTTAGGGTAAGTCGGGATCGTATCCACGGAGACGGTGTTGCAAAGTTTAGACTATGTCCACCTAAAACAAGACTATGCTACCAAACAAACACAAAGGAAGCGATAATTGGTAAACTATGATGGAGAAGAGGTAAGGACTAGACTAATGATGAACTAGACTAATACAATGCTAAAGCGGAATAACTAAAGATCAAACTAACTAGCAAACTAAAGAAAAGATGACTAACTAATAAGATGAAATCAAATATGGAAAGAAGTGGGTTAGCTAGGTCGGGTTCATAAGAATAGTAGGGTAATCGGGTTGATCGTGGGTATGGGTGTCTCTTAGTGCTAGAGTCGGTCTGGGCTCTCGCTACGTAGACCGATGTCAAGGTGGGTCTGGGCTCTCGCTACGTAGACCCTAGTCCGCACTCTCGTGACTACGACTATCCTCAACATGATCACATAATAGACAAACAATGATAAGATGAGTACAAGTATGGGAAGCATGGCCACTACTACTCACACAAGCATATCAACAAACACATAGAGTGCCCAATATGTGACTAACAACAAAGATTCACTCTTTACCCCTAATCAAACCCTAATCACCCATGTTCTACTCTTAATCCCCCTACTAACCCACAAGGAGACTACTCACACATATTCAAACTAACTACAACAATGAAAAGAGAAAACAACATCATAACCCTAACATCCATTATCAAGAACAATATGAACAATAACAAGGAACACTAAGTAAAGATTCAAACTTGAATAAATAAACAAGAAACAAGAGAAAGGAAGATTATACCAACAACCAAATGATGAAAAGAAAATAACTTGCATAAAAGAGAAACCCAAATCAACTCCAAGTTTGTCAAGCTTGGATGAATCTTCAAGTATTCCCTTAATCCAAGAACTAATTACAATGATTAACTAGAGATTATAGAGAGATTAAAACTAATGTGAGGAACACTAATCTAGGGTTTGAATGCTTAATGGAGGCTTAAAAGAGTCTAGGGTATGATAGCATAGGTAAGATGCATAAACAATACAAGAAGAAAGTATTTATAGGGTTACAAGAATGAGGGAGGAAGAAAAGAGGAGTTCCGTCTACAGCACACCGGTCCCGACCGGGAAGGGAGTGGTCCCGACCGGGAAGGTCTGGTCCCGACCGGGAAGGACCCAAAACAGGAGAGGTGTCTTTTGTGCACTTCATCCCGGACCGGATGAGGCCATACCCGTCGGGGATGAGTCTTGTAGGCCTCCAATATGATCTTTAAGGTTCCCTCTTGCTTCACATGGACTTCTCATCGATTCTCGAAACTCGGGATCGGGTCTCGGAGGCTCGGGATTGGGTCCCAAGGTCTCGGGGTCGAATCCAAGACATCGAGTGATCGTTCCTCCGCTTCGTTGGCTCCGAAAAGTGTATGTATTGAGTCGGAATCGTTCCAACTCTTCACGAATGGTCTCGGGAACCTGAAACGAGCTAGAGGAAACATAAGTAGCTCATGAACCGCTCCCAAGGAGCGATTCCACAAGGAAAATGGGACCAAAATACAACAAAATAGGCATTACAAACTACACTTATCACTGAGGACGAAGTTGAAAAAATCATAGCAGAGACTTTGAGAAGCTTGAGAAGTGGTGGTCAGAGGAAGGGGAACCAGGTTGTGACTGAGACAGAGTCCAGTGGTGACGACGAAGTAAGTGATGAAGATTTTGTTCCAAGTGAGGATGGCTTAGGTGGAGTACCTGTTGGTGAGGATGAGGATGATGGTACTGTACCTGTGAGGGGTAAGAGAGATAAGGGTAGTACAGGTAAGGGTAGTGAAAGTAAGGCGAGTAAAAATAAGGTGAGTAAAAGTAAGGGGAAGAAAGGAAGGGGAAAGAAGCTGCTGAGGATGATGATGAGTTCAGTGATTCCGAAATCAGTAGTGCTGATGATTCAGATCACGGTTTGAATGAATTTGAGTTGGGTGTGAACCTTGATGATCAGTTTTTAGAAGAAAGTCCAGAAGTAGAAGCCAGAAACTCTGAGGAGGAGGCATTTGGTGAAACCTGCAAGCAGAACAAGAATAGAGACATATTTGGTCTCGACAACTTGAATGTATTTGCTGGTGAGGACACTGTGTGTGACGATGATGAGCAACGCAGTTTGGCTGACAGTGATGACGATGAGGGATGCATTTACCCTACATTCAACTCGAAAACAGACTTTGGTAAACCGATTTTGTTGAAGGTTGGTTTGAAATTCCGTAGTATAGACATTTTTAGGAAAGCATTAAGAGATCACAGCATTTCCAATTCCTATGATTTCTTCTACACTCACAACGAAAGGGAGAGGGTGACTGCTAAGTGCAGGAACAGGTGCAATTGCGAGTGGAACAACAAGAAGTCTAAGCTCGGTAAGTGTTCCTGTGGTGTAAAGAACCCTTGTCTTTTTCACATTCATGCTAGAAAACTACCTGACTCTAGCACATTCCAAATTAAATCTCTACAATTGAAACACAACTGTGTCATGAGTAGCTATAATAGGAAGGTGTCCGCTGAGTACTTAGCCGAGAAATACATTGTGTTCTGGAAAGAAAACATTGATTGGAAGTTGAGATCTTTTCAGAGGCATGTGGTTAAGGACTTGGGCGTTTTTGTAAGCTACAGCAAGTGTTGGTATGCAAGGTGTAGAGCAAAATTGATAATATATGGGAATGCGGATGATCATTATGCTAGGGTTTGGGACTATGCAGCTGCAATTAGGAAGTACAACGCAGGATCATCATCCTTTGTTGTTTGTGATGGTATTGACAGACCCCCACCACTCTTCAAGAGGCTTTACATTTGTCTCCGAGCTTGCAAAGAGGGTTACAGTAAAGGTTATAGTCCCATCTTGGGTGTTGATGGCTGCCATTTGAGAGGTGCGTACCCTGGCATGATACTCACTGCAGTTGGGATTGATGGTAACAACAACATATACCCAATTGCTTGGGCAGTGGTGGAGGTTGAGAACAAGGAATCCTGGACATGGTTTTTAGAGTTATTCATTTCTGACTTGGGGAAGCCTGATGCTGAAGGGCTGACCATAATGTCAGATAGGCAGAAGGGCTTGGTTGATGCTCTTTCTGATGTGGTCCCAAAGAGCAACGAAAGGTACTGTGTCAAACGTATATATTTGGGAAAACTTCAAGACAAGGTGGGGTGGTCCGTTGTACGAGGGTGCCTTCTGGAATGCTGCAAGGGCCTTAACTAAGGTAACATGCTATTAACTTGACATTTATTCTTACTGTATCCCTAGAAATGCTAACGTATTGGATTGTTTGCAGGGAGAATTCAACAAAGAACGAAATGTTGGGGCTGAAGTTGTTCTCTAAAGAAGCATGGTCTTACTTGGAAAAAATTCCTCCAAGAAATTGGTCAAGACATGCATTTGATACCCAATGTAAGTCTGATATGCTATTGAACAACATATGTGAGGTGTTCAATAATGTTCTGAAGGAGTGCAGGGATAAACCAATATTCACACAAATGGAGTGGATGAGGAAATATGTAATGAACAGGTTCTGTCAGAGGAGGGAAATGGGGGAGAGATATGAGGGAAGGATGATGTCATATGTCATGAAGTACCTCGAGTTTACTAAGAATGATGCTAGGTTTTGCACTGTCGTTCAGTCATATGTGGGTCAGTTTGAAGTCGACTACAAGAACGATACTGCAGCTGTGAGGTTGAATGCTAGAACATGTTTCTACAACCATTGGAGTTTGAGTGGGTTGCCTTGTGTTCATGCCTTGAGCTGCCTGCTAGTGAAAATGATGGACCCATACGACTATGTTGACGACGTTTACTCAATAGGGAGGTACACTTTGGCTTACTCAACCCCTGTCTCACCTATGCCTGGTGTCAAACATTGGGAGGATACTGGTATGCCAGAGCCACTCCCACCACCACACAGAAGGTTACCTGGAAGGCCTAAGTCCAAGAAAAGAAGAAGAGGGTTGGGGAAGTCGAAGAGTAACGGGTTAGAAGGGGGACAAAGGTGAACAAATGCAGCAACTGTGGCGGCCGTGGACACAGTAAAAGAACATGCAAGAACCTAACTGCACCCTCTACATTTGCAGCAGAGAGGGCTCCTGGAGGTAGGCCTTTGGGAGGTAGTGAGTGGGTTGTAGAGACAAGGAGGAAAAGGCAGGCAAGGAATGTCCAGAGAGCACATATGATTTTAGAGACTCAAGCTCAAGCTACTCAAGCTCAACCTGCAGCAACTGCACAAGCTTCCACCTCCGGCGTCTTCACCATCAAATCAAGTACCCAGTGGACAACCTCAGACACCAACAAGCTTTGTCGAACTTCTTAGTCAAGCTTCGACTTTAACTGGAAATATGATTTAGAACTCTTGGATGTATCTCCTATTGTGCTTATGAAACCTACTTTGCTTATGATTTAGAACTCTACTTTGCTTGTGGTTGTATGACTTTGGATATATTTTCTATGTAGTACTGCGCATTTGGTTTTCAGGTGCACTATTCCAGATCAGTTATTTCACATTTGTTCCTTGTCTTTGTTTACAAATTGGTGACAATTCGTCTGTATAGTGGGGGTAAAATCAAATATTTTTACACCACTCTGGGGGTTAATTTTATGGATACATAGGCTTTGGGGGTTATATTAAAGAACAAAGAAATTTAAGGGGGGAAACAGGGCAGCTGAAACATTGGCTAATGTTACTCCTCCATCACTAAACCGACATCATTCCACATTAATAAATTAGAGATTCATGAAGTCATTTAATTTGCTATCTAACAACCACACAATCAACCTTGCTACTTACTAATTGAAGTTGTAGATTAGATTGAGCAATGAAAGAGGGGTTTGGTAAGGGCAATTAATGCTTCCCTAAAACCTAAACCTATCAGCAGTAGGACTCCCTGGAATAAACCCTATAAATAGACCCTCAATTGCATCCTCAACAACCACAACTCCACATACTGAAAACCCTAAACCCTAACCTAAATATGGCAACGAATGAAGTGTACTACACCGGTCCTTATACGGTTAAAACCTAAACCTATCATCAGTAGGACTCCCTGGAATAAACCCTATAAATAGACCCTCAATTGCATCCTCAACAACCACAACTCCACATACTGAAAACCCTAAACCCTAACCTAAATATGGCAACGAATGAAGTGTACTACACCGGTCCTTATACGATTGTGCTTGCAGGGATGCCATCTAATGTGCATAATCGCCAACTTGTGAGCAAAATATTCAGTAGGGTCAAGGACTGTCTCCAACGCAGAGGGTACCAAGTGAAGAAGGTTAAACCCCTCCGGAATCGTGCTGAGTTTCGTGGGACTATGTTGCTCACTTTTGGGAGGTCTGGAGATGACTGCGTGTCGGCATTCAAGCTGGCGACAATGTTTCAGCTGAAGTCAAGGGGGAAGGAGGAATGGAACAATGGGGTGGGTTAGCACGGACCATATGCATGGGTGGCTACACATGCCGACAGGGCCATGTTTGATATGTATGCTACTTACATACCTGCACCATACATGTACCAACGTGTAGCGGCGAGATGGAAGCTGCAAATGATTCAGTCGATGTATGTGCCACAATAGACTGTATAGTAAGGCCGTTGTACACCTAGACGAGACGATAGGATAAATGGTGGTTGGAATGTACGAACTATCGTAATGGTGACTGCTAAATTTTCTAATAAAATCCTCGTTTCATTATCTTGCAAAATGGCTCTATTATATAGAGAGCTTACATACAATCCGCAAATTCAAGGCATTAGTAGAACGTACATTACAATACATTACGTTACATTACAATACATTACCGCGTAGTCACTTCACTAAGCAAATGTGATACCGAGTACAAGCATCAAACAAACCACCGACAACAGAATGACAGCCTTCTTCAAAATAGCATCCCTCTTAGCTCCCGACCTTAACATTGCCTTTAGGTCATCATTCCTCATATCAGTTAACCGAGTAGCGTTCGAGAAAGTGTCCTTCGTGACTTCCAGAACGGACTTCTGCAATTCTAGAAACTCCTTATCCATCTTCAATTGCCTAATTACATCCCTTTGCCATTCAGTTTGACATTTGTCAACCCATTTGAAGTACGCACAGCCACGAGTATCAAGCATCCTGTTATACTCTTTGCAACACTTGAAGCGTTGACCGGGATTGGTATGTGTCCAAGAAGTGACTACCGCAACTTCATTTCCGCAGTGACATCTCTCGCCTTCAGCTGATGACTGCACCCCACTTTGGATGGACATGGCTGCAATTAACAGAAGTCACTATCTCGAAGAACCCAGAAACAATAACATTAACGAACACAGCCCATAAACAATGACATTTACATACACAAAAATTCGATTCACTACCATTGATAACAACAACCCTAAACCATAAATATAAACCCAGAAATTGGGAATGATTTTAATGAACCCAGAAATTCGAATCACTACCATTGAAAACAACAACCCTAAACTCTAAATGTAAACCCAGAAATTGGGAATGGTTTTTAAAGAACACAGAAATTTCAGATTTGTTAGAAAAAAAAAACTCTAATTGCGAAGACAAATGAAAATAGTAGGAGGAAAGAAGAGAAATCACCTTACGAATTGGGATGATTGATTGCGAATGGTTCGTCGTCTTCTATTTCTCGTCGATTTTGCCGATTAGGGTTAGGGTTCTTGATTTTGGGGAAATTTGAGGGAATTTGGGGGGTTTTTGGAGGGATCAGTGTGTTTGAGGGAGTAAAAGTGAGGTAAAGTGAGGAGAGAGTGTGTTATTAAGGGGAAAGGCAAATTTGGAAGAAAAGAAGCGAAAGTCGCCGGAAAGAGGTGAGAAGGGGGCCGGGGGGTAAATTCTAATTTTTCTAAAACTTTATGGGGGTAATATTTAAAAAAAATCTTTTTGGGGGTAATTTGCAAAATTCTGAACATAAAAGGGGGTTATTAGTTATTTACTCTTTATTTTATTTGAGTAAAGGGAAGAAAAACAAGGCAAGTAGGCATGGGCGGACCTAGAGGAGGGCTCGGGTGGGCAAAGGACCCCCCAGTCCATTTAGAAATAATTAGGCTTGAGTAAGATTATTTATCATTATAATTGTGTTGATGAAGTGGTATAGGTGTTTGTCTTTCCTACAAATGATCGGGGTTCGAAACCCTGTTGATGCATTTTGTTTGAATATAATTAACCTTTAAACCTTTTGTAGTTATTCAAAAGAAACCTTTTAACCTTTGTAACTATTCAAAAGATAATGTTGCATAAGGAATTCGAACCCAGGTCTGTTGAACCCAAGGTTGATCATGTAACCAATCTCACCACCTCATACTTAATGTCATTGTTAAATGGAAATATCTATATATTATACTTAAACTATTTTTCAAAAGTTTCATTCTTTTACTTATAAATTATTCACAACACGTTGCAAATATTTGTCTTAATTTTTTCCTGTATAATGTAATTAGTTTATTTAATTTGGTAATGATTTTAATAACCGTGTGATAAAAATATGATTTAAAACATACTGTATATAAGCGTTTTTTTACAGGTCTCATTGTTCATTATTATATAGAAAAAAAATCGTAAAAATAGTTTAAAAATACAAAAAATGTCGGGAAAAAAATAGTGCCTCCCTAGCTGAAAAATCCTAGGTCCGCCACTGCAAGTAGGTATCTTTGTGGGAAATTGTTTTTTAATTCCATTTGGTATTCTATGCCGAGTATATTTTGTTTGTACCAGTTCTCTTTTTGGAAAATAAATCAAATGAAAGATTTGAGCTGATACATTGAGTTTGGAAAGATGATTCCGTTTTGATTTTTCACCTTATGTTTAGGATTTATTGGGTCAATTGATCAAATGAATAGAAGAAAGTGGTTCCGATGTCATAGATTGATAAAAAAATATCATCGGTGTCAAATGAGTAAAAAAATGGCACCCAAATAACAGATTAGTAAAATAATATAATCGGTACCAAATTGGTAAAAAAAAAAGCGATACTCGAGTAACAAATTGGTAAAAAAACGTAATCGGTGTCAAATTGTTAAAAAAACTACTGATAATCTATGGGAAACTAGTTTATAATTAATGTTCGTAAAATAAATTACATAGAGTTTTGGGTCGGTTTAGAATTTTTTTACAAAGTACTCCGTATGTCAATATTGTCTCATAGGTTCGGGTTTACGGTTCTTACGATACATTGTAAAAAACGTATCTCCGTGCCAAACTGCCAAATTGGTTAAAAAAAGTGATCCAAAACATCTAAACATGTCGAAACTCGACCTTACTCCTTTTTTCGACCCGCGACACATTTGACCCGAACCCGAAAAGACCCGTTAATTGTTGGTTTACTTTTATGGAAAGGAGAAAAAAATGGGAATAAGAAGATAAGGAGCAATTTACAAAGAAGGAAAAAAGAAATATGAAATAAGAGAGTGAAGGTTGGTTTATTTGTTGCAAGTCTTGCAGCAGGTTAACATTGGAGGGAGGATAATGAAAGTTAAATGAAGGAATAAGTGAGATTTTTTTGAGTTAAACAATAGGTAAGAGTAATATAAGAAGAATCATCATAGTTTGGATTATATCCTTTAAATTTTCCGATCTTATAAAATAATATTAACATGGTAATCTTTAATCCACACACCAAATAGTTCATATGTAGTGATACTCTCAAAAAATGAATGTTAATTAATGTTAGTATTAAGCTTAAAGGAAGTAGAGACATAGAGTGCAATGATCGACTAGTTTTTATTACTGTTAATTAGTGATTTAATTGCAATGTACTGTAATCCGTAATAGTAACACAAAATTGTTTATACACAAATTATACTATACAACCGTTGTACCGTACGACGGACCTAATTTATGGTAAAAAGTTACCACTTTACGTTATTTAGTGACCACTTTAAGTTAAATGTGACCATGTTTTAATATGAAAAAGTGGTAACTATTTATCTGACAGTGGTAACTAACTAACCTAGTCACTTTTTATCATAAGTTGCAAACTTTTACTACTGTCGCATGGTACAACGGTTGTACATAATAATTACGGTTGTTTATAATGTTTCACACTCACACACCTCTATTAATGACGTGCTTGTGTGAGTATATCTTTTCATATTTTATTTATTTTGGTCCGTTTTTTTCGAGTTTTTTTATAAAATAATGTTGAAAAAAAATTATCAAAATGGGCCTTGTGGGAAACTAATTATCAAAAATGGGTCCACGTAGGATCGGATAGGACTAAGTTATGGCTCGGTGTCTAAACCGCTATCTAAGATAGCAGAACAAGTCGCTATCTTAGATAGCGATTTGGTGCCAATCATTAAAAAAAATTGAAAAGGAGTTAAAAAAGCTAAGGTGGGGACTTGAACCCACAACCACGTGGGAAAGAAGCTCAACAAATTCAACAATACCACCACACCCACGCAGCCATTCCAATGACATTAGAGTATATTTATAGATAATGTAATAGTTATTGTGAAATGGAATTTCGTACCTTATTTTTTAGGGGTTCGACTCCCACATCCCCCTAATTTTTTTGGTGCTACTCATTTTCAATAAATATTTTCATACGAATCCTATTTTGATAATATTTGTATTTTAAATCACTATTTTAAAAGAAAATACTATATGAATAATTGATCTTTTTTAGTGAAATTTGGTGTTGGGTATTTTCTCCGTCAAATTTATTGCAATGTCATTCAAATTAATGATTTTCTGTTTTTAATAATAATTTAATTTTTTCTTATCAACTTTACAAATTAGTGGAATATATAAGGTTGTTACGAAAAATTGGTACAAATAAGTTCAATGAATATACAAAGAATATCAAAGTAGTGTCTTAAGTTTAGTGGTTAAGTGGAATTCATTAGGCTTCTTTCCCCATACGATTGTGGGTTTGAATCCCCATTCCAACTTCTTTTCAATTATTTTTTATGATTGGCACCAAAGTCGCTATCTTAGATGATAGCGACTTGTGACTTTCGTCACATAACCGCTATCTCAGATAGCGGTTTAGATACCGAGCCACAACTTAGTCCTACCCGATCCTACGTGGACCCATTTTTGATAATTAGTTTCACACAAGCCCCATTTCGATAATTATTTACTTTTTCAGCATTATTTTATAAAAAAAAACTCTTTTTTTTCCGATCTTCTTTTCCATTTTAAGTATTTCCTTTTTGGTCAATCTTTTCTACGGGGTACTATATTCCTCTTATTATTTACTTATATTCTCTTCAAAATTTTGGAAGATCCAAAGACCCTCTTCTGAAATGTTGTATTATTAAACAACGATATGTTGAAAGAGGATGTGCAGAAGCGGAGATCAAAATCATAGTGAGGGATCTTAGTTTTAACGATAATTTATTTTACTCAAATTTTATAGTATTGTATCCGTTCATTTTCGATATAATTTGTAGATGTCGTATGACTTTTCATTAATGAAATGATCTTTTCGCTAAAAAAAAAACTAACTACTTCCTCCGATTTTTATTTATCTTCCCATTTGACTTTTGGGTGAAAAATAAGGGTGCAGAAATGTGTGGCTCAAAAGAAAAGAAGGATGAGAGAGAAATGTAAGGGTAATTCTAGACCACATGTTGATGGCCAAAATAGAAATAGGGAAGAAAATGTGTTTCAGTCCAATAAGAAAACATGGAAGATTAATAAAAATCGGAGAGAGTACGTAATATAACAGTTACCAACCTATTTATACAACAATTTTTTTTGTCCATGTTTTTTACTATACTACCCTTACTATCAAAAATTATTATTGTCCCAAAAAAAGTAGACTAGAATGTTAATTGACTGAAGAAGTAACAAAGTTAAGAGATTAGTTAGTCTGCTGGCAATAGTAGTTAGCTAGTGAGGTTACTGATAAAAGTGGGGTTGGGTTGGGCAGTTGATAGGTAGAGACTCCAGAGACCTGAAACAAACACACACGGGATGTACAAAAGCCGAATTGATGCTCGTGACCGGGGGACAAAATAATAGCCAACGAGACTATGGGCAGCTACAGACCCTAGTTTTGCTTTCCAACCTCCAATTCATTTTCCTCTATGCAAATTACATTAAGGACAAAAATGGTTGTCAAAAGAATCTCATCCCGTCATCCGTAGGAACTGAGTAAATCAAGGTTAAAGATTTTTTTTGCAATCAAAATTTATTCCATCCTTCCCTCATGTAGGAAGATTTAGAAAACAAAGAGAGAGATACAACCTAGAGTATTTTATTTGATTTTTGTAAATTGTTAAGAATTATTGAAAGGTTAAAAGTTATCTTGATCAATTTCATTAATCAATGGAAACACAATATAAAACATATCTTTTAAAATAAGGTAAGCATATTTGTTAGTATACTGATCTTCTAAGACTATGATGCAGATATTCTAATATTATGCTGATATTCTAATATCCCCTCAAGCTGGAGCACGGAGATCGACAATACCCAGCTTGGACGAAAGATAGAAAATTTGGGCTGATCCAAGAGCCTTTGTGAAGATGTCGGCGACCTGATTAAGAGTAGAACGATATTCGGGTTTAACAAACCCCCCTAAATATGCATCACGAACGAAATGACAATCGATTTCAATATGCTTTGTGCGCTCATGAAAAACAAGATTTCGAACGATATGCAAAGCAGACTGATTATCGCAATATATATAAATGGGACGGGACACTTCCACTCCGAACGTGCGTAGTAGCGCATGGAGCCATTTGAGCTCACAAACTAGCGCAGCCATAGCCCGATATTCAGGTTCAGTAGAGGAACGGGACACCGTATGTTGTTTCTTAGTTTTCCACGAAATGGCAGATCCGCCAAGCGAGACAAGCCACCATGTGACGGACCTTCTTGTGAGCGGGTACTGGGTATGATCCGAATCACACCAATCGGTGACTGTGAGATCACTATCGACCCGAAGCAAAATACCTTGCCCCGAACACCCCTTAAGATATTTAACGACGCGTAAAGCGGTGTCCCAATGTTCTTGTCTCGGGTTCTGCATATATTGAGAAAGCACATGGATGGCATATGACAAATCTGGCCTTGTACTCGCGAGATACACGAGACGACCGACAAGTCGTCTGTAGCGCTAGATGTCCTCGAAAACAGGGCCGGTTGCATACCCTAGATGATGGTTCTGCTCTATCGGAGTACTAGATGGACAAGATCCTAAATTGCCCATTTCGGAAATTATGTCAAGGGCGTATTTATGTTGATTGAGAAAAAGACCTTTCCGAGCTACGAGCGACTTCAATGCCCAAGAAATATTTTAAAGTACTAAGATCTTTCATGTGGAAACACGTACTCAGATAGGCCTTGAAGTCGGCAATGGCATTAGAAGCATTGCCGGTGATAGCTAAATCATCGACATAAACAAGTACATGGAGACAGACATCATCCCGAGAGTAGCTAAATAGAGAATAATTGGTGTAGGATTTGGTGAAACCGTAATCCCGCAGGGCAGCTGTCAGTTTTGCAAACCAACAGCGCGAAGCTTGTTTTAGCCTGTACAACGCTTTTTTAAGACGACGTACCTTCCCGTGTTGATTTTCTCGAACCCAGGAGGAAGTTTCATGTAAACTTCTTCAGTCAAGTCGCCGTGAAGAAATAATGCATTATGAACGTCCATTTGGTGGAGCTCCCATCATTTAATAGTTGTAATGGCCAAAAAAGTTCTAACCGTAGTCATTTTGACAACGGGTGAAAATGTTTCCCCGTAGTCAACACCCTCAACCTGATGGTTTCCAAAGACAACAAGGCGGGCCTTGAGACGCTCTAGACTGCCATCCGAGTTATACTTGAGTTTATAGACCCAACGACACCCAAGTGCCTTCTTACCGACTGGGAGCTCGGATAATTCCCACATATTATTAGTTTCAAGCGCAGAAATTTCGTCTTTCATAGTCTGACACCAACCCGCATCTTTAACGGCCTCAGAAAAAGTATGAGGCTCAACTCCCGTGGAAATAGCCGCAAGGATCATCTTGTGTTTGTCAAAAGAATTACGACAATTAATATAATTAGTCAAAGGATAGGACGTACCTAAGGACGAAGGAGGCGGTGAGACTGGTGAGGAAGGACAATGGATGGAACCGATGACGTAATCACGAAGTTTGGAAGATACCATTTTGGATCGATGTCCGCGTCCGAGTTGGATAGAAGTGTCAGAAGTAAGAGATGGGATATGAGGGACATTGACTTCCGGGGAGATGATTGAGCTAGTGGAAATATTTGGTGTAATTGACCCATTAGGAATATCATTAATATTGGGTGTAATTGGGCCAGTAGGAATATCATTCCTAGTAATGGGCTTCCCATGAGGACTTGATGGATCAGGAATATCATTCCTAGAAATGGGCTCCTTAGGAGGACTTGATGCATCATTGTCCAAGTCAGACTCATAATTAGGTGGGATCCCATCAACAACAGGACCAAACGATGACTTAGGCTGAAATGGGAAGACGTCCTCATAGAAAATAACGTCGCGTGATACAAAGTAGGTCTGACTTTCTAAATCGTAAACTCTCCATCCCTTTTTATTGTGAGGGTACCCGACAGAAACACATCGTCGACTACTCTTAGCAAATTTATCATCGCTTGTAAGTTGATTATCTGCAAAACAGAGGCACCCAAAGACCCGTAAATTTGTGTAATAGGGAGGGGCACCAAATAATAACCCATATGGCGTCGTACGACCAAGAAGAGTAGATGGAGTTCGATTAGTTAAATACGCGGCACTTAAAATGCACTCACTCCAAAAGGATTTAGGAAGATGTCCCTGAAAGAGGAGGGCCCGAGCAACGTTCAAAATGTGACGATGCTTCCGTTCGATCCGACCGTTTTGTTGGGGCGTTCCCACGCAAAATTTCTGAAAATGAATACCGCGTTGGAAGAATATCCGGCCATACAATTAAATTCAGCGCCGTTATCACTTTGGACGTTTATAACCTGTTTAGAAAATTGTGTCTCGGCCATTGCTAAAAAAATCGTAAACATAGGAGTGACCTCGGTTTTATCGAGTAGAAGATAGACCCAGGTGGATCGGGAATAGTCATCAACGAGGGTTAAAAAATATCTTGCACCACATGAAGAGGGTGACCGGTAAGGCCCCCACAAGTCACAATGTACCAACTCAAAAAAATCGGAAGCAGATTTATTATTCAAAGGAAAACTGTTCCGATGATGTTTAGCAAGATGACACACATCGCATATGCTATTTTTATTGGTACTAAGTTGACTAGCAAACGGCATAAGTTGGAGAATATTATCACCCGGATGACCAAGACGTTTGTGCCAAAGCTCATAGCTTTCTCCACGACGGACCTGATGCACAACTGACTTTGTGATTACACCGCGAAAATAATACAGTCCGTCCTTTTGCTCACCGACTCCAATGGTCGTCCTTGAAACAAGGTTCTGTATATGACAAGATTCATTAGTGAATTGTATGGCAAGATGATTTGAATCATGCAATTGAGAGGCGGAAATAAGGCTACAAGTGAGACAAGGCACATATAAAACATGTGTGAGAACAATTGTCTCAGTCACCTTGATCGTTCCCTCAACTCTGGCTTCACTAAATTGACCATTCGGAAGTTCCATGAGTCGAGGAGGAATAGATGTAGTATTTTGCAGCCACATCAAATTTCCTGTTACGTGATTCGATGCGCCTTTATCAATTAGCCAAGTATCTTACATACCGCTTTATCAGTCATCGGGTGGAGCATTGACTACATTTGCACGAACATGGGTGCACTACAAGAAAACCAGCTTCGGGCGTCCACCTGGTGGGCGTTCTGGGCATATGGACGCCTAAATTGCGTCTGAAAATACATCTGGGCATCCACCGTCAGACGCCAAACTTTGGCGTCCGACAGAACTGGGGAAGGAAGAAATTCAGCCTAACGGGCGTCCACAAGTGGACGCCATATCCACCAAATGGCGTCCACTGTCAGACGCCATTTAGTGGGATATGGCGTCCACAGTCGGACTCCAGTTTGGTTGAATGTGGCGTCCGATAGCGGACGCCCGTTGACCTGCCTCGCATCAAATACCCGCCAAGCCCCCTCTCCCCCTTCATTCCTATTTTTTTTTCACTCTATAAATCCTCTCTACTCTTCCTCGCCGACCCCATTCTCCCTTCCTCTCATCCATTTTTCATACTTCTTCTTAATTTTTGGTATGTTTTCTTACTTTACTTAGTTCTTATTCATTATAATTAGTTCTTATTTTTGATTTTTATCGTTTTTTATTGGTAGTTTGCTAGTTAATATTGTTTAGGTCTGAATTTCGATTAGGTTCATTAGTTTAGCCCAAATTCGATTAGGTAGAATAGTTTAGCCCATCACAATTTTGATTAGGGTTTGATGAATTTGGTTGAATTGAGGTAGAATGACCTCTAGAGCCTTTCGTGAGGTTTTGTGTGACTTAGGACGGACCAAAAGGTGTCGTAATAATGCCGGATTTTCTCGAAACCACTTCCATCGTGATCGGGGTTGTAAATAGGTGTTAGCGGTGTTTTCGGAGTTTTGATATCTCTATCCGAAAATTTGACCTTATTTGACCTGTTTAAGCTGTTTCTGTCTGACCTAAGCCATGAATTTTTGTGTTTTGTTTGGTTAAATTGGGATTAAATTGATAAATTAGGGTTTTCATAAATTGGGATTAAATTGCGATTACATTTGTGATTAAATTCGGTGACTAATTTTCGTAAGGTCAATTCTAAATTAATAAGACATTTGGGTTTACTTTGACGTATTAGTGATTAAATTGAGGAAACTCAATTATGGAAATTAAGTTAGAGAAATTAAGTTTAAGTTAAATGGTGATTAAATTTTTGTTTAGTAAGTTCTAAATTAAGTTAGGGAAATTAAACATTAATTTGTTATATATATTTTTTTAACATAGAAAATGAAGAGAATTGAACGGAAATGGATGTATGAGGAAAGACTTGATAAGAAGAGATGTCTCACCGTCGAATTTTTTAGGGGTGTTGAATCATTTGTCGAGGTCGCTAAAAAGTCACTAGACTACGCATCGAGGGGGGGAGGTTAGGTGTCCGTGTACAAAATGCAAGAACCTAAAAATTTTTGAGGTCCTTGTAGTTAAGGAACATGTCATCTATAATGGTTTTTCACCCGGTTATTATAATTGGATTTGTCATGGTGAGCCATCTCAGTCTGAGGAACCCAAAAACCATCAAAGTGAGGGGGGGTTGAGAGGTATGATAGTTGACGTTGTGGAGTGCAACTTGTTTAACAACGAGAACACATATGGGAATGACAACTCACCTAACCCACGAGACTCACCCAACCCACAAGACTCACCTAAGCCACAAGAGCCTAACCCACGAGCAAAGGCGTTTTTTGACATGTTGAACACGTCGGAGAAACCGTTATACGGAGAGTGCGATGTGACTTTGTTAGAAGTCGCATCTATGGTAGTTAGCCTTAAATGTGAGTTCAACCTACCCTTTGCTTGTGTCGATGGTATTACTACCTTGCTCGAGAGAGTTATCCCAAAAGACAATATCATGATCCGAACTTTCTACACAACCAAAAAGGTTGTGAAGGGCCTTCAACTCCAGCATCAAAAGATTGATGCTTGTCAAGATGGATGCATGTTATTTTGGAAGGACGATGGGATGCTTGATGAATGTAGGAGATGTGGTAAGGGTAGGTATAAGACGGTTGAGGGGGATATTGTTTTAAGGGGTAGAAAAGGGAAAGGCGGTGTTAGGGGTAAGAAACTGATCCCAATAAGTCAGCTTACGTACTTCCCTATTGCACCTAGGCTTCAACAATTGTATGCCACAAAAACCATAGCAGAGCAAATGAGGTGGCACAAGGAGGACATTAGGGTACCAGGGAAGATGTGTCATTCGAGTGACGGTGAGAAGTGGAAGCGTTTCGATAGACTACATCCGCACTTTGCGTTAGAACCCCGAAATGTAAGGTTGGGGTTGTGTACTGATGGATTTGCACCTTTCGGCCAATTTGATAAGTCGTACTCTTGCTGGCCTGTGATGATCACACCTTATAACCTACCTCCTTGGTTGTGCTTGAAGCAGCCTTTCATCTTCCTATCTCTTATTGTGCCTGGACCCAAAAATCCGAAAAATAATTTGGATGTTTACTTGCAACCTGTTATTGAGGAATTGAAACAACTGTGGGAGGTAGGGGTGGAAACTTACGATGTCTCTCTGAGACAAAACTTTCAGTTGAAAGCAGCTCTGTTGTGGACTATAAATGACTTTCCCGCGTACGGTATGCTCTCGGGGTGGTCTACTGCGGGTCAGAAAGCATGTCCGTGTTGTATGGATGAGAGCAAAGTTTTTTATCTTCCAAATTCTAGTAAAATAAGTTGGTTTAACTGTCATAGGCAGTTCCTACCAGAAGGTCAACCATATAGAAAGAATAAGAAGGCATTCAAGAAGGGTGAGGTTGTGCTTGACGACGCAACTGATCGACTCCCAGGAGATGAAATATGGGAGTTGATTTCCGATTACCCGTCCACTGTTGACGGAACCGAGTAGGAGTTCAAAGACCTCAAAAAGTTGAAAAATGGTTGGTTTAAACCTAGCGTACTTTTTTACCTACCATATTGAAGGACTTTGTTACTTCGTCACAATTTAGATGTGATGCACATAGAGAAGAACTTCTTCGAGCAGTTGATTCACACTGTCATGGATGTGGAGGGGAAGAGTTGTGACACTACACGCTCCCGGCGAGATGTAAAGCAATTTTGTGACCGTCCTCAACTGCACATAAACCGGGATGGATCCAAACCGAGAGCCTTGTTCACCCTTGACAAAGCTCAGAGGAAGGCGTTGTTGGAGTGGGTAGAGAAGTTGAAGTTCCCTGACGGGTACGCCTCCGACTTCAAACGCTGTGTTGATCTTAAGAACCTCAAGCTGCAAGGGTTAAAGAGTCATGACTGCCATGTCTTCATGGAGAGGTGACTTCCGGTAGCACTAAAGCAACTTTTGCCACCGACGGTGTGGAATTATATAACTAAGATATCTCAGTTTTTCCGAGATTTGTGTTCTTCTACAGTATCAATTGAGGACATGACTCGGCTGGAGGATCAAATTCCACAGATACTATGCAAACTTGAGATGATCTTCCCACCGTCGTTCTTTATTTCCATGGAGCATTTACCTATCCACTTGCCCTACGAGGCTAAGGTTGGAGGGCCTGTCCAGTATAGATGGATGTACCCATTTGAAAGGTACATAAATTTTAGTAACTTCATTTATAAATTTAATTTACACATAGTTAATTCTTATTAATTGAAATACGTAACTTGTGTATTTAGGTTCCTCAATCATTTGAAGAAGAAAATTGGTAACAAGGCTAGGGTAGGGTTCCATTTGTAATGCATATTTGACAGAAGAGATTGCAAACTTCTGCTCCCTCTACTTCGAGAAAGATGTCCAAACAAAAACCAAGAACCTGAACCTAGAACATTCGGTGCCCAATGATCCTACTATACCCAAGTTTTTTCAAAAGAAGGACGATGAAGGAACTTCATCCGTTGAGGGTTCTAGGACGCTAGATGTAATCCCCTAGAAATCTAACGCGATACAGTGGCGGAAACACTGTAGAGTCGGGATTAAAACACGCTGTAACTATGTCTTAATAAAATTAAAACGGTAAGTCCAAACATTAGGCCTAAAATAAAATGGCCAAAAACTAAACAATCCAAAAGAAAGGGGTTTAACATCCACAAGACATAATTATTAAAAAGAAAATGAGCAGGATCCAAATTGCCCGCTAGCCCACACCCGTAAACAAGTATACCGGCCATGTTAAACATAACAGCCACAATCAGTGGGGAGCAACGTCAACGTTCTCCCAGCCGTATAACATGATTTTAAAACTGTAGTTACTACTATAGAAAAATAGTAAAAATGCAAAACAGTAAAACAGCATATTAAAAATAAGCTTTCAGCGTAAATCAAAGTAATAAAATGGGTTTCTGAAGAAACATAAAAATATTTGCCAACCTGCAACCAATTTATATCGATAATAAATAAAATAGTCAATGTGGCGTTATGGATAGGGTTAATGTAGAATCTAGACTTGCACTAGGACAATACTAGCTTCGAGAAACTAGCTTCGAGAACTGTAGACTTAACTCATAACAGAATCCAGTCTCTAACTAGTCAACTCAACTATAATAGGACTGCGTGCAGCGAGGTCCTGGTTTAAGTAGTGCACACCCCTCCTGGATACAAACCATATCCAGTTCAACCCGACGCGACTTATACGATGCAATATCTAAGTTTAAGGTAAATATACACTCTCCTGAACACAAACCATGCTCAGTTCAACAACCAATGCGCCCCATAAAGACACACCAGCCTTACAGTTGATGGCAAAACGTACATCCCATATTATATTACTCTAAACCCACACTTGTCCTTATTCCATAACTCCAAAACAGAGTCATGATCGATATTTAAAAGATATAATCATTGTAAACATTATGGAGATAAAATGAGTAATCACAATATTCTAAAAGAGAAAACTTTCTATTTGAGAAAATTTCTATTTTTAGAAACTTTACTAAAAATAACATCATATCAAAATAGCGAAAATATTAGTTTATACTAATTCAAAAATTTTAGTAAACGATATAGATTTATAAAACTAATACTTTCAGCCTTATCGATATTAATTGTTAAAGTGGGAACATTTGAGTTTATGAAATTATTGAAATATCATACAAGTATTTATAAAATGATTAAAAATGTCTTAAACATTTTAATACTACTAATTAGGGTGTTTTCAAAATTTATAAATCTAAAATTCCCTAATTATTATTAGTTTTAACAACACGATTAAAAATAGGGTTTTACGGCAAATATTAAATTAAATCTTTTAACGTCTTTTATTTAATTAAACCAATGAATATATTTAGAGTATGTTAAGGGATGATTTAACTCTTAAAGTTTCAGATTAAACCTTTTCAAAATTGCTGGAAAAATAATTCTTTTAGGTAAGATGAAGCCTTTTAACGATAAATCGTAATTTGTCCAAAAATTGCTACTATTAATTAAAGACTTCAATAAATAATACAAAAATTACGTAAAATAACTAAAATATATTTATGAACATTCTGTCCAGAAAAGAAAATTTTCCAGTAAACTTAGACTCGCTTTTTAAAGGATTTTCTCGTTAATCTTCAAATCTCGACAATAACGATTAAGAAAAATAGTAATTACAAAACGATTTACGTATTAATATCCAAAAATTATTATTAAACTAAAAATTATTATTTTCCAGAAACTACTATTTTTCCAGATTTCCAAAAATTCCAGATTTAATAAATCCCGTTAAAATCGTCTTTTAAACCTGTTTTCACAATTTGACGATTCCATTAATAAAACTTATCATTCCTAACTTTTTATTAAAGCATTAAAAATCATAAAGTTACATTTTATTATGAAATCATCAGAATCATATTTTTTTTCCAGATTTAATCATAGGACCAGAAATCGAGAATTTAAACGACAAACGCGGTTTTAACAATAAACGATGATTTAAAGTGATTAATTAATTCATCCACTTATCAATTCCAAAAAATTATGAAGAAATTCAGAAATTTCTATTTCATCAGAAAGTTTCAGCACGTCAAAAATCAGATTAAAATAAAATGTTTAAGTACTAGAACTAAAAATCGGCTTTTAATCATTTTTGTTCGTAAACGGTAATAATTCAATATTCGATAACTAAAATATCAGAAAAATATTAAAAATTATCAAAAAATTCATTTTTACAGAATATAATCATATATTACAAGTTTAGGCCGAATATTACAATTTTACAAACTAATATAACAATTTAATCGTTAATCTCGTAAAAGCGATAAAAATACCGAAACATGCAAATTTTCAACTTTTAAAAATTTTCCAGATTATATGACATACATATATTGTCAAAATGAAATATAAAAATTATACATGCAATTACACAATTAAAAACACGAAATACCGAGTAACATCGACGTTACCTCTAATCCAAGTCTGAATCGACAATATACTCGTCAGCCTCGGGATCGTCCACAAATCCTACAATATATAAAAATCATGGCAGAAAAATACCATGAGAAAGGCTAAAAATCAAGGTAAATAATGATCGAAAACGACATCGATTATTACCTTAACGAAGGAATTGGAAAGAGGATTAATTCGACGCTAAAAATGAGACGATTAGGACTCGAATTGAACAAAAATCAGCCAAGAGAAGATGAGGAGTAACACGACCAAAGGATGATGAGGAAGATGTTGTAGTAATTTTTTTGTTAATGCAAAAATGAATGTAGAGTAAAGGAGGAGATGGAGGTTACTACACTTTAAAGAGTATGAATGAAATTAAAGCCTCCAAAATGAGGAATCCATAGTGCATCTAGACCCAAAGTTGGCCGGCCAAGAGTAGAAGAGAGGGAGTAGGAAGAGCTTGAGTAGTAAAGCCTCAATTTAATGAAAAGAAAAGAATCTTATGTTTACGGTTTAAAGTGATAAAATGAAACGTGTTAGTAAAACGTAGTTAAATTGCGACAAGAAGCTTTGTCGGTCCAAAATATGAGGACACGTCTCAAATGATTTTTAAGTTGATAAAAACAAGAATCGTAAAATAGTTAAAGACATTTTAAAGCAATTCGATTAAACCTCGCGTAAGAAAATAATTATTCGCGAAGCTTCGTAATAGAATCATTAATGGCCAAATTTTCGTAAATAAAAATATTTACTACTTGAAAATATTATATAAATGTATTTAAACATTTTTAGGAAAAAGAGTGACTTAAATCCAAGTTTAAAAACGTCAATTCAAAGAGGAATAAAATTCCTCGCGGAAAATTAATTAGCTTAAGAAGAAAATCAAATAAATAGATGTAAAAGAATTAAAATCTTTTAAAATAATAATAAATATCATTAAACTCAAAATTGAAGATAAGCTTGGAAAAATGATGACACATAAGCCAAAATGTGATAGAGTTATAACGATGTCATAACGGTAAGGAATAAAGATGCTAGAAATATAGCGGGTGTTACACTAGATGAGAAAGAGTACAACCGAGCGCACCTTTACCTACTCTCTAATTGTGAGATCTTAGAGCCTTGTGAGAAGCAATTTATAACTGAATATGTCACTGCAAACCCTGACGTGAACCCTGATGATGTTTGGAGTTAGCATGATGAACATTTTCCTAAGTGGCTCAAGAATCACGTAGTTGCCTTAGACATACATGATGATTTGATTAGAAGTTTGGCATACGGTAGCGGTTAAATGTTGGAACCGATACTCGGTGAATGGGTTCAATATTCACACATTCAACTACGGGAAGAACAAGGCAAGATGCAATTTTGGTGTGAGTGTGTCATCTCTTGATTGTGATGTGTACTATGGTATTTTGGAGGATATTTTCGAGTTGTGTTATGCTGGCAGAGAACGGGGGTATAGAGCTGTGATATTCAAATGTGAGTGGAAATACAGGTCCGTGAACGGGACCCGAGTGCATGAACGTTACAAGATTGTGGAAATTAATTACACCAGGAAATATCCTACGTACGATCCGTTCATACTCGCGCATCAGGCAAAGCAAGTCTACTTTGCTCCTTCTCCTTACACGAAAAATGACAGAAATCAAAGTCAATGGTAGGCAGTCTTTACGACTAAACCACGGGGGCAAATAGACAGTTCTCTGTTCCAGGAAGATGCGGCTTCAAGTGGTACACGCTTATCTCCTAGTGAAGAGACCATATTCTCCGAAGAAGATCAGAATGAAGGGGCAGAGGAAGATTTAGAGGATGATGATGATGATGATGATGGACAACGAGATTACATGGTTAGGGATGTTCGGGAGATCCTTGAGGAGGACGACGGACACGATGAAGAGAATTTGGAGGACGATCAAGTGGAGGGCAAGGAGACGGAGGAGGAGGATCAGACTGAGGAGGATGAGGCTGACGACAACAACAACAGCGAAGATGACTACTAGAGTTGTTGTAGTAGGTTATATTGATCATTGTGTTACTTATTTGGTACATTATTTCAATCAAGTTAGATTGTAATTGCTCATTGTTGTTGACATTGTTTAATTTGTTGCAAGGTTAAGATAATGGCAGGCGGTAGATCGACCAGGAGACATGGTGGGGGAAGTAGGTCTGTTCAGACATCCACCACGCAGCAGCAGGAGGAGGAACGGGTCCTCGAAACGGGACCAGAGCAGAACAATGAGCAGTAGGAAGGGCAGCAGCAGGGGCAGCAGGAGGAGCTGGAGAACGACGAGAACGGTCGGGTGATTATCGACCCTGGTCGCGTATGGTAATATTTTTTGACATGTCGATTCTTTTGTAACATATGAATTTTCGCACTATATCTTGTAAGATTTCGTCCATATATGTGGTTCTGGACTCGGTGCAGGTTTCTCCATGGGGAGGTCACCAAAGGTTGTACTGCCAGCTACATGGTCGACAAAGGGCAGGGGTATGCCTGCTGGACTCAGGTGTCGTTGGACGTACGGGAGTGGTGGTTCAACAACTTCCGGGTACGTGGATTGTTTTTGTTACCAAGTTTTTAATTTATAATGTAGACTTTGTAAAAAAATTTGCTACTAATTAATAATCTGCCTTGATTATTTAGTTGAAGTTCGCTTGGAAGCAGGAGTTGGAAGGAAGGGTGTGGAAGCGGTATAACGAGACTTGCACACGACGTTTCGCTGACATAATGAACAAACGCAACACGCGGGGGACTCCGCTCAAAGACCTTAAAGGTGTAGTTTTTTATAGTACTCAATTTTAACAAACAATCTAACTTCAATCTTTTACTGTATTAACTAATATATTAGTGTTGTCATATTTCAGGGGAAGCGTTGGAGAGGTGGGTTACGTACCATGACAACGAGGAATTCAAGGTCAAGTCGGAGAGGGCACAGAGAAACAAAATGAAGAACTGCGAGAAGGAGGGGAAGACCGACCCGACACATCATCGGGGTTCTCAGTCTTTGTTTCATCGTGTCAAGAGGGTATGATTTCTACTAATATCATACTCTTACTTGAATAATCATAAACTATGTTCGCATAATATATATTCGCCTAACGTTTGTACTCATTTAATAGCTACAAGCTGAACTCGGGAGGGTTCCAACCGCGGCGGAGATATTCCTGGACATGCACGGGAAGACCGACCAAGAAGGGACTAGTTTTATGACGAGGAAAGATCAGGCAATCTGGGTGAGTACTTACTATTTCAAATAAATCAACTTTGTCTATACTTTAGGTGGTAGATAACTATCTTTAATGATTTCATCTAATAATAACTTGAATTGAAATCATTGTTGTGTACGCAGGATGCCTACCAAAAAGAGCAAGATAACCTCGAGACCGCTCCTGATGCTACCGAAGTCGACCCGAATCAGATTTATTTCAAGGTCGTCTCGGGGTACAAGAAAGGAAGTGTGTATGGTGTTGGAAATGCACACGGTATCTACTTCACACCTCCCCCACTGGGTCTCGACACCTCTACACAGATGGAGTACACGCCGGCCGGATCTCAGCAGCCCGACCCGGAAAAGGAGGCCATGAAGGAATAGCTGACACAGCAGCAGCAGCAACTGAAGGAACATCAGGAGCACATAAAGAAAATGCAGGAACAAATGGCCATGTTTCAGGCCATGTTTGAGAGATGCAACCAAGGTCATCCCCCACCCCCTCCAGACGACAGAGACCCCTTTAACAGGGATGGCGGTAACTCTGGTGCTTCAGCTAGCTTCACAGTTAGCTTATTGTTTTTTGTTGTTGTTGTTGTTGTAATTGAATTTACGGACTATGTATCTTCGAACTAGTTTAGATTTGTGTACCTTCAAACCGTATGTTAAATCTTTTTATATGAATGTTTTTTCAGCATAAATGTGTCGAGAGATGAAGTGTTTTGGTTGATTGAGAGTGAATGAGGTTGAGGTATTGTGGATGGTCGACAGTTGTGGTTGGTTGAGAGTTGTGGATGTGGTTTATTTTGCAAGTTTTGGCTAGACATTGAACGCATGTTTACGGCCATGCGACAGCATAAATGGCGTCCAATAACGGACGCCATGCCAGACGATGGAGGAAGCTAAAAGCGATCAAAATTGGCAGCTATTCATGGGACATGGCGTCTGACTGTGGACGCCAGTTACCCTTGGATGGCGTCCACAGTCGGACGCCAACCTGAAGCAGATGACGTTTGACAGTGGACACCATCCAGAGGTAACTGGCATCCACAGTCAGACGCCCGGTTCCATGGCGTCCAACAGCGGACGTCTGTTTTAAAAATGGGCGACCGGTGCTTCCACTTTCTGGCGTCTGTTTGCGGACGCCCGTCCCCGTATAGCGTCCACTGACGGAAGCCACTGGATGGACGCCTGGGGCACTTTTTCTTGTAGTGGTGGTATTAGGTGCAAAAAGACGTGCTGGCCCCGGTATAGGGTGATGGCTGCCTATTTCCACGTGGACGGTTTTTCATCTCAGCAAGAGTTCGGGGACGGTTTCCCCACCAATCGGGAAATTTTTTACTTTTAATGTAACATGAATTAATATCATGTCCTCGAGCCATACAGTGAGTACACGAAAATTTATGTTGTCTTTCTTCCTTGTCTTGGTCACGTAGCTCCCTCCAGTTCGGGTTTGTGCCTTGACGAGGCTCGAATTTCATTGCATAAGCAGCAATGTCATGCTTCTCTTCGACCATGGTAGCAGCTCCATGTAATCGTTCTTCTTGTAGCATCACGTGATAGGCACAATTAAGCGATGGGAGAGGTTCAAGCCCCATTTGTTAGGACCTTGCTGTCCCGTACAATTTTGAGTCAAGTCCCATTACAAATTGGTGCAGTCTCTCAGTCTCTTGTCTTTTTGTGGCTTCTTTCCCGATCTCACAGGTACAGTGACCACACTTACAAGCAAAGGGTGATTCCTGAGCAGCAAGTGCGTCCCATAGAACTTTTAATTTGCCAAAATAATCGATGATGGACATACCTTTAGTTTGTGTAAGGTGAGCAATCTGAGTTTTTGAAGAATGGATAATCTTGGAACCGTCAACGACTGAAAAACGTTCTTCCAAATCGACCCATAAATCTCGTGCTTCTTCAAAATACGTCATACTAGATTTGAGTTTTTCATCAATCGCACTCATAATCCATTGCACAATTGTGCAAGTCATGACTTCCCATTGATCAAGGAGCACTGATTCGGTTGGCTTTTTTTTTTAGAGCCATCACAAAATCCAAACTTTCGTCGAGATTTGAGAGACGTTCACATAGAACGGCTTCATTCATCGTAATTACCATGGGTTAATTTGAGATGAGCAATAAGCATACTGAGGCCATCATGTGAGCCAAGGTAATACGGTGATTGGTTATCGATTTTGGTATTCGTAGAAGAGTCGTCCTTGTCTCCGGCCATGGCTGATCGAAACCGCACATTTTTTTTTCAAAGTTGGAATAGGATCTCAGACGGCTCTGATACCATGTTAAGAATTATTGAAATGTCAAAAGTTATCTTTTTTTTTGGTAAAAGGTAATTATATTGATAACCTTGAAGCAATTTGAATTACATATCCATAACAATGTTCCCCTCAATCATACTTCGTCTATGCTATGCCTAATTGATGCATCCAACTGCCTTCAACTATAATATTAATATTGTGCATACGGACTATGACCCTATTAACTATATCCCTTTTTACATCATGTATCACATACTCAGGCTTCCTCAATCTGCACTCCACCCGACAAATATTCCTTTCCCACCATAATCGATAGATCAGTCCCATAATCGCGACTACTATTATATGCTTCTTTTTACCAGTGACCTAATTAGCTCGCCATTTCACACGCCAATCCAAAATATTACTCTCAGGCAGCTTTGTACCTAACCACTGTTGCAGCAGATTAAAGCACAACTTGGAATACTGGCATTTGAAAAACAAATGTCCAGTCGTTTCAGGACAGTCTTGAGAAAGTACACAATAATCCTCCTGCAAGAATCCATATCTCCTCAATCTCTCCTTAGTCATGAGCCTTCCATGGGCATATAGCCACCCAATAAAGGCATGCTTAGGGATCACCATCTTGCACCAAATTATAGGTTGCCAAGGTGCTCGGGTATGCTGCTGCTGAATCCACCCGTATCATTTCTTAATTGTATATTCAGTGTCCAACTGACTAACGCCACTGTTAAAGAAAGGCGCAAACTCCTCCTTAATAGCATAGATTCTTCTCCAACTCCAATTAGAAGTTTGAGATGGTTTATATTCTGGCCAACTCTTACCCTTGAGCACTACAAAAATCAAGCCGGAATTGCGTCGGACAAATCCGACACAAAATCAGGAAATCCGACGCAAAGTAGTGATTGCGTCGGATTAGCCGACGCAAACGTCCGCCGTTATTTTTTAACGCAAATAATTTTCTTTGCGTGGACAAATCCGACGCAAACGTATTGCGTCGGATAATCCGACACAACACTTGGCCGGCAACACGAATTGCGTCGGATAATCCGACGCAACACTTGGCCGGCCAACACGAATTGCGTCGGATTAGCCGACGCAACGCTTAATTTCTTATCGACTTTGCGTCGGCTAATCAGACACAATGCATGTTGACTGGGACATCTGCGTCGGATTAGCCGATGCAAAGTCGACAGGATTGGATGGATAGTGTCGGCTAATCCGACTCAAGTTCGTGTATAAAATAATAGGATTTGTTGTTTTTAGCTCCCCATATGCGCCAAAATAAACCCACCTACAATTACATGCGACTCCTACAACAAACCCCAAGAGAAGCATATCCGCCACAAAAATCACCCAAAACTCCAATCAAAGCTTCCATACATATCTTCTTCACAGAACTTCACACAACTCCACAAAACTCAACAAATCTAAACCAAGATACTGATATAGAAAGTGAAAATATAATACAAAGAACGTGTGTTCGGTTCACAATTCTATCTACGAGTTAGTGACAATTCCGACGACAATTCCAACAAATCTATCTAGGAGTTAGAAATATATACATAAATATATACTCTTCTGGTTGTAGTCCCCAGTGACATCGTGGAAGATCTTCAAGGTGTTCGGTGACTGATCAGAAGCTCGTGCCTCCTCCATCGCTTTCTCAAAGTTCTCCTAAAACAGCAACAGGAAACAGTGTTAGAACTTTCAGAACAATATATACTTTCACATCATAATTTTTGGGAGTAGTATTTTCTTGAAAAACTTTACTACTCACAACGATCTCCGGTCCTCGGGGGTCAATCCACTTCCCATCATAACCCTTCTTCGTCTTCTCCAAAAGCTGCACCGGTGTTGCGGTTGGGCCCTTCATAAAACAGTGTTAGAATTACGAGAAACATGTTTGCGCAAAGTTAAAATATAGAGTCAATTAGTTTAGGGTAATCTAGGAATTTAGTAGTATTAGTAGTAGATTAGTAGTATTCGTAGTGGTAGTAGATTAGTAGTAGTAGTAGTAGTAGTAGTAGTAGTAGTAGAAAATTAGTAGTAGTAGTAGTAGTAGTATTAATAGTAGTACTAGTATTAGTAGCATTGAAGTAACATTAGTAATATTAGTACTATACTACTAATACTACTACTACTAGTACTAATATTACTAATCTACTACTACTACTAATACTAATACTAGTAATCTACTACTAATACTACTAATCTACTACTAATACTACTACTAACACTACTAACACTAATCTACTACTACTACTAACACTACTAACACTAATCTACTACTACTACTAATTTTTTACTTCTACTAGAACTACTAATCTTCTACTTCTAGTACCACTACTAATACTCCATTATAGTAAACCAAATATCAACTACTATAATACTCCAAATATTATCCACTAATACTCCAAATATTACACCAAATACTCCACTACTACGCTAAATATTCATTAATACTCCATTAATACTCCACCAAATAATCCACTACTACTCCAAATACTTCACTAATAAACCAAACTCCCATTAATACTTCACAACTAACTTAATTAAACATAATTAACCAACAATCTTCTACTACTACTACTACTACTAATTTTCTACTTCTACTAGAACTACTAATCTTCTACTTCTACTACCACTACTAATACTTCATTATAGTAAACCAAATATCAACTATTATTGATTGGGGTCGGCTGCCCGATACCAGTCGCCTGCCAGGCAGGCCCAGGGGCACGCCCACCAGGTTCGAAAAGCCAGTCCCAGGCAAGAAGACAAGACAGGCGCAAAACGCTAAGTATGACAGTCAGCCGCCGAGACCACAGGCTGGCACAGCCTGCTGGAACCTGACGGCCATTGCACGAAGTCAGCCTGCCCTGGGGGACACCTTGGTTGACAGGGTAAGAACCCCCCAGGGGCCCTCCCGTCATTTCCCCTAAGGTAATTAGGAATGGGTGGATAGGAAGCCTCCACTTGTCGCTTCCTCGTCCACCCATTCTTCTCCCACTTCTCTTTCTTATGGAAAGGTATAAATACTCAACCTTCTTCCACAAGAAAGGGATTGGATTTTCTCTCTCTAGACTCTTACTCCTAAAAACGCCACCTAGTTCCTCACGAGCTAGGTTCGTCAAGGCATTTCACGGACTGACTTAGGCATCGGAGAGGGTTTCCTCGGACAACCTCCGAGGCCCTGTGCGTTCATTGTGCAGGGAGAAGGCCAATTCCGCCGGGAAGGTCCGATCAAGGGAGTGAGAGAAAGGGGAGACCGAGGGAAATCAAACGATCGGTTGTTCACCATTAACCCAGTTATACAGCCCGGATCCTAGGCCGGGTAAATTGTTTCCGTGACCGGAACAATTTGGCGCCGTCTGTGGGGAACTTACGGTTGTGCTCACGAGTTACCCACTAAAATCAACCACTCATAATCACAAAACTAAAACAATCATGCCAGAAATTGTTGATGCCAGTGCAGGAACGGGTCCTACGGTCCCACCGGTGACCCCCCTGTATGGTATGCCGCAGTCGGAGAGAGTTCCTCCTGCCACGATCCTAGGGGTAGGTGGAACCAGTCTCCTCGGTGGACCTAAAACTGTGATAACGCCTGAGCTAGGGGCACCCCCACGACACGCTCTTAATCTGACCCCAGCTCAGATGGCGCAGGCAGCCGCTTTCTTCTCCGCGATGCTGAACCAGGAGTTCACTCCTGAGGACTTGGTAGGCAGGGTCGCATCGGCTCCCAGGCAACCATCCCCAATCAGCAGGGATGAGGCCGGGGGCACGAGGCGGACCGCTGCCAGAAATGCCCAGAGGAAAGCGAGGAGGACGGCTCAAGCGTATGCGCATGTGCAAAGGCGCATTACTACTGGCGATCCAGAGCCACCTGTCCAGCAGGCGTTCTCCATTCACACGACAGAATCAGCGTCTGGAGGACAGGGAGGCTTATCCCGGGGATTACAGGAGCGCATGAGGCCCAGGGAGCCCATGTCAAAACGCTTGGGAGAAAAACCAGGCGGAGTTTTCTCCAGGCTAACGCCTGCAGCCAAGGAACAGTCGGCCCCCGGCTTATCCCAAAGCCTGCAATCCAGGCTCAACCGGGGACAACCGCTCGAGTCCAGGTACCATCAGGGTGAGAACCTCTGCCACTCCCAGAGGAAGAGGCCCAGGCAGACCTCCCCGGAAACAGAGGATGAAGCAGCCAGCAGACCGCCACCAAGGCACCGCTCCCCCAGTGCGAGGAAACCGACCCATAAACAATGGGAATCTCACGGTAACCAGTCTGGGGAAAGCAGGTCACGACTGGTAGGCAGGCCCACAAAAACCCCGCTGCACCCTGAGGTACAAGAGTACCCCATTCCAAAAATCAAAATGCCCACCATCAAATTTGACGTGACGACAGATCCTGAAGACCACCTGGCAGCCTTTGAGAGCCACATGGGTATGTATGACGTAGATGATGCCATCTGGTGCAAGGTTTTCCCAACCACCCTGGTGGGGCTCGCACAAGGATGGTTCAGAGACCTCCGCCAGGGGTCTGTCAGATTCTTCATAGAGTTGGCTAAGATCTTTCTCGAGCAGTATGCCGGAAATAAGAGAAGACGCCTCACCCGTTTCGATCTCATGACCCTGAAACAGAAAAAGGGTGAGAGTGTGAGGGAATACATGAGAAGGTTTGATCTATCCTACCAGCAGGTCAGGGAGATCGATGATTCCACTGCCGCCTACGCCCTGACAATCTCCCTACTTCCAGGGGAGATGAAAAACCAGATGATCAGGGCCCAGCCAGAAACCCTGGCCATGGCCAGGAAGATTGCGGAAGGGTTCATTCTGCAGGAGGAGTTCCACGGCCTGACGGATACCCCTGCAGGCCAAACAAGGCCTCAAGGGGGACCGCAAGGTGGAAGGGGCAGAAGTGAGCCAGGCAAGCAAAGGGAAGAGGGAGACACTCCCAAGAAAGAGCGCACAGTCTACCAGCCCAGATTCGACAGTTACACTGCCCTGAACAAATCCAGGGCGGAGATCTTCGAACTGGAAAAAGAAACTGCTAAATGGAACCGCCCGAACAAACCTCGCAGCCCGAAAGGAGACCCCAAGAAATTCTGCACTTTCCACGACTGCATAGGCCATACCACCGAAGAATGCCGTCACCTGAAGGACGAAATCGAGAAGTTAATCAGGAACGGATGGTTAGCCAACTACGCAGCTAAGAATAAGTCTCAGAAGGAAGCGCCTGAAAAACCCGAAGGGTCAGTGCAGAATCGCATGGTGATCCATGTAATTTCAGGGGGCACTGAGGGCCAGCTCAGTCGAAGAGGCCAAAAAAGACAAATGCGTGAACTAAGGAACCAGATCTGCTATGCTGAGAAAGCGGGGAGTCCAAGGGGAGTGACATTAAGCATCACCCCTGATGATGCAGGGCGCGTAGTGTACCCGCACAGTGACCCCTTGGTGCTGTCCCTAGAGATCAGCAACCACATTGTGCGGAGGTGTATGGTAGACACAGGCGCGTACACAAATCTACTGTACAAGGACGCCTTCGAGAAAATGGGCCTGGAAAAGAGGCACCTGCGACCTGCTCCCGGATCGCTGTACGGATTCAGTGGGGCAGGCGTGCTGCCCATGGGAGTCATAGATCTGCCCGTAACCTTTGGAGAAGGCTCTACTGCCAGAAATGTCAGGGCAACCTTTGTTGTTGTGGATGCAAGATCTGCCTACAACGCCCTAATTGGCAGAGCCACCCTGGACGAAATCGAGGCGGCCATCTCCATCAGAGCTCTCACCATAGCGTATGTCACTGATTTCGGGCTAGAAGGAAAGGTGCGTGGGGACCAGGAGTCAGCCAGACAATGCTACTCCGTGGCCCTACAAGAGCACGAAAAAGAAAGGAAAGGAAAAAGGAAGGCTGATAGTTCCCCCAGCAGGGAAGGCGAAATCCCAGCCGAACACCCGGCGTCCGACCACCTGGAGCCAGGGGGCGAAAGCATGCTGGTAGACTTGGAGCCAGGTAGGCAGGTCCTGATAGGAGCCGACCTGGAAAAATCCTACCAGGCTGAACTGGTCAAACTGCTAAAAGAAAACAAAGACGTATTCGCCTACTCGGCAGACGAGATGCCCGGCGTTGATCCATCATGCATCGTTCACAAGCAGGAGAAAAACTTTTCCTCTACATTGCAGTGACCAATATAACTGTCAGCGCGGTCATCTTACGAGAAGAGGCAGGCGCCCAGCAACCTATATACTTTGTAAGTCATGCGCTGGGGGCAGCTGAGAAGAATTATCCGATGGTCGAAAAAGCCGCCTACGCAGTCATAGTTGCTGCCAGGAAGCTCAGACCTTACTTTGACGCGCATCCAGTCGTAGTCCTCACCGACCAACCCCTGGAGAAGGTGTTGGAAAAATTTGAAAAATCAGGGAGATTGTTGAAGTGGGCAATTGAGCTGAGTGGGCTAGGTATATCTTACCAGCCGAGAACAGCCATCAAGGCCCAAGCCTTGGCAGATTTTCTGGCTGAGTGCTCCCATTCAGGGGAGGAAGAAACCCCTGCCAAGGAATGGATCGTGCATACTGACGGATCCTCGACAGCCAATGGCGCAGGCGCAGGCGTCGTGCTAACCAGCCCAGGAGGGGCTGACTTTGAGCATGCTCTCAGATTTGTTTTCCCAGCATCAAACAATGAAGCAGAGTACGAAGCAGTACTCGCGGGCGTCAGGCTAGCTAAAGCCGCAGGAGCAGAACGAATTGTCCTGGCGACAGACTCCCAGCTCATCGCCAACCAAATCAATGGAGAATACGAAGCAAGAGACCAAGCAATGGCCACATACCTGGAGATGGCGAAGGGAGAGTTGTCCGGCCTAAAATCATATGAGGTCAAACAAATCCCCCGATCCCAGAACAACAGAGCAGACGCCCTGTCAAAACTGGCAAGCTCTAGTCTACAGGACATCCGGAGATCGGTATGGGTCGACGTTTTACACGAAAAGTCCACCAACCCCTTACAGGCGGTTAATACTGTGGAAAAAGAGCTAGAAAGCTGGATGACTCCCTTCATCCAGTACAAGAAGCATGGTATCTTACCATCAGACTCATCACAAAAAAGGAGGATACAGGCTAAAGCAGCCTGGTTCATACTCATTGATGAAGAGCTTTACAAGAAGTCTTTTACTTATCCCCTGCTCAAATGCCTGCGGGCGGATCAGGCCGCTGAGGTATTGGAGGATATCCACTCAGGGATTTGTGGGCATCACATTGGTGGGAGATCGCTGGCCCACAAAGCCCTCAGGGCAGGCTACTACTGGCCTACCATGCTGGCGGACGCCAAGAGCCTGACCCAGAAATGCAGAAAGTGCCAACTCTTTGCCCCATCGATCCATGCCCCGGCCCAGGAGCTCAGGCCAATCCTATCTCCCATCCCCTTCGCTCAATGGGGGATGGACATTCTAGGACCCTTCACGGTGGCCACAGGGGGCAGAAAATTCTTGATTGTCGCCATAGACTACTTCACCAAGTGGGTGGAAGCCGAAGCAGTGCCCAACATCACTGAGCCGGCGGTCAGGAAGGTGGTCTGGCGAAATATCATCACCAGGTTCGGTCTACCAAAGATGTTGGTATTTGACCACGGCAGGCAATTTGATAATGAACCGCTAAGAGTCTGGCTGGAAAGCCACAACATCTCAGTCGCCTATTCAGCCGTCTGTCATCCTCAAACCAACGGACAGGCGGAAGCAGCCAACAAACAAATTTTGAACGGCCTGAAGAAAATGGTGGATGACTGCAAGGGTAGGTGGGCTGACGAACTCCCCAGCATACTCTGGTCAATCCGAACTACCAGAAAGGAGTCTACAGGTCAGACCCCGTTCGGTCTGGTATATGGAGCAGAGGCATTATTACCAATTGAAGCAAGGATCCCCTCTCTACGCTCCCTGCAGTACGACCAGGCGGAAAACGAGGCTGCAATGGTCGAAGCCCTAGACCTGGTGAATGAGTTAAGGGAAGAAGCCAGTACCAACATCGTTGCCTACCAGCAACGAATGAGGAAAGCCTTCAACACCAAAGTACGACAGAGGAATTTCCAGATGGGCGAACTGGTTCTGAGAAAGACACAGGCGATTGGAAAGTCAAGAGAACATGGGAAGCTGAGTGCCAATTGGGAGGGTCCATACCAAGTGACTCGAGTTCTGGGACCAGGCACATACAAAATCGCCAACCTTGAAGGGCAAGAGCTGCATGCTCACTGGAATGCAGACACTTTGAAAAAATACTACGTCTGAACAAAATGCAAGGATAGTTTTTATTTTTTGCTAAAGAAACGGCGGAGGACGGTCAAAAGAGTGTCGACGGCTCCGACCACCTAAAAATGTTACAATTTTACAAAGAAATGAAGGATATTCAGATTTATACTCGTTGTCTGTTCGCACTCGCGTTCTTCACACACAAACGAGCAGGGGGCAATAGGGGGAGGCCCCCCTGTTGCCAAAAACCAGGAAAAATGACCCCCCAAGCAAAAATCCGAGCGCCACCCTGCCTACCTCCGGGCAGGCAAGGGGCAGGCCCCCTGGACTTTGAACGAAAAGCCAGGGGCAGGCCAGGCTAACAAGGACTGGGGGCAAGCCCCCCCAACCTTGTATAAAAAACGCAAAAGCCACCCTGCTTACCTCTAGGCAGGCAGGGGGTAGGCCCCCTGGACTTTGAACGAAAAGTCAGGGACAGGCCAGGCTAACAAGGACTGGGGGCAGGCCCCCCAACCATGTATAAAAAACGCAAAAGCCACCCTGCTTACCTCTAGGCAGGCAGGGGGCAGGCCCCCTGGACTTTGAACGAAAAGCCAGGGACAGGCCAGGCTAACAAGAACTGGGGGCAGGCCCCCCAACCTTGTATAAAAAACGCAAGAACCACCCTGCTTACCTCTGGGCAGACAGGGGCAGGCCCCCTGGACTTTGAATGAAAAGCCAGGGACAGGCCAGGCTAACAAGGACTGGGGCCAAGCCCCCCAACCTTGTATAAAAAACGCAAAAGCCACCCTGCTTACCTCTAGGCAGGCAGGGGGCAGGCCCCCTGGACTTTGAGCGAAAAGCTAGGGACAGGCCAGGCTAACAAGGACTGGGGGCAGGCCCCCCAACCTCGTATAAAAAATGCAAAAGCCACCCTGCTTACCCCTGGGCAGGCAGGGTGCGGCCCCTCACCATGGAAAAGGCAGGTCCAGGTGTAAGCTACTAGGGATCTAATGGCAGTTGCAGTCAGTTGGGCGATGGCAACGTTCATCCTCCTGAAAGTTTCCTCCAGGAAGGGGTGTAGCGGGAATCGCAGGCCAAATTCCAAGGCCTTGTGATAAACCGCCACACATCCTTCTGGAGGACAACACACTGTGTCCTTCTCCCCAGGGACTACAACCGTGTATCCTTCCCCGAAATTGTAAAATTGCTCAATGGCCTTAGCAGCGTTACTTTCCAAGATCAGGTCTCTATTTTTGGCCTCAGGATAGGTCTTTAAGGGGACCACGTACTTTTCCTTGTCCAAGAAGTAGGCTTTCCCCCTCTCCCTGCGGATGAGGGGGCCGGCGACCCTGGAAGGATCCACCTCCAGGGCCTCATCGTCGGAGTCAATCACGTCAAAGGGAGCTGGCTCGGGCGACTCGGCACCCTCCCCCTGGTGATAATCGTCCTCCTCCCTGGGGCCAACCCCGGAGGAGGAAGCTATATCCCGTCGGTCACCGTCGCCACCACTAGATCCCCCGAACAAAGAATTAAAAGAAAGGGGACGGACTCGCGACATATTGGCTACGGAAGGGAAAAAAGAAGTGAAAGATTTAAAGTTCTAACCTAAGGACGCCGATAAAGTCGCCGGAGACAGTGACAAGAGGTGTTCCTTGCTCCTCGAAAAACGCTCGGCAGACGAAGAAGATTCAAGAAGTATTAAGGGATGTGAAGTATCAAAGAAGAGTAAAAGAAGAAAATGAAGGGAGAGAAGGGTGTATATAAAGCCCAAGAAGTTTAAAAGGCGGCCCCCTGACAAAACCCTCAATAGTCGTCCATGTGTCGCATACTGAACACCTGCTGTTCATCCTTCCCGAAAAAGGGCCTCGAAAGACAAAATGTCAAAAAAAAAAAAGGCCACACAAACGCGTCGCCTGAATTTCATTTCATTAAATCTTACAAAGGAAAATTACATTCAGTGCCCGCCAAAAAAAAAATAAAAAAAAAAAAAAAAATTCCGGCCTGACAGAAACAAAACACCCTGCCACGCAGGTCTAGTCATCGCCCAAATCTGGAGAATAATCCTCAGGGCTGCCTGGACTCCCGAGAGCCGAGCCCCAGTCCCAGTCTGGAGAGCCCTGGAAAGGGTCATCTGAAGCTCCGTCTTTATCCTTGTCGCTCAGACAACCAAGATCCTCACTGTCATCAGAGTCATGGCTGCTATCCTCCCAGTCCCTGCCAAAGGGAACGGCCTGGGATTCGTCACAGGTGCGACAGCCTGTCTTCTTTACAGGCGAAGAGGGACCTGACGCCAAGGAGGAATCAGTGTCAGAAAGGTTAGGGTAAAATTGTTCAGGGTGCAGCCATGGAAAGCACTCATGGCACCCCTGTCAAAACAGCCCCCTCCCCGGGAGCAGCGTCTAAACCTAGGTGCAGCAGGAGGCGAGGACCTCCTAGGGCGTTTGCCCATCCTAACAGAGGCCTTCTGACTCCTCCGGCGGAAATGAAGTCGTGAACAGCGACTCCGGCGAACAGCTAAGTAAGCGGCCCGAGCATATCGGAGCCTCCAAAACCCTCTAAAGATAAAGGTAACATGTCTGACTCCACGGCGAGTTACGCTTTTCTTGATCCAAGCCATGTTTAAGACAAAGAAAACGGAAAGATTGAAGATGGGTTGAAACACAAATGATAAAGGAAACTGAGGTTTTTATACAAAAGAAAGTGCAGCATTAATAACGCTCCAACCACCCTGGAAAGAGAGCCACCAATCAGGAACTCTTCACGGTTCCCCAAAATCCGCCCAGAAGAGAAGTGCAATCATTACAAAAGCACTCTCACCTCTTTGCATACCTGACATGAGCAGTGCAAAGTTCCTTGGGAAGGCGCGAAACATTAAATGCTGCAACAGACATGGAAGTCAACCTCCCACCAAGCAAGGGTCGCCTGCAGAAGGAAAGCCTTACTCTCCCTCTACTAACGAGGGCCAATTGATTGGGGTCGGCTGCCCGATACCAGTCGCCTGCCAGGCAGGCCTAGGGGCACGCCCACCAGGTTCGAAAAGCCAGTCCCAGGCAAGAAGACAAGACAGGCGCAAAACGCTAAGTATGACAGTCAGCCGCCGAGACCACAGGCTGGCACAGCCTGCTGGAACCTGACGGCCATTGCACGAAGTCAGCCTGCCCTGGGGGACACCTTGGTTGACAGGGTCAGAACCCCCCAGGGGCCCTCCCGTCATTTCCCCTAAGGTAATTAGGAATGGGTGGATAGGAAGCCTCCACTTGTCGCTTCCTCGTCCACCCATTCTTCTCCCACTTCTCTTTCTTATGGAAAGGTATAAATACTCAACCTTCTTCCACAAGAAAGGGGTTGGATTTTCTCTCTCTAGACTCTTACTCCTAAAAACGCCACCTAGTTCCTCACGAGCTAGGTTCGTCAAGGCATTTCACGGACTGACTTAGGCATCGGAGAGGGTTTCCTCGGACAACCTCCGAGGCCCTGTGCGTTCATTGTGCAGGGAGCAGGCCAATTCCGCCGGGAAGGTCCGATCAAGGGAGTGAGAGAAAGGGGAGACCGAGGGAAATCAAACGATCGGTTGTTCACCATTAACCCAGTTATACAGCCCGGATCCTAGGCCGGGTAAATTGTTTCCGTGACCGGAACAATTATAGTACTTCAAATATTATCCTCATTACTCCACTAATACTCCAAATATTTCACCAAATACTCCACTACTACTCTAAATATCCATTAATACTCCATTAATACTCCTAATACTCCACCAAATAATCCACTACTACTCCAAATACTTCACCAATAAACCAAACTCCCATTAATACTCCACAACTAACTTGATTAAACATAATTAATTAACATTCTACTACTACTAATACTAATTTTCTACTTCTACTAGAACTACTAATCTTCTACTTCAACTACCACTACTAATACTTCATTATAGTAAAGCAAATATCAACTACTATAATACTCCAAATATTATCCTTATTACTCCACTAATACTCCAAATATCCACTAATACTCCAAATATTTCACCAAATACTCCACTACTACTCTAAATATCCATTAACACTTCATTAATACTCTTAATACTCCACCAAATAATCCACTACTACAAATACTTCACTAATAAACTAAACTCCCATTAATACTCCACAACTAACTTAATTAAACATAATTAACCAACAATACACAATCCTAACAACATCAATCCAACACAATTCTAACAATGAACCAACAAAATCCAACAATTAACCAAAAAACTAACCAACAATTAACAATTCTAATAATCCAACATAATTAACCTAACAAAATCCAATATAATTAACAACCTAATTCTAACAATTTTAACTCAAATCCAACACAATAATCCTCAAATCTAACCTAACTAATAAAACTCAATCCATATTAACAACACAAACCTAGGGTGAAGGGAAGAACAAAATCGGAAAAAAATGACGAAAATCATACCTCAGATTCGTCGGAAGGTCGCCAGTGGAACGCCGGAAAAGGGAGTGGCAGGGAACCTAGGGTTTGGGCGTTGGTTTTCGGGGCTGGGTTAGGGTCGGCCGGTCGAAAGTGGGTTGCCGGTGAGGTAGGGCTTGGGGTCGCCAGGAGGGTCGCCGGTCGCTAGCTGTTGGGTGGGGTTAGGGGTGTCGCTGCGTCGTCGTCGAAATCGCCTTAGGGTTTTGTGTTTGGGGGGTGTTCACTGTGCGTCTGAAAAGGGGAAGTTCGCATCTTTTTTTTAAGTTAAAAATCGTTTGCGTCGGATTAGCCGACGCAAATCCAGACGCAGATTTCAATTTTGTGTCATCTAATCCAACGCAACCCTTCTTGATCCGTTGGCCAGCTGGGTGATTTGACGCGTTGACTCGACCATATTGCATCAAATTAGCCGATGCAAACTACTTACTCTGGGTCGGCTTGCGTCGGCTAATCCGACGCAAACTATTTCCATAGTGGCGCCAACAAAAACTTTGGGATAATCCGCCGCAATTTCATCTGTTTTTAGTAGTGGAGATACACTGCATCCACCCATTTTATCCAGAGATGATCTTTTTTCCTGAAACCACCAGTTGTACTTTGCTTTGCTCGCTTTATTCCACTGCCCAACATTCAGAATACCCAGACCCCCCTGCTTTGTAGGTCAGCAGCATCTTTCCCACGACCTCAATGGCACTTTGAGATAGTTATCCTCACCTGCCCAAAGGTAGTTCCTACATATGCTTTCTATTCTCTTAATCACTCCACTAGGCAACAAGAAAATACGACTCCAATATGAATGAATATGGGATAGCACCTCTTTTACCAGTACTACTCGTCCCGCATAACTATTTTTCCTGGCGCCACATTCCCTAATTTTCTGAATCATTCTCTACACCAAAGTACACTACTATAAAACATGAAATAGACAATTGATTTTTTTGGAATAGACAACTGACTTACAACAGTTGAGTAGTTTGCAGTTGTATATTAGTCTAAGCATAGACATCTGTTTTACAGCAGATGTCTATTCCTTAATAGACAACAGTTTTCTAAAAATAACAGATGTCTATTCCTTAATGGACAACTGTTGTATAAAAATAACAGTTGTCTATTACGCATATAGACATCAGTCTTTTTAAATCATCTGATGTCAATCCCAATAAAATCTTATAAACTAGGACAAGACTAGTCAGTCTCCTAAACGCTGTCACTTTAAGCGAATTAAAGAAGGATTAACGGGACTGAATGTACATAATCTTGTGATCGATCTTATATATCAAACGAAGTGCTTCCTTCATGCTTTGTCAATCATATTTGCTCCTGTATGTAGAGGAGTGATTACTATCTACAGTGGGATAAATTTATTATACAAAAGGAAGAATGAACTGAAGAAGGGGTTAAATTTCTGATGCTAACCTGAAGAAGAGCGTATATTACAGTCACAATACTAGGCGAAAATCCTGTGCAAATGCTATTAAATAAAAAAACAAAAGAAGAAACACCCCCCGACCCTCACAGGCTCATACTTCCAGTTAATTAAATAGTATTCTACCCCTTGCTATTCATTTCCCAATTCTCTCTCATTCGATTTTCAGCTATGTGGATGATGCAACAGTCCCTTTTCAATCATTAAACATTTCTCCCAATTTCTTTTTCACAAATTCTTGAGAGAGACGGTCTCTCAATAACTTATTGAGAGACCACTCTTCGGTACCACTCTATGTCATATTCATACCCTTAAATAACAACTTTGTTTTGTACCTGTTTTTATAACAAGCGTACCCTCTTTATATTTCTATACTCTTTTAGGTTAATCGTACTTACTTCTATTGGGTTTGGTACCACTGTTACTTCCATTTGTACTTAGTCTCTCAATAAAGTTACTGAGAGACCGTCTCTCAAGAGACCTACTCTTTTTTTTGTGGTAACCATAAAATTTGTTTCTAAAAAAACGTTTGGGGAATACCCTTTTTTTATGTGTTATTGCCTGATTGGATAATGTTGTACAGAATTACCGGGTTTCACAGTAACAAAACAAAATACTCATCAAATCTACTCAACAAAACAAAATACTCACTCTATACTCAGTACAGTGTACTGTATGATCTAAGCAATCACAAACTTCTCTACTCACTACTCACTATTCACTACCACCCACCTTTATGTCTTTTTAAAACAACAACACCAACACCCACACAAAACAAAAAACAAATCCAGAAGAAAGAAAGGGAGCATGACAAATACTACTACTATATATAGGGAAAATTCAAGTGATCGTCATAATGAAACATACATACATACATACATATATAGCACTATTCAGGATTTGAAAACTAACCTAGTAGTAGTACCAGTACTTTCATTCCAGTCAGTACACTTCATTGTTATCTAATCATTTCACAGCTACCTTCTCTGCTTTGCTTCCATGTTGGACCTTCATATCACCACTTAATATTTACACCTGCTTTCATTGTGCAACTGATGCGCGGGCGTCGCCACCCGTACAATCAAACAATATTTTTAACTCCGACTAACCTGACTAATGTAGTAGTGGTAGGTCGGGATCGATCCACAGGGAGAGGGGTTAAGCCGTATTGGTCAAGACTAGAGTCTAATCGTGATCGGGGGATTGAGATGGGGGATTTGGGTTGAGAAAGAGGTCGAACTATTGCTAGCAAACTACACTAATAAAGCTAGGAACAATAATAGGAAAGGTGTTGGGGAGAGTCGGGATTCGGAAATGGGGTCTTTAAAGTCTCGGGATCGAGTTTTTGTTACAACGTTAAAAAGGGAGAGTGCCATCTTTCGGTTTCTTAGCCCAACCTACCTAGACCCGCTTTCGCGACGAAAGGGTAAGTCTCAAATTAAAGTAATTTCTACCCCGAGTTTCCCCATATTGGTAGAAACGAGTCAAGGTCGGCCTAGTCGCGATTCTAGGTCAACGAAGACACAAAAGCCTTAAAATTGATAATTAACAAGTAAACAACCCACCAACATCCCTTGAATCAAATAATCCAAATCCTCCTCCCTAATTCCCCAACAAGAAAATCTACTCACTAATCATGGTGATAATCAACAATACACTAACTAAGGAGAGTCTAACTAGAGCATGCATAACAACTACACTAACAATTAACACTAAGGAGAGAGATTAGCTAACACACAATCTAAAGAGAAATAAACTAACTAATGGAGAAAAGGGAGAGGAAAGAATTTACTAACTATGGAGAAGACCAAGGAGAAAGATGAAGATAACATAAAAGATTGAATCTTGGGAGAAATATACAAGAATTTGTCACTAATCCATGCATAAATCTTCAATCTTCAATATAAGCAATATAAATCTTCAAGAAATAATACAAGAGTTTTGTCACATAAACCCTTGCAAAACCCTTGAATCTTCAACAAAGATGGAAACTTGCCTACTAATTGTGGAGTAATTACACTAATATTAAGTAGATCTACTAATTGTTTTTAGAGAATTTTCTAGGAAGCTTACTACAATCTACTACTACTTACTACTAGAGAGTTCTCTACACTACTCCTACTCCTAAGGCTAATCCCAAGGCTCACTCAAGGCGCACTCAAGGCTCAAGGAGGCACAAAACCCTAGGTTAAGTATTTATAGTATTCTTAATGGGTCACACAAGTTTAAGGCCCATAATCCAATCCTTCTTCATTAAGCCTAGACCTTCACCCTTTGCATCTTCGTGGGGCAAAACTTCACCCTGCGGTTGACGACATAGGCACCACCGGGTGAAATTTCACTCGGTGAGATTTTCTTCTCGAATCGTCATTTTTGGCGTCTTTCTCCATCGGGCAAAATTTCACCCGGTGGGCAAAATTTTGCCCGGTCGTTTCGCCCGGTGGTAGCTGCCCACGAAAATCTTCGGGAGTGGAATCGTCGGGCGAAACTTTGCCCGGTGATGGCTCACCGGGTGAAGTTTCACCCGGTGGAGTTTCTTCTCTTTTCCGGTCTCTTTCTTCGGCGATCAATTGGATTACTTGAAACTTTGATTGTGTGCTTTGCTCTTGGACCGTATCTCTCTCATGCTCGTAAAAGCTCATACTCGTTTTCGGTCGAAAATCCTATCAAAATAGACAGAAAACTACCAAAAACACGTAAAATGCAAAAGAGAGACACTAATGCGAGAATTACGCAAAATACGGCGATAATCGCACTCTATTCTCGCAAAACGGAGGAAAAACGGGTCTAAATGGGAGGAAAAACGGTCCAAATTTAGCACACAACAATTCCCCCACACTAAACCGTTGCTCGTCCTCGAGCAAAGATCCAAAAAGAAATTAACTACTACTAACTAAGCTAGACTATGCTAAGCCGATACGGGGCAATTAACGGGCCCGCTCCGTCCCTTCAACTCACATCGAGATACCCATGAGGTAGAGTACCTCATGCAAAGCAAGTTGGGGCTTGCTCAAAATTGGGGTTGCGACTAACACACACAAACACACAAAACAAGGAAGACACACGAAAAGATAGTCGCAACCAAAGAGAAAATAAATCACCGAATCCCTCATCGAAACGGCGGAGAAAGCACCGATTTGAGCTTAAGACAAGCGAGAACACTACTAAATTAGTAACACAAAATGACATGGACAAGATCCTAATAGGATGACAATCAAACAATAAAAACATTAAAAATTTACCAAGGTTCGTCTAATTCCACTAGAGATGCTTACAACGGGACGATAAATGGAGTGGATAAGTGAGAACCATGGAGTTAGTAAGCACTGTAGGTAAGTGTTATGCCGTCTCCTAAGCTAAGCCTAGAGGATCGTCCCAAACTCGAAAAAGCCAATTAGACCAAAAAGATGGACAAGCGTTTGCGAAATGGTAAAGATTGACAAATTATTGCTATTTTCCTTCCTCGGGACTCGGTCCTCTAGTAGGCATTTCACGTCAATAAGTCAACCAAGGGATTATTTGGTTTTGGGAACGATTTTTTTTTTGAGGTTTTGATTTTCTTTTCGGTTTTCTTTCTTTTCCCCATTATTTCGATCGAGGGCCTTTTTTCATAACATAACGCCCTTCTTCTTCATTTTTCCCTTTTTCTTTTCAAATAGCTCTTTTTTGGATAGATAGTTCATTTGAGATCAAGGTAAAGCATATTCTTGCAAACTTACTTGTGGAAATGGATGAATGGTAGAAAATAGGCTAGTCGGGTGTGCACCCCCTCCGAACCCACAAAAGGATGGAAATTTGGACTAAAGAAATGGCTTCTCAAGTAAGGTCACCTAAGAGAACGGGGAACGGTAACCAAGGCCTTATCACTCCATGGGTGGTCAAGGTGGTCAAATGCAAATCCCGGTGTAGACTCCTAGTAGAAAAGATGGACTTATGGTAAAAATCCAATGCAAAAATTGGTTCAAGGTCATTCTACTAGAAACATGTCCAAAAATCAAAAAGGGTCACTAATAAGGGAGTAATAAACACTCGGCCTAAACTCAAAATCGGGTTTTCGAAAACTTTACCTAGACACACTATACACACAATGAAAAAGAACACACGAAAATGACAACAACACAAGAGAACAAAACAAAACCACAAACATAGCCAAGCACTCCGAACTTCATCAAGTCAACACAGTCCACAATACAACCACCAATTCCAAAATATTCACCAAGTGAACCTCCAAATAGCATATACGCCCAAAATCCCATGCATAAGAGAAAGGGTAAAAACGAAGGTAGAAAATATTACCGCGCGGTCTTCATTTCATTTCCGCTACCTTACGTATCCACGCTAAATGGTTGGCGGTGTACCTACAAGAAGAAGAATGCAAGGCAATACAAGTGGCACAAAAACAAAAAATAAAAGAGAAAAGAAAACTAAAATGAATTTTTTTTTTGGGTTTTTTGTTTTTAAAGGAAAAATGAAAAAGAAAAGGAAGAAAAAGGATAGTAGATCTCTCCCCCACACTAAAACCGTGCATTGTCCCCAATGCACTAGTAGAGGAAGAATCAAAAAGGAATAAAAAGAGAAAAGAACGAAAAATCTTTTTGAATTTTTGTAATTTTTCAAATGTTTTTGGATTTTTGATAATTTTTTCAAATGTTTTTGGATTTTTGATTTTTCAAAATGAAGAGAATAAAAAGAAAAGAAGTAAAAATGAAAAATGAAGAAAAAGAAGAGAAAATAAAAGGAAAATGAAAAGAAAAAGGAAAAATCGAAAAGATGGGAAAGGGCGTAGGTGTAATCACGTCACCTCGCCCGGATTCCGTACTAATCGGGAAAATTAAACGAAAAAAGAAAATTTTGGATTTTTCAAATTGGTCTTGGTGCGATCAAATCACCTAAGACCGGGAGCAACAATTAGGTCCTTCTTCCCTAAGGTACTTGCAAATAAAACCTCACGTTTGTAATGACCCAAGTAGGATCACGTGAGGGGCTGACAACTCACCAAACCAACCAAAATATTATCACAAATCAACCAACAACCATAATTATCAAATGCCAAAAATTGGCGCTGCAAGACTGACAAAGATTACTGAGACTAGAGAACAGATTATTGACAACTGACGACTGACACCCAACACCCCCACACCAACATTGACGACACTCGACCACTCACATCGGACCTGGGGGACGAGGTGGTGGGTAATAAGACCCTGGCGGAGGCACACCGAAAATTTGATTAAAAAGGCTCTGTTGCTGCTGCAACATCCTTTGGTTCTCCTCCGCCGCCATCCTCGCTGCTTGGGCGTCCCTAGCAGCGTCCCTAGCCATCTCAAAACTACTCCGGGCAAACTCAAAGCCTTCCCTAGAGTACGTGTAAGAACCATGCGCAGTATCGCGCACATCTCAGGCTACGTTATAGGCATCCTGAGCCAGGTTCAGAGAGGTGGTCGAGTTCTCCCAAGTCTGACGTGTACAGTCATAAACTTCCCCCCCACTGGTTATAAAAGTCCTCTGATCCGAAGAGCGAGGAGTGCCGTGGAGGACTCATGTTGACGTCCTCTTGAAAACCGGGGGTAGACTGGGTGAACGTGGAGTGTCTGTGCGGTGTAAAGTCGGGCGTGAAAAACTGGGAGGTCTGGTGTTTGGTCTGATGGGAGGAAGAGGGTCCATGTGATGATGATGGTAAAGTCCTATGACCCTCATTCCGAGAGGTTTCAACCTCCGGTTCCTCCTCCGACACGTCTACGACCTCAATATCATCGTCGCCATAATCAAAAGGTCCATCGGGGTATTGAACCATATAAAACTTACCTCGGGTGTTATCCCGAATGTACTCCCCAGACCTCTTCGGCATGCCGAAGTTCTCTTCAATATCTAGCCTAACCCATTCGTGGTTAGGCATTGCAATGGCTCTCATTTCAGTAATCTTATACAAGAACAAACTGTCATAATCCCCTTTCTGGGGCCACACAAGGAAAGAACAATAAACTTCATCTATAAAAATTCCCGCTCCGTCAACTGGTGCTAAATCGCTAAAACAATGTCCAAGGCTCTAGCTATCATCGTTACAATACCGCCGCAAGAAATCTTCTTGCGGCTGGCCTTCGCAACCTGAGCAAAATGAGTAGCTAAGGCCTCAGACATATCGATAGACGGACCTTTGTTCAAAACCGCATCCTCCAATAACTGTACAGCTGTGGCACTACAGTTATGGTGCGTATCATAGCTTGTCAGGAATGAGTTGGCTATGATACGTGCCAAATATCGAAGGATGGGGTTTCGAATAGAGAAAGAACGCATCTTTCCTCCCTTGAAAGTCCTCTGGCGGGCTATTTTTTACCAGAATCGATCTCGGCCGAATTTATCATCCCGAGTCTGTCCCGCCCTAGGCCTTCCAAGGACCGAAGAAGGTAAACCAAGCAATGCACCGAAGTCCCTCAAATTGAGGACGTACAGAGTTTCTCGCAACTGAAACAAGACAGTGGCATTATCGTCACCACTTAGCTCGAAAGTTGCGAAAAACTCGGACGTCAATTTCTGAAAAGTTTTCTCCTCGGAGGCATAAAACCTGCCAAGACAAAGGCTTTGGCACATTGCTTGCACCCGCGTGTCTATACCCATACGCTCAAGTACATCTCGAGCCGCCCAACGAGTCAGCTCAAGACGACAGATCCAAAAAATTTTACATTTATCAACATGAGCTTTTTTAGCGAAATATAAACCAGATTCAGCATGACGGAAACTACGGCGAATTTTCGGGTAACGTACCTCAAGCGGAACAGGTTGTTCGCGCGGTATTGGTCTTTGTGTCTGAACCGGCATCGGGACAGATTCATCCCGAGCCTCGGCCGTCTCCTCCGACCTAGAGGACGATGTTGACCCCGAATTCCTATTAAGCATTGAAGAAATTCGTTTCCTTGCCATTTGCTTTACCCTTCTCATCCTTGATGCTTGAATTTGATAAATAAGGTGTTGACGGTCTCGGTTTGGGGTTTTGTCGGAACTTGAACGATTTTCAAAAACAAACTCCAATGAAGTGTTAGGAATGTGATAAGGATGAAGAATATATAATTTAATTGAATTTTGGTGGAGGAATGGAGGGATTAGAGGTCGTTTAAGGTGGTAGATTTGGGGTTTGTTTGGGGTTTTTGGGGTTTGATTGAGGAGAGAGAGAGGATAAGTGTGAAATGAAGATAGGTAAGAGGGGTTTGTTGGGTACATGATGCCGCGGGGTGATTTTTCGCCCGGTGGTCACCCACCGGGTGAAATTTCAACCGACGGTGTTCAGGTCAAATTTGGCATTTCCGCGCTATTTCACCACCGGGCGAAATTTCGCCCGGTCAGACTCCACCGGGCGAAATTTCGCCCGGTCGGATTTCCGTCAATTTCCAAGTCGCAAAATATTTTTACCATAGGGGGAAATTTCCCCCGGTGAGATTCCACTGGGTGAAATTTTGCCCGACGGATTTTCCGTCAATTTCATTAGTTTGAGCAAAGTCGTCACCGGGTGAAATTTTACCCGGTAAAATAATCCAATATAAAATAGGACTTTGCTACAAAAAATCTCTTCGACTTGGCCCAAAAATGTCCTTCACTCTTCAATAAAATTAATCCTCTCGATCCATGCATTAGCTACACGGAGAAAAACTCTCGAAATTCGTAGCGCATCCCAAAAATTCCATAAGAAATCTTCACGGTTCCTGCAGGTACCAAACACGCTCCAAAAGAAAAATCCAAAAGCTATTGTCCAAGGAGAAATAAAAAGAGAAAATAATATACAAATATTTACAAGGTGGTTATTATGGACACCACCAAACCGAATTGAATAGTTTGAGTTTAATCGGGGTTGCTTGAAAAGCAACCCGGAGGGTCTTGATCATTCACTTCGAATTCCACATTACCGATCTTGAGCTTTTCTCTAAACTCCGGCATATTCATATGTTGTGCTACCTCGGGAAGCATTGCAAATTATTTGGGAATATCTTCCTCAGAGGTAGAACCAAGTATGAATAGGGCACCGTCGTCTTCTTCATCATCGTAGTCAAGATCTTCGGTAGAAGGCTCTTCATTTGATGGGAACTCCACCATTTGGTTCCAAAACTCCGTATTAGGAGGATCTTCGGGAAGGAACGTGGGAAGCACAAATTGGACCATTTCATTAGCAACATTGAAAGATAAACGTCCTCGCTTTACATCGATAATCACCCCACCAGTAGCTAGAAAAGGCCGTCCCAAGAGGATAGGATTTGGCTCCTCAATTGGCATGTCTAAAATGACGAAGTCGGTGGGGATATATAAATTCCCCACATTAACCATGAGGTTACGGGCCAATCCGTAGGGCTCCTTAGTGGTTCCATCGGCTATTTGCACGTTCACGGGAAAATAATCCAAGTCTTTAATATAAATAGTGCGAGCAATGGCTAAGGGCATCAAACTAATGTCGGTTCCAAGGTCGCACAAAGCCCGGTCTATTAAGACATGGTCGATAGAGCATGGAATGGCAAAGCTACCCGAATCTCCTAGTTTGATGGGAATTGTGACTCTAGGGTTGGTCTTTGGAGATATGGGAGATTTTTCCTTCTCGGCGGGTTTCAAAATGATGCCTCGGATGTAATCGGACGGGGTAGGCATGGATGTGCTTGTGTCAATATTCTCGATAAGATCGGTGAATGTTATCATGCCCAAAGTTTGGTTGTTGGATGGGGTTTTTGGCATGTCATTCAAGGGTGGTACTTCGATCCTAGACACTAGATTTGTGTCCTCTATGGGAATTTGTTCAATAACATACGCAATATCTCCTACAAGGTACTTTGATGGATCTCTTCTTGGTCTTTCGGTTATGTCCTTAACCACTTTCTCATCGTTTTCATTGATTGAGGGATGAGATGTAGTTTGTGGGTCAAAGGGTTTCACCGGTTCCTTTTTTCTCATTACCTTAATGGCATTCACGGATGCATTATTGGAAGAATTGGTCGGCTCGTGGGAAGATTGGGCTTGCGAGGCGGAACGTGGCTCTAAAGCTTCAAGTCTAGCTCGGTTTGACGCATTTTCTTTCAATAGAAAATTGATGGTTTGTTGAATGTCATAAAAGGGTTGAGAATTACCTTGAAAGTTCCTCGGAGGACCTTGATGATGGGTTCCAAAAGGAGGACCTTGATTGAATGGAGGATGGGTTCCAAAAGGAGGAACATAGTTTGGTCTAGGCGGTCCTTGAGGATAGTAATAGCCTTGATTGAATTGATTTGTGTGAGGAGGTCTCGGTTGATAATAGAAACCATGTGAATTAGGATAAACCCTTTGATTGGGGGCTCTTGGAAAAGGATATAATCCTTGAGTAGGCATGGAATAAAATCCGGTCCCCAAATTAGGATTGTTCGTTTGAGATTTTTCGTGGGTTCTTTGGGTGTTGGCTTGATAAGCACTCTCCTTTCTCATACACAATTCGGAATCGTGGTCATATCTCCCGCAATGATCACATGGGATTTCAATACGATACAATTTAGGTGGGGAATTGGATGATCGTCTAGGTGAAATCACTCTTCTTGGTGGAGATGATCTTTGTGGAGATGTTCTAGTCTTGGGTGGAGAATTGGCTCTAGCAACATACACTTCAAATTGCCTAACCAACTCCTCAACTCTAGCTTCAAGTTCGGTTCTCCTCTCGGTTGACGATGTTGACTCACCACTTAGCTCTTCATGTTGATCATTTTCGGAGTATTCATCATTCTTGGCTATCCTTTCAATGAGTTTTGTAGATTCAATTTCATTTAGCAAAAATAAATCTCCTTTTGCCGCCGCATTAACATTATCTTTGGCGTTGTCCAATAACGAGTGGAAGAATATATGAAGTAAAAGCCAACTAGGGATGCCGTGGTGCGGACATTTCCTTTGCAACGTTTGAAATCGGTCCCATGCTTTACTTATGCTCTCATTTTCTTGTTGTTGGAATGTTTGAATTTCTCTTCGGAATTTGTTGGTCTTGGATGGTGGGTAGTATTTTTCGAGGAAAGCGTCGCTCAAATGCTCCCAAGTGCGAAAAGTATTGTTGGGGAAACTCTTAATCCATCTCCTTGCTCCATCACGCAAGGTGCGAGGAAAGAGAATCTGACATAATTGGCACTCGGTGACACTTTCAAGCTTGACACCAATAAGACTTTTCTTGAAAAGACAAACATCCTCTATCACATCTTCATCCGGCAAACCTCGGAAAGTTTGTTGTTGAATTAAATGGATGAAGGAAGGTTTAAGCTCGAAACTCTCCGGGATGGCTCTAATGAAGATTGGTGAAGAAATCTCTTCAATAGATGGTTGAGAATGGGACCCAAGTGTAGCCATACTTGAATCCTTGGAAGTTGTTTGAGGATGGAGTGTTAAGAAATGGTGAAATTGATGGAAGATCACAATATCAAGTAATTGCTTTGGTCACAATATTTCCAAGCGACTTGCTCTCCGAATGGGGATCAAGCAACCTAAATCAAGAGTACACCTAGCAAAAACTCAACAAACAATGAGTCCTCCTAGCACCTAATGGCACTAGGGTAGGAGGAAAGAAAAACAATTATCCAATCACAATAGAACAAAGACTTAATCAATTAACTAATCACCGTCTCCCCGGCAACGGCGTCATTTTGATGCGCGGGCGTCGCGACCCGTACAATCAAACAATATTTTTAACTCCGACTAACCTAAATAATGTAGTAGTGGTAGGTCGGGATCGATCCACAGGGAGAGGGGTTAAGCCGTATTGGGCAAGACTAGAGTCTAATCGTGATCGGAGGATTGAGATGGGGGATTTAGGTTGAGAGAGAGGTCGAACTATTGCTAGCAAACTACACTACTAAAGCTAGGAACAATAATAGGAAAGTTGTTGGGGAGAGTCGGGATTCAGAAATAGGGTCTTTAAAGTCTCGGGATCGAGTTTTTGTTACAACGTTAAAAAGGGAGAGTGCCATCTTTCGGTTTCTTCGCCCAACCTACCTAGACCCGCTTTCGCGACGAAAGGGTAAGTCTCAAATTAAAGTAATTTCTACCCCGAGTTTCCCCATATTGGTAGAAACGAGTCAAGGTCGGCCTAGTCGCGATTCTAGGTCAACGAAGACACAAAAGCCTTAAAATTGATAATTAACAAGTAAACAACCCACCAACATCCCTGGAATCAAATAATCCAAATCCTCCTCCCTAATTCCCCAACAAGAAAATCTACTCACTAATCATGGTGATAATCAACAATACACTAACTAAGGAGAGTCTAACTAGAGCATGCATAACAACTACACTAACAATTAACACTAAGGAGAGAGATTAGCTAACACACAATCTAAAGAGAAATAAACTAACTAATGGAGAAAAGGGAGAGGAAAGAATTTACTAACTATGGAGAAGACTAAGGAGAAAGATGAAGATAACATAAAAGATTGAATCTTGGGAGAAATATACAAGAATTTGTCACTAATCCATGCATAAATCTTCAATCTTCAATATAAGCAATATAAATCTTCAAGAAATAATACAAGAGTTTTGTCACATAAACCCTTGCAAAACCCTTGAATCTTCAACTGTTCCGGTATGGAAACGGGTCCCTGACCTTGGGCTTCGCGGTTCTCCTCGGCTCCGGGTGCGTGCCGACGGCGATCCTGCAAGGTGAACTCCGGGCGCGGGGGAACCCCCGGGGCGGAGCCTCCGACGCCCAAGTCAGTAAAATGTATCACTAAATATAGATATTTAGGGAGATAAGAGAGGTAGAGAGAGTAGGGAGGAATATGTGAATGAATTAAAATGTCCCCCCTTTTCCCCTCACCCTAAGTGGGGTATTTATAGGGGAAAGGGTGTAGTAGGGTGATGTCACCCATGACATCAGCATAGTGATCAGTAGATAGGTCTTTTTGGGTCAGTTGATGGCTACCCGTAAAGGAGGTCGGGCCTATGCGTCAGGAGGTTTTATCCTCCATCATCAACAAAGATGGAAACTTGCCTACTAATTGTGGAGTAATTACACTAATATTAAGTAGATCTACTAATTGTTTTTAGAGAATTTTCTAGGAAGCTTACTACAATCTACTACTACTTACTACTAGAGAGTTCTCTACACTACTCCTACTCCTAAGGCTAATCCCAAGGCTCACTCAAGGCACACTCAAGGCTCAAGGAGGCACAAAACCCTAGGTTAAGTATTTATAGTATTCTTAATGGGTCACACAAGTTTAAGGCCCATAATCCAATCCTTCTTCATTAAGCCTAGACCTTCACCCTTTGCATCTTCATGGGGCAAAACTTCACCCTGCGGTTGACGACATAGGCACCACCGGTGAAATTTCACTCGGTGAGATTTTCTTCTCGAATCGTCATTTTTGGCGTCTTTCTCCATCGGGCGAAATTTCACCCGGTGGGCAAAATTTTGCCCGGTCGTTTCGCCCGGTGGTAGCTGCCCACGAAAATCTTCGGGATTGAAAAATGTCGTCGGGCGAAACTTCGCCCGGTGATGACTCACCGGGTGACGTTTCACCCGGTGGAGTTTCTTCTCTTTTCCGGTCTCTTTCTTCGTCGATCAATTGGATTACTAGAACTTTCGGTTGTGTGCTTTGCTCTTGGACCGTATCTCTCTCATGCTCGTAAAAGCCCATACTCGTTTTCGGTCGAAAATCCTATCAAAATAGACAGAAAACTACCAAAAACACGTAAAATGCAAAAGAGAGACACTAATGCGAGAATTACGCAAAATACGGCGATAATCGCACTCTATTCTCGCAAAACGGAGGAAAAACGGGTCTAAATGGGAGGAAAAATGGTCCAAATTTGGCACACAACAGCAACATCCTCCTGCATTGCATAAACAAACCCCCACTCTATTAAGCTTTAATCACCATAGTTACATCCAAAGTTATGCACCATACTTAGATGTCTATATGCAGAGTGCATCCTAACCTAGTCAAACACTCGTCATTCTATGGTTTCAGATTATGATGGAATTAAATACTAACTGATATTGGTTTTATGGTCAACTCTTTTGGTGTAACTCCATCATGGGTCATCCCACCCATTGGCCTCCCATTTGCATATGCTCTTCAACCAAAAAGGTACGTGTAGCAATATTGTTGTTTTATGAGAAAAGAGCATGCATGCAACTACCTGCTCCGAGTAAACATCCACTCTAGTGTCCAGGCGTTGCTTCTTCCTACTCAATCTGAGATAACAAAATCTGAAGCTGAAGCTAGTTTTGCTCATCTAATCTACTCATGATTTTTGTAGCCCGTGTGTACCAAGTTCAACATTTGATTGGTAAGTGAGCTCGCGCTTCAATAAATCCAAACATTAATTACCATCAATAACTATCACAATGGAATACACCTTTATTTCTTCAGTCTCATTCATTTGTTTTTCTTCTAATCAAACTACTTTCTCACGATGAATATGTAAAAGTGTAACAAATGAATGAAACGGAAGAAGTAACATTGAATGAAGAATAATTATTAAAAAACCCTTGGAATGAAAAACTTCACAATTGATTTACAATAAGTCAACAAATCAATGCTAGCGGAAGGAACTAGGAAGAGAAGTGAGATAGAGATAGAAAGCATGAAGCAGTTAGTTCAACTGCCTACCAATTTCCAGATTTAATAATAGGAGTAATAGATAGGTACATACCTGAGGGACAAGCATGACACCAACAGTAATCCCAGCCATGAGATCGCTTTGAAGATATTCACGGTGATTATAGGTTCGAATCCAACGATAACAAGGCAAGAAGGTTGAAATCCACTCCGTCGTACTCATCCCCTTCATTCTCGACTTCCATTTTACAAAGGCTGAGCTAGACGACGTCGCGATAGAGAAGGACGGTGACGCCGTTTCGTCTGGGTGCTGCAGCTGTATCACCTTCACGGACCGGCTGCTGTAGGTCCGAGACAGACCTTCCAGATAGCAGAAGCTCGGTGACGCGTAAAATCCCCCCCCCCCCCCCCCCGTTGTAGACATATCAAACATATGATTGATAGATTTAACACTACGGTTTCAAAAAACAAACTCAAGTGTCTGAAGATGTTTGTGAAAGAAACAAGTCAGCAGCAGCAAGATGTTTAGTATTATCTTCACTGCGACTCTTTACATGTTTCTGAGAACGGCCAGCTTCCCTCTTCATAAAATGAAAACCCATTAATGCCTGATTAATAATTGGATCACCCACGACAACAATCACAAGTCAAATTTCGTCAGCATTAATCCTAATCAATAAATCATCATATGATTACAAAGAAAGAACTCAAAATCAATCAATCGTGATATCTAATCACTAAACTAATGAGTTTAAAACCAAAGGTAATTCAATTCGATTCACTTTAATCCTGCTAATCTAAATCACTTGAAATGAGATGAAATTATGAAAATAGTGTTAATCTGAGATTCAAACAGAAAACAGCCACAAACCCTAATTTTAATCTAATAAATCAAAGCTGATTAAAAATCTTAATCCCCATAGAATTATCAGTACCAACAAACTTACAAATACTCTCAATCGACAAAAGCTGATAACACGCAGCAGAGAACATGAAGGAGAAGAAGGAGAGGCGGCGAGCAGCGCGCGAGAACACGAAGGAGATGAAGGAAGAAGAAAGGGAATACCAATAACACTAAGGAGATGAAGGAAGCAGGAGAGACGTCAGAGGAACGGCGACCGACTGCCGGCGGCAAATTAGAAAGCGGCGAACGGCAAGATCGTTTTAGATGTGCGAGAATAGGGTTTCAATTGATAGTTGTTTTTTATTTTAATTTTGTTTCAGATTGTGAGATAGGGTTTAGATATTTGGCAAAAGGCTGCTGTGGGTTAGGTATATATATTCATTAGTTGATAGTGGTCTGAAAATTAGAATAGACATCTGTTTTCCTCAAACTCAGTTGTATAATATACCGACAACTAAGTTAATAAAACCCAGTTGTCTATTAGTCTATAAAGACAACTGTTTATCAAAAAAACAAATGTATATAAATTATACATCAGGTGTTAACAATATTAGATGTCTATTAGAAGATGTCTATTTGATGTTTTTTAGTAGTGGTAGCACAATCATTCGAGGATAATCTTTTGTAGGACATAGGCACCCCAAGATATCTAAAGGAGAGACTCCCAAGCCTGAATCCAGACAGCTCAAGCAATTTCTGTTTTATATGCCCCTGTACACCATGCATTACCATATCCGAATTCTATAAGTTCACTTATAATCATGATGCTTGCATGAACTAGTCAAAGGTCCTTCTGATAATGCCCACTGATTTCTCATTTGCATGACAGAACACCATAAGGTCATCCGCAAAGCAAAAATGGGATAGTTTGATCCTATTACAAAGTGAATGATATCTAAACTCTTTCCATACACAAGGTAAATAGAAGAGGAGACATGGGATCCCCATGTCTAATACCTCATTTTCCATGAAAAAAACAAAGTTCGACCCATTTAAAGAGAGTGTGTAAGTAGGAGTACTGACACATTCCATAATCCAACGTATCATCTTCTCAGGGAATCGTAGAGCTTCTAACATCTGCTGAATAAAAGCCCATTCTAACGAATCATAGGCCTTCTTGAGATCTACCTTCATAGTACATCTAAGAAAACAACCCTTCCTATTATACAATCGCACCAGATCTTGACAAATAAGAATATTGTCAACTATATCTCTTCCTTTAATGAATGCACTCTGATTATGAGTTTATGACTTACCAAAGTAGGTAATACCACCATCATTCTAGCACAATATATCTTCATGATGCACTTTTAGATGACATTACAACATGCGATGGGTCTGAAGTCCACCACAGACGTAGGCCTCTTCTTCTTAGGTATGAGGGTAATAACAGTAGCATTCAACTGTTTAAGTATTCTACCCGAGGAAAAGAACTTCTTAATCGCCTCAGCAATATCCTTTCCTATAACCGAATATCCATCCTCAAAAAAGCCACTGGAATATCCGTTAGGTCCTAGAGCCTTATTATCAGGAATTTCCCACAGCACCTTCTTAATTTCCATATCAGAAGCTGGCTTTAGCATCTTCTCCCATTGTTTCTGTTGCACCAACTTGCTCCTCTGTACAACCTGTAGATTGACAACCGTGGTAGAGTAAGATGAACCTAGCAGGTGATTATAATAATCCAAAAGGGCCTCCTCCACCTCTGTACTAGTATTACAATTCTTCTCATATCTGTCCTCAATGGTATACACCTTGTTCTTACCCGTCCTGGCCTTAATACTTGCATGGAAGAACTTTGTATTGTCATTCCCTTCTAGGACCCAATTAGTTTTCGCTCTTTGTGCAAGAAAGCTATGCCTAGCAGATTCCAGCTCTCTATAACCGTTAGCTAGTTCCATTCCAAAATTATGCAATTGTTCATTCTGAAGTTCCCTATGCAGCTTTTCTTGTGCCTCATAAAGAGAAACAAGAGCAATCTGAGCACTAGCCTCAATGTTAGCAAACCCTTCCTTATTTAACTTCCTCAAAGGATACTTTAATTCCTTCATCTTCCTTACCATCTGAAACATCTTCGAGCCTAGAATATTAGCATGCCATGCTCTTTGTAAAATATTTAGAAACTCTTTATCCTTCCCCCATATATTATAGTATTTAAAGCTCCCCTTTCTAGGTTCAGTGTTCTTTAGAATACTAATCAGACACGGACAATGGCCGAACAATCCTTCTGGCAGGAATGACACTTTGCAATCAGGCATGCTCCTGATCCAGCTGTCATTCGCCATTGCCCTATCTATCCTACTAAATCTTCTATCTCCCACCTCATGTTTATTGTTCCAAGTGAAAAAGTCCCCAATAGCAGGCAAATCATCCATTCTACAATCATTACAACAGTTATGGAATTCTTGAATTTCAGCCTGAGTCATATCACTCCCAACCCTCTCATCAAAATGAAGGACATTGTTGAAGTCCCCTACCATTATCCAAGGACCAATCCACTACTTATTGAGCCTCCTCAAGGACTCCCATAGAGGCCTAGGCTCTGCAATCCGGTTACACCCATAAACAAAAGACATATTCCATTTAGTCTTATGAACCAACAACTGCACCTGGGTGTGTATCACCTGTTCTTCAATGCTAATAATCGTCACATCATACACCTGAGAGTCCCATATAACCCAAATTCTACCACCTTCAGTGTGTTGTGTATTGGTTACCAACTTCCAATTAATCCCAATGCCCTCGAACACCTTATTAATAGCATTCATTCTAACTCGTGTCTCCATTATTCCAAAAAGGCCTAAGTTATTCTTATGCAAAACCAACTAAGTTTCTTTTGCTTATTCGGGCCATTTATTCCTCTCATATTCCAAAAACCAAAGCTAGGCATTACAACCCCTCTCCTCCTAACCGCCAAATATCTCTTTATAATTGTTCATATGGAATGTAGAATTGAGGACATCATAAAATGACTTCCCCTCAATCCTTGTCCTCCCTTTATCTTGATGAACATATCTAGTAATTATCCTAGCCGAAGTACTAGTATTAATCACTGTATGTGTAGGCATAGGCGTGATAAGGGTTTCCTGTTCCAGTATGGGCTCCAAAGTATCTTTTTCATGATCAGATGGCTTGACACCCTCATTCTGCTGAGGTGCAGGTGCTTGCAATTGTTTTGGGTTTCCAGACCTGCTTCTTCCCTACTTTAACCTTCTTCTTCTTCTTGTAACAAGTAACCTCATCATGCCCAATCCCCTTACAAGCCTTGAACCGGATTAGTTTCCACTCATAGTGTACAATCTGCGTATGGGTTATATCCATTTCATCCTGAAACTTAATAACATCAGGCAGTTGACTATCAAAAGGCACCTCAACCATTACCCGCGCATAACCTAGAAACACTTTCTCCTTCATAGCTGTGTTAGCTCTCAAGGGATTTCCCACGAGCCCTGCAATCTTCATCAAAGCATTGCCCCATAATTTCATCGGTAAATTGTAAAACCGAACTCATATGGGAACTAGGGGGATATCCACTTTCTCCAACTTCTGATTTGGATTCCAATCTCTGACAAAAACAGGCTTATTGTCAAAGAAAAGAAATCCTTCTCGTAAGGCCTCATGTTTCCTTTCCGCAGACCTAAACCGTATAATGCATATGCCATTAGGTTGGAATGAAATCTGCTCAATAGAATCATGCTTCAATTTACGACGTAGGAACCCACTCAGAACAAACCATGGTGGGTTCGCCCCTAGCACATAGCACATCACAGCATTCGCCCAATAATCCAACTCCATCTGAACATCCTCTTGAGTAATAATAAGAATTTTACCATTTGATGTTGACGATCTCCTCGGACTGTTCCATCCCATTTGACTTTCACCCTGTTCCTCAAGGATTTGTTGTACCTCCTCCTCCCACTACAAGAATTTAGGTCTCGGGCGACTAATCTTAGCCACCGTCATCTGTCGCTAAAATAGACGTGTGACAGATGACAGTCGCTAAGGAACAGTCACACCCATTAGTCGCTTCGGGCGACCGATAACAATCGCTAAAAAAACATGCGCGACCGAAATCGGTCGCTACAAGTAGCGACCGACGTCAGTCGCTAAATGGGATCCTTAGCGACCGATGTCAGTCGCTAATAGCGTAAAAGTAGCGACCGATATCGGTCGCTAAGGGGAGTGACGTGGCACTATAATAGGCCGATATCGGTCACTTTTGGACATTTTATAGCGACCGATATCGGTCGCTAAGCGACCTGTAGTAGGCTGATTCTATTTATTTCATTTCTAGCCAAATTCTGCACAAAAATACAAAACAACAACCAAAATACGTCCCACACATCATTCCAAACATTTCAAACGTCGTTTCAAACGTTACGCCAGCTTCACACTCCAGAATTGGCAACCAAGTACGCAAATGTCTTTAATACACTAACTTAAGAGTAATGTTACAAACTGTTTTTGATAAATATTCATAAATTACAAACTGTTTTCAATCTATTCAGCTAACAGGAAAATTAGCTAAAGCACCACTACAACCCCCATTGAAGAGGTCTCTAGGATCTCTGTGTCGGGGAATGGGGCCGGAGTTGCAGTTTTGCTGCTGCATGCTCCCCAGGCGGTTTAGCTCTTGTAGAATTTGCAACCTGACCGCATCCTGTCGCTGGATACGCTCATCCTGCATCTTCAACCTCTCATCCTGCTCTCTTATCCTCTCAGCCATAGCATCCCGTTGCGCCATCTCCTCTTGCATTTCCGACCACATCTCAGCAACGACGGACGGTACATATTTCGTCGAGGTCGTATGTCCCCCGAGCGTTGGGTGGTGTCCAGTACAGGGTGTGAGCATTTCCCGTACCGTACACCGCTCCCTTGCGGTACCCTCGCACGATTCTGAACCAAATCTCGGTCGGGTCCACACCTTCAGCGTCGGGTGCGTTAGTGGCCTCCAAATATGCTCTCTAAAAGAAATTGTAGTGATGATTAGGCGAGATGTAAAGAACAATGTAAAGAAGCCTTATGTTAGAAATTTACCCAAATGACGGCGTCCTTCTTCGTAACAAAGCTTCGACCGGTGGTGGAGTCCCCCTTGCTCTTCGTGTCAAGAAACAACTGTACAGGCTGAAGGAGTTCTCTTGTTTGCTTCTTCAGCTGTTGACAGTACATGTAGATTTCTCATTTATATTTACAATGAAAACATTAAATAAGAATCCAAAATAAAAATCAAAGGAAAGGAAATACTTACATTCATAGCCCGCTGGTGCATCGACTGCGACCCACCGTAGTAAGTGGCCTCCGCGTTCGCCTCATGGTCTCCTCCCCGCCTCTTGTTCTTCTTCGCCTGGAGGGATCTCTTAATAAACTTCGGGTCGGAGCGGACTTTTTCGAACTGTTCAATGGCTTCACCTACAATTTATATGAAGAGATCCGTAAGATATATGCAACTTCCTATTCAAGTACGAACACTAATTGAGTAATCAAACCTTTAAGGTATTTGTGTGCCCTTCCCTCGCTCGCCAACTTCCACATGTTGTCCTTGTACCTTGGCTTCGCGACGTCCATGTATCTGTCTCCTGCAGCCACCTCGAGACTGGGGTTCTAATAGTGTTTGAACTGCAAGATCGTTTGTTGTTAGTGTATTAGTAATCCGTAAATAATAAAAGTTAATTAATAAAACAAAAATATTGGTGCACCTTGAAGTTGTCGAACAACTTCTCCTGCTGCCACCGAAGCACCTGGGTCCAACCAGTGCAGTAAGTAGTCAAGTCTTTCATGAAGCTGTCTGACACACCAGTCACCACCGTTCGATCCCGAAACCTACATCAAAGAATGAAATAAGATGATGTCTCACAAAAAAAATGAAATAAAATGAAGTTGCTAATGTGATTAAAGTTTGAAATCAGTAAATGACGTTGCTAATAATATAATGTCTCACCATGTCCTCTCGGGACTCATAATTAGGCGTCCGTCGTGTCGATATTCAAGCCCGTGAGGTCCCTGCTGTGGTTGTTCAGGTTGCTGATCCTCGTCCGCCTCCTCCTCGTTCTGCTCCTGCTGGTCCTCGTTCTGGTCCTCCTGCTGGTCCTCCTCCTCCTGCTGCTAGGACCCCCTGTTCCTGCTCCCACTCCCAAACCGCAGTCTTCTGCCCACCGTCATATCTGCAGACAAAGGTAGAAGGTTAGAAATTGACATCATAATATTGACATAATATGCCCAAAATATAGAATACAGACAACTATATTAAAATAATATAACTTACTAAAACTATACCCTACTAGCAATCATCGTCGCTATCGTTGTCATCTTCCACTTGCCTACTCGAACCAATTACATCCTCTTCCTCGTAGTCATCTTCCTCCTCCTCGTCATCGACCTCCAAATCATTGGTATCTTCCTCCTCCTCGACCATATCACTAGAAGAACCTTCCTCCTCCTCACCACCTTCATCGTCTTCAAAATCCTCCCCCACATCCACCTCATTATTTTCATTATCACTTGTGAAAAGATTCTCATCAATTGGAGACAATGTTGTACCACTAAAAATGACCTCCTCTTGGAAGATGTCAGTGTCAAAGTGCCCCCGTGGCTTAGTTTTAAACACCGTCAACCACTGGTTTACAGTTCTATCGTTCTTTGTGGTTGGATAAGGAGCAAAGTACACTTGGTGTGCTTGATGTGCAAGTATAAACGCATCGTACTTGGAGTATTTTTTGGTATGATTAACTTCAACTAATTTGTACCTTTCATGTACTCTAGTACCATGCACAGAGTTGTCCTTCCATTCACATTTAAATACCACAACTCTATACCCACGATCATGTCCAACATAGCACAACTCGAAGATGTCCTCCAGTAGAGCGCAGTAGTCATCACCATCAAGTGACGACACACTCACACCGAAATTACATCTAGCCCTACTGTGCTACCATGGGCATGCAAATGTATGGATTGAATATGCTCTGCATCAAAGAATTTAAATTTGTATCTATATGCAAATTTGGGATATTAAAATAAGGCAAATAGTTTAAGATTTAAACTCGTACGAGTAAAAAAATGAAAACGAGAAGACACCGTAAATTAAAATAAAACACATAAAAAAGAGTTTGAAAAATATATCCATTGACCAATTTTGGAACATTAAGAAGACATAATAATCTCCATACGAGGGATTGAACCCCAACCCAATGGGCCAAATGCAAGAGATTTACCACTCCACTTCTCATTGCTTACCGTCAACGTTGTTTTCTAATTGATGTATACTTTGTATAATTTTTCTTTAAAAATAAAAATCAAGGGTGCGCACCCTGGGTCCGCAAATGCCAAACTGTACTCCATAAGACCATAACTATCAATATCTAATACGGTGGTTTATAAAGTTTATAAATTCCTATGGTTAGGGCATGTACAATAGAGAGGAATTAACCTCCTCTTAGCCCTCTCTCTCCTCTAAGAGGAGGCCCTCTCCATTGTAGCTTCTTCCTCCTTCATCCTCTTGCTAAGAGGATCACCTCTCCTTCCTCTAATTTTGGAGAAAAAACAATTTTGGCCCTTGTGCTAGGTTCTTACTCAATTGGTCAAAATTATATACTATTCTTGGTATATATATATATCCTATTCTTAGTAAGAGATATCATTTTTATTTTTATCTTTTATAAAAATTGGAAATGATTTTATTTGTTTTTATTTTGTATATTTTCATTTTCATTTTTTTATCTTTGGCTCCCTCCAATTTTTATTTATTGTCCATTTTATATGTATAAGGTATATTTCATTAAAATGGGACGATAAAAAAAATCACGTAAATTTGATATTGCATGCGTTGTAACATTGTACGTAAGTGAGTATGGGTAAATTTAGGGAACATTTAGCTGTAGTAAGTGAGCATGCGTTGTAGTAAATTTGATTTAGTGAATTATGAAAACAATATAAGTGAATTATGAAAACAATATAAATTTGTACTAGATTTAATTTAATTAACACATTTTTTTAAAATTAGTTTTAGTGAATTATGAAAACAATATAACTAAACCAATATTAATTATCCAGTTATTAAAATAATAAGAAAAGAAAGAAAAGGAGGAACCAAATAGTGAAAAATGTAGTAGATGAAAAAAATAATAAAGTGTCAAAAAAATATAAAATGAAAGAATAAATAAGAGGATGTAGACGTACTCTCCATGATCTTACGTGCATCTTTCATCTTCCTCCACCTAATCAACCTATTCCTCCTCCTATTCCTAATCAACCTATTCCCCCTCCTAGTATATCATCTTTATTTCCTCCTCGAAAAAATTGAAAAGTTTCGTGGTGTTCGAAAGTCGAAAGTCGAAACTCGGAAGATTTTTCTCCTACTTCTGGTTCATTTCATGGGCATAAGGTAATAGTATTTGTTCCGGATTGATTTTTGTTGTTTTCATGCTTGATTGATTGAGCAATTTCTATTTCAAAATTCAGTTAGTTGGTGATGGTGAATTAGTTCGCGAACGAACTGATTCGTAAATCGGGCGAACTAGTTCGGAAATCGTGCCGGCGAACTGCGAATCTGGTAACACTGTGTAGGATTATAATGGTGCCAAAGCAGAATTTCAGGAAACGATTTTGCCGGAGGACATATTCCTTCACTATATCCACTTGCATAATGCCAGATCAAATTTCTTTTAACATTGGAAACATGTCCGTTGATGTATCGTGACTTGAGATTGCTCCCTTATTTGGTGTTTCCAGTGAAAATGGCTCTCAGACTTCATTTCAGAACAATGCTGCTATGGCGCTTATCAATAGTGTTACCGGTGTTGATGAGGAAGGCCGATCTCGACAAAGGATCCTTACTTATGCTGCTAAGAGGTCTGCTACTTTTGCTTATCACTTCTATCTTTGTTTTAAAGCAGCTACTTCCTACTTTCTTTCTGAAGAATTGCATAAATGGGCATCAGCTAGGAGACTTGAAGTGGATACCTTGATTTGTATCTTAGTTAAGAGATTAAGTTGTTACGAAAATCAATCTGCAGCGACTGCATCATTCCTTCAATTTGTGTTCCTCTACGGCATGCCTTGCACTTATGTTGTATTGTTGTTACAACCATTGACTCAGGTATGCTACCGCGATTGAGAGAAACTCAGGCGATTATGATGCCCTTTACAATTGGGCTTTAGTGCTGCAGGTATACCTTTTTTTTTGGTGATTGTTTTTTCCTCCTTAGAGCCTGGCCTTTTAGAACAATGCTGTCTAGGGTAGTAGATGATACGAGTAACATGTACGGAGTATGAAACAAGAGTAAGTATGTCACCCTCAAATGGTTTTATGGCAAGACCAACCCAAAAGGTTTTGAATATTTGGTATACTTCAGGTCATTGTAGAGGTAATTGGGATAGCCTTATAGTCAGACGGTCTGGCATAAGTGCATAACGATGATACTAAAGTAATGGTTTTAATTGATTTCTGGCCTACATGATCTGAAATTGACTTTCATGTTTTCTTCAGGAAAGTGCAGACAATGTTGATCCCGAGTCCGCTTCACCGTCCAAAGATGCACTCCTAGAGGAAGCTTGCAAGAAGTATGAAGAAGCTACGCGTCTTTGTCCTACCCTTCATGATGTACGCATTGTGTACTGTTTACCAAATGTTTTTTTCCTGATTTTTTTACTAAAGTAATAATAGTACATCCTCTGGATTATGATTGTTTGTCTGGGATTTGGGTGTCCCCTCAATTGACATAAAGGAGGATGGGAGTCATGGGCCCACTGTAGCAATGTTTTTTTGCCAACCCCTTGCTCAATTTGTGGCTTGCATCTTATAGTTGGTTGTGCATGGAAACGATATTAAGAGAAATGTTATGGAAACTTCTAGACTTAGTGAGAATCATTCTTGTCTGTTAACTTTTGCACTTAGTGTATGAAGGTAAATTATAAATGCGTCAACATTATATGCAGGCATTTTATAATTGGGCTATTGCTATCTCTGATCGAGCAAGAATGCGTGGCCGCACGAAAGAGGCTGAAGAATTGTGGAAGCAGGTGAGAAGGCTTTCCAATTGCTTAGTTGTGTGACATAATGTGTATTTGTAACAGTCTGTGTATGTAATTATTCTTCTATTTGTTGTTGGTGGAATAAACTAAGTTTCCTTTGTAATTGAAGCCTTAGCTGCTACACTTTTTAGGCGGAAATTTTGCACCATATTTGAATTGGCAAATATAGATTGTCAAGGCCTGTGCATTTCATTGTCTTACCACGTATCTACATTTAATATTCATTTTGTATCTTTGTCAGGCCACTGAACACTATGAAAAAGCTGTCGAGTTGAACTGGAATAGTCCTCAGGTATTAGTCTAGTCTAGATTATATTTTGTCCGTTACTCAACCAAAGGGGCATCCAGTGAATTCCTACCTCTCTGTTTTTTTTCTCCCCAATTCTTGTAGTCCTTATGTTTTACATTTTGTTCATAATTTCCAGGCACTCAACAACTGGGGACTTGCGTTGCAGGTAACTATGTAAAAGCAAATTTTAGTATGTATAGGGTGAACTTCAGATAAATAAGAGGAGAAAGGGTTGATGGAGCATTAAGGATCATTAAAAATATATGCAGTTTAACTCAGCAATTTTTGTAATCATCTCATCATAATTTGTGTTACAGGAGCTTAGTGCTATTGTTCCTGCAAAGGAAAAACACAGCATTGTTAAGATGGCCATCAGTAAGGTACTTGTGTTCTTTTGTACTGAACTAATTTTAGTTCAGCTTCGCTGCATATGAAGAACCTTGAAGCTTGTCAGTGTTTGAATTGTTATTTTTTTTTGGTTATGCTCCTTAATGCAGTTCCGATCAGCAATTCAGTTGCAGTTTGACTTTCACAGAGCTATCTACAACCTTGGCACAGTTCTGGTTTGTCTCTTTTCATGTTTTCTGTTTTAGTAAATTCATTAATTTCCACGTATTTTTGTATGGTGACGTGTGTGGTTGTTTGGATTTTTGTCTGAGTTGTTTATCTGCATAGATTGGTGAGTTATATTTGCTCTTCTGGTTTTGCAGTATGGTTTGGCAGAGGACTTACTAAGGATTGGAGGATCAAACAGCTCAAAAGACGTGTCACCAAATGAGTTATACAGTCAGTGTGCAATTTATATTGCAGCTGCGCACGCGCTAAAGCCTAATTACCCGGTAATCCCTCTGTATTTGAAATTTGAATTGTTTGGTTTGAATCTCAGCTTCTCTAATTGAGGCTCTTGAGATCCTATAATCTTCTTGCTTTGTTGTTTTGATTCTTGACTCTTACCGTTTGATAGGATATAAAGAGCATATTTTCTAATTTTTTTGCTATAGCTTAACTAGATTCTATGATACACTCAGTTACTCATTAACTATATTCTGATTTGGACAGTTTTCTCACTTCTTACTTATCAGGTTTATCGCAGTGCACTCAGGCTAGTTCGCTCAATGGTAAAAGCCTACGTTCCCTCAATGTTCGGTAGTAAAGTTGGATTTATGACTTCGTACATAATATCTGGATCTAGTTTTTTTTTCCTTATCTCGAAGTTAAGTCCTAGTTTGGTTATACCGGCTCAATGAACCTTTGATGCTCATACCCACTCTAGATATTTTATTGATATCCTACACCTGTGCACAAGTCTGAGTAACATAGCTGAGTACTTCCAATGTAACATCACTCTTTACTCACTCAGCATGCAAGCAAAGTGCATGCCACACATAACATTTACCAAATTGGCTACACAATATTAATACGGGCCTTAATTCCAGTTGTCTATCTGCTGTCAAATTGCAAAAGCAAACTAATTGGAAAGGCGAAGTATGTTGTCTACCACCACTCCACCAGTTACTACGTACAAAGGTTGCTTGAAAGGATGACAGAGTTTTGACATCAATTTTTTTACTTTGAAAGTGATTCAATCTCAATTCATCTTTAACAATTACCTTCATCTTGGTCCTCAAAAACTCTCATTACTTGATTATTGTTTGTACTGTAAACATTGGAAAAGGTGAACTTTCCTGTATACAAAGAGTGGTGCCTTGACAGTGTATTTTGTGTATAGTTAACAAGTCAACTTCAGCTGGTGATAAGTAGAAATGCAGAGATCAACAGTAGTGTCAATATCATTTACATAGTAAATGCAGAGGTCCACTCGGGCCTTTTTTTCCCCCAATTTTTATATGCTAAAAAAAGGTTTGGATGCTAGCCAGATCATTATTCGCAATTTATGGTAACATCAATCACCTTCACAAGTAATTGAACTCTACCTTTTCTCTCTTTTTGACAGTTGCCTTTGCCGTACCTCAAAGTCGGATATCTCACGGCACCACCTGCTGGCAATCCAGTTGCCCCGCACAGTGACTGGAAGCGGACACAATTTGTTCTCAATCATGAGGGGCTTTATCAGGTAATTTTTGATGTAACCTGCAGTACTATAAGCCTGTTCAGAAGCGTTGGATCAACCTCTCTATCTCTCAGGCTTCCAATTTTTTTTTTCCTTTCTTGGATGAAATTTTTTATAAGATTGTAAATATTGATTTAATGCTCCAGTGAGCATTCTGTATTGTTGACTACTTCAAATGTGATTCTTGTTGGATACTTGGATGAAAACTTGCATTCCCTATTTTCTCTTAGATTTCATTTCACCTCCATGGTAACTATGTGCATCTTTCATCACCAAAGTGTCCTTGACGTCAAGGCATCTTAGTGGTTATTACTCCATGGTAGTATATTTTTTTGTTCTAATAATTAAATGCGTTTCTTGGGGAAACTCTTTTCTTTATACATGATGAGAGAGATACTAGGTAGTTGATAGAGGTGGTGGGATAGTCGTATACGTGGATAGGAATACATAGAGACAACACCACTTTGCAAATGAGATGGATGATACAAACACGTTTTACGATGCAGCTTGTCCAATCTGAGCAAAACCCATCCCGACAGAGTCTTTCTGGCAAGCCTACAGATGGAGCAAATAATAAAAGGTCAGCTGTCAAAGTTGACATTCCTGATATCGTGTCAGTGTCAGCTTGTACTGATCTAACGTTGCCCCATGGAGCTGGACTTTGCATTGACACAGTAGATGGATCGTTTTACTCTGTAAGCAATTCTACCTCTCGAGACTCCATCACTCGAAACCACATTTTATTGTATGACTAAGCCATTTGAAAATCTCAGGTGGCTGATTCATGGGAATCACTGGATGGTTGGCTGGATGCAATTCGTTTAGTTTACACAATTTTTGCCCGAGGTAAGAGCGACGTACTTGCTGGAGTAATCACTGGATGAAAAGATTTTGTAAAATGACTGGTAATCATAGTGTTGGTTGGTACATTGTTCCCCGCTGTAGTCGAGGGGACGTCATTTCCATAGCATAGGCTGGTTTGTTTGCAGAAAATCAGTGGAGATTACAGAGAATATCTATCTGGAGGACATAAATATTGTTTTCTCTACTCGTAGTTGATGCTGTTTGTTATTAGATGTATGTCATTTTGTATTATTAACATTTCTTGACCCGGTAGTCTATGGTGCACTTTCGGCCCAATTATTGTTATTAATATTCTTGATATCACGTAATTGATAGAGCTTGGCTATTACTCAGTACATGTCCTACTTAGCCTTGAGCCTTTGTGCTACAAGAATATGTTTTTACATCTGTAATTACAACCAAGTGATTGATTATATTGGTATATTCAACAGTACTTGCAATATGCATATTATGGAGTTATAGGCTTATAGCCATCGTACTTGGGAAAATGAATTACACAAAATGGCTTCTGTCTTTACATCATTAATTTGATGTTTACGAATGACGGATATATTAGTCTCAAGTTTACAACGGGGAACTCCTCACTTGTATAAATGAGAGAAATATTTTGTTTGTCTGTACACATTTTACGTTTCTTTGATTACATATTTAATCCATTTTAAATTTGAAATGGATATGTTTGTCTTAACTAAAAATTTAAGCTTATTTCATCGTATTTAGTAGTCAAAACAAGAAAGTGGTCATGTTTTTTTGCTGAAAGAGACAGAACCGAATTTAAATGAAAGAGTCTTAATATATCTTAACTTAATATAATGGGTTGAGTAAAATTGAAATGAACTAAATAGGTTAAATTGACTACGATAAATTAATGTGGCTAGACTTGACGTAACTATACAAAATACGGATAAACATTATTAATTCGAGCTGAAAATAAATTGAAGAGAACCGTCTCTTGCACTCTTACTAAACACACGAGTACATGACAAATGAAAAATGTCTACTCAAGCCATAAAAGGAGGTTATTCCCATGTCCCAAATATCGGTTGAATCCACGACACTCCTAAAGAATTTTCATCAATTCATCAATCGGGTACTCGTCCATGGAAAATAGGATTATACACCTGGTTGTACACTAACATTGTACACTCAAGGTAAAGTTGTTGAACTTTTGTACTCCGTATATATTTATTGAGATTATAAAAGTTTCTGAGCTGAGTTATAAGTTTTTGAGTTTAAACATTTATGTGATTTAACTCGACAACTTTACAACAAAACTCGAAACCTTGTGATAAAACTTAAAATCCTAAAACCAATTGTACATGGAGCTATATACAACTGGTTATATAATCCTTTAATTGCTCATCCATCAACCATTCCAAAGAACAACTCTTTTTTTACCAGCCATACAAAACCACCTTTTCACAAACGTGCCGCCTGAGCTAGACAGTGAGCCCGTTTGTTTAAGGATCGCGGAATATGTCTAATAAAAACACAATGAAAAGAAGCGAAAATATCAAAAATACTTGACAGGGTGCATTTAATACTATGATCAACCGACTCTTCTCCGCCAATTTGATTAACCAGATGCCAGCAGTCCGTCTGGAACTCCACGTGAATCATACCTTTCCCTAGGGCCCACTTAGCCGCATTGAGAATGCCATAAACTTCAGCTTGAATGACACACTCCGCTAAAAAAGAAGTAGAGCTGGAACAAATACCCCTATCGTTATGAGACGTAATCCACCCTGCCGAAGCCCTAAAATCAGTCGTCCAACTTGCATCGACACAAATAACTTGCGTCGAACATTTCTCGTTAACTCTTCCAGGAAAGATGATTTGAAACTTAGGGGTGGAAAAATTATTATTTTGAGTCTTACCCCCTAACCCGAGGCGGAGAACTGCCTTCGTCTTCTTGTGATCCGTCCAAATAGCCGATAGATCTTTTAATGACCCCTGGTACTTAAGAAATAAAATCTGGAAAGAAACACCTGGGTTTCGGAATACTACATCATTCCTAGCAATCCATAAGGAGAAAAGAGCGTGAAGGAAAGAAAAAAGCCATGCCTCTTCGTCCTTACGGGATTTAAGGAAATAAATCCATCCGAGAATCCAGAACGATAAATCGCTCCTACCACCTCCAGAACAATTAATCCCTAGAGAGCTACCTGCCCATAACCTACAAGCAAAGGGACAATCCCTAAAAATGTGCTCTAAAGTTTCCTCTTGATCGTCTTGTAGGCAGAGTTGACAAAAAGAAGAAGTAGTCGGAATGTGCTTCTTCCTAAACTCTCCCGCAATCGGAAGAGCCTGACATAAGATTTTCCATAAAAGAATTCTCCATTTGAAGGGTCCGGGTAGTTGCCAAATAATTTTGGAGAAGAAGAAGGAATTTTGTCGAGATTCGTCTCATGATTTTGTCATTATACCCGTAAAGACCTCGAGCTTCCTCATATCCACTCTTAACATTGTAAATTCCCGAGGGAACTCTATTCCAGTACAAATGATCCACGTCCTCAATAGAAGAACTAATCGGAATAGCAAGAATTTTCCTGCTCTACTCCCGACTGAACAAAAGATCTAATTTCATGTGATTCCAACCTCCCTCATGAGTTCTTAAATCCCTAACCTTCCAATCGAGGAACGAAGTACCCGAAAAGAGGGAATCAATACCCGTCTTTAGGACCGGGATCCCACCTTGAACCCATTTGTTACTAAAAATTTCTAGTCTAGAGTTGAGACTAACTTTCCAAACGAAACCCGTTCTCAAGATATTACTACCCCATTTAATTCCTTTCCAACCCCATGAGCCCTGGCCACCCGAACTGGTAATATGTTGACCCCAACTACTCTCCAGACTACCATACTTGGCAGAAAAAACCTGACCTGAGAAGGGAATCCTTATCCTTAACGATTTTCCACCCGGACTTGGCAAGGAGCGCACTATTGAGCCTAGAAATATCCCGAATACCCAGTCCGCCTTCTTTTTTTTGGATGTTGAATAAAATCCATAGAACGCCAATGGATAGTCCTACCTAACTTAGTTGCTGCCCACAAAAAATGTGCTAGTATGGAGTTCACTTTCCTAGCAACACTTACCGGAATTTTGAATACCGATAGAAAGAAAACGGAAAGGTTTGCAAGAACCCATGAAATCAAGGTAAGACGTCCAACTAGTGATAAAAAGATACCGTTCCAGGATTGAATTCTACGTTGGACTTGTTCGAGGATAACTTTCGATATAAATTTAGTTGCATTCGAATTAATGGATGGTGCCCCTAAATATCTCCCAAGATCCGACGTGGGCACCATACGAAAAAGTTTTAAACTTCTTTTAATAAAAGCCAAACTCGAATTTGGACTAAAAAGCATGGAGGACTTCTTCAAGTTCAACTCCTGTCTAGAGAGGAAACAATACTGTTTAAGCAGGCGATTAAACGCCTTCAGATTCACTTCCTTTCCATGAATGAAAAACAAGGAATTGTCCGCAAACAGAAGATGGGAAATCGAAGGCGCTGATCTTGACACCTTAATCCCTCAGAAAAGGTTAGCCTTTTCCCGTTTCAAAATATTTCTTGACAGGACTTCAGTGCAGAGAACAAAGATAAACGGCGACAGAGGGTCTCCTTGTCGCAACCCACAAGAAGGTTTAAAAAACTTAAGCGGAGCACCGTTAATCAAAATATCATACGAGACCGAAGAGATACAATTCATAATAAGCTTAATCCAATGCTCAGGGAACCCCATGCGAGTGATAGTCGCTTTAACAAATTTCCAACTTACCTTGCCGTACGCCATCTGCATGTCGGCTTTAATAGCTAAGCACCCCCATTTTCCGGACCGTTTGTATTTGATCGTATAAATAAGTTCTTGGGCGATAAAAATATTGTCTTCAATGGCCCGACCTGGTACAAACGCATTCTGAAATAAACTTATCAATCAAGTTTCTCATCATATTCCTCATTCTATTGGCTATGCATTTGGTGATAATTTTCATAATCACATTGCATAGGCTAATAGGACGGAACTGATCCACCGATTCTGGATTATTTATTTTCGGAATAAGAGCAATAAAGGTCTTATTCATCTCTTTAAGAACGTAACCTGAGTTTAGTACAGCACAGACCGCTTTAGTGATATCATGCTTAACGACCTTCCACTTTTTTTTGAAAGAAAGCCGCCGGTATCCCATCCGGTCCAGGAGATTTAAGAGCTCCCAGCTGAAAAACCGCCTTTCTAACATCTTTAGCTTTAAAAGGAGATTTAAGTCTCTCACGGTCCGAGTCCTGAATCAAATCATCCACACAATAAAAAAAATCATGATTATTCTCCCAATAGGTCTCATAATTGTCCTGACCTTGATCCACCTTAAAAATGGTCTTGAAGTGGTTACGGAATAATGACCCAATTTCCTCTGTGTTATCAATCCACAAACCATCCGTATTTTTTAAACCGCTAATGTAATTTCTACCTTCTCTTCCTTTAACGCAATTGAAAAAATATTTAGTACATATGTCTCCCTCCATGGCCCATTTTAATTTTGCTCTTTGCTTCCAAAAGACACTAGCAGCTTTAGCGAAGTCGGAAAGCTTACTGTGAGTCTCCAAATAATCCCTTTCTCCCTTGCCCGAGAATACTTTATTCAAATCTTTTTCAAGTCTCTCATCAAAATCGTCCCAAGGCTTATTCCATTCCCTTCTTTTGTCAATCGCCCATTTTTTTAAGAGTCAACCTTACCCTTCAGATTTTCTCATAACCCGGTATAAGAAACAGATCCCGGAAAAAACACATTCCAATTTTCCTTAATCAAATCATGATTCTCTTCACACTCCAAACACCAAACTTCCATCTTATAGGGTCTCTTTCTTTTATCAAGAGTTAACTCAAAATTAACAATAATCGGTGCATGATCTGACAATTGAATAGGAAGATGAATTATACCAGAGTTAGGAAAAAGAGAAAACCAGTCTTTCGATCCATAAGCTTTATCCAATCTTTCGTAAACTCGCTTCGAATCCTTTCGGTTATTGCACCACGTGAACTTCGGTCCTTTATAATTAATATCAATAAGATCATTGTCAATCTTCCATTTAAAAAAAATATCAGCTCCCCTAATGCTTTTAGAATTGTTGCTTAGTTTATCTTCTTTATATTCTACTTGGTTAAAATCTGCGAAGAGCAAAAACAGTTTCTCTAAACATTGTAGCCATGAAGCCAGATCGTTCCACACTTCTTCTCTATTTTCTACCTCCGGGTGACCGTAGATAAGAACCAGGTACCACAACTTACTACTCCCTTGTTTCACTTTCAAAATGATGAAGTTACAACACTTGTGGACACTTGAAAATACAAGCTTGTCCCTCCATCCTACTACTAACCCTCCGCTAGAACCTACCGCATCTACCCCTTCAAAATAATTAAAACCAAACGACTTAAAAAGCAAGATGACATCTCGTGTCTTACATTTTGTCTCAGATAAAAAAATAAAATCATAGGCATAATTATTAGATAGTAGCGCTCTTAATTTTGAGATTGTTGGGGCGAGCGGATCGGATAAACCCCGACAATTCCACGCGATTCCTTTCATGGCTCCGGAGGAAGTTGTTCACGTACAACTTCCGCAAAACCTGTCGGAACTGTTAAGCTAGTACAGCCCGCAGTCGACTTGCATTCTGAATCTGATAAGTCCATATAACTTCCACTGTAATCGGCTTCCCTGTTGTAGTATACACGAGCCCTCTTATCACTCCTGCCCCTCCACTGCTCTTCTTTTCCTTTGAAAAAAGCTTCCATCTCCTCATTGTCCACCCTTCCCCATGGTTCTGAAATTGCATTCCTCTTAAGAATACCACTTCCAGAAGCATTCCCAAGTTTACCGAACTCCGCAATTTTTCCGAGTTGTCTCTCTTTTTTTGTTTCAATTCTTCTCCGATTTAGCGCGCCTTTTCCAACTTTTGAACCTAGCCCCTACCTGTGTTGGTTGACCCAAGCTCAACTCAAGGTTTAAGATAGGAATGAGGTCCTTATCATTTTCATTCCTCACATCAGCTACTCTTCTTTCTTCCAACGGGACCACAAGTATACTTCCCTCCTGATTTTCAGTGACCTCCTGATGCCTTATTTCTTCATCACCCTGATTTTGATGATCATCTTCAATAGTTGGAACAAGCCCTACACCAAAGTTAATCTCAACTCCATCCTCCTCTTCACTTTGGGGTTCTTGAATAGGAAAAAGAGCTATCCTGACAGATATCACCCAACGAATCCTCATCTGTCTCCTGTTCTCTCATACCCACTACCTCCCCTAAGACCGCCTCCTCTTCTCCGCCCAACCAACCGCCGAAATTCGGATTGTTATTGCCTTCCCCTTAATTGACACCAGCCTCATGAAGGACATCAGCTGCTACAAGGGGTTCATGGAAAATAATGGGAAATCCATGAGGAGATGTAAAAAATTGATTCAAACCTTCCACATCATCTTCCTCAAAAGCCCTTTCCATATCACATTCCACTCTTCTTCTAATAGCATCCTGCTCCACATCATCTAGATCATATGGGTTAACTCCCTCAACCCAATGCATAGCTATCTCGTAGGGATCCTCAAATTGAAAATCGTGAGGAACATGGTTAGGATCCTCAAAGATACCACCTGTGAATTCCTGTCCTCCATTCCTCATATTCCCAAGTCCTGCCTGCCCTCCATTTCCGTTGTTACCTCCATCATTAGAAGGATTTTTTTTATCATGAACCTCCTCATCAACTTGCATCTCATCAATGTCGTTACCCGCGTTCCTTCGATTATCACGTCTCTGAACATTAACTCCCTTCGGGAAAAGAACAGGCCCCGTGAAGGGCTGATAAGTCACCAGAAATCTCATACCCGGGGCCACCCTCCCACCCGGGGTAGTCCCAACATCAAAATCCAATAAACGATCTTCATAATGCTCGTCTTCATCATGCTCAATGACTTTATATCGACCTCCCAACCTGACTTTAGAAGATGCTTTATCAACTTGAAGTGGCGTTGCTCTAAGATCCAAGGTAAACATAGTGTGGTTGCTTTCAGTTCTGAACACAACAAAACCTTTGCTGATTACTCTATTAAAACCATCCTTAATCTTTCTGGCTACATAACTAGCCCGCGCCCCACATCTATCCGCCTTATGACCCACTTTCCCACATCTTACGCAGTACTTAAACACTTCCTCATAACGGAATTGAATCCACAAAAGTGACCCATCACTCCATGCAAGAAAAAAACCTGGACAAAGAGGTTCATTCAAGCAAATATCGACTTTCAATCTAATGAAATCATCTTCTGGGATCAGTCGCATTGGTTGAACCCAATACGTATCGCTAATCAATTGCCCAACCACTTCCCCAACACCATGATTGATGAACTCAAAAGGTAGTCCACAGACCTGAACCCACATGCTAGCAGTAGCGAAACGCACGCTACGTGGAACCATCTCCGGCTCCCATTGTTTAAACACCATCAAACCCCCGTAGAATGCTGCCACCCCCCCTACCAAGTAACTCAGCCCTATCCTCATCTTCCATGCAATGGAAAAAATAAATATCTCTTTGCCTAAAAATTGAGATGAGACCCCTAGTGGCCCATTTCCTTTCAATAACCTTACTAACAACCGAAGCGTTGAATCTTATGTAATCCACAAGAAAGCCTAAAAGACATTTACTGTAAAGGTACCTGGCATCTCCAATGACATCCGGGTTTAAAGTCAGAACAGCTCCCGCTCGGGAAAATCTCCAGGCTCGCGCCAAAAAATCATCATGCTCGAGCAAATATCCCTCCGGCAAGTTGTTCACCCTTGGGATCTCCCTACCAATCGGATCCTCTTCAATTTCTTCGTTCTCCATAGCAACCTCATGGATTTCCATATGACCATTATCGTACCTTCCATTGCCCAAGTCGCCATTCTCCAACATGGGCATTTCCTCATTCAAAATTTGTCCCCTATAATCTCTGTTGACATGAATTTCATCAGGACCTCCATAGCCAAAACTGTTAGCCATGTATCCATTTTCTCTCGAAGATGCCATAGGGACAAGGTAACAGAGATAGGAGAAGGTAAGAAACCAAGAAAAGAACCAAAAGAAGGAAACCTTAGTGATCTTAAGAAGTTTGTTTGGATGACAGTAAAGTTTATTGTTGTAGCTGATGATAAATCTACACACTTAGTCCGCCTAAATACTAAAGGTTCACTTGCATGCAGAGGAATTTGAACTTAGATGAAATGATTGAACGGACATTGGTAAACTCAACCATAATTGTGCATGCAACACCACGATTGGGTAATCGGTTCCTAAAAAATAACTTTTAACTTTAGGTTAACCAAAGGGGGGACGAAAATAATACTTTAATCAGTAAATCTTCATACCTTTATAGAATCTTGCTAAAACCCTTAGGCTTCCCCAATCCAAATAGTTTCTTGTAATGATTGTTCTGACACCACTGTATAGATCCTTGCAAAAACCTTAGAGCTTCCCCAATCCAGGAAGTAACTTGTAAAGATTGATCAGACACCACTGGAAAGTGAGCCATCTGAAACGAAAAATGTTAGATAATAGGAGAGTAGCCTCCTCTAACAAGCTCTTCTTAACTTGTGAAGAAGAGAGTGACGCCTCTCTCTAAAAAATCTTTAGGTTTTAGAGAGAGAAATTGTTAATATAGCTTTGTTGAATTGTTGATGTTAGCTTCGAAAGTGAAACTCTCCCAAAGAACAAGTCAAAAACCTCTCAACACAGATTCATTGACTTTTTCTTAACAAAAAAAAAACATCTCAACCAATTTGGTACAACATTTTGAGTATAATTAATTTATCTTGAAATGAACGTACCACTTTAATATAAATAGTTTCTCACTTCGCAAAAAAATAAAATAATTTCACTTAAATAACTACTCCCTTCTATCCATTAAATTCTTTACGGGGGGGTCGTTTTTGTGAGGAGAAATGCTGGACCTATGTAAAGAATTAAATGAATGAGAGAGAGTATATTAAATACGGTATATGGAGTATTTTTTGTTGTTCTCTCATTTTTACAAATAACTAGTTTTTGTGCCCGTAAAATTCACGGGTCTAGCAATGTATATATTATACGATTTTTTTTATTATTACCTTAACTTTATTTGTGGCCAAATTTTTTCAACTTACACACCATTTAAAAAAGAGTAAACATAGTTTTTTTTAAAACAAAAAAAAATAGTTAATGATATGTGAAAATAGTATTTAAATGTTGATAACACTTACTGCCTCCGATTTTAAATTATTGCCCCAGTTGGGTAATATATGTGAGAAGTATTATAACGAAACGGGCAATCATTTAAAGAAGACGGAGTATTATTCTAGTATGACGCATACATGCTCGTTTGTATTAGATATTTAGGTAACTAACAATAGTATGTAAATAATTTTCCAAATTTTGTTGGTAGACTTCTTAACTAACAATAGTATGTAACAGTAGTCTCGAAACCTTTGCAGTTCTAGTATTCCCCTCCGTGATTTTTTCTTCCTCTTCAGTTTCATATTTGCGATGATGATACACATACTTGGTTACTTGGCAAGCATAATCAGACAAATAGCACGATTATTTGTAAATGTAATTGGCTTCCTACTTACTCTTATGACCCTGTTTTATGTGACGTACTGAGAAGCATATCTTGTTTGTTTATCATAGGTTGTTTTCTCTTCTTGAATGATAATATCATTACGTTTTACTTTAAAGCTTGCAATTTCATATCTATCGAGTTATGTTTGAGTTATTGATAGCTACTAAAATAACGAACATAATAAGAGAACAAATTTACTCGTAAGGTAGGGTGGGGTGGTCCGGTGGTGGTAGTGGCAACGTGACATAGTTGTTAAATAATTATTAACATAATAATTACTCCTTACTACTCAAAGTAAATACTGATAAGAAAAAAGTTAAGTAAACATCGTGGTTTAGAATTTACTTGTGAGGTTGGGACACTAATTGGAAAGTTGTGATTTTGTTCTACGGAATCTTATTTAGTTTGAGTAAATAAGGTAATGCTAAATATAATAGATAGATGATTAGATTGTTTTGTAGATTGAGTAATTCCCCAAAACACATCTTCTTTGATGAATCGTCACGGGCTTAGGTTCTACAAATGACAAACATATTTTATCCAGTGAAGTAGTCTAAACTCGAATCATGTAGGGTGCATTATACTAACATATACGGAGTACATTAAGAGAAGGTGGCGCATACCTGTGTACAACCAAAATTTTAAGAGGAAATACTAATAATACTCCAATTGAACCAATTTTAAGAGGAAAAATACTCAGATAAACTTACATTTTAAAAAGAATGGTGGCGGTTTTGAGTCACTCTTGACTATTTGTAACAACGATTGCCGGAGCCGTGATTTGAGACAAAAAAACGTCGTGGGTTGTTCGTTGTAGAAGTCAGTTTGTGATTTAAGGCAGTATAAATTGCTTCATTTTCTCCTTTAATCTTCACTTTTGGCCGGTCAAACAAAAGTCAATTTGCAAATAAATGAAAAAAAGATAGTGTTGCCACTTGTCACTCATAAGAAGCTCTTAAAAAACTTGTTGGGATGCCTTTTTATGTTTATATATAGATATTTTCCATACAAAAATATGCACATTTTAAATAAGAATTTATGATATGATTTCTACATGGTATCACTGTATCAGTGTTTTTAGCTTCTCTATATGGTATATTCCGTAATTTATTCGAGATGCCCATCCTGTCAGAAGTCGATCCATACCAAGACCAAGGACAAGAGTAAGAAAGTACAAATCCTGTCCAAGCGTACCAGGGAGTACAATCTCCTCGTACATTCCGTACCTCAAAAAACAGAAGAAGAAAAGATAGGAGCTGACAGCAGAAAACAAAAATGGGGAAGACTGAGAATGTTGAGCGCAGTAAATTCAAGCGACTACATGCTTCTCCAAGAAATCGGCTATGGCGCTAGTGTTGTCGTCTTCAGGGCTATCTATCTTCCTCTCAACCACGTCGTTGCTATCAAGTCATTGGATCTTGATCGCTGCTTCTCTAACCTCGTTTGTTTCCTTTCCCTTTTTTTTGGGTCAATTGCTTTAGATTATGGTGGAGTAACCGCAAAATGGTTTTACTGAGCTTTCCTATGCTCCTTTTTTTTTGCCAACGGTCAAATTCCCACCTTACCACGACCGCATAACAGCCGAAGCTATTTTATGTGCGTTGGTGTTAAGGTTTCGACTTACATACTTAATAGAGAAGCAATGAAAAGAAACTACAAGCTCGTGGACTCTAAAAATGCAGTCTCTGATGCTGTGATGGGTTTCCTCCGCATCTGCTAGCTGATTTATAAGCTGTAGACAATCCGACTGAAGAGTCATGTGCAGGATCCCCTCACGCTTAGCCCAGATAATTGCCTTTAGAGTCGCCAACGCTTCTTCTTGCAATGCCGATTCCGCAAAGAATTTGTCGTGACCTATCCCCCTGAGGTTTTGCTCAAACACCTTGACTATCCAGCCAACGGCAGCTTCTCCCGTCTTAATCCATCCGGCGTCCACATTAATAGTCACCGTGGCACAACTACAGTTTTCTTGGGCGGGAGAAATCAACCAGAATTCCAGAGACTTTCTGATCCTACGCCTTGTAGTCTCCTTCTCAGTCATCGTTACCCATCCTGAAACTGCGACAGACACATATATATCTTTCCTATCCTTAGACTCTTCCCAAAGATTTTCAAGAAGATTGAGCGACTCCCTATGTTTAGCCAGAAGAATTTCCATATTATTTCGGGAGCCCCTGAAAATAATGTTGTTTCTGAAAAGCCAAATATTGTACATGACATTTGTAAATTGGAACAGACCCTTCCAATCATCTTTACTTTCAAACAAGCGGGTCAACTGCTCCATCAGCCAGTCGTGAAATTTCATATTTTCCCTATCCTGCTCCAGAATAGGGAACCCCGCAGATTCCCACAGGGCCCTACTTTTATAGCAATCCCTAAAAAGATGTTTTAAAGTTTCCACGTACGGAGCGTCAGACAAAGTGTTACCTTCCTCGTCCCTATCATAGCATAAAACGCAATGGGTGGCCCCCGTCAGCTGTCTTTTAAGTCTCTCTTCTCCAATGCGAAGAGCATCAGAAATAATCTTCCAGTAAAAGACCTTCCATTTTGATGGACCCGACAACTTCCAAAGCACTTTATTACAAAACTGTGGAAACTTAGAAAGCCTTATCATAGACTTTCCCGCGTGGATGTTATTACTAATTTCCTTCATCAGCAAATTATGGTAACCACTCTTCACCGAATACTCTCCCGATCCCGTCTTTGTCCAATAATATCTATTTCTTTGATCTTTATTAACCAAGTGAATAGCTCGAATCCTATTACCCCAATCCTTGGAAAAAATAAGATCAAGTTTGCTCTGGTTCCAGCTTCCGTCCTCAGATCTGAGATCCTTGATAGTCCAGTCCCTTGCACTGACCAAGGGGTCGTCTATATCCACTCCACTCTTAATAACCGGAACACACCCATTCACCCATTTATCCTGGTATATATTGATTTTGACAATATTTGACCCTTCTTTTTCCCCTATCTTCCATCCCTAGCCGTCCTCCAATACTTCCCTCCCAATTAAAACCCTCTTCCAAGCCCTCGATTTATTGCCTTTTAGCTTTGTCTTCTCGAACTCCTTATAATTTCTAATAAGTCCATATTTTCCTGTAAAAACCTTACTGAGCAAGGACTCTTCCTTTTGAATGACCCTCCAAGCATTTTTAGCTAACAGGGCTTGATTCATCATAAAAGTGTTTCTGATCCCTAGTCCTCCTATTTTCTTTGGTAGCTGGATATATTTCTTGGCTCTCCAGTGCAGAGATCGACCCGTTCTATTCCCAGCCCACCAAAAATGTGCTAACAAAGCGTCAACTTTCTTAGCCACACTTATCGGTAATTTGAAAACCGATAGAAAGAAACATGAAAGGTTGGCCAGAACAGAATGGATAATAGTTAACCTTCTAGCTGGAGAAAGAAACGTGCCATTCCAGGAACCTATCCTGGAGATTATCGAATCGTAGATTTTACCAGAAAAGCTCTTCGATCCCGAATCACTCAACTCTGGCATTCCCAAATATTTTCCTATTTTCGCACATGGTTTGATATCAAAGAGCTTGAGACTTTTCCTGACAACCTCCAAGTTGCAATTTGAACTGAACACCATAGCTGATTTATCCTTATTGATAACATGACCCGACAACCTACAGTATCTTTGAATCAGCTTATGGAATCTTAATAAATTATCGATCCTACTGTGGACATGACGTAGGTCCACCCCGACGCGGCCACGCGCGGGTTTGGGCAGGCGAATGAATCTCGTGGTGAGATTGTTCTCGAGTTCGAAATTTAAGTCAAAATGGAGTCGCCACCGAATTTTGTGGTTATTCGGAACCATACGAGCCCACTCTATGTCGTCATGGGCTATGCACAAAGTACGGCCCACTTCGATTTCAGAGTTCATGGGGCTCGTCCCTTTGTATTGCAATATCGATACCGTTTAAACCGGCTTTCGTATATAGAATGACTCTCGTGCGCCAATGGTTTCGGGCATCCGAAAACCAAGGTTCTGAGTAAGGGGTGAGGGTACGTGTTGGGAAGCCCACTAAGGACACCCAACCCCGCCCGCACATGGCGGCCTCTACTAAGACATCGTTCGTGTTCGTGTGCGCACGCTAGTAAAACGATTAAATGATATGCAAACAGCTTTTTCGGGCTAAGCATGCGAGTTGTTGATTAACTACGTCATTTAATGCATCTTGATTCACGTCAAAGTGATTTAGCATGCGATGTTCATTTAAATAAATAAATGTCAAACATCAAATAATAGAAAACTCGTAAATAAATTACAAATTACACGGGCGGAATACAACCCGGAATTCACAATACAACGAGCAATAAAATAGAATAATTGAATTATAAGCAACGAATGTTAACTAGAAACGGACCCGTATATATAAACTAGACCGTAAGTTGTGAAAATGGACGAACTTCGATTAATTACGCATTATATTGCATATTAAGCGAAGGACGGAGATATGGAACCTAGACGTGGTGCTAGCCCGATCCCGAATCCCGATGCCTTGTCCCGACTTATCACATCGAGGAATAGAGTCTAAATTAATCATGTGTCGGATACGACTAAAGAGTCGTCGACACAAGATTAATAGCGCGAGACCGTCGATCAAAGTCGTTTTAAGTGATATGATATGCATGAGTTTTGAAAAATAGGATCACGTGATTGACTTTACACGTGTCGACTAAAAGTCGTAAAAAATGACGAGGCTCCAATGATGATCAAAGCGCTCGGTTTTCCAGGCTACAGGACCCACTCGATCGAGTCATGGCACGGACTCGGTCGAGTGTGCCTTTAAGGTGGCTACTGCCCGGTTTTTGGTGTGCTACTCGATCGAGTGTGCTTGTGCACTCGATCGAGTGCCCTCTGTACGGGTGTTTAATTTGTGCTTTGAAACGACCCATTTTGTAGCTTTTATGTTTTTGAATCGAGATGTCATTATGCTAAATATAAATATTGTCCAATTTATATTAGTTTAAATCTCGATGGCTCGTCATACTCGACATTCAGTTATAGAACCGACATCTAGTATTTAGAGCGAATTTGCAAAATCGAGTTTGATTGGGCTAGAACAAATATCGATTCCCTCCGCATCATAATGTCGTAATCAATCCTTTCGGATCGTGTGACAATTAATTCGGCGTCAATGAGTTTCGTCCTAATCCGATTTGTCAATGATTCTTTAGAATAATATTTTGAAAGAAATGTGGTCGGACATATTTAACGACGAATCTCCACAATCTATTACGCCCTTAAGTGTTTAGGGCGGCGCACCTCGAAGGGCGCCACCTCCAATACGACTTGTAAAGGGATTAAATAGACTTTAGGCGGAATTCGTAATTAAACATATTCGACCCAAAAATTCGACCGTCGTTGCAAACATAAGTCCTCGGCATTTTAATATCGTAATTTGGCCTTAAGGCCTACGATCATTAAGTTAGCCTCAACGGACGTTGCTCGGATCGTTTTGAAAATAGTTTTGTTAAATAATTATACGCGGTATTAATATTATAACAAAATGTAAATGACGATAATTAAATGTTAGAGGTTAGAATACGATAAGTAAATGTTAGATGTTAGTTGACATAAAATAAAATGTTAGATTGCGATAAATAAAATGTTAGTAGAAAAATTAAAATGTTAGTAACGAATTAAAAATGTTAGTATTAGTAATAATAATAATAATAATAATAATAATAATAATAATAATAATAATAATAATAATAATAATAATAATAATAATAATAATAATAATAATAATAATAATAATAATAATAATAATATAAAAATAAAAATAATAAGAAGAGGGGTGAAAGGATGTCGGGGTTTGAATTACACCCTCAACCTACATGCTTAATGGCCTCGGAAACGAACTCGTAATAGCGACGGGAGCGCGGGAGTGTCGAGATATGTAGGGTGAGTTATGGTGTGTGTCTTTGACGAGTTTTGATCTCGGGATTTTGAATATGTATGTGTGTGTATGTGTATGAGTGCCTAGAACTCAAGGTGATGAAGGTTTAAGATGTGTAAGGTTGAATGAGGATTGAAAGGGTTGGAAAAAACCTTGTTTTGAAGGTGGTAAAAGGTTGAAAAGAGTTGTGTAATGTGTTGGGGTGATGGGGTATTTATAGGGAAATACCCCGGTTTAGGGTCACTCGATCGAGTGGTGCAAGTGCACTCGATCGAGTGCCGGGTTCAAGACCGGTTCGGCCGGTTTACTGCTTTACTCGACCGAGTGGGTGTGAACCACTTGATCGAGTGGGTGTGAATGGAGGGAGTGTAAATAGGGAAAGATTTGTTGACCATTTTTGAATGGATTTGGTTGATTTGGTTGTTGAGTCTTGATTCATTTTGTGTATTTGGACATATTGTGAGGCTGGTTCGTCTCGGGATTCGACTTTGACCAGGTTTTGACTCGGTCGCTAAAAGACGGTTTTATTTCCTGTGACGGTTTTGACCCAAATTAGTCTCATTTTATTGGAAACGGCCCACTGGGCCTGGATTTGAGGTCGGTTTTGAGAGATTTGCACTCCGCTAAATGCCCACGTCGGATACTATTTATTCCGAGTCCGTATTCGAGCGTATTAAGTCACGTTTACGTCCGATCATCATCGGATGTTTTGTCGGGAACTGCTATAGACACTAGCAGGCAAAATGCGGGTGTCTACACCTACCTTTCAGAAAAAACAGAGAATCATCTACGAAGAGAAGATGCGATATAGAAGGTGCGTTTTTAGACACCTTGATTCATGCAATATCCTTTGTAATTTCACTCTGAACCAAATGTTTGGACAGGGCCTCCGTACATAAGACAAACAAATATGGAGATAGTGGATGCCCCTATCTTAGTCCACACAATGGCTTGAAAAATTCCTGCGGTGCCCCATTAATGAGATCACTATAAGAGACCGTCGTGACACAGTTCATAATAAGCCGAAAAAAGGATTCGGGAAACCCCATACCTGTAAGTACACTTCTCAAAAAATTCCAATCAATCCTATCATATGCCTTACTCATGTCAGCTTTGAAAGCAATCTCCCCGACTCGTCCTTTATTATGACATCTAATCTTATGCATACACTCGTGCGCTAAAAGAATATTATCTTGAATAACTCTTTTGGGACGAAAGCATTTTGGTAATCACCGATGATCCTTGTCATCAAGTTTTTTATTCGATTGGCGATGCATTTCATAATAATCTTCATTAGGACGTTACACAGACTAATTGCTCAGAACTGTTCCACACTTTCCGGACAATTAACTTTCGGGATAAGAGTTATGGAAGTTTTATTCATTTCCTTCAGTACAAACCCCGAGTTGAGGCAGGCACACACAACTTCTGTAATATCAGTCTTCACAAAACGCCAACACTTCTTATAAAACTCCGCCGGAATTCCATCTGGCCCTGGGGATTTAAGATCACCCATTTGAAAGACCGCCGTCTGAACTTCTTTAGCTGTGAATTTTCTTTCTAAGAATTCACGATCCCTTTCCGTAACACTTCCACTGAGGATAGTGAAAAACTTTTGATGTTTCTTGTAATACTGATCAAAATCTTCAAAACCCTCGTTTGCTTTGTAAATAGTTTTGTAGTAATTCCTGAAAGTGTCCTCAATCACCCCCAGCTCTTGCGTCCAACTTCCATCCTTTCTTTTAATACACTAGATAAAATTCCTGTTCCTTCTTCCTTTGACACAGTTGAAAAAATACCTAGTACAAGTATCTCCTTCAATTGCCCATCTTATTTTTGCTCTCTGTCTCCAATATAACGCCGCGGCCTTCGCAAACTCCGAAACCTGACCTTGCGCTCTCTCGTACCCTTTCCCATTCTCTCCTTCTAAAATCCTATCCATCTCGTTGCTAATGTTTTCGTCAAATTCCTCCCATTTCTTCCCCCATTCTTTTTTTTTTCCAATTCCCACCTCATAAGATTTCTTTTAACGACTTCTAATTTCCTCATAACCTTGTAACCCTTAGATTCCTTCACCTCCCTCCCCCATTTGCCTTGAATTATCTCAACCCCTTCTTCTACATTCAGGCTCCACACTTCCAATTTATAAGGTCTTTTCCTTTTGTCATGAATCAGATTACTATTAAATATCACAGGTGCATGGTCAGATATTGAATTGGCAGGTGGATCACACCCGAATCCGGAAAGACTTGTACCCAATCTTTTGAGACATAAGCTTTATCCAATCTTTCAAACACATTATCTTCTCCTTTTCTATTATTACAACAAGTGAACCTCGGTCCTTTAAATGGAACCTCATTCAGCTCGTGGTCCATTTTCCACATAAAAAATTCCATCCCCAGAATATTTCTTGTCGATTTACTTAATTTATCCTCATAACTGTCAACTTGATTGAAATCCCCAAAAATCAGAAAAGGGTACTCCAATGATTCCAACCAATTCCCAAGATTGACCCATACTACTTCTCTCAATTCCGCATCGGGTTCTCCATAAACAAGAATCAAGTAAAAGGGGAAACCTCCAATAATATTATATCACAAAATGATAAAATTAGGGCATACAAAAGTGGTCGTGAAAGCCGACTCTACCCTCCATCCAACATATAGCCCTCCGCTGTTTCCTCTCCCATCTAGGCCGACAAAATAGCGAAAGCCCAACGGTCTACAAAAGTTTTCTACAATAGAACTAGCACATTTCGTTTCTGCTAAGAACATAAAATCTAAATTACTATTAGTAGATATGATCGCTCTAATTTTGGGAACTGTAGGGTTGAGCGGATCTGAGAGTCCCCTACAGTTCCAAGCCAACCCCTTCATTCCTCTGTAGGTGGTTGATCGGGCTCAACCTCCGCAAAGCCGTCATCAATCTCCCATCCCGAAGGGTTTTCTGCGTCCACGTGCCAAAGCCATCTTCCTTCTTCTGCCTCTGCTCCCCTCCTCCTCTTAGCCCTAATACTGCTTCCATCTGAGGAATAAAAATATTCCTCTTGTATCCATATCCACCACGCCTCAAACCGGTTCTGAAAAAGCTTTCCTCTTCTTCCTTCTTAATTGGTCCTCTATCCTATTCCTCCTGAGAAGACCCCGAATGCTTGGCTCTCCCACCTCCAGAACCCTTTCCTGCGTATCTAGAACAACACTAGACTGAGTGGCTTCAAACAGAGAGTTGATTTCCCTTCCCTGCGAAAATTCCTCCAGTTGAATTGCATCCGTGTCGTATCCTTCCTCAACCACCTCCATTCCTTCGGTGTTATTATTTGAAAGTTCCTCTGTATCTTCTATATCATCTTCCTCAGAAGCCCCTATCTAGCCCTGTCCCTCTTATCACTCTTCCTTCTTCCTCTTCCCCAGGTCTCTCCTCCTCATGCCCCTCCCCACCCGTGGTCTCTAGATCTCTGTCCCCTCCAAAGTCATCTTGAATTTCCACCGTAACCTCAATCAGGAGATCTTCTTGCTCCTGAACTCCCCTCTGTACGTTTCTTCCTTCATCCCCACCGACCTCATAGTCCCCTCTACCCGCCCCACCCACTTCCTCATTTCCATGGAAATGACCTGCCTCTCCTTCAACTACTCTGTTTCCTCCCCCTCTCTGATTATTCAAATCCGGGTTCACAAAAGCTTGATCCGGCTGTGGGTCCGGAACATCCCTACTCCCATTTCCTTCTCCCAGGTCATCTGGGTCCGGATCATCCCTACCCCCATTTCCTTCTCCCCGATCATCTCGATTTGGTCTCTGATGTTCAATTGGGAATCCAGTTGGCGAGAAAAAAGTTTGAACCAAACCTTCCCGCTCATCCTCATCCAGCGCCCTAACAACGTCGTTCTCTATCCTCCTCCTAATCTCTTCCTGCCTTGTCCAGTCTGGGTTTTCTTCGTCAATAGCTTCCTCGACATTCATAGCTTGTATGTATGGATCTTGGTAATGGAATCCATGAGGAGCATGATTTGGGTCTCCCACAACGCCACCCATCCCATGTGGGCCTTCAATCAAAATTCTCCTTCCCAAATCTCCCATTGGAAGGTCTGGATCTCTGTTATTGTCTTGATCTCCGTCATCAACATCCATCCTATCTTGATTCCCTTCTCTTTCACCTTGCCTCTGTCTTCGTCTATTAAACAGTGGGTATAAGACTGTACCTGCAAAAGGTATATCATTTGGAGTAAACCTCATACCTGCGGTCACCCGTCCTCCTGGAGTTGTTACCAAGTCAAAATTCACCAGCCCGTCCTCCCATAAAACCTCCTGAACAGGGTCTAGTATTTCGTTTCCAAGTTGGACCCTGGTTGTTGCAAACTCGGCTCACGCTGGAGTTGCTCTCATGTCCAAATTAAACATCGCGTGGTTAGATTCGGCTTGGAACACAACAAATCTCTGTCTGACCACTCTACTTAGAACTGAATTAATATTCGTCGCCACTTGTCTTGCCGTTGTTGCACACCTAGGTACTTTGTGTCCAATTTTACCACATCTAACACTGTATTTGAAAATTCCCTCCTATTTAAATTGAACCCAAAGAAGCATGCCATCATCACAAGCGAGAAAAAACCCCGGAATCAACGGTTCATTCAAAAAGAGGGTCACCCTGATACAGAAAAAATCATTCTCGGGAAAAACGTCCATCGGTTCCACCCAAAAGTATTGACCTAACATTCTACCAATCACGTTCCCAACATCATTGTTGATGAATTCAAATGGTAGCCCTACCACTCGTACCCAAAAGTTTGCCATAGGGAATCTTACAGTTCTAGGTACCATCTCCCTTTCCCATTCCCTGAAAACCATAATTCCCCCAAAAAAAGAAGCAATACTTCTATAGACAATATCTTGCTTGTCCCTCTCATCATCACAATAGAAAATAAAAATGTCATCCATTTTGGTGACAGAGATAAAGCTTCTAGTGCTCCATTTAGCATCAATAGCTAAGCTAATTGCAAGAGCATCGAATTCCCTATAGTCCACCATAAATCCCAATACGCATTTTCGAAAGATGTTCACATTACCTCTTATGACTTTAGGATCCAAGGTATGAATCGCCCCTGCCCTTGGGAGTCTCTAGTGAGCACCATAGTCATTGTCTTCATTTGCATCCATCCTCGGTGGTTGTTCTGGGATATTGAAATTCCCCGGTTCTCCGTCTTCTTCCATATCGTCCGTTTCATCCTCAATCCTTGGCTGAACTCGCCTAACAAACCCATTAGGAAGATGTCCATTTGGAAGGTTGCCATTAGGAATCCTTCTTCCTCTAGCTCTCCTTTCTTCGTTCGAACTGCTACCGTCCCTTGAAGATGACGAGGACACATGAACAATCAGATCATCTTCATTCTGTTGCTCCCTAACTCAATTGATAAAACCATTTTGTCTTGCATGTTTCCTTTCATTCACCCCGTTCACTGTGTTATATCTATCTCCATCCATGGCTTCCAGCCTATTCAGTTGAGTAGTCTTTCTTTTTTTGTGTTTATACTGCTTTTTTTGGTTTGCGATTAAATAGAGTTGCCCGATGAATTGTTGATGAATCCATCCACTCCATACTTATATATAAACCCCCAAATAACTGTTGATCCTCTTGAGAAACGAAAATCTTGAGAAGCTGAAAGGTTATTCAGCTTTGCATGCAGTAGAACACTATTCTTGATCACCGTAAAACCCCTTCAATTAAACACCCAATGACCTTACTTGAAACAGAATGATGGGATTCCTCTTGGAACTCGAAACTACTAACTAGCAGTCACAGGTGCAGCCATCCAATCCCTTTTGAGAAAACAAAATAATAAAAGGACCCTAGCAAATCCGAAACAACACTCAAGGCTTTATGCAAAGATCTTCAGTTCTTGAGCCACGATAAACCATCAACCCCCAATCAGAGGCCTCAACAGAAGGTGAATCGAACTCAAGGAAGGAGAAAGGGAGGGATCACTTACAAAGGCTTCCATAGAGCCCAAGGAGCTTGCTTTCCTTAAACTGTAAGGAAAGAAAGGGGAAAACATTTCTTTCTAATTTCTAGAGAGAGAAAGTTTGGAAGTAACGAAAATGTATGTTGTAAGATATATGTATTACTATGCTCCTTATATAACACATATTGTTATTTTCATTAATGGTCTCTTTGTGTTAAGTTGCATACATCCTAAACTCTTATTACGTCATAGATGAGAACCATTTAGCTCTAATGGTAAAGGCTCCTTTAGTGCAACCATAAGGTTTGGGGTTTGATTCGCTTTACTGAGCTTTCCTATGCTCATATTAGGGCTGAGCAAATTATCCGAGTATCCGAATCCGATCCGATATCCGGTCCGTTTTTCCGAATACCCGATCCGATGTGGAGTTTGGATACGGATATCCGATCCGAATTATACGGATATCGGATCGGATACGGATAGCTGGGTGAAAAAAATCGGATATCCGATATCCAAAATATTTCGGATATCGGATCGGATATCGGATATCCGATTCGATTTGTATCCGAAATTAAAAAAATAAAAAAAAATTTGCCTAACCAAAAAAAATAACATTACCCATAGAATGTGAAGAGATAATTGAGATATTTTTAGGCGTTATTCTTTCTGGCTGAAGCGGATTAAATTGAACTAGTGCAAAAAGAGTTTTGTTTCTATGATTAGTTTTGTTATTCCAAAATGACTTGGACTCTTGGAGGTATCTTGTAAATTTTTATTTATCTTAACAAGATGTGCATTATTATTATTATTTGTTTTTGCAAGAAATTACGACCCATTTTATTTCAAAACGAGCCTGACTTACAAAAGACTATCCCCTAGTATGCAAATTACATACCAAATAATACCTTCCTACTTAAATCCACATTCACCCTCCTAAGCCTTGTATATACATCAAATTTAATAAGCTTGGTTAACGTATCAATACTCCTACTATTCGTATCAAAAATCCGACCATTACGCTCCGCCTAAATGTAGTATACTGCAGCCGCTAGACAAGCCCCATACCAACGATTCTTCCAATGCTTCTTACTCTTCCTTGTAGCACACCATTTAGCTTCAATGCATAACTTACTGCTTTGTCCCCTCACCCTCATCCATCCTTGAATTGCACTCCAGAGTTGACTTGAGTAAGGGCATTCAAAAAAGAGATGCTTGTGCGTCTCTATGTCATGTCTACACAACACACACCAAAGCCATACCCCGATTTTGCAGATTATCCACAGTGACCAACTTAGCTTGACATGCCAAAGAAGCAATCAGACCTTGTCTAGGCAAGATATACTGTTTGCTGAAAATAGCCAACCAAGTCCTGCAAATCCCCTTCTTTCTAAACCAATGATAAGCATTTGCAAGATTAAACCTGTCATTAACAGACCAACTCTGCAGAAGGGCCGCAGCAGATGGCCAATCTCCTACAGCCTGAAGCAACTCCTCCTTAACCATGAGAATGCTCTTTAGAGTTCCGGAGAACCTTTCCTGTTTATGAATTTCCCAAATCCTCCTAGGCCCCAAGACGTAAGCCTTGTGCCAAGCCGTCCAGGCATCAGTTCTGTTCTGCGTAAAAATCCACAACTTACGAGCCATTAATGCTTTATTCCAAGCCTTGATATCTCTAATGCCAAACCCACCTTCCTCCCAAGGCCTACAAATACTCTCCCAACTCTTCATAACCAAACCTCGAGCCTGCAAGGATCCAGTCCAGAAGTTGTTGCGACATAATTGATCAATTCTATCCATGACATTGAGAGGAAGAAGGGTGTTTCCCGACCAAAAACTCATCAGTCCCATAATAACAGAGTTAATAAGCTGAACTCTACCCGCATAAGTCAAACAGTGGGCTGACCAGCTACCAATAAGAGCCTGAATCTTCCCCAGTAGACCATCATAGTGCACCAAACGATTAGTAATATCATTTAATGGCAATCCCAAGTATCTACACGAGAAAGAACCCACCCTAAACCCAGTCGCCTGCAAAATAAGTTCCTTCACCCCCTCAGAAACACCTCCAAAGTAGATTTCAGACTTGTCCTTGTTAGCTTGGAGCCCAGCCTCTCTCGCAAAATCATCTAAGGCGTTAACAGCAGCCACAACCGATGGCACATCTCCCCTCACAAAAACCATTAAGTCATTTGCGAAAATAAGATGATTAAGCTTCAGTTTCCTGCATTTAGGATGGTACGAGACCTGAGCTTGCAGTTCAATTCTTCTCAACCTTCTAGAGAGGATCTCCATACTCAAAACAAACAAGTATAGGGAGAGAGGATCACCTTGCCTGACCCCTCCTTCCCCTTTGAAGAACCCATGAATAGTTCCATTCACCTTCAAAGAGAACCAAGTACCTCTAACACATTCTAAAATCCAATCCACAAATTTGCTAGGAAAATTCAGTCCCTTAAGCATATCTTCCAAAAAATCCCATTGCACCGAATCAAAAGCCTTGCTTAAATCGATTTTCATTAGACATCTAGGGGTGAGGTACGTCCGACCATATCCCTTAATAAGCGTTTGAGACAGCGCAATGTTGTCATGAATGCTCCTATCTGGCTTGAAAGCCGCTTGTTCCCATCCAATTAACTTGTCAACCACCAACTTCAGTCTCCTAGTGAGTATCTTACTGACTGTTTTATAAAAAATAGAACAGCAAGATATCGGCCGAAAATCAAGAACTGAACCACATACAGTCTTCTTAGGAATTAGAGCGATGACAGTTGTATTAGCTTGTTTAATCCTTTTGCCCTTTTCAAAAAACTTATGAACAGCCTCACAAAAAACGGTCCCAACCAAGTGCCAAAAGGCTTTGAAAAACCCCGCTGAAAAAACATCCGGGCCCGGACTTTTATCAGACCCAATAGAGAAAAGGACTTCCTTAATCTCATTATCAGACGGGATAGTCACCAGTCTGCCCCAATCAGTCTCCTCAACTCTTCCTCCCATATCAAACAAGACCGGATCAATAGCCTGTACATTCTTCTTCTGACCTAACAAATATTGATAGTACTCCACAAACCCCTTAGCAACCTCAGTTTTACCATATCTCAAACAGCCTAGATGATCCTCAATAACTCCTATGGTCTGCTGTATTTTCCTCTCCTTTATTTTTGCGTGAAAATAAGCAGTACTAGCGTCAGCCATCATAATATTGTCCATTTTAACCCTTTGCGCTAATATGCTCAATTCAGCAATCTGCAGACCCAAATACTGCGTGTGCAGAGCCTGCTCTTCCATAATTAGAACCTCAGAAAACGGAGAAGCTTGAAGTTGTAGTTGACAAGCCTCCCACTTCCTCTGAACTTCCTCAATCCTGTCCCCAATACAATTGAAATTGTTCTTATCCAAATCATTAAGAGCCCACATCATTATAAGAAGGGTGTTTAACCCAGCAATTCAGAAAACTAAACCGTCTACTCAATCTTCCTTCCCTAGCAACAGTTACAACCACTGGAGAGTGATCCGGCACTCCAGCTGCCATAATATGCGCAAAAGAATCAGCAAATTGAGTAGTCCAAGATAAATTTACCAATGCCCTATCTAATCTCGTCCAAACCCTCTGGCTTGGTTCTTGGTTATTAGTCCAAGTGAAGTCACAACCCTGCCCACTAATCTCCTGCAAACCACAATCAGAAATGCAATTATTGAAGGCATCCATCTCCTCAATCAAAGGTTCAGAGCCTCCAACCTTCTCCTCCCTATATCTAACAATGTTAAAATCGCCTAGAATCAACCAACCACAAGTATTTGTCTTCAGACGAGTTAAACCCTCCCAAAGTTTATTCCTCTCAGCAGCCCCATTAAACCCATACACAAACATAACAAGAACCTCATAATTCAACCCAAAATGATGAATAGAACAATGCATGAACTGAGCATTAACTTCTAAAACTTTAAGCCTGACAGTAGAAGACTTCCAAATTACCCAAATTCTGCCATTGTAATGACAAGAATAGTTATTTAAAACCCTGTAATTACCAAATTTATTAGCAATAATAGCATTAGCTTTATCTTCCTTGATCCTAGTTTCCAAGAGTCCAAGGACATCCAGGCAATTATTACGAAAAAAATTAAGAACCGCTAACTGCTTCAAAGGGTCATTCCCTCCTCTAATATTCCAGGAAGCTACCTTCATGTTAATAAGTCAGGTGGAACAGTTTCCCTATCAGGAATAATTTCGTCCTCAACCTGATCCTCACCACTTTCCAGCAAAACTTCAAACCTATTTGGCGTTACCCGCCATCTTGCTTAGGACTGAAACCGACCAAAGGTAAGGATCCAAATCAGGGAAAAGAATCCATACTGGTACAATTGAGACCCTATCCATTTCCAATGAGAATGTTGGGCTCCATTGTTTCAATATCAGAGTATTCTTTGCCATCAACCAAGGACCACCATGAAAAACAGTTTCCATATCCTCCTTCCTCCCAAACCTGAACGAGAACCAGCCTCTTTTGAAGTACTGGACTACCGGCGGTCGAACATTATTCCAGTTCTTCTGCACGTAATCCTGCATTTCCTTAAGACTTGGCCGAGCACCAATCACGTTCCCCATGAGAGTATGACGCCAGAGCTGCAATTCATCTTCAAAATCCTCATAAACCAAGTCAACCTCAGTAGAATTCTTGCTATCCTTATCGAAATACAGTCCCATCCCCATCTTTGTATCCTTAGCTTTTCCTGCCCAGCTTTGACCTCCTGCGTTTTCTTTTTCCCCCAAATTTCCCCCCAATTGCGAAGAGTCATGAAGGGCCCTGTTATCCTGAGCATCCTGAGCAATCGCCGGCGAAGGATTCACAGTCTGCTTGTTCCCAGGACCAGAATGACCCACAACCGATTCAAAAGCCTTTTGTATAACCTCATTAATCGACACCCCCTGTTTTCCCGGCGTCCGATCTTGCGATTTTTCCTTCTCCACATCCTGATTTACCTTGTTATTTACATCAATAGGATCCTTATCTTCTTCGCGAGCTGTTTGTGTGATAATTTTCCGTGGTCTCCCTCTCCCCCGCCCTGTACCCATCATTCTTAATCGATCATCAATGGTTTCTTGGGAGAGAATCTTCCCTAGAGAGAGAGAAGAGAGAGAATGTTTTATTATTATTATTATTATTATTATTATTATTATTATTATTTTTTTTTTTTTTGCAAGAGAATATGATTCATATTATTCATCGGAAAAAACATGAACCTGGCTTACAAAAAGATAGAACCCCTACAAGATACTACCCAAAAGAGAGCATCTTTCTACTTAAATCCACATTAATCTTCCTCATTCTAGTGAAAACATCAAATTTAATAAGACCGACCACGACCTCTGAAGTCCTAGCATTACCCTCGAAGATCCGCCCATTTCTTTCAGCCCAAATATAGTAGGTTGCTGCGGCTAAACAAGATCTGTACCACCTGCATTTCCAGTGCTTGGAGCCTCTTCTGGTAACAATCCACTTTGCTTCCTGTACTAACCTATCGGTTCTCCCTCGAACTCTCATCCATTCCTGAAGATCTGCCCAAATCTGAGAAGAGAAGGAACAAGAAAAGAACAGGTGTTCATGGCTTTCAGTAGCCTGATAGCACAAGTTGCACCTGTTGACCATGATAGCACCTCTACCCTGCTGAATATCCACCGTGGGAAGCTTACTTTGACAGGCTAGAGAAGTAATAACCCCGTGCCGAGGAAGAATCTGCTGCTCCTTGAAGATTTTTAGCCATGGCTGCTTCCTACACTTACCCCTAAACCACGAGTAAGCCAAAGACAAACTAAACTTCCCCCCAATCGTCCACGACTGCAGCAACTGCATTGCCTGATTAGCATCTCCGTCAGAACCCAAGATCTCATCCCTTAAATGCAGAATGCTATTCAGAGTCCCAGCATACCACTCCTGCTTGTGAATTTCCCAAATTGTTCGTGGGCCTATCACATACAGTTTGAGTCATAAAGACCATAAGTCATTATCTTCCTGTAAGACCTTCCACAACCTAGCAGCTATATGAGCCTTATTCCACGCAACCAAATCAATAGCATTGAAACCCCCTTCATCCCAAGGAACACATATACTCGCCCACCCTTTATAAACCATACCCTTCCTCAGTCTGGTCCCAGTCCAAAAGTAATTTCTACACAGAGTAATGACTCTATCCATGACATTCCTCGGAAGTAGAGCATTAGAGAACCAAAAACTTAAAATACCCAAGATCACAGTATTAAGTAGATGCAGTCTACCAGCGTAGGTCAGGGAATGAGCTGACCAACTATCAATAATACCCTCAATCCTATTTAGCAGGGGAGCGTAATGCACAAACCTATTGATAATATTATTTAGAGGGAGCCCCAAATACCTGCAAGGAAAAGACCCAACAGTGAAACCAGTATCATGAAGGATCATGTCTTTCACCTCATCACAAACACCTCCAAAGAGAATTTCAGTTTTCTCCTTATTTGCATATAATCCAGTGCCAAAAGCAAAGCTATCCAGAGCCTTAGTAGCAGCGTTTACAGAGGGCACATCACCTCTCATAAAAATCATCAAGTCGTCAGCGAAAATAAAATGATTCAACCTAAGCTTCCCACACTTAGGATGACAAGAAACTTGATTATCATCCTGAATTTGCCTCAGTCTTCTCGATAGAACTTCCATACTCAAGACAAAAAGGTAAGGAGACAAAGGATCCCCTTGTCGGACACCCCCTCTCCCTTTAAAGAACCCATGGACGGACCCATTTATCTTCAAGGAAAACTAGGAACCCTGAATACATTCCATTATCCATCCAACAAGTTTAGGAGGAAAATTAAATCCCTCCAACATTTGCCTTATAAACTATTATTATTATTATTATTATTATTATTATTATTATTATTATTATTATTATTATTATTATTATTATTATTATTATTATGATTATTATTATTATTATTATTATTATTATTATTATTTTTATTATTATTATTATTATTATTTTATTATTATTTTTATTATTATTATTATTTTTTTTTTTTTATAAAACGGAACTTTCATTAAACACCAGAACAAATTACAAGAAGTTGGAGGGAAGCCGAGATACTATCTGGGCACCCACTCCCTTAGCGATAGAAAAACTAAGACGAGTAAAAATAAAGGCAGCTGCCCGAGCTCCCGCGTCCTGAGAAATAGAGAATTGGTTGTTATTATTATTATTATTATTATATTGTTAAGGAGTATATTGGTTGTCTACTAACTTCTTATAATACTCGTAATCTCGTATATCTTTAGTTACGTATTATTAAAAGTTCTAAAAGTTTTTTCTTCATAATGCACTTGGTTATATATTGAATATTCAAATCTTATATTTTAAAAGTCATATCAACGATTCTTCTCACTTATGAATATTGTCAAAAAAATAAACGTAAAGAATCAAATGAAACGGAGGGAATACTGTTTACTGGACTTTCTATACCAGATTTACCAGTGATGAATCAGTGATACAATTCAACATGCAATTAGTCAAAGAGGAGCGGTTACAAACATGAACAACGTCAACAGGAGAATATTACGAACAATGTGTGAATGGATAACTAAAGACACGTGGTTTGCTAATTGTTGTGATAGTAACATTGAAGATTTGAAGATGTTAATGAAGATGAAGAAGTAAGAAAACAAATTGAAGTAGATTATTTCAATTTATATTTGACAAAAATTATATGTTCTTTTATATTCATTCAATTTCAAAAATGTCGTTGCTTTTCCATTTTTTTATATTTTTCATCCACCACCGAATCGATTCAACACCACTACTACGATAAAATTATAATTATTATAATTATTATTACGGAGTGTTATTTCTGAATTAAACTAAATAGGTATGAACTTAACTTATGTTAACTAAAATATTTAATGCGACTGAACTGAACTTAATTAAATTAAAACTGACTGAGTAATTAAGTAATTTGAAAAATTACGAACTTAGTAATTTGAAACAATAACAAACTTTTCCATAAAAATGTTATATTCTTCCCGCCTTGATTATTTATTTAACTTTTATATTATTTGTGTGGAGACGGCTACAGTAATTACGTATTTTGATAAAATTAAACATCGAGAATTCGAGACGGAGAGAGTAATTACGTATCAACCAAAATACTCCCAACCCAAGTCCTAAACTCTAATTTCTAGTTTTCTTATTCAAACCCTCAAACCCTAACTCCTCACTCAGAGACTCAGTCACTCCCAATTCCCCTCAAACCCTAAATCCCTCTCTCACTTCACGAGTTCACGTCGCCGCCGCCTCACTGATTCGCCGGCCGCCGCGCCTCCCGTCCGACCTGCTTCTCTCCGACCACGCTTTCCTCTCGTACATCAAACAGGGTTTGTGATTTCGATTCTGGGTTTTATACTTTTATGTTGTGATTTCAATTTCAATTGTATCTGAACATAGATTTGTGATTTTAGTACAAGGTTAGCGATTTTTTTGAGTTTGTGATCAGTCCGTTTGATTTCATTTTTTGTTTGTTAATTTTTCGATTAAATTAATCTGTTTGATTTCTGGGTTTTGATTTCGTCTGTTCGTTTGAAATTAATCGTGATTTGGAGTTATCGATTGTTGTTCTTCTGAAATTAATTGTCATTTGTAGTTATCGATGGTTTGTTCTTCTGAAATTAATTGTATTTTTTTGAGTTTGTGAAGTCAGTTTGATTTTTTTTGTTGTTTGTTAGTTCGTCAATTAAATTATGTTATTTTGTGTGTACTTCTGGAATTAATCGTGATTTGGAGTTATCGATTGTTTGTTCTTCTAAAATTAGTTGTCATTTCTTGAGTTTGTGAAGGTAGTTTGATTTTGTTTGTTGTTTGTTAATTATATGCAAGTTATGTACACTGTACAGGTGTACTCCAATGGCATCATCTTCTTGTGCAAGTACAGCTAATATAGGTGAAAAGTCGGATTCTATTCAGGCGGACAAGGTTCAAACCGAAGATATGCAACAAGACAAAGACAACCAACATGACAGTTTAGGACGAGGCACAAAAAGGAAAACTTCACCATCTGACACTACTGGTGAACCTGTCAAGAAAGCTAAAGGGAAAGGCAAAAAACGATCTTGGGTATGGGATCACTTCACCCCCTAATAAAAGACGGCAAAAATTGAGCTTTGTGTAATTATTGTTCTAGTGATGTTTGTGGTGATTCTGGTAGTGGTACCACTGTTATGGCTAATCACAATGCATGGTGTCCAATGTACCCCCCCAATGCTGATAAAAAACAAAACTTTCTTGCTGTGCATAGTGAGATAATTACAAAAGGTGCTAGTGTTAGTGCTTCCGATGGTGTGAGAGAAAGATTAAGTAGAATTGACATTTGGAAATTTAATCAACATGACACTAGGGCAGCTCTAAGCAAAATGATTATAATGGATGAGAGACCTTTTAGAACCGTTGAACATGAAGGCTTTAGATTATTTTTGTCTGTTGCTTGTCTCCATTTTATGATTCCCTCTCGTTGGAGTGTTGCTAGAGACTGCTATGGGATGTATTTGGAAGAAAAAATGAAGCTTAGGACATACTTTAGCAAACTTACCTCCCGCATATGTCTCACCACTGACACATGGACATCTTGTCAAAATTTGGGTTATATGTGTCTCACTGCCCACTTTATTGATGAAAATTGGGTATTACATAAAAAAATCATAAACTTTTGTCCATTGTTGGTCATACCGGTGAGATTATTGGTAAATCAATTGAGAATTGTTTGATTGAGTGGGGCATTACCACCAAAGTTCTCACGGTAACGGTTGATAATGCTAATTCAAATGATGTGGGTGTTGAGTACTTAAAGGAAAGACTAGTGTCTTGGAAGGGCGCTATCTTAGAGGGCGAATTCTTGCAAATGAGGTGTGCAGCCCATATTCTAAGTCTCACGGTGAAGGAGGGTTTGAAAGAAGTTGATGATTCTATTTGTAGAGTCCGAGATGCCGTGAGGTTTGTAAGATCTTCCCCTGCCAGATTGATTAAGTTTAATGTGTGTGTGAAAAAGGAACAAATTGATTCTGAGCGTCATTTGTGTTTAGATGTTGAGACTAGGTGGAATGCCACTTATTTGATGTTAGATAGTGCTCTAATATATCGAAAAGCTTTTTGAAAACTTGAAACTTCAGATGGTGGTAAGTTCAAATCTGTGTTGATGAAAAACCGTGGTGTTCCTCTGGATGAGGATTGGGATCGTGTTGCTTCTCTTTTACCATTTCTTAAGATTTTCTATGATGCAACTGCGAGACTTTCTGGCTCTTTATATGCTACAACTAACATGTATTTGCAAGAAGTTGTTGTTGTTGATATGATGATTAAAAAAAATGTAAAAGTAGTGATGTTGGGGTCTGTTTGATGGCATCTGAAATGAAGCGTAAACATGACAAATCTTGGGACAATCTCGATAAAGTCAATATACTTTTGTACATTGCTGTTATTCTTGATCCCCGATGTAAAATGAAATATGTAAAGTGGGCAATTAATCAACAATATGAATTTGCCAAGGCTGAAATATTACGTCCCATGGTGGCTGATACACTATCTGCTTTGTATGAGCATTATGCTAAATGTCATCCTCCAAGTGTGCCAAGTCCTCCACAAACTCGAGCGGAAGTTGATGTGGTGGAGTGTGATGAAGAGAAGGATTGGCAAGATATGGTGGAGTCACAATTTGAAAGAGATGTTAGTGGTGTAGTTATTAATGATAAGAAGAGTGATCTTGATAAGTATCTAGAGGATGATAGAGAAATCAATTCGAAGAGTTTTGAAGTGTTGGATTGGTGGAAAAGGAAAGAAGAGACATACCCTATCCTTTCTTTGATGGCTAGAGATGTTTTAGCTATTCCCGTATCTACCGTTGCTTCAGAATCTGCTTTTAGCACCGGGGGTAGGATACTAGATCAATTTCGTAGCTCTCTTAGTTCGAGGTTGGTGGAAGGCTTGGTGTGTGCGCAAAATTGGTTAATAACTACTCATGGTCCGCTTCTAGCTGAGGAATATGTTGATGAAGTTCAAAACTTTGACAAAGGTAACTCATTTTAGTCTTTTGTAGGTTAGTTTATAGTAATAGTAGATTAGTAGCAATGTCGTACCTTATTATCTATATGCCACTTAACTCTCTTTCTTTGTCTTTTGTAGAGTTAGAGGAAGCTTCTCCCTCCTCTTGCGATGAATATTTTTAGGAGCAATGAAGAATGGATGGAAGAATGTCAAAGTGTCTCGAAGAGTGTTTTTGAGTGACTTTGTTATAGTCACTTACATTTTGTAATTTATTTGACTATCTTGGATGATTTTGCTTAGTTTGTAAGATATTTTTCCTTTTGGACTTTTCATCTTTATTTTAAAAAACTTGTGAACTTGTCATCTTTATGTTGAGAAACTTGTGAACTTCTAATCTTTATGTTAAGAAAATTGTAATATTGAAGTAAAAATGTCAAACGGATCGGACAATTGGATCCATCTAGATTAAATTTAATAAATTACTAAAGGTTGGATCGGATACGGATAAATTGGATACCCGATCCGATTTTTTCGGATAGTGAAAATCAGATATTCGATCAAGTTCGGATCGGATTTCGGATAGCAAATTTTTTGGATTTCGGATACGGATATCCGATCCGAATACTGATTTCGGATCGGATATCCGATCCGTGCTCAGCCCTACCTTATATAACGCATATTGCTATTTTCATTAATGGTCTCTGTGTTAAGTTGCATACATCCTAGACTCATATTACGTCATAGATGAGAGCCATTTAGCTCTAGTGGTAAAGGCTCCTTTAGTGCAACCATAAGGTTTGGGGTCTTCTTCTTCTCCTCCTCCTCCTCCTCCTCCTCCTTCTCCTTCTTCTTAGTCAGGGCCGTCTCAAAATGAATGGAGGTCCGGTGCAAAAAAAAATTTGAGGCCTCTTATTTCATAAAATTAATGCAATATTTCATGATATTACAATTTTATTTATTAAAAAAAGTAGGGAGCATAAAACTATTACAAGTCCAACGATTTCCTTAACTATGATGCTGAAGTTTCTTGAAGCGCTTCTTCCTGCTAACTTTTGCCGAAGCAAACTCGTGAATCAGATTTTCAAAATCTACCTTCTCCAACAAATCAGCCTCGATGGCTATCAATGCTAATCCATTAAGCCGCTCTTGTAACATCGTAGAACGCAAGTAAGATTTCAACAACTTCAGCTTAGAAAAACTTCTCTCTGCCGAAGCAACTGTGACAGGAATAGTCAACAAAATTCTATACCCAACAAATGCATTAGGAAAATAACTTTTGTGTTTCAAAAACCTCAATATATCCATGGCATTCATTTGTTCATTAGGCAATATGTCTTTTAACAACATTAACTCCATATACAAGTCATTTCCATCAATATCGCATCGTTCACCATTCGTTAGTGACATTTGAAGTTTAACGCAAGAAGATTTTAAACTAGCATTATCTAATAAGTGCAAGTTATTAGAGGTGAACAAGAAACCAAATATATTTTGAAAATGTTGATATTGTTCAAATCTCCTCTTAAGTGAACCAATAGCTTCATCAACTATAAATAAAAAATAATTCACTCCAAAAGATTCTTCACTAGTTTGTGAAACTACCACAGATGGATTTATTTGATTCTCATCAAAATGTCTCTTTCTTCGAATTTCACGCCTCTTTGGAAACACTGGATCAACATCTAATTCACAAGAAATTTCTTTTGCTAAATTGATGGCATTAGAAAACCCAGTGTCTCTATAGTCCTCAAAAAATAAAATCAATTTTTCAATATCTTCAATTGCTAAATCAATAACCATATTTTTTGATTGCAATTTTTTACTAATGAAATTTATTCTATACAATAAATCATACCAAATGACCAGTGCTACCAAAAACTCAAAATCACCAAGCTCATTTGTAGCCAAAGATTTGGCTTCACTTCTTATTTTAGAGTCATTATCAACTTCTCCTACTTGAAGTAACGCTTCACGTACTTCGGCAATATGAAATCGAATAGCTTTAACACTATCAACACGACTCTCCCAACGCGTAGGTGATAAAGGTTTTGGTGTAAGTCCTTTTACATTATCTTTCAGTATGTCCCATCTCTTTGAAGAGTTGGCAAAAATAGTATATATTCTTTGTATGACTCCAAAAAAATCTTTAGCTTTACCGCATGAGTTGGCCATATCACATAATGTCAAATTAAGACTATGAGAAGCACAAGCAGTAAAAAATGCTCTAGGATTTATGTCTAACAATCTTTTTGAACTCCTTGATGTTTACCCTTCATATTAGACCCATTATCATAACTTTGACCCCTCACATCATCAACATCAAGTTCAAACTTCAATTCATTTAGTAAAACATCAAAAAGTCCTTGATCGGTTGTGTCTTTTACATGGATAAATCCTAAAAATGACTCTTCAACACAAATAAAATTTGCAGACACATCAATATATCTCAAAATCAACGACATTTGTTCTTGGTGACTTGAATCAGGAGTACAATCAAGTATCACAGAGAAATATTTAGTTTTTTTCACATTTTTTATTATTTCAGATTTAATTGCGGAAGCAATGAGAAGAATTAATTCATTTTGAATGGTGGGACCAAGATAATGAACATGAATATCATCATTGGTGATACGACGTACATGCTCTTGAATAATAGGGTCAAACTCCGCTAACATTTCAATTAATCCCAAAAAATTGCCATTGTTATCCTGATACAATCTTGCATTGTCACCACGAAATGCCAAGCTGTGCTTCGCTAGAAATTTTACATCACTTATGATTCGTTGTAATACTTTTATCTAGTGATCTCTCTCATTCTCGTGCTTGTTGTACATTTTTATCTATTGTTTGGTTCTTTTCTAGTCGTTCACGTAAATCATACCAAGTAGTCATATTTGTGATATGCTCGACACCCATTTCATGCTCCTTCAGTCTAGCACTGACATGAGCCCAATCTTCGAAACCCTCATTAGCTAATCGACCTATGGCCACCCCTTTTCTAAAAACTTTACAGCAGAAACAAAATATTTTGTCAAGCTCCTTTGAATACACTAGCCAATCCCTATCACACTTTTCTCCATTTGGTAAAACTTTAGTGTAAAGTGGTGAACTAAATCTTCTAGACAGTTTACCTTTAGGACCTTTTTCAATCGATAAATCTCTCTTAGGACCTTTCCGAGCTAAAATAGTGATCATTTTAGAATTAAGTGCTTCCCAATTTCGCGGATCAAATATATCTAACTTGCTCTCCATATTACTCATTTTCGTTCTCATCTTGATTAATATTATCGTCTGAACTATCACAGTTATTTTCGACGGTATAATCATTAGCATTATCAAAATTAAAATCACCAACACCAGTATCATTATTATTCTGATTAATACCATCCGAATTCATCACATTTTCATCCTCAACAATTACATTATCATTCAGAGTTGTATTTTCAGTGGTAGTATTAGAATTTCTTGTCAAAAATTTATCAAGAGCTCCAGTTTGAGATCGAATCAATTCTTCAATTCGTTTTTTTTCTTACGCTTTTCAGCCCCGAAATCAAACTTTCGAAACATAATAAAGAAAATAAATTTGAGAAAGAAACAACCGTATAGAAAATGACTGAAACAAGCCGAAATAATGTTGGAAAACGACAAATGAAACACGAACTGTCGGAACTTGAAAATTCACAAATCGCACTCACCTGTAAAACACAGTGCAACAACAAAAAATTAGAATTTGAAATTAAAACACAAATAAAAAAATTAAAAATACGAAGTATATGGAAACAAAAATGGAAAATACATATTCAGATTTCAGAAACATAAAACTATACGAGTCACAATTTACAAATTAAACAAGTCAAAGCAATTTCACTATAAGCCTATAAATATAAGAACTTACTTTGTTTTTGAATCTGATTTGTTCAAGAACTCCCAAATTTGCAAAAATGGTGATTCTTGATGGTTGCTTTTGTGGGAGTGAAAGGAATATGGAATAATTGAAGAATAGAGACATCCTGTATACTTTTTTTTTCCAGGTTTTATAATAATCAATTGATAAATATAAATGGAAAGATCAAATTAATTGAAGAAGATTTGTGAAATCATGGAGTTTTTGTGTTTTGGAAAGAGCAGTAAATAAAGAAGGGGATGAAAAATTGGAAGAGAGAGAAAGTAAGAATCAATCTCCACTTCACATTGTAACGTCAGATTTGATTTGATTTTTTTTAAAAATTTGCCAACTTCATTGCTTAACTTTGGGCCCCAAAATTATGAGGCCTTGTTCCTTTGCCTACCCAGCACAGCCCAACCAACGGCCCGGTTCTTAGTGACTTAACTTAAACAACCAATAGAAAAATAGTTGGGTCCAATCAAGCTAGTTTAAAAGTAAGCTAAACCGTTGGACTACTTCAGAGGAAGTTCAATGGTAAGCTAACTGGCAGTAGCTTAATTTTGCCACAACATGTTTTGAGCTGCAACATTGGAGTTATCCATGATGTACCTTAGAGCATGTGCAGTGGTGTTCTCGCGCGAGAACGAGAAAGGCCAGCAAGGTTAATATATATTAAAAAAATGAAGATGAAGATGAGTCGACAATGAACAGGGGACGAAATTCTTACCTGTGCGAGAAATAGGATGACAGTGAATACCTGCAACTTTGGCAGACTTTATATATTTTTTTTCTTTTTTAATTATTAAAATATTAATTTTCATATAAAACAAAAAATGCGTACGTATTTAATTCTAAAACCTTGTTTATTATTATAACTATAATTAGTAGTATCTGCGATTAGTATCGTTAATTTTTACTTAGTTAGGTGTCATAAAATTTAACGACCAGATGGAGCGTAATAAAATTTAACGACCCGAAATCGTTCCAAGTTGACTCGCTTGTGACCCGTTAGGCGATATAACCCAATAATTAGCTAACCGAACTCGACATAACCCAACCCGGGTGACCCAATTTCTACCGATCCTTCCATTTACATTTCGTATTTTAATATTAAATTTGTATGTTAAATTTTTAGAACTAATTGTATAATTACCTCTTAATTACTTTTTTTTATATTAGTAATAAAATTTGCTTTTATATTTTACTCTCAAAGTTATTTTAAAATAAGTAATTCAATTTCATAAGCGATGATTGGCGAAAAATGAAGTGATTCGAAGAATTTTAAAAAAAAAGCTGAAATTACTTTTAAATAAAAAGGAAAGGAATTTCCAATTTTAATATATTTCATAAACCCCGATACCAACCCATAAATTTAACAAGCCGTCTCTTGTAAGACCGTCTTAAAGTTAATAATACTTACTTTTGAATAAATGTTAATTGATGAATTATTGAGGTGGATAGTGGGTTATAAAAAAGTAAGAGAGAGAATGATAAATGAATTGTTGTTGATGTAGGATGTTTTTGGTGAAAATGTAAGAGTGGGTAGAAAGGTGAGGTGGATGTTGAATAGGATAGAGAAAAGGTAAAAAGAAATATGAGAATCGGGTAATTCTTGTTGATGTAGATGCTCTTATGCCCTTGCGGTCATATCCACCTAATCACGCAGACTTGCTCGGTCATTGACCCTGTCATGACAGTGGTCTTTGTATTTATCTATAACCCCATTAACCTAACCTTTCAGATGTACCCTTCTAACCATGACATCGCCCTATATTTGCCAAGATAGGATCTTTACCTTTTACGGGATTTTTATAGTGAAAAAAAAGTAACCTGCCAATCTGTTTCCAATCAAGCGACTCATTAGGTTCACACGTTAGAGTTTGATAGTATAAAATAGAAAGACTTGAAATCTACTTGTGTTATGCTGTGAGAGGTGAAGTAGTTCTAGTGGAAACAATTCTTGTCACAAGTTTCTTACTGATCATTAAAAAAACCTCTATATTGCAAACATCCTATCTCTTACCTCATTATAGACACAACTTTTATGTCATGTTGTTAATGTTGGAAACCTGGCAATCGTGAATACAACATCATTGATTTATATGTCAAATGTTTTCTAATTCTCAAATTGAGTTTTGTAACAAGCCAAGTGGTAACTGACAAATAAATGCTAAGGGGTGTTATAACTTGCTAGACTTCAAGTTTTATAAATATCAGCTTTGGGTGAGGGGGTTGATGTGGGGCTGTGGACATACGTAATGTGTAATCCACTTGCATTGAGGGCTAGTCGTGATTACAAGCTTAATATACCTAAAAATTACCATCTTTGACTAGTTATATGCGACAAACTCATCTTTTCTTACCAAATATGTGTCGTAAGTATTTGTGATTTTGATACAGTAAACTTGGAAGGGAAAGAGTACTTGCATTCATAACTTTACTGAAAGGGAAATACAGTAGTTAAATAATACGTTAACTACCTCCACTCTTCCCACTAACTTATTGGTTCAAAGATGGAACTTGACTCAAACTCAATAATCGCATGCTAGAAAAGAAATTAACTGAAAGGGAAAACATGGTCCTATATTATAGTTAAACTGCTAGACTCTGAAGTTTGGACAACCAACTTTCAACACCTCCCCTTTATTCAAACTTCTTCACTCCAATCATCTCCATGAAGTACTGGTGTTTTGCTCGGGGTAGGCTCTTCGTGAATAAATCCGCACGTTGCACATTAGTTCTAGGGGCGTCTTAATACAATCGGAGGCCCTGTGCTCTACGAAAAATTGAGGCCCAAAGGATACAAAATGAAATTTTATAGAGAGATATAATGGTAAAACAATTTTTTTGGAAGATTGAAATAAATTTAGATCTAGAAAACACATGATTAAGCTAATTACAATCTTATTATATAGAGTAGATAAAACAATTAAACAAACCCCAAATCAACGACAATGAAATAAAAAAATCAGGAAATGAAACTCAAAAAAAAATTAACAAAATGACTTTTGGAAGATGGAACCTAGCCGTGAATCAAATGGAGTAATCAATAATTAAAGTACAAAATACAAATTCTTCAGAATTTTACAAAAATTAAAGCGATTAAGCAAATCAAACCCACAAAAAAATAAGCCGAAAATCTTAGATCACAGATTTATAAGGTTTCGACACTTGAAACGCCGGACACAATGCCAAAATCAGTTGAGATAATTAGCTATCAACCCCAAATTAAAGCATTCCTCCCAAAATTATTGAGTAATTACCATTAATGAGAAGTTATAAGTGATTAGGAGAAATTTTGGAGGATGAAAATATTATCAAAACTGAGAATAAAGATAACATTCAAGACTGTTGAGCATTAATTATTTGGTTTTGGGAATCTAACTGTCAATATGGGAAAGAAGAGAGAGATTTGCATAATTAACTTGGGAAGAAGGTGGGTATACGTTGAACAACTAGTGCAGTTTTTTTTTTCCTTCAGAGTTACAAATTTGGGCCGCAATTTTGGAGGCCCAGTTCCACTGAACCGCCTGAACTGGGCCTGAGCCGCCCCTGATTAGTTCCACTTTTTCTGTGCTAACAAGATCTCTTATGAAGTGATGTTGTACTTCAATGTGCTTCGTTCTAGCATGGAAGACGGGATTCTTTGTCATGACAATAACTGACTTGTTGTCACACCATAACACAGTAGCTTTCTCTTGTGAATTCCCTAGATCAGTAAGCAGCTTTCTCAGCCACATAATCTGCCTACTTGCTGCTCCAGCTGCTACATACTCCGCCTCGGTTGAAGATAAGGCAATTGTTTCCTACTTCTTGGAACTCCAAGTAACAGCTCCAGACCCAAGTGTGAATACAGACCCGGATATACTCTTTCTGTCATTTAAATTTCCTGCATAATCACTGTCTGTATACCCCACTAGTCTGAACTGATCAGTCTTCTCATACCATACTCCATACTCAACTGTACCAGCAACATATTTGAGAATTCTCTTGACTGCTCCCATCTGCATAGTTGGTTCATGCATGTATCTTGACATTATCCCCCACTGCATAGGCTATGTCTGGCCTGGTATGCGTGAGGTAGTTCAAGCCGCCCACCATACTTCTGTATAATGCTTCATCTGCATTACCCGTGCCATCAACTTTCTGCAGCTTCTCCCCAGGGTTCATGGGTGTAATCACCTGCTCACAATCCTCCATCCTGTACTTTCTTAGCAGATCATGTGCATACTTGCTTTGACACACAAAAATTCCCTCTTTGCTTTGCTTTACCTCCAACCCTAGGAAGTATTGGAGCAACCCCAAATCGGTCATTTCAAACTCTTGCATCATGGATCTCTTAAATTCTTTTAACAGCTGCTGTGATGTACTAAAGTAGATAATATCGTCTACATATAAACACACCACAGTAAAGCCCATATCAGCTTTCTTCTTTATGTATAGTGTTGGTTCATTCTTGCTCCTTTCAAACCCATCTCTTAAGAAGAAGTCATCTATCTTGCTATACCAGGCTCTTGGAGCCACTTTCAACCCATACAATGCCTTCTTCAACTTATACACTTTGCTTTCTTCACCCTTTTTGACGAATCCCAGTGGCTGCTCAACATATACATCTTCCTTCAACTCTCCATTTAGGAAAGCTAATTTCACATCAAATTGATACACTGAAAGTTGAAGCTGTGTTGCAAGTGCAAGTACCACCCGAATAGTCTCAAATCTAGCCACAGGAGAGTAGGTTTCATCGAAATCAACCCCCTCCAATTGAGCATAGCCCTTTGCCACAAGCCTCGCTTTGTGCTTCTAAACAGAACCATCAGTGTTAAACTTTGTTCTGAATACCCACTTGAGGCCTATTACATTCTTTCCTTCTGATTCCACCAGTTCCCAGGTCTCGTTTCGTAAGATAGCCCTAATTTCTTCCTCCATTGCCAGTTGCCATTCTGCTTTGCTGGCTGCTTCACCATACCTCGTGGGTTCTGTGGACATGAGAGCAAATCCACAGGTTTCGTATATTTCTTCCAAAGACTTCATCTTCCTTGGTGATGAGTCGCTTGAAGAATCAGATTCAGAGCCTGATTCATGAGTTGAAGGTGAATCTGGTTGAGAGTCATCAGCATTCTCCTCTTGTATTTGCTCTTGTTCTTCTGAGCATTCAAACGTGAGACTTCTTTGAAAATTCTCACCTTGTGCTTCAGTTTTCCATTCCTAGATTCCTTCCTCATCAAATATTACATTCCTACTGATAATTATCTTATCAGTTAGGGGATTGTACAGTCTGTACGCCTTGGATTGAGGTGAATATCCAATGAATATACACTTCACCGACTTTTCATCAAGTTTTGATCTTTGATTAACTCGAGCATATGCAATACAACCGAACCTTCTGAGGTGATCAACTTGAGGTCTCTTTCCTCTCCATGCTTTGTAAGGGGTTTGATTCCAAACTGCTCTAGTTGGTGAGATGTTCAGCAGATACACAGCCGTTGCAACAGCTTCTTCCCAAAGTTCATTCGGGAGTCCTTTTCCTTTGATCATACTTCTCGCCATTTCAACATTTGTTCTATTCTTCCTTTCCGCTACTCTGTTCTGTTCTGGAGTGTATGGAGCTGTAAGCTCTCTTTTGATCCCCTGAAACTCACAAAAATTGTTAAATTCTTGTGACATGAACTCACCTTCCCTGTCAGTTCTTAAAGCCTTAATTTTCTTCCCACTTTGATTCTCAACCAAGAATTTGAACTTCCTGAAGTTCTCAAATGCTTCAGACTTTTCTTGTTAAAAGAAGACCCAACTCATCCTACTATAATCATCAGTGATAAGAAGAAAATATCTGCTACCCCCTAGAGACTCAGCCTTCATAGGACCACACAAGTCTGCATGTAACAACTGCAAACACTCTCCGGCTCTCCAAGCTTTCTCAAATGGGAAGGATGCTCTTGTGTGTTTCTCATAGATACAACCCTCACAAACCCCAAGTTCCCCTATTTTCGGTAGACCAACCACCATTTTCTTAGTATTTAGCAATCTAAGACCCTGAAAATTCTAGTGACCGTATCTTAGATGCCATAACCTAGTCTTATCATCTTCTTTCACAACTAGGGCTTTGTTGGTATTTTTGACCAAATCTAGTGAGAACATCCTGTTCTTACTCATGACAGACTTTGCTATCGATTCATTTGATTTCTTATCTTTTATCATGCATGAGTCATCACCAAACATCACCGAAAAACTAGAACTTAATAACTGACCAACACTAAGCAAATTATATGCAAGAAATGGCACATACTGAACATTGTATAATAGCTTACTGTTGCCTTGTCCTGTCTTGACAGCTACTGTACCGGTTCCTTCCACCACCAATTGCTTATCAATGCCAAGCCTTACCTTGCTTTTCTTTGTCTTATCCAACTCCTTAAACATGGATTTGGTGCTTGACATGTGGTTAGAGCAACCACTGTCAATGTACCAGACCCCATCCTCTACTGTTTGAGACCATTCTCTTGTCAAAAACAGCTTTTCTTCCTGCTCTACCATATTGGCCTTTTGATCCTGACTTTGCTCAGCCTGATCCCTTTCTTTCTTCCAGCATTGTGCTATTTTGTGACCAGGTTTCGTGCAGTAATAGCATTTTACTGCACTGCTACTACTTCTTTGCGCTTGATTTTGGTCATCGCTCCACTGATTCTTTTCACTTCTTCCGCCTCTCCCACCATTCCACTGCTGTCTGCCTCGACCACCTCTTCCTCTATGACCACCTCTGCCTTGTCCTCTGCCTTGATACTGACCAGACCTTTCTTGTGCTGGTTCAGTCTTGACTTGAAAGGCTTTCTCCTCTTTCTTTTCAGAAGACCTGTTGAGTCTCTCTTTATGAGCCTGAAGAGAACCCATTAACTCATCAAAGGTGTAAGTGGCCATATCCTTTGATTCTTCTATTGCTGCAACAACGTGGTCATATTTGGGTGTCAAGCTTCTTAGCACCTTTCCTACTACTTGCTCATTGTTCAACTTCTCTCCATAGGACTTCATTTGATGAACCAAACTTGAGACTTTAGATAAGTACTCTTGAACTGACTCCTTATCATTCATGAGAGTAGTTTCAAACTCTCTCCTCAGTGATTGCAGACGAACTGTAACCACCTTCTTATCTCCAAGAAACTCTTGCTTTAGAGTGTCCCAAGCCTGTTTTGATGTAGTAGCAGAAGCAATACGAGGAAACACCTCATCGTCCAAAGCTTGTTGAATCATAAACAATGCTTTGGAATCTTTCTTTCTCTTCTCCCTTACCTGCTGATCTGCTTCTGCAGTGGTGCTATCATCAAACCCGTCCTCTACAAAACTTCACAATTCCGGCGACTTGAACAATGTCTGCATTTTCAGACTCCAAAAATGGTACTTCACACCATTAAAGACAAGTAATTGTGAGGCAGAGTTCGAACCATTGTTCTGCATTGTGAACAATATTTACCATGGTTCTTGGATCTTGAACCTGACTGCTCTGATACCAAATGTTGTAAGTATTTGTGATTTTGATACAGTAAACTTGGAAGGGAAAGAGTACTTGCATTCATAACTTTACTGAAAGGGAAATACAGTAGTTAAATAGTACGTTAACTACCTCCACTCTTCCCACTAACTTAGTGGTTCAAAGATGGAACTTGACTCAAACTCAATAACTGCAATGCTAGAAAAGAAATTACCTGAAAGGGAAAACATGGTCCTATATTATAGTTAAACTGCTAGACTCTGAAGTTATATGTTGATAGTGGTAATTACATATTTGCTTATCAGTTGGTCTCTCTTGCGACGGATATATCCGTCGCAAGCTTAAGACAATTATTTATCTAGGTCCCACCATCCTCACTTTTGTCTTATCCCCCTATTTGGTATCTATTTGGCCTGTTATTTGTTTGTGACGGATATCTCCATCACAAACAAGAATTTGTTTTTACATATATTCCATAGATTTGCACGTTCACCTTTTTAAAAATTGATTCAGTAAAATTTGCCAGTTGTAGTGGCTATAGCATATTGTGGACCAAATGTTTGAATGTTACAGTGTTATTATGCAGGATGACATACGAAAGGAAGCACGAACTATGAGTTTGATTGATCATCCAAATGTAGTTAAAGCATTTTGCTCCTTTGTTGTGGAACGAAATCTTTGGGTGGTTATGCCATTCATGGCAGAAGGTTCTTGGCTACATTTGATGAAGACAGCGTATCCTGATGGGATTGAAGAACCTGCCATATGTTCTATCCTTAAATAAACCATGAAGGCTTTAAAGTATCTACATGAACATGGACATGGACATGGACATATACATCGTGATGTTAAGGTTAAGTGATTTTTAAACCATTGAAAGTGTTCCTATTTTCATTTCCAAGTAATTGCCCTTTGTTTTTTTTGACTCTAGTACTTGTAAGTAATACCTTACTGATTTTTAACAATCTATGGGACTAATCACTGACAGCCTAATATATTAATGTCGCTGATTAGGTGGGATAATGTTGTATGGTAAATGAAGTTGTCATTTTTTTCATTTCATGAATCCTTTTTTTTATTTTTGTAAGTTTTGCTCTAAGTCTATCTCTTTGAAGTATAAAATTCTAATGAGCCTATTATATTGGAGAGTGGAGGATTATTCCAAAATGGTTATGCATAGTCATAACTCATAATCTCATATATATTCTCACTGACTACTTACTCTCTTAGCTTTCCTTTACAGGCAGGGAATATATTGCTTGATACTAAAGGGCTTGTGAAGCTTGCCGATTTTGGCGTTTCAGCTTGCATGTTTGATAGTGGAGATAGACTACGCTTGAGGAATACATTTGTTGCAACTCCATGCTGGTGAGCTAGTTGTGTCCAGTTTTATGCGCTTCTTGCTACCTTTTATAGATTCCAGACTTCCTTATTTTGCTTGGTTTGATTTTTCATCTTTTTATACATTTGAGTAATTTTGATATGACCTTGTGATGGAATATATTTCCGCATAATGGCACGAGCTGTTGGGTGGTGAAGCAATGACATGTTCATAACATGAATGTAGTGAAGATGTGTATGCTACAATGGTTTTGTGTCCAATTTGACCATACAAGAAATGATTGGAGGAATATGGTAGGTGCCTGGATTTCGCAGCTCACACAATCAAAATTTAAGTGATTATTAAAGTCTTTAATTATAATGGTGTCTTAGCTTCAAGCATGCGTGCTTCATTTCAATGATCAGCGAATTGGTTCCACTCCAGATGCTTGGTATCATTCCTCAGAATCAACATCAATCTTAAGCCTGAACATAAACATAGCTAAACAGAAAATCTAGTGAAATGTAGTTCCCTTGGAGCATACCAAATGCTTCAGAAACACTCTATCAACTCAGGATGGCAAGTATCTCCCAGAATACACTACAATTTTTCAGTTATTGTAGTTTAAGAGTACACTTCATCGTCTCGCCTTTCTTATGAGTGGTCACAGGCCTCAAGGTGATAAGTGATGAAGGAGATATGTATAGACACGGAAAATTTATTTGAGTGTCGAAAATTCAAGAAATTAATTATTCTAAGTCAATAACAAATTTTGACTTAGTTTAGTTATATTTGTCCCGTAAAAGTTAAAGACGGCTCGTTTCATTCCCGAGCTTGACTGTTTGACCCAAAATTCAAATAGTTGTAAGTCTGGTCCAAAAGTCAAGAAAATGTACCATTGGGCCAAAAGTCAAGAAAATGCCAAGTTGACCCGAGAGTCAAGTGAATGTCAAGCAGACCGAAAAGTCAGATCATAGTCAATATGACCCAAATTTCAAGAAATGTCAAACTTTAACAAAAAGTCAAATATTGACCAAATTTGACCTAAAAGTCAAGACATGGTCAATAGGGCCCGAAGAGAAGCCAAGCTTTCAAAAAGCCCAACTCTGAGTCCAACAAGAATGGAGGAAGAAATTCTATAAATAGAGAGTTTCTCAACCATTTTAAAAAACAACAAAAAAGATACAAGACAAGCTCACTACAAAAGGTGAAGAGAAAGAAGACTACAAAGCTATGAAATTCTCGAAACATCATTCCTTCCAAGTAGCTACAAGCACTACAAGATCGTGCCGCCTACTCAAGGAAGTCAAATCAACATCAAGCATCGAAAAGAGACTCAAGTCATCGCGACCCTCCCAAGAAGCTAAAGTCAAGCGAAGAACGAAGATCGTTGAAGTGTGCCTGAAGAAACGTAGTAGAATCAGAGGAAGAATAGAGAATCGAACACTTGAACTTTTCTGATATTATAATTTGTTGACTCAGATTTTGTATTACAGATATTTATAATATCGTTATACATAATTTGTTGTTACAAATTTTTGGTGAACCTGACGTGACACCTCTACCTCTCATCTCTCCTACAAAAGCAAGCTACTTCACAAGAAGATGTCTTTCCAAGAAAACACTCCAAGCACACCTAAGCAATCCAATGCATCAATCCTCAAGGAGCCTCTCAAATCAGGCATGCAATCTGCTGGTGTGTTCACTAGAGCAATGACGAAGAAGGCTGCCGTCAATGCTGCCGCTGCTAGCCTACGCGCTGCTAATGTTCCCAGAAGGCCACGTAGATACTCCATTCAGTCCATTGTTGCTGCTGCTACTGCTTTGCTCAAGGCCTCTTCATCTACAAGCAAGGAGCAAAAGATGCTGAGTCCCATAAGTGGATCTCCCAAAAGTGGATCCCCTCACAAGGATGCTTTACCTTCAAAGACAAATCAGAAGGAGTTGAAGTCTTCCAGTGCATCCCCTCGCAAGGAGGAGAAAACTTCCCCAAAGAAAAAGGAAGTGGAAGTCCCTCTTATTGCATCGGTGATGACCATTGGTGGCTCTACCCTCGAAGAACAAGTGGCGAACATGAACAAAATCCTTGAACAAATGATGAAGGAAAACGAAGAGAAGAACAAAAGGATTGAAGATCTTCAAAAAGAAATGGAGGATCTTCGTAACAAGGGTGGTTCTAGTTACCATGGAGAAACCGAAAGTGAAGTTGGGAGTGAGGGTGAGAAAGATGGTGGCGAAAAAGGTGGTGAAAAGCCTCTCAGCCAAGAACAACTGTGTGACTTGATTAACAACACCATCAAGAATCAGTTAGATGAAGGAGCTTCCTACAAACTGCGCTATGTGAGGCCGTATACAAAGAGGATCGATGAGATGCGCATGCCTTCAGGCTACCAACCTCCAAAGTTCCAGCAGTTCGACGGGAAAGGCAACCCCAAGCAACCTATTGCACACTTTATTGAAACTTGCAACAACGCAGGGACTGATGGTGACTTGTTGGTGAAACAGTTCGTCCGCTCCCTCAAAGGCATCGCCTTTGATTGGTACACGGACTTAGGTTCTGAGTCTATCGACAGTTGGGATCGCTTGGAGACTGAGTTCATGAATAGGTTCTACAGCACACGACGCATTGTCAGCATGAGTGAGCTGGCAAATACGTCTCAGTGGGAGGAGGAGCCCGTTGTAGAATACATTAACCGTGAATGTGGATTAATGGCATGAAGTGGGTCCTTCTCTACATCTTGAACGGTATTAAACCTCGAAGCTTTCAAGAGCTGGCAACTCGTGCTCATGATATGGAGCTGACAATCAAGGCACGTGGAAAGACTCGATCATCTTCTACCAATACAACATCAGAGAAGAAGGAATTCAAGAAAAAATGATAAGGGTTCCAAAAGCTCTTCCGAGGAAACAGTGAATGTAACCACCTCCAGTGAGCCCGTCAAAATTTCGGAAAAACCCAAGCAAAACAGAGGCAAGGAGACGTACACAAATGACTTCAAGCGTGAAAGACCAACACTAAAAGAGTTGCAGTCCAAACAGTATCCGTTCCCTGATTCAGATCTGTCAGGCATGCTTGATGATCTACTTGAGAAGAAAATCATCCAACTACCTGAGTCAAAGCGCCCGGAACAAGCGAACAAGACAAATGATCCAAACTATTGTCGTTACCATCAATTGGTGAGTCATCCTTTGGAGAAGTGCATCACCCTCAAGGAAAGAATCATGCAACTATCCAGAGAAGGGAAGATCATCTTGGATTTGGATGACGTTGTGACGACAAATCATACTACGGCAATAGTTGGTGAATTTGATGCCACACCCATGGACGTTTCAAGTGAAGAGCATGAAGTATGCTTGATACAATTTGGAAGTCTTGAGCCTACGATGTTGCAAGTACCAAAGTCAATGTTATCAAAGTCGACTTCTTGGAATGAAAAGACAATCACAGATAGCTCAAATGAAGATGATGATGAAGGATGGACATTGGTCACTCGAAAGAAACCAAGGAAGCCAGTAAAACTTCAAAATCAAGAACCGGTTCAAATAAGAAGCAAGCAAACAAAGAAGAAAGGGTCACGCCGCCCTAAAAGTAAGAAGAAAGCAAAGAAAGTGACCAAGTCAAAAGTCATGCCTATTGATTTGCTAGAGCAAGATCTTCCATCTCCAATTGTCCTAAAGGAATTCTTCCCCGAGGGCTATCTCGACGAAGTCACTGTTTACACAGTAGCGGCTGAGGTAATTGAGGAGGATGTAGAAGATGAAGAAGAAAGTGATACTTCGAAAGTAGCCACTGAAGAGGATGAGAATCTACCCAGAGACACTAAAGTGTCAGCTACGCTCGATTCTCTACCCGCGCGCATGGAGTGGAAGCAAATCTTTCATCTAGCGGAGGAGATGCGCCATCAAGTTTCCCAAGCACTTCAAAACCCTGAGCTGTATGAAGAAGAGATAAAAGATGTTGGCAAGTCTGTAGAACAAGAGACTAAATGTCTATCCTGCAACACCGCCTTGACATTCTCTGATGAAGATCTGCTTCTTGGGTCCAAACTTCACAATAGGCTACTGTATGTCTCAGGGTACATCAGAGGGAAGAAAGTAAGTCACATTCTGATCGATGGTGGATCCGGTGTGAATCTCATGCCCAAGGCAACCATGGTGGAGCTAGGCATTACAGTAGATGAATTATCCAGTAGTCGAACGCTAATCCATGGCGAGCGTGCGATTGGAATCATTCGCGTCAAACTAAGCATGGCAGATTTGTCCTCTGACACCCTCTTCCATGTTATCAATGCAAAGACCTCGTTCAAGTTTTTGTTGGGACGACCGTGGAAGCACGAAAATGGTGTAGTTGCTTCAACACTTCACCAATGTTTGAAGTACTATCGTGATGGCGAGCAAAAGATTAATGGTGATGTCAAACCCTTCACTAAGGCAAATTCATTCTTCGCTGATGCAAAATTCTTCGAGGAAAATGCCACTTCAAGTGAGTTCATGCCTACCACTATTTCTTCTACTGGAAAAGGGGGCAAAGTTAAAGGAGCTGTAATTTCTCCAAACAAACCTGATGTTCCTACAGAAAAGGAGGATAAGAGTAATCAATCCAAGGGTAAAGACAAAACCACCCAGGATTCAGAAACCAAGGCTCTAGAAGAAGAGCTTCGAAAGAGTTCCCCTCCCGTCTTCCGATACATCCCGAAGTCGCGGCGCAAGCAAGGACAAAGCCCTTTTGCAGAGTATCAGAATACCAAAGCAGTCCATAAGGAAAAAGCAAAACACAACCCCTCAGTTAAGCAAGAATGGATGGTGAAGCTTGTTACTCCCCTAGCTCAGTCAAATGAAAAGCGAATGGTGAAACCTCCACTAAAAGGGTTTGTTTCATCATCTACCATGCTATACGATGTAAAAGAAGAAGGTGTATACAGTACCAATGCATACAAGTTGCTCGAAAAATATGGATATGACTTTGAGAATCCTAGTCAATTAGGAAAGCATATACAGGTAAAAACAGATGGTGAAGCTCGAAGCAGTAGCTTAACCAAGATTGCTATAGGCTATGAAACACCAATGCCAGTCAAGATTTCAGCAAGGCACAAGGCCGACACATTGTCTTCTCAATACATCACGGTGGAAGAAAATGTTGAAGCTGATAATGCCTTAACATGATCCTCTGTCTTCGATAGAATTCGACCATCTACCGCAAGAGAGAACACTTCAGTGTTCCACCGGTTAGGAAGATCATCGCCTTCAGAACCACAAACACCTTTAAGGAATCGTTTCTCCGTGTTCAAAAGGTTGGGCAACCAAGAGGTTAACGATCGCGCTCGTCATGTAGCTACATCGTCACATTCGAGGAAGAAGAAAGGAACAGTCTTTAATCGTTTGGGTGATTCAAAAGAAGCTCAGAGGTGTAAAAAATCCTATGCAGCTTCTACAAGCAAAGGGAAAACGAAGGTGAAAGTCAATGATGATCTCAAAAGTATCATCCCTTCTCGCATGAAGCGCATAGAGGAGGTTGACATTGTGGAAGAGCAACCTTTGAAAGTCAAGCAACGTGTTGTCATACTCACAAACCAACAAAAATCTAAAATCTCGCCAACAAAATTGAAGCCGCGAGTTAAAAGAAATTTGAAAGCGTTGGATGATGAAATAATGACAACATATCATATCACTGTGGAGGAGGTCCCTTATCCTAATGAAGAGGTAGAAGCAGATGATGCCCCCGAGTTGTTAGAAGATGGTGGTCAATCAACAGTAGATGACTTGAAGGAGCTTAATTTGGGAACACCTGAAGATCCCCGCCCTATATATGTTAGTGCTCTCCTTACCAACAAAGAGGTGGATGAGTACCAAAAACTTTTAAGCGAGTACAAAGATGTTTTTGCTTGGAGCTACAAAGAAATGCCAGGGCTGAGTCCAAAAGTTGCACTACACCGATTAGCAATCAAAAAAGGTGTAAGCCCCAAGAAACAACCTCGGCGTCGTTTCAGGCCAGAACTTTTTCCTGAGATCGAGAATGAGGTCAACAAACTCATAGAAGCTGATTTTATTCGTGAAGTCAAATACCCACATGGATAGCCAACATTGTGCCAGTGAGAAATAAGAATGGTCAATTACGTATATGCGTGGACTTTTGGGATTTGAATAATGCTTGTCCGAAAGATGACTTTCCCCTCCCTGTCACAGAACTTATGATCGATGCAACAACCGGGCATGAAGCTCTGTCATTCATGGATTGCACAGCAGGGTACAATCAAATAATGATGGTACCTGAAGATCAAGAGGCCACAGCTTTCCGCACTCCTAAAGGGATATTCTGTTACAAAGTTATGCCATTTGGATTGAAGAATGCTGGAGACACATATCAAAGAGCGATGCAGAAAATCTTCGATGACATGTTGCACTAGTCAGTTGAATGTTATGTCGATGATGTTGTGGTCAAGACCAAGAAAAAAGAGGATCATCTTAGTGACCTTCGAACTGTCTTCGAAAGACTAAGAAAATGCCAGTTGAAGATGAACCCACTCAAATGTGCATTCGGTGTCTCCTCTGGCAAGTTCCTAGGATTTGTGGTATGACATAGGGGAATTGAGATAGATCAGTCAAAAATCAAAGCTATCCGAGAAATGCCCGCACCGAGAAATTTGAAGGAGTTACGCGGACTGCAAGGACGTTTAGCTTACATAAGAAGATTCATTTCAAACCTTGTTGGACGTTGTTAACCGTTCAGCCATCTTATGAAGAAGGATACTGCATTTCAGTGGGATGAAAAATGTCACAATGCCTTTGAAAGCATAAAGAAGTACTTGTCCTCCGCACCAGTGCTGGAGGCAACAATTCAAGGAAAACCACTTATCATGTATATAGCTGCACAAGAGCGTTCTCTGGGGGCATTATGTGCTCAGGAAAATGAAGATCGTAAAGAAAGGGCGCTCTACTACTTGAGTCGAACTTTAGTGGGAGCAGAGTTGAACCACTCCTACAATTAAGATTAAATAGGATGGTTCTTAACCATCCTATATTGTATAAGGAACCGTTCTTTAGGTCGACGTCCTATTAAATCAAATAGCGCGGTTCCAAGAAGGTCAAACCGTTCTATTTAATTGATTACAAATAGGGCGGTTGGAGGCGGAACCGTCCTATTAAATTATTTACAAACAGCATGCTTAGAGGCGGAACCATGCTGTTTGTTAGAATTACAAATAGGACGATTATTCCACTAAACCGTCCTCTTTAAGCACTTCATAAATTAATATATATATATATATATATATATATATATTGTAGAGATCAAATAAGGTCACCATGTGTCAGTAAGTCTATATTAAAGTTACAGATGACATACGATAAAGTTGCATTTGTTTAAAATTGATATGTAACTATAATATCTTCAACTGGCATTTTCGTGTAACTTTAAACACTTTTTGTGTAAGTTTAACACTGGAACTTATGACCTTAAAATAATTTGTAGACACCCGCATTTTGACTGCCAGGTGTCTATGGTAGTTTCCAAAAAACACCCGATGATGATCGGACGCTAACATGCTTCTATGCGCTCGGATACGGGCTCGAATCCATTAATCGCTGGCTAACACACTTACAGAGTACAAATCTCACAAAATCAACCTCAGATCCAGGCCCAGCGGGCCGTTTCCAATCAAACAAGGCTAATTTGGGCCGAAACCGACACCGGAATTAAAACCGACTCGTCACGATTGGGTCAATCCCGGTCAAAGTCGTCTCCGAGACATACCAAACAACCCCTCAAACATCGAAAGCCCAATTCAAACTCAAACTCATCGAATATCCATGGTCACGGTCCAAGGCAAGTGACCCGCGCGACCCAGCTGGGCCACTCGATCGAGTGCCTCACCCACTCGATCGAGTGGGCCCTTATTCAAGCCCGACGACTGGCGTAACGGGCTACTCGACCGAGTTAGCCACCTACTCGGTCGAGTAACCCTAAACCGAAGCCCTAGCTTTTCCTATATAAGGAACCTCCATGCACACATCTTCAACAACTTTTTGAAAACCCTAGTGCAACCATACACACACATACTACACCTTTTACAACCCTAATCACAACTTTTCCACAACTTTACAACCCTAATCACAATTTTTACACACATCTTTACACCCCAAGCAAACCCTAAGCAAACATCCTAGCAAACCCTAAACTAGTTTTAGGAATCACACCCCAAGCCACCATAACTTAACCTCCATAAACCTCGAAGACTCTAGTGTTAATGCCACGGTTACGAGCTTTAATCCGAGACAAGAACATGTAGGTTGAGGGTGTCAAAACCCCGCTTCTTCTCCTTTCTTCCTCCTTCTCACGTCATGTCGTTTTCTTACGGGTCGCGTTTTCTTTATTTTATTTCTATCGTTATTATCGCATCATTAATATCGATAGTATAATACTAGTATCAAAGCACTAAAATATCTATCAATTTGTGTCGAGTATGATTGATATTGGAATAAGGAAATCCGAATATACAAGTGTACTGCACACGCGTTGACGGTCGCTTGTTCCGATATCCCGATTACTCGATTATTGAGATAGGTCAATTTCAACAATAATTTTCATATCGTTTGCATCATTATTGTTATTCGCATATCACATCGATTTTCAAAAATAAGCATTATATTTCAATAAGGGCCGAAACCCGTTGACACGGATCCGACATCACAATCCCTAGGGATTTATTCCGATGTCGGAGAAGTCGAGGGAATCAAGTTCTTTTTTTTATTTATTCAAATAAAGCGTCGATTTCAGAGTCGATACTAATCCCATAATTGGATATCGAATCTAGTAATCAAGTCATATGAATTAATTAATGTGATTTGTTCATATCGCGATAATTAATTCAAAACGGCTAAAATCAATTTATTTATTTTCTATTTCACTCTAATATTCCATATCGATTCAAATAATCGAACGTGGGATACAACGAGTATTCGAATTTAGAATCGAGTATAAATTCAACAATATTTATATTCGGTTCAACAAAATTCGCGATTTATAAAAAACCAAGTCAAACATAAATTGTGCAATATTTATGTCCGATTCGGTAAAATCATTGAATTATCAAAAAATCAAAAGCAATTTCAAAATCAACGTCAAAATTGCAAACGAATTACAATTCGTACAGGGGGCACTCGACCGAGTGCCTAACCCACTCGGTCGAGTGGTACCCCAAAAATCGGATCAGACCGTCTGTTACGATACCCACTCGGTCGAGTCTCATAGTGACTCGATCGAGTGGTCGTGTACTCGATCGAGTTGGTCCATAACTCGGCCGAGTATGGTCTATAACGCGGAACAGAAACCTCTTTTCAGGATCTACTCGATCGAGTCTATCGACCACTCGATCGAGTAACCTCATAACGATTAACACAATAAATCGTACATTATTCTATTTTCAAAACCCGATAGTATTTCACGACTTAGTTCAACACGTGCATAATTAATCACGTGTATACTATCTTTTCAAACCATGCATCATCTTGTACATCATTCAATTCAATTCATTACTTGCGTAAACCGTTAATATCGATTTACCGTTACTAACCGTTTGCTTGTCTCTTTTGTCAATTTAATTTGTGTTCGTTTATCGTACTAAATGAACTCGCATGCTAAAATTCAACTTCGACGTTAGAATTAATTGCATTAAATTGACTTAGAAACCCTTTTCAATTCCATTCACATGTTTAGGGAAAATACTCTTTGCATATCATTTTTCCCGTTTAACTAACGCGCGTATTGGAAAGTCATTCGAATTCTTAGTAGAGTCCGCTAATGTGCGGGCGGGGTTGAGTGTCCTTTGTGGGCTTCCCAACACGTACCCTCACCCCTTACTCAGAACCTCGGTTTCCGAATGCCCGAAACCGTTGGCGCACGAGAGTCATTCAATACACAATATCCGATAATGTCGGTATTGGTATCAGATGCAAAAGGGACGAGCCCAATAAACTCTGACATCGGAAATGGGCCGTATTTTGTATACGGACCACTACGACATAGAGTGGGCTCGAATGGTTCCGAATAACCACAAAATTCGGTGGCGACTCCACTTCGACCTAAATTTCAATTCGATCTGTTTCATATGGAGATTCATTCGCCTACCCAAACCCGCGCGTGGCCGCGTCGGGGTGGACCTATGTCATGTCCACATAATTGTTGACCTTATTTGAACCTACCTCTAGAGGTAGGTTCAAATAAGGTCAGCACTTTTTTTAAGTTTATATTAAAGTTACAAATGACATACGATAAAGTTGCATTTGTTCAAAATTGATATGTAACTATAACATTCAGCACTTTTATCACTTCAAGTGATAAAGTGCAACTTTATCACTCATCTCGTGTAACTTTAAGCACTATTTGTGTAACTTTAACACTGGAACTTAGGAACTTAAAAAACTTGTTGACCTTATTTGAACATCCCTCTATATATATATATATTAACAAGCAAAATAATGTTACCAAAAAAAACAAGCTCAATAATCCGATCAATATTCGTATATCACAAATTTCCAAACACTATACATTTAGATAATTACAGGTCTTACATAATTTGTGAACTAAAAGACAGAATTAAGTAATATTTTCTAAAGAAAAGGATAATATACTTCAAGACACATCGGATGACAGCTGGTTCCGGTTCTCGTAAGTCAGCTACTAAGACCATGCACATTCGTTTTCATCTTCTTCTTTTTCATCTTAACTTCTCTCCTCATTTCAATCATCCACCTCATTTTTCCACTCATCATCTTCTTATTTTTCATCTTACAAAAAACACTTCACATTCATTTCATCTTCTACTTTCATTCTCTCTCCTATTTTATTATACCCCACACATTTACACATCAAATTTACCTTAACCCAATCATTTATTTTCATACTATTATTAATTTTTACTCTTAATTTGCTTACATTCTTTTTTGAATATTATCGTTTTAAAAAAAATGAAAGTAAGAAATGAAAATAAAACACACGGATGTAATCGCTTAAAGTTAAATAAATTAAAATGAAAACAGGCGAAGACTTAATACGGACGTTGGAACCGAAATAAATTAAGAAATAAAGAATAAAACTAAAACTAAAAGTTGAAGAAGAAAATTATACGTTCGATATAATCGTCGAGAAAGAGTAAATATGTACATCGGAACCAAAACAAATTAACAAAAATGAATGCAATTAACACAAATGAAATAAAATAAATGTTTTACGCAAAATAGTAGTCGTCGTTTTTGTTCAGTTTACACAAATATGCTGACACAAAAGGTACTACCCCACCCTCTCTCTTCCATTTCAACATTTCAACTTGTTGAAATTTTTTCATCTTTTCATCTTCATCTTTGATAATTTCAATTAATGGGGCAAGTATTTCATCTTCAACTTCATCCTTCTCTCTAAAATCCTTATTTCATCTTCTTAAATTTCAACCATTGTGCATGGTCTAAGTATCTGCAAGATATACGACAAACTTTTCTTAAAGAATGAAAACATATGATCGGACAATATCAATAAACACGGCTAATTATTGAGTTTCAATGCGCCATATAGATAGGGACACAGACAGAGAGGACGCTAGCTTGTAGCGATATATATATATATATATATATATATATATATATACATACTTCCTCTACATACGAGTTAGTTTTAAAAGGAGGAGGAGGAGGAACTAGCTTGTGGGGCTTGGACAGATGAACTTACTAGGACAATAATCTGCACATTATTCTGCTTGATAAACTCAGGAATCGCTTTAGCAAGAATGTCGGACCCTTTCTGTTCTTCAAGCCGGCCTATGAAACCAATCAATGAGATGTTACGGTCCACAGGCAAACCGACTTTTGCTTGCAGGGCTTCTTTCAGAACCAGCTTTGCATTCATCACCTGAAAATAACATCACGAGTTACTCATAACTCTTTACTTGAGTGTAGACTATAGACTGTAGACTGTCGAGGGCCTTGATGCTTACAGTTCCAGAGTTATAATTGACGCCAATGTACTTATCAGTAGATGAAACTATCTTACATTATAATTTTGAGATTATTTAATTATCACTTCCAGATAAATAGTTATCACTTTTTTTTCACTAAATAGTGATCACTATTTAAGTTAAACTGGTCATTAAATAATCTAAAGTAATATTTATCACGGATAGTGGAATAAATTATAATTTGGGTAATTTTGGTGGGTGAAGAACATTGCTAAACGGTTGACTACCTGTATTAAACCACGCGGCATTTTCGTTGTATATCTTGTTGTTGATAAACCGACTAGCAAGTTGATCTGATTCACTTCGCTTCCTCCCATATATAGAGATTTTATACTCTGCCACCTGTAAGAACAAATCATTACTATGCAATGAGCCCATGGCTAGGTAGGTGCAATCAAGTATTTAAATGAATCATACATCTCACCTATTTTACAAGAGGAGGTTTTCCGAAAAAAAAAGATTTTTTAGGTAGTTGGACCTGATACTTGCTAGCTTCAAGGTTAGACAAAACTTCTTTTCTTACTTCTGGAAGAAAACGACCTCCAACGAACATTTTAAGATAGAACGGTAAACATCATCAATCATCATATTATATACTCCAACAGAGGTATTAATTTCTTCACAAAAACCAAGTTTATGATATGTAAAATGGAGGAATATTTCCTTATATGTGAGGTGGAAAAAAGGGGAAAAAGAAATGGATGAATATTGCACAAACCTTGGATGACACTGATTATCGAAATGGATGAATAGTCCTGATTCCTGAAGCTTGATCAGAGCTGTATCTTGGACCTGTATAATTAATACAAAAATTATGCATTGCATTACATTTTAGAGCAGCGTTACCTAATTCGGTCAATCATCCTACGTATCGATTCGATCGAATTTCGAATTCGTATTAGAGTGAATTATGGTGTTTGGTTACAATTATACCGAAGTATACTCTATTTTTAGCGAATCACAAAGATACGAATTCGAATCGAGCGAATCATGTATGCGGTAACCATGTTTTAGAGTATATGAATGTGCACAAACTTGGGAATATTTAGGAAGTGAAGTCACCATAATGGAGCTTACAAAGAGCGGATTTTCTGCAATTGGATAAGAGCAATTCGTCTCCAGTTGTAAATTGAATGAACCGTGGAAGCTGAGCATCAGAATCAGAATCACGCACGCTGTTCCTAGGACATTTGATTCAATAAAAATCCAATAATTTAATTGCAACTCGGCCATAGTTGTAAATTGAATGAATCATAGAAGCCGAGCATCGGCATCAGAATCACGCACACTGTTCCTAGGACATGTGACTCAACAAAAAAAATCGTAATTTAATCGCTGATGCTTCATAGACTACAGGGTAAATTCTGAGGAAAGTGTTAATCTGGGATAAACCTAGTTTTTTCAGGACTATGATCAAATGTTGGTGGACTCATATTTTCTAGATCAATCAATCAATCAATCTAAAGTAGTAAAAGTAAGATGAATGTTTCCCGTCTGGGTAAATAGATTAAAATTTCGACCATTCGTAAACCGTGATAACGTCAATATCAATATACGGAGTAATTAATAACCATAACACACGATAATGATTTCCTCTTTCCCCCAAATTAAATCAAAATCAAAATCAGATTTTCTCTCCTCAACACGTACCCAGATTTTTAAGTCAAGCATAATCAAATTCGAAACAGAAACGTTCTACGCATATTCAAAACACCTAACACAACTTGAAACACAGAAACCTCTCGCGTGAGAATTAAATCGTGGCGCGGAGATGAAAACACAGAAACTGACAAAAAATGGAAAAGCAAACTGACACAGTAACGGACCTTCCGCGTGGAGGAGGAGATGAAGGCGGTAGGCAAGCAGCAGGCGCGCGACAGGAGGAAGGCGGAAGGCGCACGTAAGGTCTCCTCATAAACCTCAATCCCGACTAATTTGATTCAGAGTTCCAGGTAAATAGCAGAAGGAAGTACATGAGGGAGACCAATACTACTTGAAGTAGCTTGTTGTTGTTGGTAAATTCGGGTATCACCTGACAAAATCGATGTCAGAACCCTAAATCAATTTAGATAAAAGAACATAATACAATACAATAGAGTTAGGTAGAAATGAAAAGGAGAAGTAGATACAAGATACAGAGAGCGGAAATGGGAGAAGTAGAGAAACAGAGAGATGGTGAGCGGAAATGGTTTGAGCATATTTGAAGAGAAGAGCAAGTGATTTAGGGATTTTAATTTCAAGAATCCCTCAACTCCCGTCTCCATTCTATCTTTTCTATCCCCAAACTTGACAAGTTGACTACTTGCTTACTCATCTGGCTATTTAACCGAACTCAACAAAGATGTGAGTCGCTGCTAGAGCTGAGACCTCACAAACGGACCGACTGGGTCGGGTATTTGTGGTGATAAGAATCGGGTTCACTTTTGGTCGGATTTGGATCATTTTTGGGTTTGTTATTTTCAACTTTTTTTAGGGATACAAACTCGTTTTTTATAATAATAGTTGAGTCAGTTTCGGGTTAGCTCGGGTCAATTCGAGTTACGGATCAAACTCGGGTTTTCAGTTCGGGTGTCGGTCGGGTTCAAATTGGCTTATTCGAGTCGGGTCATTCGGGTCAGTTCTATTTTGTCAGGTCTACTAGAGCATGTAACAAAAAGAACAATGGTAAGTTTTGTCACATCACATTTTACGAGTTGAGGATTGAGCGTAAAGGTTGAGGGTTTAGTTATTTTTTTTGATAGCGTCCTATATTTTAATAGGATGAGTGTAATGTATACCCGCGCTTTTAAAATATATTTAATAGCACGGATTTAACTTATAACCGTGCTTTTATATTAATTAGGACGATTTCATTGACCAACCGCGCTAATAATAAATATAAAAGGATGGTTCTTTTGCTGAACCGTGCTATTTAAGCAAGGTCATGGGGCGCCAAAATTTATCATGATATAGAGGACGGTTCCTTATATAAGCGTCCTACTTTGGGCGTCTTGTTAAATCCAAATTGTAGTAGTGAACTATTCTCCAATCGAGAAGATATGTCTAGCCCTTGTCTTTGCAATCCAAAAATTAAGGCACTATATGCAAGCTCACACAGTTCATGTGGTTTCAAAGGATGATCCTATAAAGTATATACTTTCAAGACCGGTCTTGTCTGGACGCTTAGCTAAGTGGGCAGTGTTACTCAAGCAGTATGACTTGGTCCATGTGCCTCAAAAGGCAGTCAAAGGACAAGCTTTAGCCGACTTTCTTGCTGACCATCCAATCCCAGGCGGGTGGGAATTAAAAGACGACCTCCCTGGTGAAGAAATTTTCTATGTGGATGTGCTTCCTCCATGGCAAATGTATTTCGATGGAGTTGCAAGACGAGATGGTGCAGGTGCCGCTGTCGTGTTCTTGTCACCCGAAAGTCATCTATTGCCTTATTCGTTTGTCCTCACCCAGCTATGCTCAAACAACATGGCCGAATATCAAGCTCTTATCTTAGGACTTGAAATGGCAATCGAGATGGGGATCAAAGACATAGACATTTGTGGTGACTCCCAATTGGTGGTGAATCAAATTCTCGATGATTATGAAGTGAAGAAGGACGATCTTGTCCATTATCATCGATATGCAATCCAATTGTTCCATAAGTTGGATAGTGTTCGCATCGGTCACGTACCGAGGAGTCCCAATAAGTTGGCTGACGCGCTCGCTAATCTTGCAGCCACATTGGCACTGGGGGCAGATGAAGTCACATCCATTCCAGTTTGCAATAGATGGGTAATACCGCTGCTAGAAACGGAAGAAATTAAAGAAACATCCAACATGATCTCTGCTTATCAAGTTGAGAAGGAGGATTGGTGACAGTCCATCATCGATTACTTAGAACATCAAAAGTTACCCGATGATTCAAGGCATAAAGTTGAAATTCGTCGACGTGCTCCACGGTTCATCTACTACAAGGATACATTGTACAGACGTTCCTTTCTGGGGCAATGGGTAAGGTGCCTTGATGAAACTGAAGCAGCTCAAGCCATGTATGAAGTTCACTCTAGCATTTGTGGTGCTCATCAATCTGGGCCTAAATTGCATGATCGTGTCAAGAGGATGGGGTATTACTGGCCAACAATGGTACAAGACTGCATGGACTTTTCAAAAAAAATGTGAAGCTTGTCAGTTCAACGCAAACTTCATACATCAACCACCCGAACCTTTACATCCCACTATATCATCATGGCCCTTCGAAGCTTGGGGATTAGATGTGGTAGGACCTATCATTCCAAAAGCCTCCAATGGACATGCGTTCATCCTGGCGGCAACAGACTATTTCTCCAAGTGGGCAGAAGTTGCCTCCGTGCGTGAAGTCAAGAAAGAGACTGTTGTCGATTTCATCTGTACCCAAATCATCTATCGGCATGGTGTGCCGCAATGCATATTAACTGATAATGGAGCGCCTTTCGTCAATAAACTGATGACGGGGTTATCTGAAAAGTTTAAGTTCAAACAATACAAGTCATCCATGTACAATGCCCCTGCAAATGGTTTGGCTGAAGCCTTTAACAAGACACTCTGCAACTTGTTAAGAAAAGTGGTGGCTAAGTCAAAGCGTGATTGGCACGAAAGAATTGGTGAAGCGTTGTGGGCATATCGTACAACATACAAGACACCCACCCAATCAACCCCATACGTGTTGGTATATGGAGTTGAGGCTGTGCTACCACTAGAGGTTCAGATTCCATCATTGCGCATTGCTATCCAGGAAGAACTTTCAAGTGACGATAACGATCGACTGCGTTTGGAGGAATTGGAAGCCCTTGATGAAAGAAGGTTGTTAGCACAACAAACACTTCAATGTTATCAAGCTAGAAAGGCACGCGCTTTCAATAAAAAGGTGAATCCTCGGTCTTCTCAAGTAGGAGACCTGGTGCTCGCCGTAAGAAGGCCAATCATTACCTCTCACAAACCAGTAGGTAAATTCACTTCTAAGTGGGATGGACCCTATGTCGTGCAAGAGGTGTACTCCAATGGTGCTTACAAAATTGTGGACGAAGACGGTGTGCGCATAGGACCGATCAATGGAAAGTTCCTGAAGCGCTACTACTCTTGAATCTCTTTGCGACAGTGCTCCTAAGCAAGAGGATAAACTGCAACAAGGCTCCTAAGCAAGAGTATAAACTGCATACAAAAAAAACAAAAAAAAATCCAATCCACTGAATAAAAAATTCCTTCATGAACTACGTCGGCTTGATCTTGTAGAGTATTTCGATACTTTGCAGGTACGTAGGCAGCTCGAGTGAATATGTAGCTTGAGTGCAGCCACACCTTCAAATAAAAAAACCTCTTCCTTTGAACAACGTTGGCTTGATCTTGTAGAGTATTTCGATACTTTGCAGGTACGTAGGCAACTCGAGTGAATGTGTAGCTTGAGTGCAGCCACCCCTCAAAATTTTATTAAAAAAATCCACCAAAAGAAAATTCTCTCTCTTGAACTACGTCGGCTTGATCTTGTAGAGTATTTCGATACTTTGCAGGTACGTAGGCAACTTGGGTGAATATGTAGCTTGAGTGCAGCCACACCTCCAAATAAACAATCCATTCTCCCTTGAACTACGTTGACTTGATCTTGTAAGTTGTCTCCCATGTCAGCTTTCACAAGTACGTAGGCAGCTCGAGCAAATACTTTGTTTGAGTGCAGCCACACCAACATCATCCTTCAAAAAATACTCCTGGCCCGCAAGAGTTTAAACTATGTACAGCTAAACAGACTTCAAATCGATTGCACTTCGTGACTCCACAAGGATATTGCCCAACGATATGTTTGCTTCAAGATAATTGATGTTTTCATATCATCCAGCTTCCCAAATGCTTTGGTTGCTTTAGAGGAATATTGCCATGAACCTCGAGTAAGCCGTGATCCATGATCGGCATTGTCCTTCTTTCAACGGATAATGTCCAGGCTTCTCTCTTTCTCCATGATCTACAAGTAGGATTGAGCGTGCTCCATTCTTCAAGTAGGTTATGTAATCGTCATCGTCCTTCCTTCATTGTAAAGCTACAGGCTCCATTTCTCACTTGTGATCTTCAAGTAGGATTCATCATGCTTCATTCTTAAAGTAGGTTGTGACCCATGATTGTCATTGCCCTTCCTTCAATGAATAATCTCTAAGCTTCTTCAAGAAGGTCGGGATCAGTGATAATCATTGTTGTCCTTCCTTCAATGAATAATCTCCAAGATTCTGCGAGTTCGTTGTGATCCATGATCGTCATTGTCCTTCCATCAATATATAATCTTCAGGCTTCTTGTCTCATCTACAATCTGCAAGATTCGTCGTGCTCCATGTCTTCAAGCATACTTACCTGCATCGAACATCTTCATATAGCTTGACGAGAACCTTTGAAATTCGCATTGCAAGATGGAATTGTGGAGTAGGATGGTAATTCGACTCAGAATGACTTGTATTCAGCGGTCGACGGGTTAGCTCATTTCATTGTCTCTTAATAGAGAACTAAAATGGCCTCCCCGAAGTTCCAAAGACTCGAGACATTGGCGGATAGGTTCAATTCATGGTCCCTCACAAGAAAGTGATGATGATCCAAACGACTTCCCTCGTGACAACTCGAGTAGGACGAAATGATCTGACGCGAAGTAACTTAAAGATGTCCAGCGATCCACGAGCCACCTTCATAGTATGAAATAACTCGTTCGGAATTCCAAAGTGCCCAGCAGTCCACGAGCCACCTTCATAGCATGATAATTCAAATGCATAAGAAATTATCGTACAACTCGCTCAGAATGTCCACCCTCGTTGTCGCCTCAAATTCCTGTTGATTAATAAAATATCAGTTGGCTTCATTTCTTTTACACGAAGCTCTTTCGATCACCATCAAGAGTGCAAAAGCTTCTACCATCTTGTGCATCACCTCCAAAATAACGAGCAGGAAGAGTCGGGCACCATGATTCAAATCAATCTACAAAAAAAAAAACAAAAAAAAACTGGTTAGATTTTGTTTTCCATATATTATACATCTCTCCGGTTAAAAAAGATATACAATACACTAAAGAAAGGATGATGATATCATTGGCGCCAACAATGTCAAATTTTACTTAATCGAAACCTCGAGTAGCCACAAGCAATTTCAGCAGCTACTTAGCTTCACCAGCACCACACGGACCCTTAAGGCAAGTGCTGAGTAATGATGCTGATTCATCAATCAGGAACTTGAACTTCCTTCGTCATCATTTTTCCGATCTCAAGATTCCCGGGCTACCATTTCGCTGCTGAAAAAAAAATCAGTTAAGCTCTTATATAGAAATGGAAATCAGTGTGAAGCTATGATGTACCGTCCACGGGTAAATGAGATTGATCCCAGAACGAAATTCGACAAAAGAAAAATGACTGAAATCAAAATTTTACGGGAAATTGACTAGCAATGCATTCATTTGAAGATACAATATGATCTTGGCAGCTATCATGGTTGTTAAAGTCCATGGGCTATAATAAGAACAAGAGATATATGAATTCAACGGAAAAATAATTACATATATCTTTGATTGTTCTTGACAAGCTAAGGAAACTTTGATAAGAAATGTTTGAGGTGGATTTTTGGTGATTGATATATAGGTGGGCAGGAAGATTATAAGTGCAGAGATTAATGAAAAAAATCTTTCTCAATTTATACTGTGCGATTCTCCTTGAATGCTAGCACAGTACAATCTTCAAAAGAACTTGGGGGAAATTCGAGCTTGGTACATCTTCGTCTTACTCAACGGATACAATATGGGTGCTCAGCTACGTTGTCAATGATTGATTTAAGGATAAATGCAAAATTAATGGGGGTATTATATGGAGCACAACTGGATGAAGGATGAAACTCACAATACATGCAAATGTAACGGCTGTTTCCTATTTGCAAGGTCAAATGAAAAATGAAGACTAGTTACATTTGGTTCAAAAAAAAAAACCAAAATAATAGAAGGCAAGCTGGCAAGTTAAATGGAGTTAATGGCTGTTGAATATTTGGTTTTACTCCTCCACTCAGTGACGGATATTCATGAGGAATGCAGTTACAAAAGCCTGGCAACATGAATATTGCTCCAACGGATAAATGATCCGTTAAAAAATAATCATTTAGCTCTGATTACAGCACACGGCCAATTAAAGGAATGAACGCAGCCTTCTTGTTGGATCAAATACTCTCAAGTCCATGGTCAAAGATCAGGTCGTTGGCGGTGGAATCGTTGGTATCATGGAATTAATTCTAAGATTATAATGAGAGTGCGTCTGTTTTGGATTATATCCAATTTGAAATATGAGGTCTATTAAGATTTTTCTTCGACGGAGTTTTCATGTAATATGAAAATCCATCAACGAATAAGGATCAAATTCAAATTACGTCTTTACAAGGATCAAATTATCAAGATGATGTACCTAAGTTATCTGTCAAATTTAAAAAGAATAATTGGGTGATGTCTCAAGTTTATATGGGTATTCTTTAAAGACAAGTTAAGTATCTATCTCGACTTCCAAGTCAAAGAAAAAAAAGATCATTGTCCGACAAGTCACAAAGTGACAGGGTGATATTTCAAACTCTACATCGGTACTCCTACGATAAGTTAAGTACCTATCGACTCTCAAGTCAGAGAAAAATCAAGGTCGCATAGTCATCCACAAAGTTGTAAAATGACAGGATGACGCAATACCTACCGACTTCCAAGTCAAAAGAAGAAAATCGAGACCATGTCTTCCGACGGTCAAATCGTCTACGCGACAAGGTCCCGAGGGGGCAATTTGTAGACACGGAAAATTTATTTAAGTGTCGAAAATTCAAGAAATTAATTATTCTAAGCCAATAACAAATTTTGACTTAGTTTAGTTATATTTGTCCCGTAAAAGTTAAAGACGGCTCGTTTCATTCCCGAGCTTGACTGTTTGACCCAAAAGTCAAATAGTTGTAAGTCTGGCCCAAAAGTCAAGAAAATGTACCATTGGGCCAAAAGTCAAGAAAATGTCAAGTTGACCCGAGAGTCAAGTGAACGTCAAGCAGACCGAAAAGTGAGATCATAGTCAATATGGCCCAAAAGTCAAGCACTCGTCGATCTGACCCAAATTTCAAGAAATGTCAAACTTTAACAAAAAGTCAAATATTGAGCAAATTTGACCTAAAAGTCAAGACATGGTCAATTGGGCCCAAAGAGAAGCCAAGCTTTCAAAAAGCCCAATTCTGAGTCCAACAAGAATGGAGGAAGAAATTCTATAAATAGAGAGTTTCTCAACCATTTTAAAAAACAACAAAAAAGATACAAGACAAGCTCACTACAAAAGGTGAAGAGAAAGAAGACTACAAAAGCTCTGAAATTCTCGAAGCATCATTCCTTCCAAGTAGCTACAAGCACTACAAGATCGTGTCGCCTACTCAAGGAAGTCAAATAAACATCAAGTATCGAAAGGAGACTCAAGTCATCGCGACCCTCCCAAGAAGCTAAAGTCAAGCGAAGAACGAAGATCGTTGAAGTGTGCCTGAAGAAACGTAGTAGAATCAGAGGAAAAATAGAGAATCGCTTTCACGCTTCCTGAATCCAGCGGGTGAATTTTTCTGATATTATAATTTGTTGACTCCGATTTTGTATTACAGATATTTATAATATCGTTATACAAAATTTGTTGTTACAATATGAACATCTCATAACAACCACGAAAAATAAAGATCGTTTGTTAGTTGTTACTCACCATTTTCGATCTCACCTTGTACACTACTCTCCTCTGTATATGCGACCCTTACGCATGGCCCTCCTCCCTATTTGCATCCCTTGAACATGACTCCTGTATATTCGCGACCATGCCCGCGTCTACCTCTTGTGACCATGAGCCATTTTACTTTTATGGACTATAGATACTAAGTCTCCACATTCATTGAACCAGTGCCTCCAATCCAGACTCTTTCTTGCTTTATTTCTCTGAGACATTGTTGTCTTTCTCCCTCTCTCATCCTGACATTATGTCAAAAATACCAAACTAGCCCTAGCTACAAATATGTTGTTACTTCACCAATGTACCAGCCACATACAATTCTTAGATTTCTAACTATGTATACGATCGTGACTCTGTTCACACAGACAATGGAAAGTGAGTCAAACAAGTCCATTTGCCTGATATATTCTAAGGGGTTCTTCACTGCTGAAGAACCGTTCTACTCTCTATCGTTACAAGTGATACCACAAGCCAAACAAGACATCTCAAAACAGAAACATACACCTGGCAACAATGGTCTTCATAAATTTCGCCCAAAGTTTCATTTCTAGCTTAGTTTTTGCTTTCCGGACCAACCTGGGCTTGCATGTTTTTTCACTTAGAAAAAACATAGCTACATGCCTATATCACCTATTTACTTGGTATAATAAGCCATTAATTATTTATATTGCAATTTCATGGTTATTACTCATGAAATTCCGTGTATGTCCCCATTTAAAAGTAGAGTGCGCTATTTAGTGGGCGAGGTTGTATTTGAGAGATTTTCAAACACACATCTTCACCCCTTACTCAGAAATATGGATTTCACATCCTTGCTAATTTCGCAAAATGCAGCTAATTGCCTAAAAAAGCAGTAAATGCGGTATGATACACCTCCAACACCTTGATGACTAATTCACATATTAATGTGGTGGTCAATATTAGAAAACCATGAAAGTTAGGTGAAGACCTTGAAAAGCTTAGAATGCCGACCCTGTGTATTTGAGATTAAGAAGATACTATGTTAGATGGGGTGAAGTTGAGGGAGAACTCATGTGAATGATAGTCTTTTCGTTCGTTCTATTTATTTTTTCGTTCATTTTACTAATCTTCTGTCTATGTATTTACTTTATTTTTCATATCTGGTATATTTATCTTATATTATCTTTACCTATGTTCTGTAATTTTCCCTCTTGATGTGTCTGCAAACATTTCTTTCATATTTAGTCACCTAAAACTGACGGTACCTCCTAAGTTGCTTTGTGTTACTCTTTTCTCTCATCCAAAAGGTTCTCCTCTTAATTTTTTTTCTTTTCTTTTCTTTTCTGTTGTGTTCTTTCTTCCTTTCTACATTTATGGTTCCTCCTAAGTGTTGGTGATTTGAGTTAATCACGTTTAATTTAACGTAGTCGGGGTTTAGTTACAAAGAAGGGTGAACTCGGTTTAGCTATATGACGAGTCGGGAGTGCGGAGTGCACGCTTGTCTAAGTCTAAATTAAGCTTACGATTTGTCTAAATAATCAAGTGTATGTGTCTACGTTTCCATCTTTACCCGTTCAATAACTTTGGGTAATCGGGGTGTGTTACGTTGAAAAATCCGTTAAAGTTGTATGGATCATTATCACCTTTAACCGTCATAAACCGTCATGTATTTTGACGTGTTCTTTTCACATTTTTTAGTTTGAAAATTGAAAACATGTTTTGCATGGAAGCATGACACATGTTTTTGCATGTCTCTCAGCATGTGTGGAGGTTATTATCAATTTTTGATGAAAAACGTACACTTGATATAGAGACGTAAGAGAGAGGCTTTAGTGACAAAAAAACTTTTTCTCTGTTTTTCTCTTTGTTTTTCTTCTTTGTAAAGTGAAAACTCTCAATCTTCCTAAGCTCTTGCTCAAAATTTTAGTGTCGGAATAAGAGTGTACACTTGTAGTCTTATCCCACAAGAAAGTCGTGTAACCCGGAACACTATAGGGTCGATTATTCTTGAAGGAAAGTGATCCCGTTCACGATTCTACAAGGATATCCAAGCGATTGTATTTTTCGTTGTTGTAATTTTAATAGTTTGGTATTTGTAACTATTGTAATTTTTGATATTGTTGTATCCTGGTATTCTTACAACAATCTTCAAGAATAATTTCTACAATGTCGAATGTGAAAGAGATGACAACAAAAATCGGGAAATTGGACAAGTTTGAGGGTGTCGATTTCCGTCGATGGCAAAAGAAGATGCATTTTCTCTTGACTGCTTTGGAAGTGGAGGTGGTATATGTGCTTAGCACACCGATACCGGAAGTGGCGGATGATGTTCCAATCGATCAACTTCGGAAGAGGAACAAATGGGAGAATGATGACTACATATGTCGTGGGCACATTCTAAATGGTATGTCGGATTCTCTATTTGATATCTATCAAAATGTTGAGTCGGCCAAAGATTTATGGAATCAATTAGAATCTAAATATATGGAGAAGGATGCTTTAAGTAAAAAGTTTCTGGTTAGTAATTTTATGAATTACAAAATGGCAGATTCTAGGCCGGTAATGGAACAATATAACGAGTTATTGCGTTTATTGGGTCAATTTGCTCAACATAAGATGAAAATGGATGAGTCTATTTCGGTGTCAAGTATCATTGATAAATTACCACCTTTATGGAAAGATTGCAAACGGATGCTTAAGCATAAAAAGGAAAAGTTGAGTCCTGTTCAACTCGGTAGTCACTTGCGTATAGAGGAATCTCTAAGGGCGCAAGAGGATACTAAGGCCAAGGGTAAAATGGCTACGAATTCGTCTTCCATCAATGTGGTGGAGGGTGGTGAGGGTTCTTCTAATAAGAATAAGGGTAAAAAGAGGCCACATTCTAGTGTTAGCGATGATACCAATTTAGTACCTAAGGGTGCTTGGTTGATTTGCGGTAAATATGGTCACTTCAAAGCAGATCGTATTGTGAAAAGGAACAAAAAAGCAACACCGAAAGGGCCTTCTGGGCAGCGGTCTAATGACAAAGGGTAAAGGTTTAAGGACCAAGGGCCACCTAAACATCAAGGTCAGAATTTATCTTGTGATTTTAATTCGGTTAAGAATTATGTATCATTGATTTCTGAGGCATTTTATATGCATGGTGGATTGACTCGGGTGCTACCAAGCATATTTGTAGAGACCGTCGATGGTTTGAAGAATACAAACCGGTGAAAGATGGGTCCATCTTATTTATGGGAAACGAGTCAAAGACTGCCATTGTCAGTGTAGGAACCATGGTGTTGAAGTTTAGTTCCGGAAAAATTTATTACCTTAAAGCATGTATTACATGTGTCGTGTATTAGAAAGAATTTGGTATCCGGTAGTTTGCTTTCGAATGATGGATTTAAATTAGTATTTGAATGTGATAAATTTGTATTAAGTAAACATGGATTGTTTATTGAATTTGGTTATTTATGTAACGGCATGTTCATGTTAAATTTGAATCATGATGATGTTGATCGTGCTATGGTTTGTAGTGATGTTAATGCGTCGGTTTTGTGGCATGCTAGATTAGGTCATGTTCATTTCAAAAGAATGATGTTAATGTCTAAAAAAGAGTTGATTCCATCATTTGACATAAATAATATGAATAAGTGTAACACTTGCATGTTGACTACAATTGTTAGGCAACCTTTTCCTAGTGTTGAAAGATCGACTTCGGTTTTGGAACTTATTCATAGTGACCTATGTGATTTGTATGCTACACCGTCTTTGGGTAATAAAAGATATGTAGTAACTTTTATAGATGATTGTACTCGTTTTTGTTATGTATTTATGTTGCACACTAAAGATGAGGCAATGGATATGTTTAATATCTATAAAAGTGAAGTTGAGGTTCAATTGTCTTCTAAGATTAAGAAGATGTGTACCGATAGAGGTGGTGAATTTTATGATCCATCCTTTTTCGAATCATGTGGTATAATACATGAGAAAACGGCACCGTATACGCCACAACAAAATGGCATAGCGGAGAGGAAAAATCATACTCTTAAAGAGATGGTAAATTCCATGTTATCTTACTCGGGTTTGAGTGAGGGTTTTTGGGGGGAAGCAATGTTTACAGCTTGTTACTTTCTTAATAGGATTCCGAGTAAACGGAACACTATAACTCCATATGAGCTTTTGGAATCAAAGAAAACCAAACTTAAATTATTTAGGACTTTGGGGTTGTAGAGCGGTAGTTGTTGGTGATTTGAGTTAATCACGTTTCATTTGATGTAGTCGGGGTTTAGTTACAAAGAAGGGTGAACTCGGTTTAGCTATATGACGAGTCGAGAGTGCGGAGTGCACGCTTGTCTAAGTCTAAATTGAGCTTACGGTTTGTCTAAATGATCAAGTGTATGTGTCTACGTTTCCGTCTTACCCGTTTAATAACCATGGGTAATCTGGGTGTGTTACGTTGAAAAATACGTTTAAGTCGTGTAGATCTTTATCATCTTTAACCGTCTTAAACCGTTACTTTGACGTGTTACTTTCTCACATTTTCAGTTTGAAAATTGACGAAGGTTATTGCATGGTTGCATGACACATGTTTTGTTTTGCATTGCATGGAAGTTATTATATGCATGTTTGTATTTCACTTTTTGGTGGTGGACGTACACTTGATAAATAAGAGACAGCAGATAAAAGTAAAGATATAGAAAACTTAATGTTCTCTGTTTTGCTCTCAGTTTTCTTCTTTGTAAAGTAAAAACTCTCAATCTCCATAAGTTCTTGCTCAAAATTCTAGTGTCGGAATAAGAATGTACTCTTGTAGTCTTATCCCACAAGAAAGTCGTGTAACCCGGGACACTATAGGGTCGATTATTCTTGAAGGAGAGTGATTCCGTTCACGATTCTACAAAGTTATCCAAGCCATTATTGTATTTTTGTTGTTGTAATTTTAATAGTTTAGTATTTGTAACTATTGTAATTTTTGATATTGTTGTATCCCGGTGTTTCTACAACAATCTTCAAGATTAATTCCTACAATGTCGAATGTGAAAGAGATGACAATGAAAATCGGGAAATTGGACAAGTTTGAGGGTGTCGATTTCCGTCGTTGGCAAAAGAAGATGCATTTTCTCTTAACTGCTTTGGAGGTGGTATATGTTCTTATCGCACCGATACCCGAAGTGGCGGATGATGATCCAATCGATCAACTTCGGAAGAGGAACAAATGGGAGAATGATGACAACATTTGTCAAGGGCACATTCTAAATGGTATGTCGGATTCTCTATTTGATATCTATCAAAATGTTGAGTCGGCCAAAGATTTGTGGAATCAATTAGAATCTAAATATATGGAGGAGGATGCTTCGAGTAAAAAGTTTCTGGTTAGTAATTTTATGAATTACAAAATGGTAGATTCTAGGCCGGTAATGGAACAATATAACGAGTTATTGCGTTTATTGGGTCAATTTGCTCAACATAAGATGGAAATGGATGAGTCTATTTCGGTGTCAAGTATCGTTGATAAATTACCACCTTTATGGAAAGATTGCAAATGGATGCTTAAGCATAAAAAGGAAGAGTTGAGTCTTATTCAACTCGGTAGTCACTTGCGTATAGAGGAATCTCTAAGGGCGCAAGAGGATACTAAGGCCAAGGGTAAAATGGCTACGGATCCGTCTTCCATCAATGTGGTGGAGGGTGGTGAGGGTTCTTCTAATAAGAATAAGGGTAAAAAGAGGCCACATTCTAATGTTAGCGATGATACCAATTTAGTACCTAAGGGTGCTTGTTGGATTTGCGGTAAATATGGTCACTTCAAAGAGGATTGTACCGTGAAAAGGAACAAAAAAGCAACACCGAAAGGGCTTTCTGGGCAGCGGTCTAAGGACAAAGGGCAAGGGTCTAAGGACCAAGGGCCACCTAAACATCAAGGTCAGAATTTATCTTGTGATTTTAATTCGGTTGAGAATTATGTATCATTGATTTCTGAGGCATTTCATACGCAGGATGACGATGTTGCATGGTGGATTGACTCGGGTGCTACCAAGCATGTTTGTAGAGACCGTTGATGGTTTAAAGATTACAAACCGGTGAAAGATGGGTCCATCTTATTTATGGGAAACGAGTCAAAGGCTGCCATTGTCGGTGTAGGAACCGTGGTGTTGAAGTTTAATTCCGGAAAATTTATTACCTTAAAGCATGTATTACATGTGCCTTGTATTAGATAGAATTCGGTATCCGGTAGTTTGCTTTCGAATGATGGATTTAAATTAGTATTTGAATGTGATAAATTTGTATTAAGTAAGCATGGATTGTTTATTGGATTTGGTTATTTATGTAATGGCATGTTCATGTTAAATTTGAATCATGACGATTTTGATCGTGCTATGGTTTGTAGTAATATTAATACAACGGTTTTGTGGCATGCTAGATTAGGTCATGTTCATTTCAAAAGAATGGTGTTAATGTTTAAAAATGAGTTGATTCCATCTTTTGACATAAATAATATGAATAAGTGTAACACTTGCATGTTGACTAAAATCGTTAGGCAACCTTTTCCTAGTGTTGAAAGATCGACTTCGGTTTTGTAACTTATTCATAGTGACCTATGTGATTTGTATGCTACACCGTCTTTGGGTAATAAAATATATGTAGTAACTTTTATAGATGATTGTACTCGTTTTTGTTATGTATTTTTGTTGCACACTAATGGATATGTTTAATATCTATAAAAGTGAAGTTGAGGTTCAATTGTCTTCTAAGATTAAGAAGATGCGTACCGATAGAGGTGGTGAATTTTATGATCCATCCTTTTTTGAATCATGTGGTATAATACATGAGGTAACGGCACCGTATACGCCACAACAAAATGGCATAGCGGAGAGGAAAAACTGTACTCTTAAAGAGATGGTAAATTCCATGTTATCTTACTCGGGTTTGAGTGAGGGTTTTTGGGGGGAAGCAATGTTGACGGCTTCTTACTTGCTTAATAATATTCTGAGTAAACGGAACACTATAACTCCATATGAGCTTTGGAATCAAAGAAAACCAAACCTAAATTATTTACGAGTTTGGGGTTGTTGAGCGGTAGTAAGACTACCGACACTTAAGATTAAAACCTTAGGTGAAAGAGGCATTGATTGTATATTCATTGGATGTGCTATGCATTCCAAGGCATATCGGTTCTACGACATTGAACCGAATGATTCGGTGTCGGTTCATACCGTCATTGAGTCAAGAGACGCCATCTTTGATGATTCTCGATTTACATCAATGCAAAGGACAAACGAAATTACTCCTAGAAATATTGAAGTAGAGGTGACGGATAATGTGTCATCTCAAGATGAGCCTATTGTGTTTCGGAGAAGTAAAAGGGCTAGGAAAGAAAAATCTTTTGGACCCGACTTCCAAATTTATTTGGTGGAAAGGACGAGAGACGAGGTGGGATTCCAATATTCATATTGCTACAATGTGGATGAGGATCCTAGGACACATAAGGAGGCAATGAAGTCTCAAGATGTCTCATTTTGGAAAGAAGTTATCAATGATGAGATGGATTCCATTATGGGGAATAACACGTGGATCCTCACGGATCTTCCACGTGGCTGCAAACCTCTGGGTTGCAAGCAAGTGGCTCTTCAAAAGAAAGATGAGAGTCGATGGGACAATCGACAGGTGTAAAGCCCGGTTGGTCATCCAAGGGTTCAGACAAAAGGAAGGTATTGATTATTTCGATACCTATGCTCCGGATGCTAGAATCTCCACTATTAGATTGTTGATTGCTCTAGCGGCAATTAATGATTTAGTTATCCATCAAATGGATGTCAAGACGGCGTTCTTGAATGGAGATTTGGAAGAGGAAATTTATATGAGGCAACCGGAAGGTTTTATTATGCCGGGTAATGAGCATAAGGTTTGTAAGCTTGTTAAATCCTTGTACGGACTCAAAAAAGCTCCTAAGCAATGGCATCAAAAAATTGATGAAGTTATCTTGTCAAATGGTTTTAAGCCCAATCAATGTGACAAGTGTGTATATAGCATTTTTGATAAGACCGGTAATGGTGTAATCGTTTGCTTGTATGTAGACGACATGTTGATTTTTGGTATTAACCAAAATCAAGTTGACCTCTGAAAAGAGTTTTTGTCGTCTAGTTTTTCCATGAAAGACATGGGGGAGGCGGATGTGATCCTTGGGATCAAGATAATTCAGAATAGCGATGGAATTTCATTAACACAATCACATTATATTGAGAATGTGTTGAAGAAATTTCATTGTGAGAATGTTTCTCCGGCAAACACTCCCATGGAACCGGGTGAGAAACTCAAGCCTAATTCGGGTGAACCGGTATCACAATCTGAGTATGCTCGGGTCATAGGCTGCTTGATGTATGCTATGACTAGTACTAGACCGGACATTGCGTTCGTGGTTGGAAAGCTTAGTAGATACACGAGTAACCCAAGTAGTCATCATTGGCGTGCGGTAAATCGTGTTCTAAGGTATCTTAAGTCCACTAAGGATTTTGGATTGACTTACGTGGGATATCCTTCGGTCTTAGAAGGGTACTCCGATGCAAGTTGGATAAACAATGTGGAGGATCACTCCTCTACTAGTGGTTGAGTGTTCTTGCTTGGAGGAGGTGCCATATCATGGGCCTCTAAAAAGCAAACATGTATATCTGGCTCGACCATGGAGTCGGAATTCATAGCCTTGGCTGCGGCCGGAAAAGAGGCGGAGTGGCTTAGGAATTTGGTATACGAAATTCCGTCGTGGCCAAAACCGATGTCACCCATTTCTATCAATTGTGATAATGCAAGTACATTGGCTAAGGCATATAGTCAAGTGTATAATGGTAAGTCGCGACATCTAGGCGTTAGACATAGCGCCGTACGTGAGTTGATCACTCATGGGGTGATCTCGGTGGTGTTTGTGAGATCTCAATATAATTTAGCCGATCATTTGACGAAAGGATTGACAAGGGACTTGGTGAACAAGTCGGTTATCGGAATGGGTCTTAAACCCCTATGAGTCTTTGGTGGTAGGATACCCAATTCCCCTCTAATATGACGTTGAAGGCAGAATTCAATGTGGAAGGCCTACTATCATTGACTTGAGCACGTGAAAATGTTCCGAAGGTATGTGCTATTAATCTACACGATTAGGTTGAAGCGAAATCTTCTTAATGGATCTTTGACAAAGTGCAAATGCAGGTGCACGATTAAATATTCACCTATGTGAGACATGAAGTTAGCCGCTTCAAAGAGGTTCGGGGTTGACTTCTCATATGTTTTCATGAACGGATATGGACACGAGGCTGTTAATTAGTGTCGTTTTTACTTATGGAGATTTCAGCTTATGTGTATGATTATCTTCACGTATTCAATATGGGTAAAGGGGTTCAATGCTTAGTCACACCCTAATACACCGAATATCTGGAATATGTAATTATACTAAGTGGTAATTCAATCTTCGTGATATTGCCATAATGCATCAGTTGGTTGTTTTTCGGTTTTGCTAAACCAAGGATTACACTCAAATCGGGGAGGATTGTTGGTGATTTGAGTTAATCACGTTTCATTTGATGTAGTCGGGGTTGAGTTACAAAGAAGGGTGAACTCGGTTTAACTATATGACGAGTCAGGAGTGCGGAGTGCACGCTTGTCTAAGTCTAAATTGAGCTTACAATTTGTTTAAATGATCAAGTGTATGTGTCTATGTTTCCGTCTTACCCGTTTAATAACCATTGGGTAATCGGGGTGTGTTACGTTGGAAAATACGTTTAAGTCGTGTAGATCGTTATCATCTTTAACCGTCTTAAACCGTCACTTTGACGTGTTACTTTCTCACATTTTTAGTTTGAAAATTGACAAAGGTTATTGCATGGTTTCATGACACATGTTTTGTTTTGCATTGCATGGAAGTTACTATATGCATGTTTGTATTTCACTTTTTGGTGGTGGACGTACACTTGATAAAAAAGAGACAGCAGATAAAAGTAAAGATATAGAAAACTTCATGTTCTCTGTTTTGCTCTTTGTTTTCTTCTTTGTAAAGTAAAAAACTCTCAATCTCCATAAGTTCTTGCTCAAAATTCTAGTGTCGGAATAAGAGTGTACTCTTGTAGTCTTATCCCACTAGAAAGTCGTGTAACCCGGGACACTATAGGGTCGATTATTCTTGAAGGAGAGTGATTCCGTTCACGATTCTACAAAGTTATCCAAGCAATTATTGTATTTTTGTTGTTGTAATTTTAATAGTTTAGTATTTGTAACTATTGTAATTTTCGATATTGTTGTATCCCGGTGTTTCTACAACAATCTTTAGCAATTACTATGGAAAGTGAAAATTTTCTTTACAAAGAAGATCAATAAAAAGCAAAACAAAGTTTCTGTTTTTTATTGCCCTTTTCTCCCTGTGTAACTTTTGCATGTTACTATTTTGAGAGAGATCATCAAGTGAACCGATCATTTGACGAAAGGATTGCCTAGGGACTTGGTGAAAAAGTCGGTTATCGGGATGGGCCTTAAACCCCTATGAGTCTTTGGTGGTAAGACTACCGGCACCTAAGATTAAAACCTTAGGTGAAAGAGGTTCTACGTCATTGAATATGCTAGGCATTCCAAGGCATATCGGTTCTACGTCATTGAACCGAATGATCCGGTGTCAGTTCATACCGTCATTGAGTCAAGAGACGCCATCTTTGATGAGTCTCGGTTTACATCAATGCAAAGGACAAAAGACATTACTCCTAGAAATATTGGAGTAGAGGTGACGGATAATGTGTCATCTCAAGATGAGCTTATTGTGCTTCGGAGAAGTAAAAGGGCTAGGAAAGAAAAATCTTTTGGACCCAATTTCCAAATTTATTTGGTGGAAGGGACGAGAGATGAGGTGGAATTCCAATATTCATATTGCTACAATGTGGATGAGGATCCTAGGACATATAAGGAGGCTATGAAGTCTCAAGATGTCCCATTTTGGAAAGAAGCCATCAATGATGAGATGGATTCCATTATGGGGAATAACACGTGGATTCTCACGGATCTTCCACGTGGTTGCAAACCTCTGGGTTGCAAGTGGCTTTACAAAAGAAAGATGAGAGTCGATGGGACAATCGACAGGTATAAAGCCTGGTTGGTCATCCAAGGGTTCAGACAAAAGGAAGGTATTGATTAGTTCGATACCTATGCTCTGGTTGCTAGAATCTCCACTATTAGATTTTTGATTGCTCTAGCGGCAATTAATGATTTAGTTATCTATCAAATGGATGTCAAGACGGCGTTCTTGAATGAAGATTTAGAAGAGGAAATTTATATGAGGCAACCGGAGGGTTTTATTATGCCGGGCAATGAGCATAAGGTTTGTAAGCTTGTTAAATCCTTGTACGGACTCAAACAAGCTCCTAAGTAATGGCATCAAAAATTTGATGAAGTTATCTTGTCAACTGGTTTTAAGCTCAACCAATGTGACAAGTGTGTATATAGCAAGTTTGATAAGACCGGTAATGGTGTAATCATTTGCTTGTATGTAGACGACATGTTAATTTTTGGTACTAAACAAAATCAAGTTGACCTCTGTAAAGAGTTTTTGTCATCTAGTTTTTCCATGAAAGACATGGGGGAGGCGGATGTGATCCTTGGGATCAAGATAATTCGGAATAGCGATGGGATTTCATTAACACAATCACATTATATTGAGAATGTGTTGAAGAAATTTCATTGTGAGATTGGTACTCCGGCAAACACTCCCATGGAACCGGGTGAGAAACTCGAGCGTAATTCGGGTGAACCGGTATCACTACTTGAGGATGCTCGGGTCATATGCTGCTTGATGTATGCTATGACTAGTACTAGACCGGACATTGCGTTCGCGGTTGGAAAGCTTAGTAGATACACGAGTAACCCAAGTAGTCATCATTTGCGTGCGGTAAATCGTGTTCTAAGGTATCTTAAGTCCACTAAGGATTTTGGATTGACTTATGTGGGATATCCTTTGGTCTTAGAAGGGTACTCCGATGAAAGTTGGATAGACAATGTGGAGGATCACTCCTCTACTAGTGGTTGGGTGTTCTTGCTTGGAGGAGGTGCCATATCATGGGCCTCTAAAAAGCAAACATGTATATCTGGCTCGACCATGGAGTCGGAATTTATAGCCTTGGCTGCGGCCGAAAAAGAGGCGGAGTGGCTTAGGAATTTGGCATACGAAATTCCGTCTTGGCCAAAACCGATGTCACCCATTTCTATCAATTGTGATAATGCTAGTACATTGGCTAAGGCATATAGTCAAGTGTATAACGGTAAGTCGCGACATCTAGGCGTTAGACATAGCGCTGTACGTGAGTTGATCACTCATGGGGTGATCTCGGTTGTGTTTGTGAGATCTCAATTTATTTTAGCCGATCATTTGACGTAAGGATTGGCTAGGGACTTGGTGAACAAGTCGGTTATCGGGATGGGTCTTAAACCCCTATGAGTCTTTGGTGGCCTGGTAGGATACCCAATTCCTCTCTAGTATGACGTTGGAGGCAGAATTCAATGTGGAAGGCCTACTATCATTGACTTGAGCACGTGGAAATGTCCCAAAGGTATGTGCTATTAATCTGCATGATTTGGTTGAAGTGAAATCATCTTAATGAATTTTTGACAAAGTGCAAATGCTGGTGCACGATTAAATATTCAGCTATGTGAGACATGAAGTTAGCCGCTTCAAAGAGGTTCGGGGTTGACTTCTCGTATGTTTTTATGAACGGATATGGACACGAGGCTGTTAATTAGTGTCGGTTTTACTTATGGAGATTTCAGCTTATGTGTATGATTATCTTCACCTATTCAATATGGGTAAAGGGGTTCAATGCTTAGACACACCCCGATACACCGAATATCTAGAATGTGTAATTATACTAAGTGGTAATTCAATTTTCGTGATATTGCCATAATGCATCAGTTGGTTGTTTTTTCGGTTTTGCTCAACCAAGGATTACACTCAAATGGGGGAGGACTGTTGGTGATTTGAGTTAATCACGTTTCATTTGATGTAGTCGAGGTTTAGTTACAAAGAAGGGTGAACTCGGTTTAGCTATATGACGAGTCGGGAGTGCGGAGTGCACGCTTGTCTAAGTTTAAATTGAGCTTACGGTTTGTCTAAATAATCAAGTGTATGTGTCTACTTTTCCATCTTTACCCGTTTAATAACTTTGGGTAATCGGGGTGTGTTACGTTGAAAAATCCGTTAAAGTTGTATGGATCATTATCACCTTTAACCGTCATAAACCGTCATGCATTTTGACGTGTTCTTTTCACATTTTTTAGTTTGAAAATTGAAAACATGTTTTGCATGGAAGCATGACACATGTTTTTGCATGTCTCTTAGCATGTGTGGAGGTTATTATCAATTTTTGATGAAAGGCGTACACTTGATATAGAGACGTAAGAGAGAGGATTTAGGGACAAAAAAAAACTTTTTCTCTATTTTTCTTCTTTGTAAGTAAAAACTCTCAATCTTCCTAAGTTCTTACTCAAAATTCTAGTGTCGGAATAAGAGTGTACACTTGTAGTCTTATCCCACAAGAAAGTCGTGTAACCCGGGACACTATAGGGTCGATTATTCTTGAAAGAAAGTGATCCCATTCACGATTCTACAAGGATATCCAAGCGATTGTATTTTTCGTTGTTGTAATTTTAATAATTTAGTATTTGTAACTATTGTAATTTTTGATATTGTTGTATCCCGGTATTCTTTGTGTTACTATCATCACGTCCCTTCTGTCAATATATTCCATATTTAGTCACCTAAAACTGACGGTTCCGTACAACAATTTTTGGGGCTGTGGCACTTGGCCACTACTCGTATTTGCTAACTATATCTAACTAGTATTGTTTATTTCACTACGTGTTTTTAAGATGGCACCAGAGGTTCTGCAACCTGGAAGCGGATACAACTTTAAGTGAGCCTTCTCTTGAGTTTTGTTAAATGTATTGCTTTACCTAATTTAAGATGTCTTGATGCAATTAATAAGATGCTCTTCTATGTCACAAGATCTTGGTATTATCTTGTTTATTACTATTGCGTAATTTATGGCATTGGCACGTGGGATTTCTCAAGAGCACATTATCAACCTTTTGCTATCATAAGGTGTAAGTCACTTCGTTTAGTGACACAAATGTATGTATTATAACACGAAAAAGGATTTCATTGCCTTGTTTGTCTTGCAAGATGCTCCTCACCCTCTCGGAAAAGAAGAAGATAACTAAAACTATAATTTTCGTGTGTATGCTATATTTTCTTTGTTACACGTCCTGAGTATCTGCTGTATCTCCCTGTACAGTTTACATCAATTGCAGTTTGGGTCCAGCATCCTATTTTTCTTACTTATGAGATGACTGACTGCAACATACGTCCTGTATGTAGTTCGACACTATTGAGTAATTGCTATTTACAATGTGGAACCTCTAGATGTTGTTTTTTATATCCTAAGGCAATGACTTGGTCAAAATGGTCACATCTCAAAGTCTCAGAGAGTTGTATCCAACCGAGATACTTCTTTCTAAGATAAAGTATTTGTTATGACTTGTTGAATTGGTAAGAATGAAACGAAGGTAATTAAAATCAAAACCACTCATTATAGAGTGGGGAACAAGGAGGGTAAAAGTGTTTTAGTGTGGGTTATTGATGGTGAAAGATTTTCAATTGTTGTTTAAACTTTTCGAGAGTTTTATGTGGGAGTTTTCGAGCAGTCTTTATATTGATGAACCTCAAAAGCTAACAAAAGAATCGAAAGGTATACTTGTATCTTTTCAAGTGTAAAAAAATCCACACTTATCTTTCTTGCATTCTATTGTGAATAGTCAATCTATTGAGTATTTTAGGCACATTTATGATGAATATCAAAGCGTGGACTATTTTACATGTTCTCAAACTTCTTGTGTTTATTTAATGTGTGTAGGGTTGACATATGGTCCTTCGGTATAACTGCATTGGAGTTGGCTCATGGCCATGCACCATTCTCAAAGTACCCTCCGATGAAGTTTTCAAACAACTTTTGCTCTTAACTGCATATAACGGACAATTGATTTAACCTATTGATATATAGCTTTTATTTGCAGGTTCTTCTAATGACAATACAAAATGCTCCCCCAGGTCTTGACTATGACCGGGACAAAAAATTCTCTAAGGTTAATTGTTCAATACTGTTTTTAAGCTTCATTTCCCTTGGGTGTAATTTTGCTTATTTTACCAGCTACTTCAATTTTATGTGTTTTTTTATAATGATTCTTCTGGATTGTTTTTAAGATAAACAGTATCCTTGTTCTCATTCATTTATTATTTCTTTTGTTGATATTATAAATCTTTATTTATAATTATTGTTTACATTTTATTTTATAACTTTTTTTGTCTGAAGGTGTATGACTTTCTATTCTTTCACTTTATATCTTTTTGGGATTTAGTTTTATTGTTGTTTGTTTGTTACTGAAACTTGCTTATATATTGATTAGTCATGTTAGTTGTTCATTCTGACTGTAATATTTTTATGTTTCTGATTCAAACAATCTACTCCTCTCATCCTAACAAAGCTTACATGGGGTGTTTCACAACTTTTAAGAAAGATGGTAAAAAGTAAGGTATTAATTATTGGCATCCAAATTAAAGTGAGTAAAAATTAATGACATTTTGTGTAAATAGATGAAGGATATAAGGATTATACGGTAAAGTGTTTTATCAAAAAAAGAATATAAAATTTTGATTGGATGGTCCTTTTAAGTGTAAAACTTTGTTTGGATGGAAGGAAGTGAATTTTTTATCGTTTAAATGTCTTTTATTAAACTATTTAATTATTTGGCCCTCATTTGAAACTATTTCTCCCCAATGGTTCCACGTCATTCTTTTTTTTTTTTAATTTCAAAATTCAAGCCGCTACTTGAAGTAGCGACTGGCCCTGAGCACATGAAACAGAACACAATAGCTGCAAAGTGGAATACGGGAAGGAAGGCTGCCGCTAGTTGAACTAGCGGCTCCCCTGGTGATATAAAAAAAAATACCGACCAAACTCTCCATTTCTACCCAATTCATCCTCCCCGAAAAAAACCCCCAAAATCAGCCCTAACCCTAACCACGAAAAATCCGAAAATTCACCATTCTACTCTGCAAAATCTTAATTATCACTTCCGATTGAACTTATATTCATCCTACTTTACTTAAGGTACTAATTTATTTAGTTTAAATTATTAAATTACTCTCTATGAAATTTAATCTAGATTTACTTATTTGGTTTGTTTAGTCAACTAGTTTAGTGTTGTTGAATTAGCTTGTTATTAAGTAACTTGTTGATTTTCGATTATTAATCGATTTTTTAGTTTAATTAGTTGTTTTATAATTTGGTGTGTGATGGAATTGAGATAAATAATTAGGTTTTTGTAATTTTTCATTGATTTTGTAGCATAAGGGGTGTGATGGAGATAAATAACTATCCCTTAACATGTTGGTGGAATGGTGAAATTGTTGTAGATGGTGAGAATGTAGTATACAAAAATGGTTGTGAGACTTTCATTATCGTCAATAGCAATATGACCTTTGTTGAGCTTAAAAGAGAAATTTACGAGGCTTTAGAGGTTGATAGCACTACATTTGAGCTAAATGTGAGGATGAAATTTCCAAGTGTGAGAGGTTACAAAGTGATGTTGTTGAATAATGATCGTAGTTTGAGGGCTTTGTGGGCCTCTGTGTGTCAATCGAAAGCCGCTTCAATGAATTTATTTATTGAATTAAAACCAATCTCATTGTCAAATGAAATAGGCCAACCATCTTTAACCCCTCCTAATCTTTCTTTCACGAACATGATTAGTCAAGTTGAGGATCCTAATTGGTGTGTCTCGTTGGAGACTAATAATGTTGACGAAGCGGCTTTAGATTGTAATGTTGAGGGAGATGAGCTTGAATTGAATGTGGAAGAGGAAGATGAAATGTTGTTCGGAGATGAGGATGAGGATGATGATAACAGTGTAGATCTTGTCTCTATTACCTGTAGACACCCGCATTTTGCCTGCTAGTGTCTATAGCAGTTCCCGACAAACACCCGATGATGATCGGACGCAAACGTGACTTAGTATGCTCGGATTTGGGCCCGAAATCAATGATATCTAACATGGACTTTTAGCGGAGTAATAATCTCACAAAACAGACCACAAATTCAGGCCCAGTGGGTCGTTCCGAGCAAAATGAGACTAATTTGGGCCAAAACCGGCACCAAAAATGATTCTCGTCTTTTAGCGACCAGGTCAAAACCCGGCCAAGACAAACCCGACACAAAGAGCGACCGGGTGCGTTCCCAAAACATGCACCAGGTTCACAAATCTATCCAAATCGCTCACGAATCAGCCAAAATTAGCCAAATCAATCATAATCAATTAAGCATAAATCAAGGGCAATCACGCCCAAAATAGCCCGGCCTAATTGATCCACTCGGTCGAGTGGATTGGCCACTCGGTCGAGTGGAGCGTCAAAAACCGGACCAGATTCATTCCTGAAGGCACTCGACCGAGTGTACTAGGGCACTCGATCGAGTGACCCTAGGACGGGGTAAAGCCTATAAATACCCCTTCAAACCCATTGCATTGAAGAGGGATTGAACTAATGCAAAATTACCCTAAGCTTCTACTCTAACCTATCTATACTCTCTACACTACAAGCCTTAGCAACCCTAAGCCCTATACACAAAAAACCGAGTCCCTTGTCCCTCGATAAACCGACAACACACACACACACCATAACTTGCATACATCCTCGATACTCCATAGTCCCGTCACTATTTGCGAGCCCATTTCCGAGGTCCTTACTAAGCATGTATGTTGAGGGTGTCCCAAACCCCGTTTCTATCTTTGTTATTTACGCTTATGTTTTTGTATCGTTTATTTTGTACTTTTACTAGTATCGTAGTCCTAACATCTAACACTCTAACATCTAACACTCTAACATTTTACTTTTTCTTGCATACTAACTTTTACATTTTCGTTGCTAACATTATAATCATACCGCGTATTTATATATATTATTACCAAATTCTTCGGTTTCGGATGCGTTTGACTACAATTGTCGCCTAAAGTCCGTCTAGTCCCTTTACGAGCAACGACGGTGGTGGAGCCCTTTCGAGGAGCCCCGCCCCAATGTACTCAAGGGCGTGACGTGATCGCGACTAATCGTAGTTGAACGTATTCGATCCCATTTTTATTAGTGCGGAACCCATTGACACGAAAACCGACATCACATAACCCGAAAGGGTTAGTTCCGATGTCGTGACGTAGAGGGAAGCATTTCGTTACTAATTCAAATTTTCTAACACAAACGTTTCATAAAATCCCGACAACGGTATTATAATCGTACATGTACACGATTATAGTACCGGAGGTTGAGTTAAATTCAAATCATGCGATATTTGTATTTAACTCGACCGACCGTCGTTTTCAACCCCAAAAATGAAACGAGTTAACACTCGTACAGGGACTACTCGACCGAGTGCATAGGCCACTCGATCGAGTAGTGTCCACAAAACCAGGCAGACTACTTCCCAAGGGTACACTCGACCGAGTCAGGTCATGACTCGACCGAGTGGATCCTGTAGCCCAGAAAACCGAGAGCTTGGGTGCAACATTTAAGCCTCGTCTTTTTTTTTACGACTCTTAGTCGACACGTGTAAAGCCAATCACGTGAACTCATTTTCTAAAACTCACGTTTATCGTGGCAAACCGAATTAAATCTAAATTCGTCAATATTTTGATTCAATTTGGCCAACCTTCAAATTTAAGACACATAAATCACGAGTCACAACTCGTACAGGTGCCACTCGACCGAGTACACCTGCTACTCGATCGAGTAGCACCCCAAACCGTGGGCAGAAGCTCCTTTTAGGACGCACTCGACCGAGTCAGGCCATGACTCGACCGAGTGAGTCCTGTAGCCCCATAACCGAGGGCCTTGACATACCTTTCAAGCCTCGCCTTTCTTTTATCGACATTAGTCATCACGTGTAAAGACTATCACGTGACTAACCTATTTCCAAAACCATGCACAACACGACACGTAGAACGACTTTGACCACCTTTGACGTGATGAGTCGGGACAAGACTACGGGATATGGGATCGGGCTAGCAATATGCCACAGTCTCATGTTTCCGTCCTTCGCTTAGTACACAATACAATGTGTATTTAATCGGGGTTAGTCCATCTACGCATTTCGCGGTCTAGCTTACATACGGGTCCGTCCATATCTTTGTATCGCGTTATTTTTATTACTTCTACGTAATGTTGTATTGTGAATTCCGGGTTGTATTTCCGCCCGTGTAACTTGTACGTTTTTATTTTACTTTCGAGCTTTGTTTATTTACTTGCTTTTACGCTTTATAAACGAACCTCGCATGCTAAACCACTTTGACCAAAAATAAGATGCATTAAATGACGTAGTTCACAAACTATTAATATGCTTAGCCCGAAAACGCTGTTTGCATATCATTTAATCGTTTTACTAGCGCGCTCACACGAACACGAACGATGTCTTAGTAGAGGCCGCCATGTGCGGGCGGGGTTGGGTGTCCTTAGTGGGCTTCCCAACACGTACCCTCACCCCTTACTCAGAACCTTTGGTTTCCGGATGCCCGAAACCCTTGGCGCACGAGAGTCATTCTATACACGAAAGCCGGTTTATACGGAATCGGTATTGCAATGCAAAGGGACGAGCCCAATAAACTCTGAAATCGAAGTGGGCTTACTTTGTCTATAGCCCATGACGACATAGAGTGGGCTCGTATGGTTCCGAATAACCACAAAATTCGGTGGCGACTCCATTTTGACTTAAATTTCGAACCCGAGAACAATCTCACCACGAGATTCATTCGCCTACCCAAACCCGCGCGTGGCCGCGTCGGGGTGGACCTACGTCATGTCCACAATTTGGCGACTCCGCTGGGGAAATACCTGATGTACTACATGGCATCGGGGTTCCTAGGGTGAGACTCGAAGAGAAATCGTTCGAATATTAGTGTGTGCGCATTAGTTTAATGGTTCATGCATAACCCAAATTTTGCCCGGGCCGGTTACTTGTGACCGACGTCCCACTATACCACGGTGCATTCCTACATGGGTGCACTAAAGACTTCGATGGCGGAACTCACCGGGGTTTTACGGCAGGTTCTAGTTCAAAATTGGCTAGGAAGTCCGTCCCGTTTCGTGAGAATGCGATCGTTGTTGGTATAGACCCTATTGTGACTGACCGAGACTTAGTGTAAAGCATACATAAGCGTGTTATAATGCTTGTTTGACTACGTGCTACTTGGTTTCCGTGTCATTTTTCAAAAAACCGTCATTTCAAAAAATGCATCTTTCCAAAAACACCCAAATTTTGAAAAAACCCGAAATGCTGTCCGTTTCGGGACCCGTCTTTTCAAAATATCCAATTTTCAAAACTCGGAATGCCGCCGAAATTTAGGATCAACTGATTTGACTCAAATTATCCTTTTTTCTCTAGTCGGCATGCTGCCCATTTTAATTCGTGAATTTCCAACACCGTCTCGATTTTCTGAATTTTTCAAAATTCTAATCTTGGTTTTCGGAATGCCGTTTTTTTTAAAAGCTCCCGGAATTTCTTCCGCTCATTCAATATTCAAATTTCAAACATCCAACTATCCTAGTAAACCCTCCTTATTGTAGGACCTACCGTAATTCGTGTGTCGGGTCTTTTCGTAATACGTCGAAGGTCTATAGCGTCGAAACTCCGCTGATCTTATATCACGAGTTTCCCCCCTTTCCCGAGTCCGCCTTATCAGTCAAGGCACGACCGACCCGCGTAGGGCATACCCCTACAAAGGAAAGTCCATCCATACACTCGAGTCAAAAGTCTGGGGAAAAGTCTCACGTGGACCTTCCTTCGAACAGGACTAGGCCCACAAAGCCAAAATCCTAAGGAAGTTATACCACCTATCGAGTCACCCGTCTAGATGTCTTTCTCGAGTCTCTAGTCTCCTCTCCTAGTGCTGCTCGGGATGTACTTTTCCTTTCCTTTTCCGAGATCTGGGTTCAGTTTCTGATTACGCGGTGTTCTTACAGACAGGCCACCGGCAACCAGACACGCTCGAAGGATGGCTACTTTGAACAGTCTGCAAACTGCTTTAGACGCCATGGTCGCGAAGCAGACCGACATCGAGGCCCAACTGACCGAAATGAGGGCTGGCCAGGTGGCCATTGTTGCTCGCCTAGCTACGGTGGAGCAAGGGACCCCTAATGTCGGGACTACTGGGCCCATAACTGAACTGGTCAGCGCAGTGCGCCGGCTAGAAGAACAAGTCCATTTGACTGGGAGTAACAATATCCACCGGGAGAATAGCCGAGAGTACTCCACGGTGAGTGACAAGCTGCCTGCAAACCTGAACCTCACAGGTTTGCCCATGTTCGAGGGAACTGAGGACCCGTTACTACATGTACGGGCCTTCAAGGAATTCATGGCCATCAAGGGAGTGGACTCATCCATGTTCAAAAACCTTTTTGATGCATCCCTTGAGAAGCACCCACGGGCCTGGTACTATAGGCTAGACCCGAAAAAATACCCTACATGGGATGATGTGGCTACCGAGTTCGCTCGGAACTATGCTGACAACACCGAGATCCAAACCACAATGCGATCTCTGGAGGTCATGGCCCAAGAGCCAAAAGAAGGTTTCACTAAATACCTTCAACGCTGGAGGGCCGAGAGCGTGAAGTTGGTCGATAAGCCCAACGAGAAGACCTTAGTGGAGGCTTTTGTCAAGAACCTCCTCCCTTCCTACCGGGTTCACCTCCGGTACGCAGTCATACCCAATTTCACCACCCTTACTGAAATGGGTATGAGGATCGAAGATGACCTAAGACTAGAAAGCCTCACCAAGGCTACTAGCAAAGGATACCAAGGGGCCTCTTCATCCACCACTAAGCCCCAGGCTGCAACCCGCAGCATCTTTGACGCGGTCAATCTACTAGATGCCCCGTCCAAGAAGAACACCCCACCTCGGGTTTTCACTGATATAGGTACTACCTATACTTATGCCTTACAAAGGCTATCCTCCAAAGGCCTAATCCAACCGATAGGCCCAACTCCTGAAGTTCCGGTCGAGCGACGCTCCAAGAACTACAATGCCCAGGCCTACTGCCAATACCACCGAGGCAATGGGCACGATACCGAGAAGTGTTGGAAGCTAAAACACTTGATCCAGGACCTGATTGAAAGCGGAAAAATCCCGCTACCCGGTGATAAGCCCAGCAACAAGGAGAACCCTTTCAGCTCCCATGCCATTTTTGCCGGGGAGGTGATCGACTGCTCTCACCTTATCTCCCCCTACGTCCCGCAAGTGAACGGGATCTGGTTTGACGACGAAGATGATATCTACCTCGCTAAAGGGGAAGCCGTTCCCATCACCCTTGAACAGATTCGAGAGGTCAAAACTCGAGTCCTAGCCAGCAACAACCTTGGTCGTCCCTACTTAGCCACAATCACTAGGGACACCCCTACCCCGACAACCATCACCGATCCACTCGGGATGGAAGTCGCCCCTGAAGAGCCGACCGCTGAAACAGCCGTCGTGAGACAATTGAAGAGAACCCGAGTTGACCTCACTATATGGCAACTCCTTGTTAGCTCTCAAGAACATCGAGAGGCACTTACAAAGGCTCTCGATCAAGTCAAGATCGACTCTCTGGCTACACCCGCTGAAATGGTAGCCACGGTCCTACCCCACCTAAAGGGTAAGACCAAAGTAGGAGGCCCAATGATCACATTTTCCGAAGCCGATCTACCGCCATTCGGGACCTCCCACAACCTAGCCCTTTACATCACGGTGATTTGCCGGGGGAAGTACCTCCCGATGACCCTAGTTGACGACGGGTCGGCCGTGAATGTCCTTCCTCTAAGGACCGCCAAAGCCCTCGGCATTACCGAGGCTGACTATATCCCGACTGCTCAAACCATCCAAGCCTTTGATGGGAGCCCAAAGTCGGTAGCTGGGGCCATAAAACTGACCATCATCACGGGCCCAGTAGAAAAGGAGCTTGAATTCCAGGTGATTGATGTCACCTCCTCATTCAACCTACTCTTAGGAAGGCCGTGGATTCACGCGGTGAAAGCTGTATCCTCCACCCTCCACCGCAAGATCAAGATGCCTCTACTCGACGGTATTATTACTCTAGAGGCGACCCCAATGACCGTGGCTAGCTGTAACGCCACGGGCCGCACAGACCTCTGGGGGTTCGACTTTGTGGGGATGATCGAGGAAGAGTACCTTTTCAGGCCTTACTTCACCACGAGCATTGACACGATGCTCCAGAACCTAGGGTGCCTTCCGGGGGCTACCTCTCGACCCGACCTTCCAGCTGGGAAGATCATCGAGGTCCTTAAGGACGAAGACTCTCACTTCGGCCTTGGCTATGCCCTCACTCCGGACAACGTTGTCCGAGCAGGAATTGAAAAAGCCTGCAACATTATGAAGGGTACCTACTTGAGCCCTTATAGCCCACGGTTGTCTGACTACTTTGTCACACCCGTATTCGGGGCTGTCCAGGTTGGACTATACCAACCCAATGCAACGCACCTCGGGACCCACTTGGCCCGGGATTGCAACTACATCCCAGATGAGGTGTTCACCCTCACCCAGTCCGACGGAGCGGACGATATCGAGCCCGCGCTGAGGCTACTCTTCGGGGAAGACACCGTAGCCCCGACTCCAAAGGAAGACCTGGTCAACCTGATTCTCCGCAGCAACAGGTTTGACCCGACCAAGCTGATCTCGGATGTTGGCTCCGAGACGGGAAAAAGGGCCTGGAGGAAGACTGTCAAGTGGACTGACAGTCAAGGAAGGATCTACAAGCTGGTCGCCGGAGAGGGAGACATGCCTGAGTCTGAGTCCGAGTCTGAGTCGGAGTCTGAGTCAGAGTCTGAGGTCGAGTCTAGAGAAGTCGGTGCTAGAGTCACTCCTGTAACCCCCCTCCCTTCTATCATTCCTGCTGCTAGCACCTCGGGGTCTGTCCCGAGTGCTTTACCAATTCCGCCTCTGACAAATGATCAGATGGCTGCTCTCTTTGAGCTGTTTTCCAAATTTTCAATTAATAATAACAACTGTTCTGCTTACGACTTGTCTCTTTTAAATCCTGTTTTCAAAAATGATTTATGCTATGACATTGAGAAATCCGACGAACAGGTACCCTTACCTCCACATCTGATCGAGCAACTAGAGCAAAGGGAATCCCGGAATCCGGTAATTGAAGAGACCGAATCCATAAACGTGGGAACAACCTTAGAGCCTCAGATACTTAAGATAGGGTTATCCTTAGATCCCGAGGAGAAACAACAGTTCATAAACCTCCTCCAAGAGTTCAAAGATGTCTTCGCGTGGTCCTACAAGGACATGCCGGGGATAGACCGGGAAATAGCCGAGCACCACATACCTATCAAAGATGGGTGCAAACCGGTCAAACAGAAGCTTCGTCGAATGAGGCCCGAGTGGTCTCTCAAAGTAAAAGAAGAAGTCGACAAACAATTCAAAGCCGGCTTCATACAAGTGTCCGAATATCCGGACTGGGTTGCAAACATCGTGCCAGTTCCTAAAAAGGACGGTAAGGTGCGGGTATGCGTAGACTTTCGGGATCTTAACAAAGCAAGCCCGAAGGATGATTTTCCGTTACCACACATCGACATACTGGTGGATAACACGGCCGATCATGCCCTTCTGTCATTCATGGACGGGTATGCCGGGTATAATCAAATCAAGATGGCGGAAGAAGATATGAATAAGACTACCTTCACTACACCTTGGGGTACTTACTGCTACACCGTCATGCCATTTGGTCTCATTAATGCCGGGGCTACATACCAAAGGACCGCTACCACCTTACTACACGACATGATGCATAAAGAGGTAGAGGTCTATGTAGACGACATGATCGTCAAATCCAAAGAACGGGACGGTCACATCACCGCCCTAAGAAAATTCTTCACCCGACTGCGCAAATACAACATGAGGCTAAACCCTCAGAAATGCAGTTTTGGGGTAACGTCAGGCAAATTACTGGGTCATATCGTTAGCCAACGAGGTATCGAAGTCGACCCAGCTAAAATCAAAGCCATTACCGAGATGCAAGCTCCTAAAACCGAAAAAGAAATAAGGGGATTTCTCGGGAAAGTCCAGTACATTAGTCGATTCATCTCCAAGCTAACCATGGTGTGTGAACCAATTTTCAAGAAACTGAAAATAGGGGAACGAGTACTATGGGATGACAAATGCCAAGCTGCTTTCGACAAAATCAAGGAAATTCTGTCTGCTCCGCCAGTTTTGATGCCACCTCAACCCGGTTTGCCTCTATCGTTATACCTAACAACGACCGAGACAGCCATGGGGGCTATGCTGGCTCAGACAGTTGACTCCGAAGAGCGAGCCATCTACTACATCAGTAAGAAGTTTTTAGAGTATGAGTGCAAATATACCATGCTCGAAAAGACGTGTTTGGCTCTAGTCTGGGCCACTAAAAAGCTCCGACATTATATGCTCAGCTATGAGGTCCATGTGCTATCCAGGATGGACCCGATCAAATACCTCTTCGAGAAACCCATCCTCAACGGCCGGATTTCAAGATGGACTCTAATGTTGGCAGAGTTCGACCTAAAATTTGTACCTTTAAAAGCTATTAAGGGGCGAATAGTAGCAGAATTCCTCGCCGACAGCCCGGTAACCGAGGAAGGACACACCGACACCTGGTCCTTCCCCGATGAAGATATCTTCCATACCGATGCCGAAACATGGGATTTATACTTCGACGGAGCATCTAATTTTCGAGGGTTCGGAGTCGGGGTCCTCCTAATTTCACCAAGAGGAGAGCATACTCCCGTCTCCATCAAACTGGACTTTGACGTCACTAACAATGCAGCAGAATACGAAGCATGCATTTATGGGCTACAAGCCGCCGCCAACCTAGGGATCACAAATCTCCGGGTACATGGCGACTCATCCTTGGTCATTAACCAAGCACTTCAAAAATGGAAGACTCGGAATGCCAATCTCGTGGCCTACCAGGCACGAGTAAGGGATCTCGAGAAACAATTATAAAAGGTAGAATACATATACCTGCCTCGGGAAGAAAATCAGTTTGCAGATGCACTCTCAAAATTAGCATCTTTACTGAACATTCCCGACCATGTGACCAGTATGCCAATTTGCGTCGAAAGACGGTCCGAGCCGGCGTACGTCTATGACATCGAAGACATCGAGATAACCGATCCCGAACCATGGTACCAAGCCGTGTTAACATACCTGACCAGCGGAGAGTATCCCCCCGGGACGGAAAACCGAGCCAAGAAAGCCTTACGGAGGCTAGCCACCCAGTTCATCCGTACTGATGACGGGCAACTGTACAAAAAGACGGCACAGGGGGCTCTTCTCCTTTGTGTTGACAAATATAAGGCCAAGAAAGTAATGGCCGAAGTACATGATGGCGAAAACGGTCCACACATGAATGCTCACATGCTGGTCCGAAAAATCATGAGGCTCGGGTATTACTGGAACACCATGGAGGCCGACTGCCAGGTATATGTCAAACACTGCCATAACTGTCAAATCTTTGGCAATGTGCAACATATGCGGCCATCTCTGCTCTATACCATGACGTCACCTTGGCCGTTCTCGACATGGGGTATCGACATAATCGGGAAAGTAAATCCCTCCGGTACTGGTGGACATTGCTTCATTCTGGTGGCTATCGACTATTTCACCAAGTGGGTCGAAGCTGAATCATATCGCATCCTCAACGCTAAGCATGTCGCCAAATTTATCCAAAACAAGATAATATGCCGGTATGGAATCCCGCATGAATTTATCAGTGATCATGGAACCCATTTCCAAGCTGAGACCGCGGCCCTGCTGGCCAAATATAAAATTCAGAGGCACACATCCTCGCCCTACCGTCCCCAAACCAATGGAGCGGTAGAGGCAGCCAATAAAACGATTGTCACCATACTCAAAAAGATGGCTGATAATTATCGGGACTGGCCCGACAAAATACCTTTTGCCCTATGGGGGTACCGGACGTCAATTCGCACCGCAACCGGAGCGACACCATACTACCTAACCTACGGGATGGAGGCAGTCCAACCAGTGGAGCTAGAGGTACCGTCCCTCAGAATCCTACTAGAAAGTCAAGTACCCGAAGCTGACTGGGTTCGAGCACGGTACGATTCGTTGGTTCTACTAGACGAACGACGGTCCCGCGCTCTCAATAACATCCAAATTTACCAAAAAAGGATCCAACGGGCCTTCAACAAGCGAGTAAGGCCCAGGAACATTAAAGAAGGGGATCTAGTCCTTAAGTCTGTTCGAGCCTTGCTACCAGTGGACCCAAGGGGAAAATTCAAACCCAACTGGGCTGGGCCGTATCTGGTGAAGAAAATCCTATCAGGGGGAGCAGTAATGCTGACGGACCTGGACGGGAATGAATTTGTCAACCCAACCAACCTGGACCAGCTGAAGCGTTACTACCCTTAGCCATTTCTCAATGTCATTAGCAATTTTTATCAAAATCATTTATTTTACAAAAAGCAAGTCAATGAGCTAGAATTATTTATTCTACTGTCGCAAAACATCTTGAACCAATAGTCTTGGTGTAATTCGAGATTGCAATTTCCTAGGCCTGAACTACGTTTGGTTTGATTCTGCTAATTGCGGATACGTAGGCAGCCCCTCAAAAGGGCACAACCAATGCAATCGAGAAAAGACAGGAACGGTTTTAATAATAAACTTCCTTTTATTTATCACAAAAAAGAAAATCCCAAAAAGCTTGAGAAAATTACAAGTGCAGGAATTCAAAAAAGAAAACTACAAAAAAAAAGCACACGACAAAAAATAATAATAATATTTAAATAATAAAAACTAAGGACTCGGTATCTAGGGCATCTTGCCCTTCCCCTTGTCCTTGGCCTCCTTGGCCGTCCACTGACGACGACGCGGAGGAGAGCGTTCCCGAATCACCACAGGAACCTCTTTAGCTCGGACTCGCTTCTTGGAACTTGAGTCCTCATCCACCTCGATTGGCCCAAGTCGAGCCCTTACGGGCTCGGGGAGCCGGTCACGCGGGCCTAGTCGGTCCCGGGCCGCCAGCCTTGGCCCAAGTCGCCGCTCCAAGTCAGTCTGGGGGCTTTGCCGCCCCCGCGTGCCACTAGCACCGGCATCTTTAGCTCGAGTCTTAGTATGTGACTTAAGACCCGACTTTAATCGGACTAAGGTAGCAGGGGTATCTCCCTCATCGTAGAATCCCCTATTGTCCTTTACCGTCTCCCGACGGACCAGTTCGAAGGCCTCATCGACCTTCAGAGCTTTGCAAGCCTCCTCGGACTCCTCAGAAGTCCATTTCTCGTAGGCTCGAGAAACCCAAGCAGATTGGCAAGGGTTGGGAATAGTCCATATAGGACGGGTGAACCACCTCTGCAACCAGGTGTCGCACATAGCGTCCGTTAGTTGGAGCGAGACGCTAATGATGGCTTCAGTCTCAGGAATGCGCTGAGACGAACCGAACTGCCTCAGAATGCGGACCGGGTAGATGTGAACTGTCCAGTCAAGGGACAGGATCACGAGATAACGAGCTTGGTCCCTCTTGGCCAATCCCGTCAGCTTGGAAAGGAACCACCAAGCAACCGTCCACCTAATCAACGGGCCACCATGGAACACCAATTCCTCATCCCAGTAAGCTCGATTTATATGGTGATTCGAACTTATCTTGCGCCCCCTGGAACTGAGTTGGTTGTTACGGTAGTTTGGAACGCTCGGAGGAGGCTCTATGATCGACAAGCGCTCCGACAACCAAACCTGCAGACGTGTACACGCAACTCATGAGTAACGGAATGGTTCGCTACAGCCCACTCGATCGAGTACACCCTCTGACTCGATCGAGTGAGGCTCTCTAAGACAACCAGAAGCTCGTCAGGTATGGCACTCGACCGAGTACACCCTCTGACTCGATCGAGTAAGACTCGCTAAAACAAACAGAAGCCTATCAGGTATGACACTCGATCGAGTGCACCCTCTGACTCGATCGAGTAAGCCCTTCACAGGCCGGCAGAAGCACTTTGCAGACGCCACTCGATCGAGTGGTAGGTCCACTCGATCAAGTGACTTACGGACTTCAAGAAACCACGAAACAAAAAAATCGCGCGAACCAAAATTGAAAAAATCGAAAGACGTTTACCTGCAGAATAAGGATACTCCCCGTCAGTTGCCGGGTCGGGTCAAGTCGCCTAGCATCCAGACCCATGATGAGTTCTCCCGTGACTAGCCAAGCAGGGCTGTGACCAGTCTCCATCTGGTCAACCACTCCAATCAGTCTAATCTGGCCCACGCACGAGTCAGCATCCATCAACCCCTCGAAGACGTAGCGGTGCAGCATGCAAAACGCGAAGGCCCTACGCCGGTGAGAAGGCGTAGCCCTTACATCCTGGCTATTCATGAACTTGTCAGCCAAGTCGAAAAGGGAGACAGTATCTCCCCGCACCATTCGATCTGTCTCAGCATGAGACAGACCCAAGAAATCCCTCAGTCTCCTCCTCGGGTCCGGGAAGAACGGAGGAATGGCAGGGCGAGCAACAGGGCTCCAACCGCCAATGGCTGCGATCTCCTCGGGAAGAGGGCATATCTCTCCCCGCGGGAACGCGAAGACGTGATGGGTAGTGTCCCAAAGCGCCAAACAAGCATCCAGAAAATGCACATCAGGCTCCAGACGCCTAAGAGGAAATAGGCTGGTAATCCCCATTTGGGTCAGCTGAATCCTGTCGTCATCCCGAAAGTGTTGGGACCAGGCAAAAGGCATTGAAGTGAGATGCTCGATACCCATGGCAGGAACTTGATTTCTTAAAAGACTGAGAGATTTTTTTTTAGAGAAGAGAAGGGTTCTGATTTGAGGTGCAGAAAGCTGAAGCAGGAAACCTGTATTTATAATATGGAAGCCTGGCAGTAACCTGACTAACCCTGCCTCTTCAGCATATTGGGCCCCAACATGTGCAGGCCTGACTTCAACCCAGAATAGGAATCTAGTTATCCTGAGCTTTCCTAAATTCTTTCTAAAAAAAAATTCCTTCTTCGAAAATTTCAACTTTTTTCAAAATCCGATGCTTTCTTCCCCAACACGAGTCAGTGTTTTGCCTATATGTTACATACAAGTTGTTATGTGCCAGAATACAGGTACACTCCAGACTTCAAAAGCAAGTCCCCGCGCAGCTCCTTTACTCCCCAGCGTGAGTCGGTGTTCTCCTGGAACGCTACATCCAAAATGTGATGTATCAGCATACGGGTACTCCTACACCTCCAAGCACAAGTTTTATTCCCCAACGAAGTCAACTCTCCCCCGGTATGCTACATCCAAGGCATAATGTGTCGGCATACGGGTACACCTACGCCCCAAAAGGCAAGTTTTACTCCCCACGGAGCATCATCATCAGGTCAGGCACGACTCAAGGCTTCAAAAGCAAGCCCGTACGACTCACATATTTCCCCAGCGGAACGCCCGAGACGGCATTTTCCCCGAAATGGTACAGGATAGGCCCACATATAGGCACGCCTAGGACTTATGCAACAAGTCTGACTCCCCGCGGAGCTATCATCGGCAGGACAGGTATGACCCTCTGCTTATGGCTGGCGAGCCCTTCACGCAAGTCTACTGGACTATAAACGACCCGACCGGAAGGCTGCCAGGTCGTAATCTGCGATTGGCCTGGTGGCTACTCTGACTTTCGCCTTGTCCAAGCCTCAGTCAGAGTGGGGGCTCTGTAGACACCCGCATTTTGCCTGCTAGTGTCTATAGCAGTTCCCGACAAACACCCGATGATGATCGGACGCAAACGTGACTTAGTATGCTCGGATTTGGGCCCGAAATCAATGATATCTAACATGGACTTTTAGCGGAGTAATAATCTCACAAAACAGACCTCAAATTCAGGCCCAGTGGGTCGTTCCGAGCAAAATGAGACTAATTTGGGCCAAAACCGGCACCAAAAATGATTCCCGTCTTTTAGCGACCAGGTCAAAACCCGGCCAAGACAAACCCGACACAAAGAGCGACCGGGTGCGTTCCCAAAACATGCACCAGGTTCACAAATCTATCCAAATCGCTCACGAATCAGCCAAAATTAGCCAAATCAATCATAATCAATTAAGCATAAATCAAGGGCAATCACGCCCAAAATAGCCCGGCCTAATTGATCCACTCAGTCGAGTGGATTGGCCACTCGGTCGAGTGGAGCGTCAAAAACCGGACCAGATTCATTCCTGAAGGCACTCGACCGAGTGTACTAGGGCACTCGATCGAGTGACCCTAGGACGGGGTAAAGCCTATAAATACCCCTTCAAACCCATTGCATTGAAGAGGGATTGAACTAATGCAAAATTACCCTAAGCTTCTACTCTAACCTATCTATACTCTCTACACTACAAGCCTTAGCAACCCTAAGCCCTATACACAAAAAACCGAGTCCCTTGTCCCTCGATAAACCGACAACACACACACACACCATAACTTGCATACATCCTCGATACTCCATAGTCCCGTCACTATTTGCGAGCCCATTTCTGAGGTCCTTACTAAGCATGTATGTTGAGGGTGTCCCAAACCCCGTTTCTATCTTTGTTATTTATGCTTATGTTTTTGTATCGTTTATTTTGTACTTTTACTAGTATCGTAGTCCTAACATCTAACACTCTAACATCTAACACTCTAACATTTTACTTTTTCTTGCATACTAACTTTTACATTTTCGTTGCTAACATTATAATCATACCGCGTATTTATATATAGTATTACCAAATTCTTCGGTTTCGGATGCGTTTGACTACAATTGTCGCCTAAAGTCCGTCTAGTCCCTTTACGAGCAACGACGGTGGTGGAGCCCTTTCGAGGAGCCCCGCCCCAATGTACTCAAGGGCGTGACGTGATCACGACTAATCGTAGTTGAACGTATTCGATCCCATTTTTATTAGTGCGGAACCCATTGACACGAAAGCCGACATCACATAACCCGAAAGGGTTAGTTCCGATGTCGTGACGTAGAGGGAAGCATTTCGTTACTAATTCAAATTTTCTAACACAAACGTTTCATAAAATCCCGACAACGGTATTATAATCGTACATGTACACGATTATAGTACCGGAGGTTGAGTTAAATTCAAATCATGCGATATTTGTATTTAACTCGACCGACCGTCGTTTTCAACCCCAAAAATGAAACGAGTTAACACTCGTACAGGGACTACTCGACCGAGTGCATAGGCCACTCGATCGAGTAGTGTCCACAAAACCAGGCAGACTACTTCCCAAGGGTACACTCGACCGAGTCAGGTCATGACTCGACCGAGTGGATCCTGTAGCCCAGAAAACCGAGAGCTTGGGTGCAACATTTAAGCCTCGTCTTTTTTTTTACGACTCTTAGTCGACACGTGTAAAGCCAATCACGTGAACTCATTTTCTAAAACTCACGTTTATCGTGGCAAACCGAATTAAATCTAAATTCGTCAATATTTTGATTCAATTTGGCCAACCTTCAAATTTAAGACACATAAATCACGAGTCACAACTCGTACAGGTGCCACTCGACCGAGTACACCTGCTACTCGATCGAGTAGCACCCCAAACCGTGGGCAGAAGCTCCTTTTAGGACGCACTCGACCGAGTCAGGCCATGACTCGACCGAGTGAGTCCTGTAGCCCCATAACCGAGGGCCTTGACATACCTTTCAAGCCTCGCCTTTCTTTTATCGACATTAGTCATCACGTGTAAAGACTATCACGTGACTAACCTATTTCCAAAACCATGCACAACACGACACGTAGAACGACTTTGACCACCTTTGACGTGATGAGTCGGGACAAGACTACGGGATATGGGATCGGGCTAGCAATACGCCACAGTCTCATGTTTCCGTCCTTCGCTTAGTACACAATACAATGTGTATTTAATCGGGGTTAGTCCATCTACGCATTTCGCGGTCTAGCTTACATACGGGTCCGTCCATATCTTTGTATCGCGTTATTTTTATTACTTCTACGTAATGTTGTATTGTGAATTCCGGGTTGTATTTCCGCCCGTGTAACTTGTACGTTTTTATTTTACTTTCGAGCTTTGTTTATTTACTTGCTTTTACGCTTTATAAACGAACCTCGCATGCTAAACCACTTTGACCAAAAATAAGATGCATTAAATGACGTAGTTCACAAACTATTAATATGCTTAGCTCGAAAACGCTGTTTGCATATCATTTAATCGTTTTACTAGCGCGCTCACACGAACACGAACGATGTCTTAGTAGAGGCCGCCATGTGCGGGCGGGGTTGGGTGTCCTTAGTGGGCTTCCCAACACGTACCCTCACCCCTTACTCAGAACCTTTGGTTTCCGGATGCCCGAAACCCTTGGCGCACGAGAGTCATTCTATACACGAAAGCCGGTTTATACGGAATCGGTATTGCAATGCAAAGGGACGAGCCCAATAAACTCTGAAATCGAAGTGGGCTTACTTTGTCTATAGCCCATGACGACATAGAGTGGGCTCGTATGGTTCCGAATAACCACAAAATTCGGTGGCGACTCCATTTTGACTTAAATTTCGAACCCGAGAACAATCTCACCACGAGATTCATTCGCCTACCCAAACCCGCGCGTGGCCGCGTCGGGGTGGACCTACGTCATGTCCACATTACCGCTCCTAATACTCAATTTACTACGCTTCATCCACTAGATGAAGAATATGTAAACAATTGGTATACATCAAGTGTGGTTCCTTTTGAGAGTGATGGTGAGTTTATGGTGGGTCAAGAATTTGCAAATAAAGTAATCTTAGGACGAAATGTGATATCCTATAATATTCGAAGAAACCAAATTTGTAAAACAACTGAATCAAAGCCTTACACCGTGACATACAAATGCGGTAGAAAACCAATTGCTTGTAGTTGGTATTTAAGAGCGAGTCAAAAGGATGATGCTTCGGAGTTTTTTACTATTGTCAAATACAAAGGCCCTCATGAACCATGTTGTGTTAATTCTAAACCTTCTATGGATCACCCTAACCTAAAAAGAGACTTTATTAGTAGTACTATAGAACCTCTTTTGAAAGCCGATTGGGGGGTAAGAGTGAGTGTGTTGATAGCGGCAATTAGAAAAGAATTCAATTACACCATCTCTTATGCAAAAGCTTGGGGTGTGAAACAAAAAGCTATTGCCAATCTTTATGGAGATTGGGAGCTATCCTATCAATTTCTTCCCCGTTACTTGGAGGCTTTGAAAGCGGTAAATCCGGGTACACAAGTTCGTTTTGTTAATAGGTCAACCAATCACATGAATATTGAAAAATTGGATCGTGTGTTTTGGTCATTTGGTCCATCGATTAAGGGTTTTTCACATTGTAGACCAATTATCACTATAGATGGAACTCATTTATATGGGAAGTATCCAGGTGTTATGTTAATTGCTATGGGTGTTGATGCAAACGAACAATTGTTTCCTTTAGCATTTGCAATTGTGGAATCCGAGAATTATGAGAATTGGAGTTGGTTTATGGGTTGTATCAGGGACTTGGTAACAAGTCGTGAAGGTTTATGTGTAATATCTGATCGACATAAGGGCATCCTAAAAACAATTAATGAGGTGGGTAGTGGTTGAGAGGAGCCACATGCGTATCATAGATGGTGTATCCGACATCATGCATCCAATATTAACAAATATTGGAATGATCCATATTTGAAAAAAACATTTACGATAACGGCTATGGAACATGAAACTTTGAAATTTGATAAAGGCATGGAGACGATTGGCCTTATAAATCCGGGTGTGAAGGATTTGTTGGAGAAGATTCCTTTAAGCAAATGGTGTCTCGCACATGACGGTGGTAAAAGATATGGTCTTAAAACCACTAATATGTGCGAGTGTTTTAATGGTGTTTTGAAAGGAGTACGATTTCTACCTATCCAATCACTTGTTAAGGCAACTTTCATGAGAGTCAACAAATATTTTGTCGAAAGGCGTGAAAATGCAAGAAATAGAATCTCTAGTGGTTTGAAATGGGGAGAGAAGATGACATCAAAACTAGAGATGCTTGATGAGATAGCCGCTCACCATGACGTTTTTGAGTACGATCGTTATGTGGGTAAATACGAGGTGCGTACAACTGAAGGTCGCCAAACTCGTAGTTTCATTTTGAATTTAACTATGCATACATGTACGTGTAATGAGTGGCAAAACCTACACTATCCATGCTCTCATCTTATGGCGGTTTGTCGGACATATTCTATTGATTCAGATCAATATGTCGATCCTTGCTATTCTTCTGAAAAATACTTTTTATCATATAAAGCAAGCTTTAACCCCGTGCCAGACGAGAGTTGGTATTTAAGAGTACTCAATTTTACGGGATTCATAAGTTATCGTATGTCGCACTTCATCCTGATTTAATAACTGCTTTAGTTGAGAGGTGGCGACAAGAAACACATACCTTTCATTTACCCTTCGGAGAGGTGGGGTTGGCATTAGAAGATGTCAAAGTTTTGCTAGGATTAAGGATCGGTGGGGATCCGATAACGGGTAAAGCTGATCATCCATATCGGGAACTATTGCATCATTACTTAGGCGTTCTCCCACCTCCAGAAGCGTTTAAAGGTAACTCTTTAAAGTTGACTTGGTTAGCGGAAGCATTCCAAGATTTTCCCATAGAGTACACCGAACAACAATTGCATTATTATGTTAGAGCTTACCTCTTATACCTTTTCGGAACCATTCTCTTTCCTGATAAAAGTGGCAACCGAGTACCACTTCTTTACTTACCCCTCTTATCCGATTTAACTACTATTGATAGTTACAGTTGGGGGAGTGCAGTTCTAGCTTTTTTGTATCGAAACATGTGTCTAGCTAGTAAAAAAGGAGCTCAAGAGATTGGTGGGTGCTTACTCCTACTACAACTTTGGTGTTGGGAACGAATAACCATTGGTAGGCCAACAAGGACTATACCAATTGTACAACCAGAATCGGGAGGTTTTTATCCGATTGCATCTCAGATGGAGCTTGAAGTTGACCCATTGGGATGTAAGTGGCTTAATGTTAAGCGCACATACCTTGATCATCAACCGGGTTTAGTATCATATAGACAAGCATTTGATTTCATGACGGAGTCAATGTTTACTTGGCAACCCTATACGATGTACGTGCTTAGCCATCTCCCAGAGAGATGTAGTGAAGATATGGAGGAGTGGCGTGTTATTGCTCCTTTGATATTTTATGATGTGGTGGAGTTTCACTTACCGTATAGATTTGTCCGACAATTCGGTTTTCATCCTAAAGTGCCGCCTGATTGTGATACTAAAATGAGTTTACATGAATTCAACCGTACGGCCAAACAGAAGGATTATGCAACTAAGCATGCGCAGTACATTGTAATGTGGACGAATCTGAAGCACGATCCAATTCCCGATGGTGATCCTTACAGAGGAGTTATTGATAGTAACGACGAGTATATGGTTTGGTATAAGAAGCGCACTCATCTTTTTATAAGCCCTCACTCTAGTCAAGCGACGGAGCATTATGAAGAACGCCACAACTATTATCCTGTCACTGCCGACTACCACTACCTTGTAAGTATCTTATAAGCAATATTTCTTTCCTATGACCTTATTTATTTGTGCTTTAAGCGTGTTAATGTTAGTGACACCTTACCTATTTTCGTAGGCTCAAGCAAATGTCTTCAATTATAGACAAGCTGCCGCCATGCTAGCTAGAACACCAAACAGAGACGTAGAAGATGAGAAAATATTGAAGGCAATGCAAACGATGTCTCTTCAAGCTTTGCAAAATACTGGGCGAGGACATCTAATCTTACCCGATGCCCCTCATGATGTCTTTGAAGAACCGGAACAAACTCCACGATATGACTTTCGTGAAAGAAGACCTAGTCAACTCACACAAGAAGACACTCCGAGTAGTTCGTCTTCACAAGCAAGGCCGAAGAGGGGTCGTTCAAGAAGAAGATGAATGTTTATGTTACAGTTTGATGTTAGATGTTTGAATTAAGATGGATTTGGAGGAGGTGAAATGGTTGGTTTGGTATTATTGATGAAGATATTGTTCCAATGTTGCAAAAAAATTAATTTGGTTGGTTATGGTAATTTGTTTGTTTTATTTGGTTTTTTTAAGATGTTTGATTTGGTTATTGGAAGAGTTGTTTTGGCTATTGGTGAGGATTGAAACAAGAGAACATGTACTTGAATGACTGGTTATGTTTGTTAAATCGTGATGTGTTTTCTGGGTGATATTTGCAGGTTTTAGGGATGTATTGATTAAGTGGGGTAGTGGGCTGTAAACCAAATAGAGGGCGACATTTAACCAAGACGCTAGTTGAAGTAGCGGCCATTAGCACCACAAAGACAGCCGCTAGTTCAACTAGCGACAACCTTAATTGACAAATTTCCAAAACCTTAATTGACAAATTTCCAAAATCAGGCAGAAGCGTCTGATGTCTGTCATCAAATTTAGCCGCTTGTTCAAGTAGCGGCGCCCCTCACTCACAAATTTTCGAAATATTATCGAAGGTAGCCGCTACTTCAAGTAGCGGCCGGGATTCTGAAATTTAAAAAAGAAAAAAGAAAAAGGATAACGTGGAACCATTGGGGAGAAATAGTTTCAAATGAGCGCTAAATAATTAAATAGTTTAATAAAAAGCATTTAAACGATAAAAAATTCGAAGGAAGTACTTATTACAAATTTTGATTTTTTTTATTATTTCAAGAGTGGATTGTGTCATATTTCTGTTTTCTTTTGTCTACTCAGTACTATTTTTTTTTATGTGTTCACATGATATGCAATGATCTGTATTACTGATCAACCGTTTTGTTTTATGACTTGGTGTACATTGGGTCTAAGCTTTCTTATTATGAGATTCCTAAGTACATAATCTTCTAATTTTGTTTTCTTTCTAGTTGTTTGTAGGCATTTAAAGAAATGCATGGTTGCTATGTGTCTGGTGAAAGATCAATCAAAGCGGCCTACTGCGGAGAAGCTACTCAAATTCATTTTTCAAACAGGCCAAGCCCCCTGAGGTTTCTGTGAAGAAATTATATGCAGACTTGCCACCACTATGTGATCGTGTGAGAGCTGTGCAGGTTAGTCGTGACCCTTGTGATATATCTTCTGGCCTTAGTTTTTCTTTTGGCATGAGAATTTATCTGTAATACCTAATTATGCAGCTAAATGATGCCGCTCAGCTTGCTCTTAAGAGAATGCCGACGGCGGAAGAGGAGGCTATATCACAGGTATGGTATTTGTTTTTCTGTTTTATCTAAATTGATGAAACTCTGCTGAGCATCTTCATCTAGTGTTCTCATCTCTTAAGGGTCTCACATTTCGTTATTAGTAATTACTTCCTCCATTCCAGTTATTTCTATACATTTGTTGAATATACGTGAGTTATATTTTAATCAAATGTATAATATTGATTGGAATGGACTATGGAGGGCGTATTTAGTAAAAGAAATGCATCTTCGGGGGGTATGATTGAATTTATATGTATTCCCTTGTTCCAGAGTGAATACAAGAGAGGTGTTAGTGCCTGGAACTTTGATATTGAGGACTTAAAGACACAGGCTTCTTTGGTGAGTGTGATTCTATCTTCATCATTTTTCAAATATATCTTTAATCAGCTTCATTAACTGCTCCACCATCTACCTATTGGAGATATTTAGGTAACTGTATATTCTGCAAATACTAGGTTACGACTTTGTATGATCAGCCTACCGTTCTCTGCTCATGTATTTGTACTTGATGTTTTATTAATACAATTATTCATTCAAGCATATTAATCTCACATGGTATCAGAGACTATATTGCTTCGATCCCCAACCCTAAAAACATCCCTTTTCCGTCACCATGACAGGTGCCGCAACAATTTTCCCAAATCCCAATGATGCTACTACTCCCTTTATTGCCATCGAACTTGCTGGCATCGAGAAACTTACTCCTCTAACTTATAGAGGATGGTCCAAAACCCTTTCTGATCTTCTTTTTGGCTTTGATCTCATCAAATACTTAGATGAGACTTATCCTTGTCCTCCACAGACTGTCACATCCACAGATGAAAAACCCGTAACTACCACAAATCCGGCCTACGGTACATGGATGCGACAAGATTCTTTGTTACGTGCTGCTCTCAGAGGGTCTGTTAGTGCTGATATCGCCTCCCTCCTTAACTCCTACACGACCTCGGTGGAAATTTGGACCTATCTTCGCACCACTTACGCTAATCCGTCTCGAGGGCATATAATGCAGATTAAGGATCGTCTTAAAACTATTGTCAAGGACGACCTTTCTGCCACCGAGTATATGCAATCGATTCGGGCGAGCGTGGATGAATTAGCTCAACTCGGGAAGGCTTTGGATGATGAAGATATTGTTGCAATTGTTCTCCAAGGACTCGACCCTGCCAAGTAACGCTCGCTTATTGACACTGTGAAGCATCGGGACACCACCATTTCCTTCGAAGCCTTACATGAACGTCTCATACAATACGACCTATCTCTAAAACATACCTCTCCCATCACCAACATCCATGCCCCAGCCTCGGCACATGCTGTGTACAACAAGCATAACAATCGTCCCCAGGCCTCTCGGCCATCTCCCGAACCCGGTCTCCTGCCTACCCCCTCTGACTCTATCCTCACACTCTTTAAGGGTAAATGCCAAAGGTGTCACACTCAAGGACACTATCTTCGCAATTGCGCTATTTTTAAGGCTAGCTACCCCAATATTACTGTCCCGCCCCGCCCCTCCAACCGAACTAACCCCCCTCGTGCGAACATAATTTCTGCCCCTACCCTGCTCCTTGGATAATTGACAGTGGTGCGACGCATCACATGACCTACAAAACTTAGCCCTTCATGCCCCGTATGACGGTACCGATGATCTTCTAGTGGGTGATGGCTCTCCCCTTCACATCGCTAATATTGGTTCTTTCTCCCTTTCTATTACTCCTAATGCTTCTCTCAAATTTAATAAAGTTCTTCACGCCCCCTTTATTTCAAAAAATATTATCTCCGTCTCCTAATTTTGTTTCGATAATGATGATATTGCTAACTTTTCTCGTGATTTTTGTGTCTTACAGGACCGACTAACGGGACGGGAGCTTTTGCGGGGACACCTTAAATCTGGCTTATACGAGTGGCTGATTCCGAGTAATCCACCTACGGTCTACACTGCTTCCGCGAATTCCTCGTCTCTTTGGCACCATAGGCTCGGTCATCCCTCGTCCCCTATTATAAGTGTTATATTTAAGTTAGCTAATTTAAGCTTATCTAATAAATTCACGCATTGTAATACTTGTTCGACTCATAAGAGTCATAAACTACCTTTCGCTACTAATACTCTAAATTCTAATAAACCGCTTGAATTACTTTATTCCAATGTTTGGACCTCACCCCTTCACTCCGTTGACGGGTTTAAATATTACGTTGTCTTCGTTGACCACTTTACTAGGTACACTTGGATTTACCCTCTTAAACATAAATCTGACACCTTCGCTATTTTTAATCGTTTTCGCGCTCTTGTTGAATTTTTTTTAATCTTCCTATCGTTCAAATTTTTTCTGACAATGGAGGCGAATACCTCAAACTTACCCCGTCAATCACTATCGACGGAATGACACACCTCACCTCACCTCCTCACACACCTGAACACAACGGTCTTGTCGAACGACGTCATCGTCACATCGTTGAGACTAGTCTAGCTCTTCTCACTCATGCTCACATGCCCACCACTTATTGGTCCTACGCATTCACCACGGCGGTGTACCTAATTAATCGCATGCCGACTCGTAATCTTAACAATCTCTCCCCCTTTAGCAAACTTTTTGGACATAGTCCAAATTACATAAAGCTTCGTAGCTTTGGGTGTCTATGCTACCCATGGCTCTGTCCCTAAACCAAGCATAAACTTAAACCTAAGTCAAAATCGTGTGTCTTTATAGGCTACTCACCCACCCAAAGTGCCTATCATTGTCTCGACCTCACCACTAAACGCATATACACGTCTCGACATGTACAATTTGTCGAAGACTCCTACCCCTTCTTGTCTTTAACGCCTGTCCCTACTTCCCTTCCTACCTCCGCGTCGGACTGGTGTAGTGTTACTCTTACCGTCCTCCCTCAGCCAACCACTCCCTTGATCGACCCCCACCCCCACTTAAAGTCTACGCACGCAGACCAAGACCCCTACAGGCTGACATTACAGCCGCCTCATCTACTACGACTCCTCCTGTCACTACGGATGAGTCGAACCCAACTGGATCAACTAATTCCCTTCCTGACCTAACCGTACCTCTCCCTAACCCTTCTTCTCGTCCCACGACATGGCTCATGAATAAAATTCGTGTTCCAAATCCTAAGTATGCTGCCCTAGCCCACACTAACCCGGCTAAATCGGCCCCTGTCACGCTGAAGGCTGCTCTCGCCTACCCTAACTGGCGTTCCGCCATGAATGCAGAATATTCTGCTTTACTTGCCAATAATACTTGGACCCTAGTACCTGCTCTTCCCTCTTACAATGTCATAGGTTGTCGATGGGTCTTTCGAATTAAATACAACCCCGATAACACCATTAATAAATATAAGGCTCGTCTTGTTGCCAAAGGATTTCCCCAAAGACCAGGGGTAGATTACTCGGAAACTTTCAGTCCCGTAGTCAAGCCCGTCACAGTTTGGCTTATTCTCGCCCTTGCTCTCTCCCGTGGTTGGTCCCTCCGACAACTTGACATCAACAATGCTTTCCTCCAAGATACACTCACTGAAACTGTTTTCATGGCTCAACCACCCGGTTTCATTGACTCCACCTCTCCTAATCATGTGTGTCGTCTAACTCGGGCTATCTATGGCCTTAAACAAGCCCCTAGAGCCTGGTATACCGAACTTAAAAATTATCTCGTCTCATAGGGATTTAAACAGTCTCAATCTTATCCTTCTCTTTTTCTTTACCACCATGCTATTTCACCTATCTATCTTCTTGTTTATGTAGATGACATCATAGTCACCGGTCCTCCCTCCTCGACTGTCTCATCCTTTCTCACTGCCTTTTCCCGTCATTTCTCGCTAAAAGATCTCGGTTTTCCGTCATACTTTTTGGGTTGTGAAGTTACTCCCACTCCCTCTGGTCTTCAACTAACTCAAAGCAAATACATACATGACATCCTAACTCGCTCCTTTATGCTAGATTGCAAACCTGCAACTACACCTATGGCTGCCTAACCACCTCTCCTCCACTCCACGGGTTCATCCATTGCCCATCCCACTGAATATCGTGCCCTAATAGGCAGTCTTCAGTACTTGTCCCTAACTCGTCCCGATATTGCTTTCAGTGTCAATAGGTTGGCTCAATTTATGCAGGATCCTCAGGAGTCTCATTGGTTGGCGTTGAAGCGACTGCTTCGTTATCTTAAAGGCACTCTTGAGGTTGGTATTAGTTTATTCCGTTCTTCTTCTTTGTCACTTCATGCGTTCTGTGATGCAGATTGGGCAGATGACAAAACCAATTACATTTCTACTACTGGCTCTACTACTGGCTTCATTATTTATCTTGGACGGAATCCGATTTCATGGTCCTCACGTAAGCAACAAACGGTTGCTATGTCGACCACTGAGGCCGAGTTCCGGGCTGTTGCAACTGCCACCATGGAGCTTACGTGGGTCAAATCTCTGCTCGTCGAACTTCAATTCACTGTTACGTCTCCTCCAGTTATATACTGCGACAACCTTGGTGCAACTAACTACGCTGCTAATCCGATATTTCAGTCCAAAATGAAACATGTTGCCTTTTCTTTCTACTTTGTCAGGGAGCATGTTCATAATAATCGCTTACGAGTTCAGCACATTGATGCGACTGATCAACTAGCTGATGCTCCAACTGAACCCCTTCCCAGGCTTGATCTTGAACCTCTTCTTCGCAAGATCGATCTCTCCTTAGGGTCGGTCCTCCTTGAGGGAGCATATTGGAGATAAAGATACAAGATAATTTATAGTATATATTTTCCTTAATTGTAGATTTATATATGTCAGTATTTGGGTAACTGTATATTCTGCAAATACTAGGTTACGGCTTTGTATATTACTGATCGTTATTGATCTCGTCACCCTGAAGTGACCCAAATGTTAGTTTATTACTGATCGTTATTCTATTTTTTTTGAAAATAACATGACCGAAAATTACATGAATTTGAAATGACACGGCTGATCCAAAAGTTGACCTAATTTACATCTACCCAACCGATTGACTCGTTTACGAGGTCTCATAATTCTTAGTAATTAACCTATTTAGGCTTTGACATAGGAGCCCTATTTTGGACTATCAATATGAACTCTGACAGAATACTCAATGTATCGTCACAGATTCACAAGTCTACTATAGTAGTTACTCTCATTAGTGAATTAGTACCATTATTTGTTTTAGGGTTATTTAACAGGAATAATATCAACTTTTGGTGGTATTCCATTGATAAAACCAACTTTAATTAATACGGGAATAAAACCATTTATGGGACATATTATACACGAATGAAATTCCCTCTTAAATGACCGGCTGTAGTCAGTTTTTGTGGGTCCCATATTATTAATTATCACATATCTTCATCTTCTTTGCCACAACAAACTCGATTTTCCTCTAAACTCACATCATGTCTGATAAATGAACCTTCATAATTAACAAAACTTCAAGGTCACAAGTCTTCATGGATCAACCTAAGTTTTTAATCAAATCAATTAAAAAGAACAATAATAGGACACTTAAACCCCTAAATTAAACCCAGAATAGAAAAACCCTATATTTGTAAAGAAACTAAGAAAAATCGATTTGGGAAAAATGAAAACAATACTCACCATTGACACTGCTGACGCAAAGGATTGAGGAATGAACTTCTTTAGAGCTATAACCCTTGAAAAAGAATTTTCGACAATATTAATGGTGATTTTCGACAAAGTTTGAGGAAAATAAACAAACAAAAGTTTCAAAAAAGTAATTATCTTCGACAAGAGATGAGAAGAAAATGAAGTGAAACGGAAGATAAATTGATGAAGAAGAAGATGAAGTGATGAAATGAATTGAGGAAGAAGATGAAGATGAAGTTTGAACTTAAAAAGTTGAAAATTAATGAAGTTAAATGTGTGAATTTACTTTATTGTCAGTCAGTAATAATTGTATTAGTGAAATATGACTGGAGTAAGCGGTGGCAGGTAATGATATTTCATTCGTGTATAATATGCATGTCCCATACATTGTTTTATTCCCGTATTAATTAAAATTGGTTTTATTTATGGAATATCACCCAAAGTTGGTATTATTCCTGTTAAATAACCCTTTGTTTTAAAGGAAAATGCATAATCTACTGGAAGTTAATTTCCGCTTTAAGATAGTATGAAACGCAATATGAAAACTCATTTTATAGACACTTTGTACATGATAGTTATAAAAATTGTTGATTGCGTGAACTGGTAAGAGGTGGACGAAAATTGTTGACGAAGTTAGGACAGTTGGAGTCGGGATCATCAAAATTACAAAATGGTCAAGAAATCAAATCGGTCGTACTAAATTGAATCTTGACTGGCCGCCGATGTTTCTTGATGCGTCCGCCTGTTACCATATCATCATCCAAGAAAAATCTTCCATTCTACTCCGTATGCTACTTCAATAACGAATTCTACTTGGACTTTTGCACTTGTTTATCCACCTCAGGCTCATTATATAACCGCCCACTCCTGCGACTTTGCACGTAACTTGTTAATCAACATATATTATTATTATTAATCAAAAAAAGTAATCAACTAATTCCATCCTTAAACATACATAATCTCTCCAATGGATTTGCTATTAGTATTGTACTCCCTTATAATCCTCTTAGTTTCATACACACTAACAAAGCCCCTAATCGACAAATTACGTAACCTTCCACCCACCCCATTCCCGACCCTGCCCTTCATAGGCCACCTCTACCTGCTCAAGTCCTCCGACTCCAGCCCCATCCATAAAACCCTATCTCGGATCTCATCCCGGTACGGCCCAATCGTCCTCCTCCACCTGGGCTCCCGCCCCACCATCCTAGTCTCCTCCGCCTCTGCCGCCCAAGACTGCCTCCACCACAACGACGTCGTCTTCGCCACCCGGCCCCGCCTCGCCGGGGCCAAAATCCTGGCCTACGACTCCACGAACATGCTGTGGGCCCCGTACGGCCCACTGTGGCGGGCCCACCGCAGGATGGCCTCCACCGAGATCCTGTCGAACCACCGGATCAACCTGCTGGCCCACATCCGAGCCGACGAGGTGGGCCGCCTGCTCAAGGGCATTTTCGTCACGCGGGTGGTGGACGTGAAGACAGCGCTGGTGGAGTTAACCAACAACGTTATGATGCGGACGATAGCCGGGAAGAGGATACACGGGGAGGAGGAAAGGTCGTCGGAGTTTTCGAGTCGGTTTAAGGCGATACTGAGTGAGCTGGTGAGCAGTGGAGGGGCGTTCACGGTGGTGGACTTTATGCCGTGGTTGAAGTGGGTTGGGGCGGAGAAGAGGGTGGAGAGGAAGTGGATGAAGATATTCGTGAAGCTTGATAAGTTTTTACAGGATTTGGTTGAGGAAACAGGGAGGGAAATGGAGAAGGAAGGGGTGAGTGGCGCAGAGGGGCAGAAGAGGAATTTGATACAGGTGTTGCTTGAGTTGAGGAAGACTGACCCTCATGGTTATGCTACTGATACCATCATCAAAGGCCTTGTTCAGGTATATTATTAATTAATAACTCTAATTACTCTAATCTACTATTTTTTGTTTTTACTAACGTCGCGATATTCATTCTAAAAAAATATATAATTCTTACTAACAAAATTCCTAAGTAAAATAAAAATAACACGATAATACATTCTTAATTAGCAAACTAGTATAGATCCCGCGCAATAATACGCGGTAATTTTAGAATTTTATATTCAGTGATTACTTGCAAATATCTAATCAATAACCTATTACTTTTCACATTTTTAATCTTTACATTTTGATTTAAGAAAATAATTTAAATTTCCAAAGATAACCGAGTAATCTCATTTAATGCATATGTCGAAAAGTGCTTGACTTGTCAGCAAGTTCAAGAATATATATGTTGTTACAACGCTAATGATAATATTTTATACTGTAACTTTTAGCTGATTATTTAATTTAAAGCTTTTATTATCACAAAAACAACGGTCTTGAAACGAAATACACCCCTTCTATTTTTAGATCAGTTAGAGATTTTATTAACAAATTAGAATATACGGAGTAACGTCATATCAAAATATTAGTTGATGGAAAAGAGTATTTCACTTATATTTTTAATCAAAATTTGAAAGTATTTTATATAATTTTAGCATTATCAAATAATTGTATATCTTTGCACCTGATTGATAGATTTAACATTAATATTTTTCTAGATAAGAATATACGTATCATAAATGTCTTTTTTTAATAGCCATACATAATTATTTTATTTATTGAAGAATTTTGTTTCAGATTTTACTGAAATTAAATACTTACTTGATTTGAATTTAGATAGTACTACCTCCGTTTTTAAATAATTGGCCATTTGGGTAATATATGTGAGGAATATTATAATGAGACGGGACAATCATTTAAAATCGGAGGGAGTATAATTTATAGGAATTTAATGGTATTCTTTTATTTCCATACTGACATAGATCCCATGGTTTTTTTAATAATAATTTTAGCATTAATATTCAATAACTAAAATTTAAATATTAATAATTTATTACAATCTGTGTTGATTATGATAGTATGTTATTAATATTAGTATCAGTATAATAGGGAGTATTAAATAAATAGGTTGATAATGAGAAAAAAAAACTTATTATTTTATTTAATATGATCGACTAAGTAGTCTTTAATTAAAATTAGCAAAATAATTTCTAAGTATATACTTGCAATTTTTTTAATTTTTTTTTAATTGGATGTAAACTAATTTGTATAAAAGATATTTTATAAATATGAGTTAATTGTTCATTTGTTTTCTTACTAATTTATTTCCATAATCAAACATTTAGCTTTTTGAAGAGAAAACTTTTAATATACTGATGACACATAAACCTCACCTATTCTCTTAGTAAAAGAGAGATGTAAACAACACGATATCGATTATTATTAGCGAAGAAGATCAAGGGCTATACCAGGGTGTAGCTGGCGAAGATCAATGACTGTGCCAAGGCATAGCCGTGAAGCTTCAACGACTGTGCCAGGGCATAGCCGTGAAGCTTCAACGGCTGTGTCTGGGCGTAGCCGTGAAAGTTTAACGGCTGTGCCTGGGCATAGCCGTGAAACTTCAACGCCTACGCTTGGGCATAGCCGTGAAACTTCAACACCTATGCCTAGGCATAGCCGTGAAAATGCAACACCTATACTTGGGCATAGCCGTGTATCTTCAATGACTGTCTTTCTTTTTCCGCGATAACCAATGAAGTTACAACCGCATACATAACAAGGAAAATTGAAACTAACGTCGTCAACGACGTCGTCTTCCGAATTGTTTTCGGTATACGACAAATTTAAATCAAAATGGAAATTGTTAACCGCGTTTGACATTTCGAACAATTGTCAACGAATAATGGAAAAATAAAAATATAAGCATTTCGATGTTATTCCGAGAATGATTAGGTTAAATTCAAATATAATAGTGTTGTTTTCGGGGTTTATAATTTCCTTAGGTTAAATAGTGGTAGGTTAAATAGTACTCCGTAGTATTTAAGTTAATTTAATTAGTAATTAAACAAAGGGCGATTCGGTCATTTATTATCAAATTCGCCGACGACGTTAAGTAAATCGCCGACGACGATGAGTAGTCCCCATTAGAAAGTAGTCATGTCAAATTTTGACCTGACTTATAAACCTATCCCATCTTTTTAGGATCAAGACCCTTAAACTTTGACCCACGATCCATGTGGTTCAAACCTGATATGATCCGTTAATTTACGATCAAAACCCGGTTTGACCCGCTGGTTTGATGATGTGTCATTAAAAATAATTAAAATAATTATTAAAAATTTATAATGTTAATATTGTAAATTACAAAAATAATTAAATATAATTTTCATACCATTTACTGATAAAATATCTATAAAATAATATGGGAGTAGTAATTTTTCCAATTTTTTAATTGTAAATATGGTTAAGTATTTTAATTTAATTACATTAACGACGTTAAATATGATTACTACTATTAAATAAATAACTGAATTTTTAATTGGTAAAAAGTAAGGCTTCGGAAATTATATATCTGCCGAAATAATACCTGGTACTTTGTATAACTTTTGATATGTTATTTGGTTATTATTATTTATTCATTTGCCTATTTTGTAACCTAATAGTTTTTTAAATATTATAATTACTCAAAATATTAGGGAATATAGTTATTAGAGATATTTTCTTCCTAAAATTATCTTGGTGAATTATTGGGCTCATATATTAAATAAAATTGTCATATGTCAAGATTCATTTAATTGGACTTCAAGTTGAAATGAAATTGTTTGATTAAAAGTCCACTTTCCATAATTATGAGGAGCATTTAGGCCGGAAAACTAAAAAGAATTTTTTGTCCCTTGGTTTTTGTTTTAGTGAATAGGGGATAATCTCATTTCTATTTATAAGACCATCATCCTGCCACATATCGAAAAGGTTCTAAGTCTAATACGAGTATATAGTTTAAATTTAAATACATGGACACGAAGATGTGTTAGTCTAAAATTATGTGTTTATTCTAGAATTTAAGAGTATGTATCTTGAACAATAGATGGTAGTTTCGAATCTCCTTATACAGAGTATTTTAATGCGAATAAATGGACTTCATTGAATCAAAAATAATAATTTAAATATAGGTATCCTTGCCATGATTGTAATACAGACAGAAAAAAAATGATATGTAACGCCGAATATCATGTAACTTAACTTAATACGGTTACTCGTTTAGATCCGTGTAAATACACTAGTTATATAAGGGCAATAACAATGGTGATAAGGTAGTATCAGGAGTTTCATATCATATAAGGAACTTCTAGCCATTGAACTAGAAAGTAAGGGGTCGTTTGGTTACTCATCCAATTACCGGGAAGTATAAGTTCCCAGGAAGTGCATTTTCAGGGAGTTGTTTGGTTGCCCACTTCCCGGGAATTGTCGCTTCCCGGGAATTCCCACTTCCTCCACAATGGGGGAAGTTACTCACCAAGCCCCCCTTGGTGTGTAGAACTTCCCGCATGAAGTCATTTCCCACATGGCAACCAAACAATATTTTTTAATTCCCATGAAATACAAATTCACGTGAATTTAATGTTCCCGGTAACTTCATCTTCCCATGGTGAACCAAATGAGCCCTTAGTTCCTTATATGAAATCGGTTTCTAAAGTAAGGATTCGGTTTCATATACGGAAAGGAGAGAAAAAAGGGAGCCACAATAAATATACGAAACTTTTATCAAGAAATAGAAAGTTTCATATATAGTTAGATGTGCTTTGGTGAGAATGAAAACATGTTATATGAAACTACATTCATTGCTATTGTCCTAAGGATGTTGTGGTCTATTAGTTGATGAGAACCAATATAAAGTTAGAATATCATCAACAAGACAACAATTTATATTATTTTTTTAAGAATCAATATTCAAACTTTAAATAGGTAGTACTCTCTCCGTTCCATTTGATTATTTAGATTTGTTTTTTGTGCATTATTCATGAAATCGTAAATGTAACTTCTACTCCATATATTAGATAAATGTGAGATCTTGTTTAAATTGTCTAATCGAGTACATTATAAATAGAATTATTTAATGGGAATAATATCAACTATGCTTGTATTTCTTAAATTAATCCAAACTATACGTGATTTCATTTTAATACGACCTACGCCTTCATTAGCCTCATTTTGCTATGGTTGACCGACTACCTGTTGAGCCTCTCTTATTCAACTCTTCCTCTAACTCTTGTTAATCTGATTCACATTTCGTGTTCATTTTCGGTCATTGATAAGAAAAATTAAGTTTTTTTCGAAAATTCATCTTCCATTTCATTTTTTCAATTAGTCTTATACTCCCTCCTAGTTGATTTTATCCTCCTTTTTTTTGCACAAAAATTAAGAAAAGAATAAAGAATTGATTAAAGTAAGAAAATGTGGAGTATAAAGTAAAAATATGGTGGGATTTGTGAGTAAAGGAAAGAATAAAAAATTAAAAGAAGAATAAAGAAATGATTAAAGTAGAATCCAAAAATGGAAAGAGAGAAGATTGTTGAACTAGTGCCAAAAAGAAAAGAGGGAAGATAAAAAAAGTAGGAGGGAGTGGAAGTTAAAAAAAAATATTTTTATTGTAATTTTGGCTTCCACGATGACTACAACGGACCTAATATATATATAACCCTAGAAAGTTAAAACAAGTCAATGTGACCGGTAATAGCAAGTCATAATTTCATACGTAAAAAAGCGAGATTAATGAATGCGTAGTTCATATTAAAATGAGATTACGTATAGTTTGGATTATTTTAAAAAGCACACGCATAGTTGGTATTATTCCTATGAAATAACCCTTATAAATATCAAATTTTTATAATTTTTAGAAATACGTAACTAAATATATAGACAAAGAAAAGTGCATTGAGAAGTGTTAAAATGTAAATGCAATGAATCAAATAAAAAGGAGTATGTTTTTAATAAAAGTACATAAATATATCATTGATATAACTTTTGTTTGGTAGGTCAATTTTATTTTTATTTTAAGCCCAAATGAAATTGAGATGTGGATGTTATTTTTGAATTTTTAATCAATACTTAATGTATTTTTTTTAATTATATTTTCTCATGGTTTTTTAATATTAGATATTACTATTGGCGGGAACTGAAACATCAGCTAGCACGATGGAATGGGCAATGGCACTTTTGATAAAGAATCCTCATGTTCATGAAAAAGCGAAAAAGGAAATCGACGATTATGTAGGCCACGATCGATTGATCGAGGAATCGGACCTTGGACATCTACCCTACTTACATTGCATAATAAACGAGACACTTAGAATGTACCCAGCGACTCCAATACTACCACCCCACGAGTCCACAGACGATTGTGTCGTGGGTGGTTACCAAATCCCGAAGGGGACAATGTTACAAGTGAACATATGGGCCATCCACAACGACCCTAAGGTTTGGGAGGAGCCCTCTGTATTTAAGCCGGAGAGATTTGAGGGTGTGACGGGTGATAGGATTGGGTTCAAGTTTATGCCTTTTGGGTCGGGAAGACGGTCTTGTCCTGGTGAACACCTAGCCACAAGGTTGATTGGGCTGACTCTGGCATCGTTGATACAATGTTTTGAGTTCGAGGCCCCTGAATTTGATATGAAAGAAGGCGTTGGACTTAGCATGAGGAAACTGAATTCTTTGAAAGCCACGTTTAGACCTCGCAATGATTTACCTCCTCAAATTAGAGGCCACACATGAATATAAATGTACTCGTATTTCTTTGTACGGAGTATTAAAGTTTGTGAAAGATATAATGTGTGAACTACGGAGTAAATAATGATGGAATTATGTACAGTATAATATACTTGCATTGGTGACTCAAAAAAAAAATTATATATACCCACACTTGCATTGGTATGTTTTGGGATTCAATAATTACGTAATGAGTTTGCTGATATATAGTTATATACTCCCTCCGACTCTTTATATAAATAATTGTAGCCAAATACACGAATAATAAGAAACTACTTAACGATGATTGAAGTACAAGTAGAGTAATACTTTGGGAAAAAGGAAATTGAATAAATTTAGGGAGTAAGAGTAAAAATGATATAGAGAGAATGGTAATGTATTACTCCGTAAATGAAAAGTGTTGGAATTGTAAGAAATCTAAAAATCATAATTGCATTAAAGAAAATAGTAAAACTACCTATATAAATTAAAATTTTCATTCACCTAAAACTACTCATATAAAAATCGGAGAATATATATATATATATATATATATATATATATATATATATATATATAGAAATTGCATCATGTGAGTCCTCACATCTTAAATGAGTCCGTCCCGCAAATCAGGACCGTTCGATTTGATCAGATCAACGATTTGAAAAGCACGCGGAGTACTTGTGCACATATGAGCAGTGTCACAGTAATAATGTCACAGTAATATGAAATCAAAGAATGTCACAGAAATAAGGAATTACAGTAGCAGTGTCACAGTAATAATGTCACAGTAGCAGTGTCACAGTAATAATGTCACAGTAATATGAAATCAAAGAATGTCACAGTAATATGGAATTACAGTAGCAATGTCACAGTAATAATGTCACAGTAGCAGTGTCACAGTAATAATGTCACAGTAGCAGTGTCACAGTAATATGAAATCAATGAATGTCACATCAATAAGGAATTACAGTAGCAGTGTCACAGTAACAGTAGCGGTGTTACAGTAACAGAAATATCACAGTAACAGTAGCTGTGTCACAGTAATAATGTCACAGTAATATGAAATCAAAGAATGTCACAGTAATAAGGAATTACAGTAGCAGTGTCACAGTAATAATGTCACAGTAGCAGTGTCACAGTAATAATGTCACAGTAATATGAAATCAAAGAATGTCACAGTAATAATGTCACAGTAGCAGTGTCACAGTAATAATGTCACAGTACCAGTGTCACAGTAACATGAAATCAATGATTGTCACATCAATAAGGAATTATAGTAGCAGTGTCACAGTAATAATGTCACAGTAGCAGTGTCACAGTAATAATGTCACAGTAATATGAAATCAAAGAGTTATGATGTTTGTGTATGCAAAGGCCTTGTTACTCTTCCTTAATGACGTGGTCCAATCTCAGCCATTCAATCTTGTTTGATTGTGTGGTCCAGATTGAAAGGACGGACTCATCTAAAGATGAAGACTCACCGGATCCTCACTCTCTCTCTCTCTCTCTCTCTCTCTCTATATATATATATATATATATATATATATAGAGGGAGGATCAAGGAAGTTAATAACTCCCTAACTCTCCCTTAGTGTTAATCCCACCCATCCATTAAGATTAATATGGACGGTGGATGGATGGGTTTAGATTAATAAAAAAAAAGGACGCTGCGGAACCGACAAGCTGCGGACACCCATCACCCATCAATAGTCAATAGCCCCCTCAACCTATCCCCAATTAATTTCCCTCCTCTCTATTCTCCCGCCCAACCCATTGCACTTCCCCATTCACCAGCTCTCAATCACTCAACGCTCTCTTCCTCTCTCTAAAAAAAATCCATCTCCTTCTCCATCTCCATCTCCATTTCCGTAGGTTCTCCATCTCCAATAAGGTATGTTGAAAGTTCTATTTTCGACCTCCGATTTTCTTTTTATTCCATTTTCATGAACCCTAAAAACACCAACTCCCGCATGCATGAACCATACAAAATGATAAAAGAGCATTATTCCAACCCGATAACTCTGATTTTGAGTTAAAGTTGTTGTAGTTGTACAGTGGTTGTAGTTATAGAGTCGGAGATGAAGAATTTTTCCTTTAACAACTAATAATCACACAGTTTTTATTCTTGATTAATCGTTATTCCTCTAATTATAACCCTAAATTTGAGTTGTAGTTATAGAGCTAAAGATGAAGTCTTTATTTCTTTGTTGAAGTTCATGTTGAAGTTCCCATAGTCGTCATTGTAAGTATGCATCTGCCATCGATTAGATAGTTCTTTGTTGAAGTTTTGCATGCTTCCTTGTTGAGGTTTACGTTAAAGCAGTGTTATAGTCACAGACTTGGTGTTTGGGAAGAAATAAAACTAACATTTGAAGAGTCATACAGAGTTGGTTGTACAGTCATACAGAGTTGCTTGTACAGTCATACAGAGATTGTTGCTTGTACAGAATGATGCACAGTCGTACAGAGTTGGTTGTACAGTCATACACAGTCGCACTTGTTATGATGCAAAGTCACACGCTTTATATTGTATACTCATGCATTGTTGGTTGTATAGTCACCCGTTTTAGGCTGTATAGTCACACTCCTTATGTTGCAGAGTCGCTCTCTTTTTACTGTAGAATCACACCGTTGAAGCCGTATACTCAGTTGTAAAATCACACTCTTTACGCATGTGATTTTACAACTGAGTATACGGCTTCAACGATGTGATTCTACAGTAAAAAGAGAGCGACTCTGCAACATAAGGAGTATGACTATACAGCCTCAAACGGGTGACTATACAACCAACAATGCATGACTATACAATATAAAGCGTGTGACTTTGCATCATAACAAGTGCGACTGTGTAGATCCAAAGGTGTGATTGTACATCATTCTGCACAACCAACTCTGTATGACTGTACAACCAACTCTGTATGACTGTGCATCATTCTGTACAACCAACTCTGTACAACCGTATCACACTCTTTACGCATGTTGTTATTGCAGCAGAATGTCGGGTGCGAAGAAGAAAATTCAAAAGAAGACCAGTAAGAATAAGGCCGTGGCAGAGAATGTAATTGATGATACATTGGTTGTAGACCAAAATTTAGGTAAGAAGAAACATAAGAAGAAGAAGGCCGTTGTAAAGTCTGTTGAAGATACATCAGGGGACCACATTGTTGCCGAGACGAATGTGGTGGAGACAGAAATCGTTGACGAAGGCAGGCACAAGAAAAAAAAAGGGTGACTTTTGATTCACCGGTCGCCGACCAAAATTTGGGTAAGAAGAAACATAAAAAGAAGCATAAGAAGAAGAAGACTGTTGTGGAGTCTGTTGAAGATACATCAGGGGACCACATCGTTGCCGAGACGAATGTGATGGGGACAGAAATCGTTGACGAAGGCAGGCACAAGGAAAAAAAGAGGATGACTTTTGATTCACCGGTCGCCGATCTGGATGTGGGTGAGACAATAAGTGTTGAGGAAAGCAGGCCAAAGAAAAAGAGGAGAGTCAAATCTGATACAGTGGCCGACCCCACATACGTGAGTGTGTCTCGGAGGAAGAGGGGGGGGGGGGGACCGCAGAGAGGGTCAGCCAGATATTCACTGTAGGCCAAAGCGGTTGCACCAACTAATTGCGCAATTATCGGATGACCAGAAAGAGAGGGTGCGTGGTGTTGGCTTCGGCGGGCTCTTGGACCTGAGGATCGAATCGGTCCCCACTGACCATGCGCTTATGTTCCTACGTGCATTTTCTGACGGGTCCCATGTTTTTCGCGCCTCACGCCGGGAGGCATTCATGATGTCAAAGTACGACGTCCACGATTGCCTCCAGCTACCTTTAGGCCCTCATCCGGTGAAATTAATCTCAACACAAAATAAGAAAGGGGCAGACTCACCTGACGTGATCAGGTTAAACAGTACCTGGCGGAAGGGGTTCGATGTGGTTGACAGCAGCGGGCCAATAACATTAGGGAGGGTGCACGAAAAGTTAATGGCAACCAAAGCCGCTGACGACGACTTTGTCCGCAGGTTCGTGTTGTCATCATTCCTCGCGCCTACTACGAACAACTCACTGGACCTGAGTCTGCTGGCCGCAGTGGAGGACGTGGACTTGATCGGTGAACAGGACTGGTGTAGCTTTATCCTGCAGGATCTGGTGCGGGCTGGTAAGGGGACGCGTGACCCCAACAAAGTCGTCAACTACCTCCGGGGGTGCATCCCCATTCTGATGATTTCGTACTTCCAGCGCTACGATTTCCGTAGCGAGACTTGCAGATACGACATACCATTTATCGCACATTGGGATGCACGAAAAATAACCGATCGCCTTGCTGGGGAGCTGGAGACGGGATCCCTGGGAAATCAGCTGCGTTCGAAGGTGTCGTACCCACGTACATGTGGGAAACCAGGCAGCGAGTGCACCCCCGCTATAACGATGCCCTCTGACAAACAGAACTCTAGTCCAAAAAGAATAACGACAGGGGTGGAGAGAGGCGATCAATCGGAAGGCAACGCGGTTGACGTAAGTGATCTCCCAGCCACTCTATAGATCATCAATTTATTGTTCGTGAAACGATTTAATCTGAAAGTCTTGCCTATGTTTTAAAAAAAACTGATAGTCATGGTCGTTATGATCACACTCATCCTGATGTACAGTCACATACTATTAGCTGTATAGTCACACACTATTACTTGTATAGACACACGCATTATGTTATCCAGTCAGTACTATAACCTGCACAGTCACACGCTGTAAACTGTATAGTCACACACTTTATTCCTTACAGTCACACACTTAGATGCTTAGTCATAGTTACGCTTCCAGCCTCAACACCACTGAGCTTCGCACTAATGATTTGACTTCAACTGAATTATAGGACGACCGGCGTTTTTTCATGGAATTCCGAAGGTGTGCGCTAGCCTTTTGCGGTTTCTGTGAGCAGGCTGCCTCAAGAGTAAGAGAAATATCGATGAGGAACAATGCAGTTCCAAGTCAGGACACGTCCTCCCAACAATTCTGGGAAGATCCATCTGTCCTCCGGTATATCGATGAAGTCGTTGTGTTGGCCGGGCAGTTGAAGCAGACTACCCAGAACGCCCCCGTCGTTGAGGGCGAGCAGCAGCGCGATGCTGAAGCCTGCGGTCTGGTACGTCAAATTATGCAAGACTTGCGTGATTCTGGTTACGCGGATGAAGATATTGACAAATCAGGTTTCTACGTGGGAGATGATGATGGAACAGAGGGTTACGATGATGAGGGGACTTTTGATGGTGGCATCGTGACACCAGGTTTCTGTGAGGGGGAAGTTGAAGAGAATGATGCCGCTGTAGAAACCAACCAAGACTCCGCTGTGCAGGGTTCGGTGGACATGAGTCCGACCGTAGTGGTAGCTCTACGACAAGCAGGGTGGGGGACAACGGACGCACGGTCGGCTTTAGATGTAACACCAGCTCCGCCCGATGCGGCAGTCAGTTCTAGCCTTGAGAAGGACCTGCACAAAGCAGGCTGGGCTGTAGCGGACGCTGTTGCCACCACGCCCGCGACGGAAGAAATTGTCACGACCGATACTCAACAGACAGACGATGGTTCAGTGACCAGGACACACCCGGAGGCTAAACATCATCGGTACATCTTCCACTCCGACGTGGCATTTGAGTGCATGGACACGATTCCGGACAATTTGGGCTGCACGTTGGACTGTGGAAGAGTAATGAGGGGGCATCTTGTAATCTCTGGATTCATGTGCTCCAACATCGTCATCTTCTGGAATATCCTCAGCGTATGGAAAGACGTAATCGACTACGTCTTCGACCGGGGAACGCCACGTCCGTCAGGGTACGTACTTATTGTCCTGGTCATGTCGTTTTTTAAAATGCACGTGCTAATCGGGACTTCGTTTGTTCTGCAGCGAAATGCTGGTGGAGTACACAGCTTACGACTGTATCGCGAGGAGCGACATGCAGACGCTCGAGCCTGGCCTGGAGGTGATGAATAACGTCGTTGACTGCTGGTGTAGGCTGCTGAACCACCTGGTGCACGACAAAAAAGCATCAAGAGTAACCAGTAGATGTTCTCTCTTGGACATACGGTACGTTCAACCCCCAAATAAGGTGTATAATCGCACACAATTGGCTGTATAGTCACACACTGTTACCTGTATAGTCACACCCATTGTGTTGTCCAGTCACCGCTATAAACTGCACAGTCACACGCTACATGCTGTATAGTCACACATTTTACGCTGTACAGTCGCACTCATGTCAAACACAAACTGACTAAATGTCTTACCATCAATGCATGTGAGCAGGCCCCAGTGTTGTCATTGTGGAAGGAAGGAGGCAGGGGCAATAAATATGACCAGGAAATATTTTACGTGTGGGACGAGTGGATAAAAAACTAGTTTCTCCGACTTTGCTTTGGACTCGGACATGGTATTATCCTGGACATACTGTCTATTCGTAGTTGTTATCAACCCATAATCCTGACGCATTGTTTGCAGGTGTTTGTCCCGATCTTGACTGGTGACGAGGGTCACTACAGTTGCGCCTGCATCAACTTCAATTCTGGGCAAATAGAGTACCTCGACAACCAGTTGTACGATAAAGATTTTACAAAGTTGTCTTACTATGGCATTGCTCGGACAGCGGTCAGGCCCTTTTAATTTAATATTGAATCAATTATGTGACCGGAATGTGTCCAACAACTGATCCTGTTTGAACTTGTTTTGCAGGTTAATAAGATGGGGAGTTCATGGTACAACGAGGGATGGAGAAAGGTGAGAAGGTCCGTGCATTTAAATTGGTAAACGTTCCCTTATCATGGCAGGGAGTGGGGTACTCCGCCAATGACTGTGGAGTGTACTTGATGGTGCACATGATGCTGTACAACGGGTCCCCGTTCAACTACTCCTTGGGGACAATGGCGGCCATGAATATGTGCAGGGCGGAGATCACGGCGGCCCTTATACTGAGCGACGCGAACAAGATGAGGAACGCTGTTTTGCAGAAAGTGATTGAATTCGGAAAATACAAGGAATTGTTGGAATCTGCCCGTACGTTTGAAACCACTCCTGTGAAGGCAATCGCCAAGAAGCGTCTGAGCAAATCACCGAAAACACCTGGACCCCCCTCATATCAGTCCCAGAAGAAAGACAGTCGGCGATTAAGTCTTGGATACGGGGCTGTGGAGATGGGTTGGGTTGCTCCTTGAACCAGGGTGAACCTGCCCCGGACGCCATTGTCATGTCACTCGTATTTCGCCTGCGAGTGGGGCTGACGAGTGGGATGCTCAGCCTGCGAAAACACACCGCCGACTACTGCTTCCTCGACGATAATGGGTACGACGAAAAGTAAGTGACCGTCTTTTGTTCCTGATGCGTGTTTCATATTACACTTACTAACCGGTGTCAACAAATCCGCAGTGAACGCTTTGGGTCCTACGGCCCTCGTGCGCAGCTGACGAGGCGTGACATTCAATCGCTCTTCTCCGCCGGTGGCATGAGTGCCGCTGTGCTGGAGTGTTTGTCGCACCTAATGAACTGGTGCGAATCAGACGACAACCGGCGTGGGTTATCCTCCCCCGCGGACCCAACGATGGCGTGGTTCGGAATTCAACACGTGGTATGCCCCCATAACCTACTACCTATCACACTAAATAGTACAAATGATCCCCATTCACATTAAATAGTTAGAAATAATCACAAAGTTCACTTAGTACAGTCACACATGTTGTCATGTACATTCACATGCTATCAGTTGCACAGTCACACATATTGAGGTGCACAGTCACACATGTTGACATGTACAATCACATGCTATCAGTTACAATCACATGTTGATGTGTACAATCACTCTTGTCGAGGTGCACAATCACACTCTGCACGCTGCAAAGTCACGCAGCTTAGTCTGTACAATCACGTGCTATTAGTGCAAATGACCCCCATTAACATTAATAGTCAGACATCACTTTGCAGAGTCACTCTTGTTGACGTGCACAATCACGGAATATAAGTTGTACAGACACGCACATTATATAGTCAGACATCCTAGAATTTGAATTCACACTGTCATGTATAGTCACACTCTACACGCTGCAAAGTCACGCGGCTTAGCCTGTACAATCACACGCTTTAGTCTGTACAATCACACACTTTGCGATGTGCGGCCATACACATAATATATTCCATTCTCGCATCCTGTCACTGATGACAACTAATATTCGCCATCCGTTAGGACTCGCTGACCCGTATACTGGAACGACCCGGCTCAAGTACCCCTGCGGACGAAGACACTGACGGTCTGTACGAAGCGTGGGACAGATTCATACAAGACTGCGCCGGGACATTCGACTTGAACGCCGAACTGTTGTTTTTCCCGGTGCATACTATGGGGCACTACGCGTGCGTGTGCGTCAACTTTAGAGAAAGAACAATTGATATCCTCGATCACCAGACACATGCCCCAGGGTCGCATATGTTCCGGGTGTCCAGCGAGATAGTAAGTTGCACGCATATGCTTTATTTCACCACGTCAAAAATATTCTACTGCTTGGGTGCTGATGTTTACTATTACCTAATACTGCAACAGACGCAAGCATTGAGGGTCTACATGGACGAGAAAAGGCTGATTAAGGGCAGTCACCTGGCGGGTTTTGAGCATCGCCAAGTAAAATTGGAATGGCAGAGCGCCCGGAAGAACGATCCAGAGTCCGACATTTTCTGCTTGATGCACATGTGCCTGTACGAGGGTGCGCCGTTCACCCACACTGATATGGGGTCAAAGGTCGGGAGGCGTTACTTATCGTTCGAGGTGGCAGCAAGTCTCGTACTTGCTGACATGAATGAAGCTCGCGACGACGTGTTGCCGAAAATTCGCGCTTTCATAAGAAATGCTACGTGCATATGGATCAAACTCGATGAAAAACGTAAACTGGGGAAAATCGTGGAACGAAAGACCTCAGCGAACCGTAAGGCATGAATGTGTAGTGAAGTAAAAACGTTTTTTTTTGTGAATATAGAAAAAATCTCATGTTCGAGTATCTTCTGAGTATCAGATGAATGACAACTCAGTATCAGGGTCGCATGTGCGACGTGATACAGTCACGCAACTTCTGACTCACAGTCACAGTCAAACTCGTGCAGAGTCATGACAGACGACCACAAAATCACCATTTAATTATACTAACTACCCCTGCATATATGTCCATCCATTTGCTTTCAGATTATTTCACCTTAAAAAAAAACCGATGGTTCCCTTATTTACAGAAGACACGAAAAAAAACAATACACGCACCGTAAAATCGGATTATTTCCCAATAAGAAAACGACGATTTGAAAACGATGTCGAGAAAATATAAACTGTACATTGAGTGATGTTTGTGAGTGTGACTGCGAATTGATGTTTGTGAGTCTCAATGCACATTGAGAACACAAACCATCACCTCACTCTGCTAACCCTATTTACTTTAGAAGGATAGGGCCCCCACCTAACTCAATTAATATTTACTGCCCCTTTACTGCCTCCCCCCTTCAAATACCAAAGCCATTTTTACACCAACTACTTCCAACTTCACCTCTTTAAACCTAACAAAAAATGGCAAGCAAAATAGAAGAAATCAGAAAAATGATCGAGGAGTACGATGGTTTGTTGAATACCACTAGATCAAATGAATTAAGAGCCATGCAGCTAGTCGCTCCTGCCATAGACGCGAGGACCTATATGGCATCCATTGGCAGTACAGATAAGGAGACCGAACTGGACGACTACATCGAATTCTTGATGAAAAAGTGTATTGGATGTTTCCACACTAAGAAAGCGTTGCAGTGTGATTTGGCCAACTTGAGGAAGATGCTTCAAAAAAACGGGGGTTAATTATGCATGTAGCGAAAATGAAGGGTGTAATGGACGTATCATGTTTCAAGTACTGGATGTTTTAATGTGTTTTGAGATATAAAATATATAAGTAATGGATGTTTTTACGTTTCAAGAATATTTTTATGTTGTTTCAGAATGTGACTTTTCTATTTTCTCCCCTATTTCTCTATCGTTGTTTCACTATTTCTCTATTTTTAGGTTTCTACGCTTCATTTTGGAGAATCACTGTCAGTGTGTTGTAGAATCACATACATTATCTTGTACAATCACACTCCCACAATGCTACTGTAGAGTCACACCCTGCCTACTGTAGAGTCACGTTCATTGTATTGCACAATCACACTCACTTGTTTTATGTCAACCAAATATTAAGTTAGTACTGTTTGTAGCGTTTAAAGATAATAGATTCCAGAACAAAAACAATTTTGTTTTACGACTACGCCATATTAGAAATTATTAAGATCGACAAAAGACATAACGACTACGCCATGTTTTACGACTACGCCTTATGAGAAATAATTAAGATCGACAAAACCGAATATGTAGTGATGAATGTGAAGGGATGTTTGTGAGTCTCAATTTATCGTTGGGAAATACAACACCCACCTCAATCTCTTAACCCTAATAAATATATGAGAATAAGCCCCCACCTAACCCATTAAATTTTCACCCCCCCTTTACTGCATAACCCATTCATTTTCAACCCCCTATTTACTGCCTCCCCTCTTTAAATACCAACACCATTTTTATCACCTTAACCACTTCAACTTCACCACACTACATACAACTCCACCACTTTAACCTTATAAAAAAATGGCCAGCAAAATAGAAGAGATCAAAAGTTTGATCGAGGAGTACAATGGTTTATTGGATTCCACTGTGTCCAATGAATTAAGAGCCATGCAGCTAGTCGCAACTGCGATTGACGTGAGGCGCTTCGTGGCGTCCACTAGTGATACACATAAAGAGGCCGAACTGGACAACTACATCCAGTTCTTGATGAAAAAGTCTATGGAGTGTTTCCTCACAAGGAACAGGTTCCAGCGTGACTTGGCCAACTTGAATAAGATGCTTAAAAAGTACCGAGGTTAAGTATGTATGGGTTAAGATGTACCGTTTATTAATGGTCATTTTTATGTGTTTTAAGTTTTAATGAATGTTAAAGTGTAGCGTTTAATGTTCAAGTGTAGCGTTTAATGGATGTTTTCCGCACTTTGTCGTAGAATGTTTTCCGCGTTTTAGGGTATGCAAGTATTGCATGTTGTGTAAGAGATGGACTTTTTCTAAAGTAAAAATATTTCCATCGCTATTGCGCTATTTCTCTATTTTCATCGCTATTTTTCTAATGTACAGACACATGGTGTATAGTCACACTCAACTAGTTTTATAGTCACACTAAACATGGTGTATAATCACAGTCATCATGTCATAGAACTAGTTTAGGTTACTACACTTCATTTTGGAGAATCACAGTCAGTGTATTGAAGAATCACAGTCATTATCCTGTACAATCACACTCCCACAATTAGTGAAACCACAGTCCACCTCTTGTTCTACCATCACACACTGAATGCTGTAAAGTTGCACTCATTGTGCTGCACAATCACACTCACTTGTTTCGTGTCACCCAAATATTAAGGGCATAATGTTCCTGTACAGCTGTATTTGTAGCCAAAGATGCTGCATTCCAGAATAAAAAAGACTGCTATTTCAATGTATTCTTACAGTCAAAGGAACAAAAACAATTTTATGGATCCCCACGCTTTACGACTACGCCATATTGGAAATAATTAAGGTCCGCAATAGCATTTACAATATCACGGACCTTGACCATTTCAAACGTCGACAAGTCTTTATGTTTCACAAGCAGGAAATCGCCCCCATGATCTAAGACTTAAACCATATTAGAAATGATTGAGGTCCGCAATATACGAAAACAATGTCACGGACCTTGACCATTTCAAACGTCGACAGCCTTTGTGTTTCCAAAAAGAATGTTCCTAAGTAACAGATGATATTCATGAAGAATCCTCCTCGGCAATCCCTGCCGGGTCCTCCTCCTCCTCCTCCTCCTCCTCAACATCAACAGGTGGGTACTCAGCAAATGGGTTGGGGCAGTTCCTCTTGTCATGGTGCCCCATCCTCTTGCAGTTCTTACACAGCCGTTTAGGCTTCGCGACAATTGCAGCAGCCTTCGCCTTAGAAGAAAGCATCCGCTTCCCACTGCCCTTGTTCTTGGCTTTCTTCGGGGGCAATATGGTTATTTCAATTGAGCTCGCACAGCCGAGGATCTCCTCTAATTCTTGCGTCTTGCTAAATGGCACAGCAGAGACAATATCGGACCTGAAGTCGCGAATGACGTCAGCCAGATTACTAACGTCTTCCTTACCCATTTTGCTGACGTGACTGACGGTCTCATAGAACTCCGAGAACAGCCTCGTGACTGTAACAGCCTTCTCATCGCGTAGGCGACTCTCTGACAGGGGACAGCAATTAACATTACGTAGACCATCCTTTGTCCATCTCCATTCCACGTACCGTTCCGGGATCGTCTCCCGTCCTTTCGAAGAGTATATCCAAATGGCGTGCCTGCAAAGAATTCCATACCGACAGAACTTCCTGCAAGTACACCTGACCTCACAGGTACCTGCAAGTGCATTAAAGAACACATAAAGAGTGCGACTGTTGACCGTACAGACGGTGGCTACGCAACGTACGGGATGAGACTCCGTAAAGGTATGATCACAACCTTGACAGGATACAGTCACACCCATAATGCTGCATAGTTACGGTCCTTACGACGCAGAATCAAATGAATTGTGTTGTACAATCACACGCACCGCGATCCAGAGTCGCACCCTTTATTGTGTACAGTCACATTCAATGAATTATGGAAAAAAACTCGTTACGTTTAGAATCAAAACGTTTAGATCATATAATATGGCTACACGAAATGGACAGTGACTTTCTATGCCAGTACCTGGGTTGTATTCAACAATGTAGTTGCGGTCCTGGATGGAGTCCAGTACTGTTGTCACTTCGATCCCGTCCTTCTCCTGATACGCACGAACGCTGCACGTGTACAGCGAAAACTTAACCTCTTCCTGAAAGTGTGCAAAGGCCACGTGCGTGTACACCCTTGCCGCGTGGTTCTCCATCGGATTCGTCGATACAATTTTGGGGAACGACTGTCGGTTATCGTTGTCTAGCCTCTTCTGCATGTGCCTTTGTTGGTCCATCGCACTTTCGAAACGCATCCAGAACTGGACCAACGTACCATTGTTGTCTTCAAACTTTTTGAAGAAAGTGTTCTCACTCTCTGATCTCTGCGTTGTCCTCATAATTCCGAACATCCTCACCTCCCTGCAATGCGCGGCGACCCATTTGCTCCTCTCTTTGAACATATTTTCGAACCATTCAATCCCAACAGCATCATGGTCGATCATAATCCGCTCCCACCTGTCGTCGAACTCTGACGCCTCGATGTCATCATCCCATATAATTGCATTGAGAGCTTTTACAAAGTCCGAGGCCTCCTCTCTTGATCTGCCGTACTTTGTTGGAACCTTGTTCATGATGTGCCACGTGCAGCACCGTTGGTGCGCTGCTTTGAATATTTCGGGGACGGCTTTTAAAATTCCGGGATCCTGATCTGTAATGATATAACACGGTTCCTTCCCGCCCATGGCTTCCAGAAACCGGGAGAGGACCCATATAAATGACTCGTAGTCCTCCTTAAATAACAACGCCCCACAGAACGTGACAGACCGTTTGTGGTTGTCCATGCCAGTGAACGGTGTGAACACCATGGAATACACGTTGGTTCCGTACGTTGGGTCGAACGAAACTGCATCCCCGAATGCCGCGTAATTCCTTCGAGCTGCACCATCCGCCCAAATGACCCTGCGTAAGCTTCCGTCTGTATCCACATCGTAGTCAAAGTAGAAATCCTCCTGACTGTCCCTCAAACTCTTGAACCGGTCTATGAACAACTGACCATCCTGCTCGTGGACGAAGCACTTGACGTCCCTCCCCCAGTTCTTGAAATCAACCAACGATGCTCCGATGTTCTGATATCCGCCCGACAACTCCTTGCACATCCTGTATGTTCGAGTCGCCCCGATCTTCAGCTGCACACACAAAAATGCAACTGCATTGGTCTCGCACAGTTGGCAGTCAAACATACACTAACAACATTGTTGACAGACATTACGCACCCTCGAGTTGCAGACGATCATCTCCTTGTGATATCTTGATAGATTTCGAGATGACTTTTGAAACTCTCTGTCCTTGACCGTCACAAGATCGTGGTTGTGTTCCTTGATGAACTCTTCAATATAAAACCCCTCGATCATTGCACAGAGCCTAATTCTTGCTCCACATTGCGTCCTTGTCGCCTTCGTAATCCTCTTGGGTTCGTACGATCCCACGTACTCTTGCCCCTCCTTCTCTCCCGTGCTCGACAGCTTCACCATGCTCTGGCTGGCTGTTTTGCCCTCCTTGTTACAAGCCAACAATTTCTTCTTGATCGACCCATCAAATGATCTAGTTGTCGTGTACCTCTTCGCCTCGAAACCAACATAAAATGCGTAAGCTTGATAAAACTTGAATGCTCCATCGATGTCCACGAACTTCTGCCCTATGTAAGGGACAATCACTGTGTCTTCAGCTGGCATATAGGTTGGAACAAAAAATAAATTATCAAAGGTTGGACACTATCAAACTTGCAACGCACGCATTCATCTCTGACCTTATTGAAGTGTGACTTTTCTCGACAACGACTGTGACTTTGCGTGTATAACAGCATGATTGTTAGAGCTTAACACCCGCACCGCATAACAAAAGCAAGTACAACTACAACCCCAGATGCAATACCAACAATAATAAATATATACGGAGTATATATTTTCTCAACAACAAAAAAAACACCCGCAATAATAAATATAACAATGATAAGGAAACAAAATAATAATATGCAATACTACAACTGCAATTGAGTATGATTATGAACAACTAAACATATTGAGTATGACTGTCTATCATATTGAGTATGACTGTCACGTTATAACGGTGTGACTCTGCAAAAATATCAAACCAACCAAAACAATGTTCGACTGCACATTTTCCTGGCTCTTCTCATTTAACAAAAAAAAATATATGTATATATCCATCTTACATCCTGCATGTTGCCCAGAAATATCCCCCCTCTATATAAAACTACAACTACATGCAACCAACAAAATAATAATTTGCCTTGATTAATATCCACAACACATAAGAACTACAAGTACAACTACAAACCAGTATGCAATACTCAACAACAACAACAAAAAAATACAATGATAGATATAACAATGATAAATAAACCAACATAAATATTTGGAATAATAAAGAACCTTCAACGTAATACAGCAGAACAACTACAACAACAGTGAACGTGTGACTGTCTATCATATTGAGTATGACTGTCACGTTATAACGGTGTGACTCTGCAAAAATATCAAACCAACCAAAACAATGTTCGACTGCACATTTTCCTGGCTCTTCTCATTTAACAAAAAAAAATATATATGTATATATCCATCTTACCTCCTGCATGTTGCCCAGAAATATCCCCCCTCTATATAAAACTACAACTACATGCAACCAACAAAATAATAATTTGCCTTGATTAATATCCACAACACATAAGAACTACAAGTACTACTACAAACCAGTATGCAATACTCAACAACAAAAAAAAAATACAATGATAGATATAACAATGATAAAGAAACCAACATAAATATTTGGAATAATAAAGAACCTTCAACGTAATACAGCAGAACAACTACAACAACAGTGAACGTGTGATTGTCTATCATATTGAGTATGACTGTCACGTTATAACGGTGTGACTCTGCAAAAATATCAAACCAAACAAAACAATGTTCGACTGCACATTTTCCTGGCTCTTCTCATTTAACAAACCAAATATATATGTATATATCCATCTTACCTCCTGCATGTTGCCCAGAAATTTTCAACTGCACATTTTGATCATCGCGTGGTTCTTCGAGGAACAACACCATTAGAGCATAAAGACGTACAGCAATTTACGAATTAGGGTTTAGTTATTCTGATATATACATATAATGGTATAGATAGAGGGAAGCTTTTTTATTAAGGATAAATTTCTAATTTTAGGATGATTTTGGTGAGAAATTTGGTGAAAAATTTGGGATGATTATATGTATATATCAGAATATGCAGAACTTGGTGAGAAATTTGGGATGCTTTTCAAATTTTGGTGAGGGAGTGAATTTTGTTTATGGAAAGGGTGATAGATTTGGTGATAGGAATGTTGATGGCATGCTGTACTTTGCCCTGCTGCTGTCTGCTGCTTGTCATTCACGGACATATTCTCCCTTTTTTCTTTTTTTATTAATCTTAGCAATCAATCCAAACCAAATCAAGGGCCAAAAACACAACTTCCCAACTTCCCACTTTTAACCAAACTCCCTTGATCCCTTTTCTATATATATATATATATATATATATATATATATATATATATATATATATATATATATATATATATATATAGACGAGATGAGTGATAAAGTTGCACTTTATCATTTGAAGTGATAAAAGTGCTGAATGTTATAGTTACATATCAATTTTGAAAAATGCAACTTTAACGTATGTCATCTGTAACTTTAATATAGACTTAAAAAAGTTGTTGACCTTATTTGAACCTACCTCTATATATATATATATATATAGTAGAGATCAAATAAGGTACCATGTGTCAGTAGTCTATATTAAAGTTACAGATGACATACGATAAAGTTGCATTGATTCAAAATTGATATGTAACTATAACATTCAGCACTTTTATCACTTCAAGTGATAAAGTGCAACTTTATCACTCAACTCGTGTAACTTTAAGCACTTTTCGTGTAACTTTAACGCTGGAACTTATGACCTTAAAATAGTTGTTGACCTTATTTGAACCTACCTCTCTCTCTCTCTCTCTATATATATATATATATATATATATATATAGATACTGTTAGATGCAAAACAATAAAAAACGAGAGACAGCAAACTGAAGAAGGCAACGTAGGACTGCAAAAACAATCCGACAGGCAACACAGACAACAAGTAACTCGGGACAGAAACCAAAAGGCAACCGAGGCAGTGTCGTGGTATGTCAGCCACTGACTTGAAAACTATATCGGCGCGACTCAGGTGGTTATCGCCTATAGTGCCGGTAATTCCCCAAGGTTAACACTGCAGTTCAGAACTCTGAAACGACAGACTACAAAACCCAGGAAAGAAAGAAGATGAAACAAGAGGGAGAAGAGAAGATGTGAAATGGTATGTTGGTTTTCTATGTTGTGTGTTTGAAGTGAAGGGGAGTGTTGTATTTATAGTGAGGAGGAGCCTCAAAGCAGCTCCAAAATCACGGTAATTAAGGCCATAATCTCGCGTAATCAAGACCATAATCTCCCTCTGAAACTGGACAACACATGAGTTCAGAATCTGGACATAAACAACACTCACAACTATGCCATGCACCTAGACACCGAATCTGGACAACCCAAAAAACTTGTGTCAAGTACCTGGACACCGAATCTGGACAACACCGAAAGACTTGTACCAAATGCCATCACCCCAAACCAACTACTCCTCTTTGCCATCAACCAACAATCCCCCACAGATGGCAAAAGGAAAGAGAAAAGAAAAGAAAACAGAAGTTCCTGGGTAAGGAAGGGTTGGATACTTAGACGTTCAATGTCTTTCGACTTGAATTGACGTTTTAGTGAGGTGAGACAACAACTTTCTTACAACCAGTGTATATCTTTCGATTTGAATTCCTAATTGAGCTTCGGTTGAGACCCCCACAACACATATCATACCTTCAAAAGTGTGTCATTCCGCAATTTCAAAGTGCAACGCTTTCATAACCATGCGTTTACCTTGGTTCTAGTGAGTGCTCTAGTGAAATTCACACTTTCCACTAGATGGTGGCGAAACCATCACACTCACATAGGTGGCTTAGTGCTTCTCAACAGCACATCTCATGTAAGCCATTAAGGACATAGGTCCAACCTTTATTTACTCATACAATCCATCAAGTGCGTCTCAAAGCACCACCAAAACTGGATATGGATTATGTATCGCCATAGGAATGCAGGCTTTTGAGTCCATCAAGATTCATACTCTAATCTTGGCTTAAGGATCTCAGCCCCATTCCCCTCGACGAGTCGAGAACTACTCTTCTCGGTAATCCTTTTGTGAAAGGATCTGCAAGATTGCGTTCAGACCTCACATAGTCTATTGCAATCACTCCATTTTTCAGGAATTGTTTCACCACAGCATGCCTGATCCGGATATGTCTTTTCTTACCATTGTAGACATCATTCTTAGCAATGCCGATGACTGCTTGACAATCACAGTGTAAGGAGACTGGTGCAACCTGTCCCCCCCACACTGGTATGTCAGCAAGTAAGTTTCTCAACCAATCTGCTTCTTGACTTGCCAGCTCAAGAGCAAGGAACTCGGACTCCATGGTGGAGGTTGCTATACAAGTCTGTTTCGCAGACTTCCACGATATAGCTCCTCCTCCCAAGGTGAACACATAACCACTTGTAGAACTTGTTTCATCATTACCTTTAATCCAGTTCGCATCAGTAAATCCCTCTAACACAGCAGGATATTTACCAAAATGGAGACATGAATTAACTGTCCCTTTCAAGTATCTTAGTAAACGATGAAGAGCATTCCAATGTTCACTATCAGGGTTATGTGTATACCGACTTAACCTACTAACAGCATAAGCAATGTCAGGTCGAGTACAGTTCATGAGAAACATCACACTTCCTATAACTTTAGCATACTCTTTTTGGGATACACTCTCACCCAAGTTCTTACACAGAGATATACTAGCATCATAAGGAGTTCTAGCGGGTGTAACGTTAAAACTATCAAATTTCTTCAACACTTTCTCAACATAATGAGATTGACTTAAGGATATTCCAGATGAGTTTCTGATCAATTTGACTCCAAGAATAACATCAGCTTCTCCTAGGTCTTTCATCTCAAAACGTGACGACAGGAATTGTTTGGTTTTATTTACAACAAATAAATTACTACCAAGAATTAACATGTCATCAACATATAGGCAGATAATCACACAGTCTGATCCAAACATCTTAGAGTACACACATGAATCAGAATTGTTAGTTATGTAGCCATCTTCAATCAAAGTGTTGTGAAATTTCTCATACCACTATTTAGGTGCTTGTTTTAGACCATATAGTGACTTTCTCAATTTACATATCTTACTCTCTTGACCCTTTACCACAAACCCCTCGGGTTGAGTCATATAGATCTCTTCTTTTAGGTCACCATTCAAGAAAGCAGTTTTAACATCCATTTGATGAACAACAAGATCATGAATAGCAGCCAGAGCAATAAGAGTTATATTGATGGAAATCTTAGTCACAGGTGAGTAGGTATCGAAATAATCAATATCTTTCTTTTGTGTAAACCCTCCCACTACAAGTCTAGCTTTGAATCTTTCTATTGTACCGTCAGGCCTCAGTTTCCTTTTGAAAATCCATTTACTACTAATGGGTTTACTACCCTTAGGCAAATCTGTCAATTCCCAGGTCTGATTAAATGCAATAGAATCTAACTCATTTTTAATAGCTTCTTCCCAAAAAGTAGCATCTATGGATCTCATAGCTTCATCATACGTTTTTGGGTCATTTTCTATTAAAAAGGCAGAAACAAATTCAAAGCAAGCACAATCATCACTAACATTTTCAGTTAAGAACGTTGTGATAAAATCATCTCCGAAATTCTTTTCAATTCTAGGCCTCTTACTCCTTCTAGGTTCATTAGCATGATCATCAACAGTATTACTCGCTACTAGCATGCATAGAATTATCAACAGGATTAATAGGCACATTAGAGAAATCAGGAGGTGAATCAACAACTTTCTTTAAAGGGAAAACATGCTCAAAAAACTCGGCATCTCTTGCCTCAGAAATAGAACGGTCATTCAATGACATGAATCTATAAGCAGCACTGTTTTGAGCATAACCAATGAAAATGCAATCATATGTTTTAGATCCTATTGTAGGCCTCTTAAAACTCGGTAAACCAACTTTAGCCAAACACCCCCACACTTTAAGAAAGCTTAAGTTAGGGGCATAACCCTTCCAAAATTCATAGGGTGTCTTGTCTAATTTTTTATGAGGTACCCTGTTAAGAATGTGACAAGCTGAAAGCACCGCTTCCCCCCACATATCGTCAGAAAGGTCAGAACTTAAGAGCATAGCATTCATCATTTCTTTTAAAGTTCTGTTTTTACGTTCAGCTACTCCATTGGACTGAGGTTGGTAAGGTGGGCTTGACTCATGAATCAATCCATTTTTCTCACAAAAATCCACTAAATAATTAGAACCGTATTCACCACCTCTATCAGACCTGACTCTTTTAATCTTTCTATCAAGTTGATTTTCTACCTCAGCTTTGTATTTAATGAACATCTCTTTAGCTTCACTTTTATTCTTAAGCAAATACACTTTAGTGTATCTAGAGTAATCATCAATAAAAGTGACATAATAAAATTTACCTCCTCTACTCATAGTACTCTTGAAATCAGCTAGGTCCGTGTGAATTAACTCGAGAAGACTCGTATGTCTAGTTTTAACCGGTTTACTAGGCTTCTTAGTAAACTTAGCTTCTACACAACTAGGACATTTAGTGAAGACTTCGGTGGTTAAAGATGGAATAAGCGACATTCCTTTCAATTTTTTAACCGATTCATAATTCACGTGACCTAATCTAGCATGCCAAACATCGATAGACTCAGCGATATAAGCAGAAGTAGAAGAATTATTATTAATAACAGAAGAGTCAATGTTCAAAATAAATAGTCCCCCACTAAGATAACCCTTGCCCACAAAATCTCCGTTGTGAGACATTACTACCTTGTCAGCCTTAAAAATAAGTTTCACACCAACTTTGTTTAGCAAGGCACCAGACACTAGCTTTCTACGCAAAGTAGGGACATAAAAAACATTATGAAGAGCAAGAGTTTTCCCAAAGGTAAGTTTAAGAAAGACCTTGCCTTTTCCTGTGATCAGCGCAGAGGAAGAGTTACCCATGTAAACTTTTTCACCATCAGCCACATCTTCAAACTCAGCGAACAGGTCCTTGTTAGCACAGAGATGTCTTGATGCTCCTGTGTCCAAAACCCAGTCACTCGCGTTCGCCACAAGATTGGCCTCAACCACCACCGCAGCAAAGTCGGATGAAACAACAGCCATATTATCTCGTTTCTGTTTTGCGACAAAAAAATATAGTTTTCAAATTGTTAGACGCGAAACAATAAAAAACGAGAGACAGCAAACTGAAGAAGGCAACGTAGGACTGCAAAAACAATTCGACAGGCAACACAGACAACAAGTAACTCGGGACAGAAACCAAAAGGCAACCGAGGCAGTGTCTTGGTATGTCAGCCACTGACTTGAAAACTATATCGGCGCGACTCGGATGGTTATCGCCTACAGTGCCGGTAGTTCCCCAAGGTTAACACTGCAGTTCAGAACTCTGAAACGACAGACTACAAAACCCAGGAAAGAAAGAAGATGAAACAAGAGGGAGAAGAGAAGATGTGAAATGGTATGTTGGTTTTCTATGTTGTGTGTTTGAAGTGAAGGGGAGTGTTGTATTTATAGTGAGGAGGAGCCTCAAAGCAGCTCCAAAATCACGGTAATTAAGGCCGTAGTCTCGCGTAATCAAGGCCATAATCTCCCTCTAAAACCGGACAACACATGAGTTCAGAATCTGGACATAAACAACACTCACAACTATGCCATGCACCTAGACACCGAATCTGGACAACCCAAAATACTTGTGTCAAGTACCTGGACACCGAATCTGGACAACACCGAAAGACTTGTACCAAATGCCATCACCCCAAACCAACTACTCCTCTTTGGCATCAAGCAACAGATACCAAGTTGGATAGAATGAAGTTACTTAGAGTTACTTAGACTCTGGTCTTGTTTGGTAAACGGCAAAATGATATTAGCAGAAGCAGATTTGACTAGTGGAATCAATTGATAATTTTGTCTGCCAGATTTAATTAGCAGAAATTTTTAAAACGTGTTTGGTAATTAGCTGTTTTAGATTAGCAGATTGTTTAAATGCTTTGTAAAATGACAAAAAAGTAATCCGCTACCCCAATATGCTGCTCCAAGCAGCACAGCATATTGCAAAACGACATATTCGACCCCAATATGTTATTACAATCCGCCATTTACCAAACACTAATATTAGTATACTAGTGTGTGTGGACATGACGTAGGTCCACCCCGACGCGGCCACGCGCGGGTTTGGGGAGACGAATGGATCTTCATATGAGATGGGTCGAATTGAAATTTAAATCGAAGTGGAGTCGCCAGTGAACTTTGTGGGAGTTTGGGCCCATTCGAGCCCACTCTATATCGTTATGAACCGTACACAAAGTATGGCCCATTTCGATTTTAGAGTTTATAGGGCTCGTCCCTTTGAATTGCGATACCGATACCGTCACTACCGGTTATCGTGTATTGAATGACTCTCGTGCGCCAACGGTTTCGGGCATCCGGAAACCGAGGTTCTGAGTAAGGGGTGAGGGTACGTGTTGGGAAGCCCACTAAGAACACCCAACCCCGCCCTCACTTAGCGGCCTCTACTAAGACATCGTTTGACTTTCTAATATGCGCGTTAGTAATCCGGTAAAATGATATGCAAACAACGTTTTACAAGATATAAATATCGAATGGGTTGCTACGTCATTTTAATGCATCTTGATTCACATCAAAGTGATTTAGCATGCGATGTTCATTTAAGGCAATAAATGGCAAACATCTGTGGACATGACGTAGATCCACCCGACGCGGCCACGCGCGGGTTTGGGTAGGCGAATGAATCTCCATATGAAAATGGATCGAATTGAAATTTAAATCTAAGTGGAGTCGCCACCGAACTTTGTGGGAGTTCGGGCCCGTTCGAACCCACTCTATGTCGTAGTGGACCGTACACAAAATACGGCCCATTTCCGATGTCAGAGTTTATTGGGCTCGTCCCTTAGCATTTGATACCGATACCAACATTATCGTATATCGTGTATTGATGGACTCTCGTGCGCCAACGGTTTCGGGCATCCGGAAACCGAGGTTCTGAGTAAGGGGTGAGGGTACGTGTTGGGAAGCCCACGAAGGACACCCAACCCCGCCCGCACATTGGCGGCCTCTACTAAGATATCGAATGATTTCCCAATACGCGTGTTAGTTGAACGAGAAAATGTTATGCAAACATTGTTTTCCCTAAGCATGTGAGAAATTGAAAGGGTTTCTATGTCGATTTAATGCAACTAAACTCTAACGTCGAAGTTGGACTTTAGCATGCGGGTTCATTTTAGTACAATAAAATGAAAAATAAATCAACAAGAAAAGTAACAAACGGTTAGTAACGGTAAAACGATAATAACGGTTTGCGAATTATTGAATGATGTAGATAAGATGATGTAAAGTTTCGAAAAGGTGATACTCCACGTGATTAATTAGACACGTGTTGACCTAAGTCACATAAAAAAACATTATCGAGACTAAAAGAGGATGTAAGACCCACGGTATTGTCGTGATAAAGGGCCATTCGATCGAGTCATTAAGGGACTCGACCGAGTGGATCCTTAAAAAGGGGTTCTGTTTCTGATTTTGGACCCTACTCGGTCGAGTTACTGACGAACTCGACCGAGTACGTTACCACTCGATCGAGTCACTGTGAGACTCGGCCGAGTGGAGGTCGAAGAGACATTCTGTTCCGGTTTTTGTGGTGTCACTCGATCGAGTGGCATAGGCACTCGGTCGAGTGGCACCTGTACGAATCAGGTTCGTTTGCAATTTTGTTATCGATTTTGATATTGCTTTTGATTTTGATGATTTTGTCAAATTGGGTACGAATATTATGTTATTTGTACTTGATTCTAAATTTGATACTCGTTGTATCCCATATTCGATTATTGAATCGATATGGGATACTAGAGTGAAAATAAGAGAAAATTGATTTAAGTCGTCTTAAATTAACTATCGCGATATGAGTAGATTTCCTCCGCGTTTAGTAATGTCGTAATTCTGACGAATTGTATGACAATTATTTTAGCATCAACGAAAGACCATATTAGTTAATTTATTTGACAAGATCGCTAGATTCGACATCCAATTATGGAATTGGTATCCAATCTGAAAGATCAACGCTTTGCTTGAATTGAAAGACTTGACTCCCTCGGCTTTTCCGACATCGTAACGAATCCCTAGGGATTATGTGATGTCGGATCCGCGTCAACGAGTTTCGACCCTTATTGAATAAAATACTTGTTTTGAAAATTGATTTTAGAATTAATGGAAATACGCAATAACGATGATGAAATAAGAAAGTTATGATGGATGTTAATTCGTCTCAACAATCAAGCAATCGGGGTGATGGGATAAGTGACCGACAACGCTGTGTGCAGTGCACTTGTATATTCGGGTTTCCTTATCCCACCCTCACTCATACTCGACACGAATTGACGAATACTTTAATATTTTATACTAGTTATATTATCGATATTAGGACGCGATAATAATGATAAAAAAACGAGACGACTACTACACGAGAAAAAGGGAGAAAAGAGAAGAGCGGGAATTGGCACCCTCAACCTACATGTTTCTTATGCTCGGACGGGACTCGTAGTGACGGCTTGTACGGGAGTTTCGAGTATGTAGGCTAAGTTGTGGTGATTTAGGGTTTCGATTCCTAAAGCTAGGTTTAGGGTTTGAATTAGGGTTTGAGTTTGATCTTGATGAAGATTGTAAAAGTTGAATTAGGGTTGAATTTGATGTGTTGATTAGGGTTGTCAAAAAAGTGTCTTGAATGTGTTGCATGGGGGTGTATATATAGGCGAGGCCTAGTTACCCCGGCTAGGGTTACTCGACCGAGTAACCAGCTGAATCGGTCGAGTGGCCCGCTGTGCCTGCAGTCGGGCCTGAAATAGGCCCACTCGATCGAGTGGATGGGGCACTCGATCGAGTGGCCAAACTGGTCGGGCGGGTCTCTCATTTTGGACCGTGACTTTGGATATTTGATGGGTTTTGTGTTTGAATTGGACTTTTGATGTTTGAATGGCTGCTTTATATGTCTTGGATTGACTTTGACCGGGGTTGACCCAATCGCTAAAAGTCGGTTTTATTTCTGGTGTGGGTTTTGACCCAAATTAGTCTTGTTTGGCTGGAAACGACCCACTGGGCCTGAATTTGAGGCCAGTTTTGTGAGATTTGTACTCCATAAGTGCATTAGCCAGCAACTAATGGTTTTGAGCCCATATCCGAGCGCGTAGAAACACGTTAGCGTCCGATCATCATCTGGTGTTTTTTGGAAACTACCATAGACACCTAGCAGTCAAAATGCGGGTGTCTACAGAGCCCCCACTCTGACTGAGGCTTGGACAAGGCGAAAGTCAGAGTAGCTACCAAGTCAATTAAGACCTGGTAGACTTCCGATCGGGTCGTTTATAGTCCATTAGACTCGCGTGAAGGGCTCGCCAGCCATAAGATAGAAGTCATACCTGAGCTGCTGATGATAACTTCGTGGGGAATCGGACTTGTTGCATAAGTCCTGGGTGCGCCTGTGTGTAGGCCCATCCCGTGTTAATTCGAGAGAAATTGCCGCCTTGGGCTTTCTGCTGGGGAGATACAGTGGGTTGCATGTCCCTGCTTGAGTCGTACCTGTATAAGTCACATAAAATTTGCATGCAACACGTAGGTAGTAAAATGACTCGTGCTAGGGAAAATAATTTTTGAAATTTTTGAAATTTTTGAAATTGAAATCCTGAAAGCACCCACGGGCTAGGTTTTCAAAATGGAAAAGGGGTAGAAAAGAAATTTGCAGTTTAAATAGACCGAAATTTGACCTTGTCGAAAAGGATTTTCTCAAATGACTAAGTTTTGCAAATTTCAATGTGGAATTTGAAGAGAAAGGCCTACCGACAGACTCGACTCTGGACGTGACCGGATGAGTTGACTGACACGACTGGACTCTCAAGGGGTTGGACCGTGACTCGGTAGGGGGATGGGCCACCTAAGATGACGAGGCTCTAAAGTTGCGCTATTCCGTAGCCCAGGCGAGTTGCAACACGGTCGAACATCGAAATGGGATAGATATGCTATAGGGGACTTGCAGTAGTCTGTAATGAGACTGTTTTAGTCTGGTGCCCTTCTGGATTTCTGATTTTAGGGTACAGTCCAAAATGGGTATTTCTTTGAGTCCTGACAGATTCTCGTCTTTGACTGAGCCGAGTATTAGGACACACTATAGAAAGGAGGCTAGATTTTGAAAGTATTTCGATTATGTGAGTGGAAGGAGAACTTCTGTCTAATAGAAGCCCCCAGGACGACAAAGCTAGCTACTGAGAACATGACAATGTCGTGACCGGAATGATAGTGCTTTTTGAATGTGTGTCAATGAGGGTGGTTGCGCCTCTGTTGAAAGGCTGCCTACGTATTCACGTGTAGTGAAATCAAACCAAGCCGTAGTTCAGTGGATTGGAAGATATATTATGGTGCCTAGTCTAACAGGACTTTGTGTGTAACTAGCCATGTTGATGGTGTAGGCTAGGTGCGTTCCCAATGATGTCTTGATCAAAGGGCTAGAATGGTTAGGATTTTGATCCTGTGACTATGAGCGTTCTCCGGGGTAGCCCCCAGAGGTGGTGTGAACTATTTGGGCATGTTCTATGCTGACCGCAAGTTGAGTTCCCGTGTTTGGGGTTGGTAACTGGATTGGATGTTTTTGGAAATGTGGTGCTAGGTCGTAAGTGGCCTTGATGATTCGAAATCTGGAGCTCGATTTCGGAGCTAAGGCTTCGAGGGTAAGGTATTGTAATGTGGTAGGAAAGGGGGAAGTCGAGTAATGATGACTCGGACTTCGATTAGGATAGGTTTTGATAATGCGGGATCTGGTTTCCATGTCTGTCCCTAATGGTTAGGGGTATCTTATGGAGCTTGAATCCTCAAAATTCCGGGCTGTCTCTAGCCTAGGTCTCGAGGAGGTCTTGAGGGTTGTAATGTGGGAAGGCTGAGTGTGGTGTTAGCTGACCAGCTTGATTGTCACTCCCCTATTGGATGGTATGAGTATTGATAACTTTGAATTTGACCATTTTCACTACGGTCATGGGTTCTTGAATATTTTTTTTGGTTGACCTCTTAGCCCCGGTCATGGTTTTTTTGAATTTTTGTTGGTTGACCCCTTAGCCCTGGTCATGGGTTTTTTTTGAATGTTGGTTGACCTTTTAGCCCCGGTCATGGGTTTTTTTTGAATGTTGGTTGACCTCTTAGCCCCGGTCATGGGTTTCTTGAATGTTTTTTTTTAGTTGACCTCTTAGCCCCGGTCATGGGATCTTGAATTTTGGTTGACCTCTCAGCCCCGGTCATGGGTTTGTTTGAATGTTGGTTGACCTCTCAGCCCCGGTCATGGATTTTTTGAATGTTGGTTGACCTCTCAGCCCCGGTCATGGGTTTTTTGAATTTTTGTTGGTTAGACTAACACCTAATCTAGGGGTTGGTCGATCTTATTGGATGGGTGTTTATTGTGGGAAATGGGCTTGCCTCCCGTCTTGAACCCAAACTAGGAGACTACCCAGATTTGTCATAGGAATTCGATAACGCTCCTGCTAAGTGTAGTTTTGTGGCTTTTTATACCAGACTTGGAATAGGTAAAAGGAAAACACGGGCTCGGTTTCCTGCAGTCATTATAGATGTGCCTATAATAGTCACGTGCGTGTGCTCACAGTGTATGACGGTGTTCATCATGTTCTCGGAAACACATAAGGAAAGTAGATATGAGAAATAGAATATTGAAAACTTGATTTATTGAATTTTGAAAAGGGGACGGAATACAATTGACCCTGACTCTGACTCTGACTTTGACTTTGACTTTGACTTTGGAGGGAATAGCACATCCTAGACTCGGACTCAGACTCGGACTTAAATCAGATCCGGACTCTCCGATGATGTTGTCATTAGTCGTCGGCTTCTACGGACTCGAGTTGATGTCCAGTATAGCCTTCAGTAGAAGCTTCACCCAGATCTTCATTATGTCAAAGATCGTCTTCAATCCTAATGCCCATTTCGGTAAGCACGACAAAGTTTGAAATGCCGGCATACCTAAGATGGACGCGGTAAGAAGGTAGGAGGTTGTTGATGAACGCCTCCACTAGTGTTTTTTATTGGGCTTGTCTACCAACTTTACACTCTCGGCCCTCCATCTTTGAAGATATTTAGTGAACCCTTCTTTGGGCTCTTGGGCCATCACTTCCAGAGTACGCATTGTAGTCTGGATCTCGGTATTATCAGCATAATTCCGAGCGAACTCTGTTGCCATGTCATCCCAAGTCAGGTATTTCTTGGAATCGAGCCTGTGGTACCAGGCTTTGGGGTGCTTTTCGAGGGAAGAAGCGAACAAGTGTCTGAACATGGTGGACTTCACCCCCTTGACAGCCATAAATTATTTGATAGCCCGGATGTGGTGGACCGGGTCTTCGGTACCCTCAAACATTGGTATGCCCGTAAGGTCGAAGTTGTCGGGCAGTTCATCATTCAAGGGTGAATTTGTACGGGCATTTTCCGTGTGGATCGAGTTATTTGTTGACAAATGGACCTGCTCTTCAAGTTTGCGAACAACGCTGATTAGTTCAGCTATGGGCCCAGTGGGCTCAGATCCAGCAACAGGAGTCCCTTTCTCCACGGCACTTAGACCGGTGCCAAGGTCGCTTGGTCAGTCTGGATGGTAGTCAATTGAGTTTCCATCTTGGCCAGCGTGGCCTTCAGTTCGTCCAAAGTTCCTTGCATCTTTTGATGTCTGGTTTGCGGTGGACTGTCTGTAAGAATACCGCGTAATCAGTAAAGTTGCTTCGGAACTCAAATTCACCAAGGCATATGAAATAGCGCGGGAGGAGAGACGACTCCGGCTTGACTCAGGTTAGACTCCCCTAAGACAAATGTGTAGGGTATGATTCTCGGAGTGACTGTGATTAATCACTTCGTCGGAGAATAGCCCCCAATGTGAGACTAAGGACTTAGATGACATGGCATCTTAAGTGACTCGAAAGTGGGGTACGTGAGACACGTGTAAGACATGACCCTTAGGGCAACCGTGATTGATCGCCCTGCTAAAGGGTAGCCCCCGAGTGGGATTGATGATTTTGTTAATACTCGAGTGTTGGACGAGTGACCCTTAGACGTAAGGACCACGAACCTTTTGTTATAGGGCTATGCCTTGTAAAAGGTTGACTCGGAAAGACACCTAGACGGGTGACTTGTGAAAAGTGGGCCTTCCTTAGGATTCAGCTCTGTGGGCCAAGTCCTGTTCGAAGGAAGGTCCACGTGAGATATTTCTCAGACTTTGGATTCGATTGTGTAGATGGGCCCTCCTTTGTAGGAGTATGTCCTATGTAGGTGGACCTTGCCTTAGTCTAATAAGGCGGACTGTGATAGGGAAGAAACTCGTGATGTAAGACCGACAGAGTTTCGACACTAAAGACTTCGACGACTTATGACATGACCCGACACTGCTAAATACGGGAAGTCCTAAGAAGATGAAGGTTTTGAAAATGATTTTTTTTTGGAAAATCCGAGAGAACTCGGGGAAGGGCCCGATTTTTTCAAAAAAAAAACGAAAAGTGCATCGGGCCCCAAATTCGAAAGTTCGAAAATATTTTCGAGTTTTGAAATGGGCAGAATACCGGCTAGAAATAGGCTAATTTGAGTAAAATCATAAGTCCTAAATTCGGTATGTGTCCCGGGTTTTGAAATTGGATGTCTTGAAAATTGAAAATTTAAATGTCGAAAAAAAGAATTTCCGACGATTTGAAAATTGAAGATGAGATCCCGAAGATTTGAAAATCAAAAACAGCATCTCGAAGATTTGAAAATTGAAATTAAATTTTTGAAAATTCGAAAATCGAATGGTGGATCGGATGTTCGAATTTTGAAATGGGCGGCATGCTGGCTAAAAAATAGGCTTGTTTTGAGTCAAATCATAAGTCCTAAATTTCGACAGCTTTCCGAGTTTTTGAAAAATGGATATTTTTTTGAAAAGATGCATTTTTGGAATTTCAGAATTTTGAATATCAAAAAATCGAATTTCCGAAAATTTGAAAATCGAAAGAGGATTCCAACTTTTAAAATTGGCGAAAATGCCGTCAGGCTCGATTTTTTTTTTTGAAAAGTCGAAATTTTTTGAATTTTTGAAATGGATAACATACCGACTAAAAATAGGCTACTTTGAGTCAAATCGTAAGTCCTAATTTCGGTAGCACTCCGGTTTTTTGAAAATTTGAATATTTTTGGAAAGATGCACTTTTTGAAATGACGGTTTTTGAAAACGACACGGAAACCAAGTAGCACATTGTCACGTAAGCATTATGACGACAACATGTATGCTTTACACTAAGTCTCGGTCGGTCTATGAAGGGTCTATACCAGTGCACATAGTCTAGACGTTGATCGTGACGAACTTTCTAAGTCGAGTTGAGCTTAGAACATGCCGCGAAACCCACTCGAATCGACTATGGACAACTTTGACATATCCATATTGGAGTATATCACGGTATAGTGGGACGTCGGTCGCGAGTACCGGCCCGGGAAAATATGGGGTTATGCATGAACCGTAAAACTAAAACGCGTATTGTACTAGTCAAAAAATTTCTATTCGAGTCTCACCCTGAGGATACCGATGGTAAGTCACGCATCAGTTAATCCCCAGCGGAGTCGCTAAATTGTGGACATGACGTAGGTCCACCCCGACGCGGTCACGCGCGGGTTTGGGTAGGCGAATGAATCTCCATATGAGAATGGATCGAATTGAAATTTAAATCTAAGTGGAGTCGCCACCGAACTTTGTGGGAGTTCGGGCCCGTTCAAACCCACAATATGTCGTAGTGGGCCGTACACAAAATACGGCCCATTTTCGATGTTAGAGTTTATTGGGCTCGTCCCTTAGCATTTGATACCGATACCGACATTATCGGATATCGTGTATTGAATGACTCTCGTGCGCCAAAGGTTTCGGGCATCCGGAAACCGAGGTTCTGAGTAAGGGGGGAGGGTACGTGTTGGGAAGCCCACGAAGGACACCCAACCCCGCCCGCACATTGGCGGCCTCTACTAAGATATCGAATGATTTTCCAATACGCGCGTTAGTTGAACGGGAAAATGTTATGCAAACATTGTTTTCCCTAAGCATGTGAGAAATTGAAAGGGTTTCTATGTCGATTTAATGCAACTAAACTCTAACGTCAAAGTTGGACTTTAGCATGCGGGTTCATTTTAGTACAATAAAATGAAAAATAAATCAACAAGAAAAGTAACAAACGGTTAGTAACGGTAAACGATAATAACGGTTTGCGAATTATTGAATGATGTAGATAAGATGATGTAAAGTTTCGAAAAAGTGATACTCCACGTGATTAATTAGACACGTGTTGACCTAAGTCACAAAAAAAACATTATCGAGACTAAAAGAGGATGTAAGACCCACGGTATTGTCGTGATAAAGGGCCACTCGACCGAGTCATTAAGGGACTCGACCGAGTGGATCCTTAAAAAGGGGTTCTGTTTCTGATTTTGGACCCTACTCGTTCGAGTTACTGACGAACTCGACCGAGTACGTTACCACTCGATCGAGTCACTGTGAGACTCGACCAAGTGGAGGTCGAAGAGACATTCTGTTCTGGTTTTTGTGGTGTCACTCGATCGAGTGGCATAGGCACTCGGTCGAGTGGCACCTGTACGAATCAGGTTAGTTTGCAATTTTGTTATCGATTTCGAAATTGCTTTTGATTTTGAGGATTTTGTCGAATTGGGTACGAATATTATGTTATTTGTACTTGATTCTAAATTTGATACTCGTTGTATCCCATATTCGATTATTGAATCGATATGGGATACTAGAGTGAGAATAAAAGAAAATTGATTTAAGTCATCTTAAATTAACTATCGCGATATGAGTAGATTTACTCCGCGTTTAGTAATGTCGTAATTCTGACGAATTGTATGACAATTATTTTAGCATCAATGAAAGACCGTATTAGTTAGATTATTTGACAAGATCGCTAGATTCGACATCCAATTATGGAATTGGTATCCAATCTGAAGGATCAACGCTTTGCTTGAATTGAAAGACTTGACTCCCTCGGCTTTTCTGACATCGTAACAAATCCCTAGGCATTATGTGATGTCGGATCCGCGTCAACAGGTTTCGACCCTTATTGAATAAAATACTTGTTTTGAAAATTGATTTTAGAATTGATGGAAATACGCGATAACGATGATGAAATAAGAAAATTATGGTGGATGTTAATTCGTCTCAACAATCAAGCAATCGGGGTGACGGGATAAGCGACCGGCAACGCTGTGTGCAGTACAATTGTATATTCGGGTTTCCTTATCCCACCATCACTCATACTCGACACGAATTGACGAATACTTTAATATTTTATACTAGCTATATTATCGATATTAGGACGCGATAATAACGATATAAAAACGAGACGACTACTACGCGAGAAAAGGGAGAAAAGAGAAGAGCGGGAATTGGCACCCTCAACCTACATGTTTCTTATGCTCGGACGGGACTCGTAGTGACGGCTTGCACGGGAGTTTCGAGTATGTAGGCTAAGTTGTGGTGATTTGGGGTTTCGATTCCTAAAGCTAGGTTTAGGGTTTGAGTTTGATCTTGATGAAGGTTGTAAAAGTTGAATTAGGGTTGAATTTGATGTGTTGATTAGGGTTGTCAAAAAAGTGTCTTGAATGTGTTGCATGAGGGTGTATATATAGGCGAGGCCTAGGTACCCCGGCTAGGGTTACTCGAACGAGTAACCAGCTGACTCGGTCGAGTGGCCCGGTGTGCCTGCAGTCGGGCCTGAAATAGGCCCACTCGATCGAGTGGATGGGGCACTCGATCGAGTGGCCCAACAGGTCGTGCGGGTCTCTCGTTTTGGACCGTGACTTTGGATATTTGATGGGTTTTGTGTTTGAATTGGACTTTTGATGTTTGAATGGCTGCTTTGTATGTCTCGGAACGACTTTGACCGGGGTTGACCCAATCGCTAAAAGTCGGTTTTATTTCCGGTGTGGGTTTTGACCCAAATTAGTCTTGTTTGGCTGGAAACGACCCACTGGGCCAGAATTTGAGGTCAGTTTTGTGAGATTTGTACTCCGTAAGTGCATTAGCCAGCAACTAATGGTTTTGAGCCCATATCTGAGCGCGTAGAAACACGTTAGCGTCCGATCATCATCGGGTGTTTTTTGGAAACTACCATAGACACTTAGCAGTCAAAATGTGGGTGTCTACAACATCGAAAATAGAAAACTCGTAAATAAATTACAAATTACATGGCCGGAATACAACCCGGAATTCACAATACAACGAGCGATAATATAATAATCAAATTAGAAAACGGTAAATATTAACTATAAACGGACCCGTAAATAGTAAATATAAGCTAGACCGTTAGTTGAGTAAATGGACGAACTTCGCTTAAATACACATTATATTGTGCATTAAACAGAGGACGAAGACTTTAATACGCGTTCGTGTATGGGACCGAAGCGTGGGGCTAGCTCGATCCCGGGTCTCGATGCCTTGTCCCGACTTATCATATTGAAAGATTGGTGTCTAGACTAGTCATGCGTCGGATACGACTAAGGAGTCGTGGACACAAAACTAGTCGTATAAGACATTAGTCAAAGTCGTGAAATTAATAAAATAGAATAAAATGCATGAGTTTTGAATTAGGAATCACGTGATTGACTTGACACGTGACGACTAAGAGTCGTAAAAAGGATTTGACTAGGCTTACGATATTTAGAAGGCTCACGGTTTAGGTATGATAAAGGCCACTCGACCGAGTCATGGGAGACTTGATCGAGTGCCCCTCGTGGAGACCTTCTGCCTGTTATTTGAGGTGTCACTCGATCGAGTGAGCCAAGGCACTCGATCGAGTACCCTCTGTTCGAGGTGCTACTCGATTCGGAAAAGGTGGCGATTCCGATTTATTAATTTTGAAATGGACAAGTAATTACACTAAATATAAATATTGTTCAATTTATATTAGTGTAAATTTCGATGGCTCGTCCTACTCGACATTCAAATATAGAACCGTCATCTAGTAGTTAAAGCGAAATTTGCAAACTCAAATTTGATCGGACTAGAACAAATATCGATTCCCTCCGCGTCATAATGTCGTAATCAATCATTTCGGATCGTGTGACAGTTAATTCGGCGTCAACGGGTTTTGTCCTAATCCGATTTGTCGATGACTCTTTTAGAATAATATTTTGAATGAAATGGGGTCGGACATATTTAACGACGAATCTCCACGATCTATTACGCCCTTAAGTGTTTAGGGCGGCGCACCTCGAAGGGCGCCACCTCCAATACAACTTGTAAAAGGATTAAATAGACTTTAGGCGGAATTCGTAATTAAACATATTCAACCCGAAAACCCGACCATTGTCGCAAACTTAAGTACTCGGCATATTAATATCGTAATTTGGCCTTTTAAGCCTACGATCATTAATTTAGCCTCAACGGACGTTGCTCGGATCGTTTTGAAAATAGTTTTTTTATGATAAATATACGCGGTACTAATATTAGACGGAATATAAATAACGATTAATTAAATGTTAGATTGTTAGATTGGTTAGTATGCGAATAATAAAAATGTTAGATGTTAGTTGACATAAAATAAAATGTTAGTATACATAAAATTAAAAGTTAGTAACGGAATTAAAATGTTAGTGTTAGTACAATTAATATAAATAATATGTATATATATATATGAAAGAAACGAAAAAAAGAAGAAGAAAGAAAAGGATGTCGGGATTTGAATGTTACACCCTCAACCTACGTGATTTTGCTTCTTGGAATAGGGCTCGTCAAATGGTGGCAAAGTCACGGGAGCGTCGAGATACGTAGGGGAGTTATGGTGTGTATGTGGTTTTGTAGAGATGGATTTTAACGAGTTTTGCTCTCGGTCTTTGACGAGTTTTGATCTCGGGATTTTGAATATGTACGTATGTGTGTGACTTTGAAGCCAAGTTCAAAGGGATGTATTGTGTAGAATTGTAAATGTGATGGGTGAAAAGTAGTTTTGAAGGTGGTAAAAGGTAGAAAAAGTTGTAAATGTGACGGGTAAAAAGTTGTCAAATGAATGTGTGATGATGGGGTATTTATAGGACAAATACCCCGGTTCAGGGTCACTCGATCGAGTGGCGCGGGTGCACTCGATCGAGTGCCCGGTCTGGGTCTGGTTCGGCCGGTTTATGGCCTTACTCAACCGAGTGGATGTGAGCCACTCGATCGAGTGGATCGGGAAGGAAGGAGTGTAAATAGGGCATGATTTGTTGCCTTTTTGAATGAGATTTGGTTGTTGAGGCTAGCTTCTAGAAGCTCCTTTTGGCTGGTTTATGTACCGGATTCAACTTTGACCGGGTTTTGACTCGGTCGCTAAAAGACGGTTTTATTTCCGGTGACGGTTTTGACTCAAATTAGTCTCATTTTATTGGAAACGGTCCACTGCGCCTGAATTTGAGGTCGGTTTTGTGAGATTTGTACTCCGCTAAAAGCCCATGCCCAACATTACTGATTCCGAGCCCATATTCGAGCGCGTTAAAGTATGTTTGCGTTCGATCATCATCGGGTGTTTTTTGGGAACTGCTATAGACACCTAGCGGCCAAATATGGGTGTCTACACTGTGTTACCCGTGAAAAATTTCACGGGTTGTCCAGTTTTAGTTTCATATAAAATATTATGAAGCCAATATCGTTTAGAGATAATACGTTAAGGGACTAAAAGTTAGTTAGTATACTAATAATCCATACTTGAGCAATTTTTTTTGTTAGAGAGAATTACTTGGGTCATCTATATAAAAACATAAAAAGTCATTCCAAAATATTACCTTTTACAATCTATTGACAAGTGGCACTACATCTATCTTATGTGTTTTTATTATGTAGCTTATGTGTTAAAATGTAATTTAATGTGTAGCTTGTGTGTTTTTATTAGTATTAAATTAGTAATTAATAGAAAGTAATTACATATTATCATTTTTTTTTTACATTTTTCCAAAGAATTTTTTATATAAGTTATGCAAATAATTTTGATTACACAACTTTAATATCATACTATTTTAACAAATGAGACATCTTATTAATAAAATCCTTACATGTTAATTGGTTATTGCAAATTATCTATCAATATTTTGTTTACGTTTTAATTTCGTTTCATTGGTGTTTTTTTGGGCCGGTATGGTTTATTATTTATCATTTTAAAGATTAGAAAAAATATGAGTGAAATCATAAAATATTTTTAGATTTAGATTTAAGAGTTGTAATACTAAGATTTGCATAATTAATATTTTTCCCATAAACCATAAGTGTTGCAAATTAAAGGTACTTTGAATAAGTACACTAAAGATTATGTTCATCTAATATTTGCAAATTTATAAAGGTAATGTAGTCTTAGGTTATGATATTAGAAATATAAATACACAATTTTCATATAGATTTGGGATTTTAGGTGGCGTAAGTTGTCATTATATGTTACTACATAATTTATAACAGTAAAATGTTATTAGATTATTGTTCTTAACTAGAAAATTAAAACTGAGGAATCATAATTTATTACTCTATTTTATTGTTATATAAAGATGTAGATAACATGACGTCACGGGACTACAATGTAATCAATACTCTCTTCCATTCGATTTCATACGTTTATAACAGTATACATTGAGATAATATTGTATTGAATTTGGAAGTATTACGATTAAAACTCACGTCGTCATTTCGTCGTCGGCATTTCAGCCACGTCGTCGGCGCTTTATACGTAAATTTACTCTCTTGTCCTTCTTTAATTATGATTAATAATATTAATTATTTTACTTAATTAATCTAATTAATATTTCCCGACTACTTTAAGATTACGGTTTCGATAATTTTTGACGGTTTTTGAGACATGTGTCTCAATAAAGCGCGGAAATTTTTATATTTTGTAGATGATTTTATTTAGGTCGATTAATTTCATTAAAATTGTGATTAGGTTGATAGTTTAATCTTCCCCGTAGCTAGTAAGTGGTTAAGTAATTAATGATTTATTCGATTTTAGTTGTTACGGTTTGACGTATTCGATTTTAGTTGTTACGGTTTGACGTATTCGATTTTAGTTGTTACGGTTTGACGTATTCGATTTTATACGTCCCGATCGTTGATTTCCGCACGAAAAATTATTAAAAAAGGACACGAAAAATATGCCGGACATCCAAAACTGACGCCTATGGGGCGTCGGTTTTGGGTGCCTAAGGGGCCCGCTAAGCGTGAGTTTTGGGCGAACAAAACTCACGTCCAACAGGCCCCATTACCAAGGCTCGAACCCACAACCTCCCGAACACAAATGAACCTCTTTACCACTAAACCAATTAAATATTATTGATAAACCTTACTAAAATATTATCTATATTTGATTTAAAAACCCCATAAAATCGCATATTAATACAATTTTAATATTATTAATAATATTAGTGTTGTTGTGGGTGGGGAGGATATATAATATAACATAATCCGTAACATAATAAAATGACGGTTTTCAAAAAAAAAAACCCGTTTCATTATTGAGTTTCATTAACATGATTAAACTTTTTAATTTCATTAACAAAGTTAGTGAATGTAATTAGGGAAGGACGTTGTTGTCTTTTCACATTAAAAAGCGCCGACAACCTAATTTCTAGAAAAGTCGGGTTTCTAGAAAAGTCGGGTTTCTAGAAAAGTCGGGTTTCTCTAAAGAAAAGACGCTTTTTTTTAAGTGAGAGAAAATAAAATTAAATATGGTGAGTGGAGTTTGAGTGAATATATAATAAGGATAAGATAATAATGGAACGGTTTGAAAAATTAAAAACCGCTTCATTAACGAGTTTCAATAACTAATCTAACTTCTAAAATTACATAACTTTAGTTAACTAATCTAATTAAGGCAAGGACAAGATCGTCTTTTACATTAAAAAGCGCCGACGACGTGGCTGAAATGTCGACGACGAAAAACAGCACTCCATAAATAATGTTAATAATTTATTCAGAACAAAACACGCGAATTATAGTTCGTCATGCACATAGGTTTTTGCATACGAGTGCATAAAACAACGACAATTTTATATAAGGTTAAAATTATATTTTTATAAGGATGTTAATCATCGGTAATTATATGCATGTCTTTTTTTTCTTAAATAAAAAAAATATTGTATTATTTAAACAGGTTCGCGAATATCGCGGGCAACAAAACTAGTTATAGATGTAGTAGACCTTAATCAGTTTTTAAAAAAACAAATATTTTACTCACAGTGACACGTAAATGAAATGACAAAATTAGAATAATCGTATATATAACTATTAATAGACCATGGAAAACCAATGACCCGTATGATCGGACACATATTTGACCCGTTCGACTCGACTCGTGACCCTATTCATTCGACCCGTTTGATAAGTCTAATTTTTTAGAACATGTGAACCAAATATGGAGTAATTAATTTTAGAATTCAAAATGTTAGAAATAATTTGTAATTTTTTTTTTATTAATTTATATATCATGTAAAATAAAGTATTCGTTAAAATATAATAAACATTCGTAATTATATTTATATCAGTATGATACGTACGAAATACAAATGAAGTATTAGTAAGCTGTATTTTTTTTTACGATTTTTTAAAAGAAATGAGAAGGTGCGTTAAACAATTTCTTACCCGTATTATAACAATAATTCGATCCACGATCCACTTAACCGGACCCATCCAACCCTTTTCAAATCAAAGATTTTCCAAAACGGTTGTTTATATCAACTTGAGATAGCAATTCATTTGATGTCAAAGCTCATCTTTATGAAAATTTACATTAGCGTAAATTTACATTTGATGTCACTCCATATTATATTGTACATATACTCTTAGCTCTGAAGTTGAGAGATAATCCTTTACATCAAGCGTCTACTATTCTGCTTCCCGGACACGCACCACGCTTATTTGCAAGAATTTACAATACATAACCAACGGTCTGTCGCGAACTCAGTTTTACTTGCCGAATAAGAGTATGTTTTGAAGCCCGACATTATCAATACTGCACCGAGCATAAACCAACAAAAAGCAATCATCAAATATACTAACGAAAACCATACCAAAGTTAAGATTACTAATGTTCCAATATTTATTTTTTCTAATACTGATATTTATTTTAATTTCGAATTTGTCTCGAATATTTATTTTAACTTATTAGTATGACTTTGGTCTATTTATATATTTATTTCTCTTGCTCGTTTTTAACCCGATTTCATACTTGTGCCGACTTTTGTACCATGATTGTGTAACACGCTATTTATGAAACCAATTTATGAGAAGAGTAGTAATTTACGATGAGATATAAATTAATCAAGTCAACTTTTCTTTTATGCAAAACTAAAAGATGAGTTTCTCAAGAAATTGGAATAAGTAATAGCGAATTAACGTGTAAGTGTAATTAATTGGACATTTTTTTGTTGAAATTTTCATTTTTTTTAGTTCAACCTTTTTTTAATTAATTACTTACTTTGTAAGTGTAATTAATTGAAGATTGATTTTGATTATATTCCATGATATAATAGGTAAGTTTTAAAAAAAAAATTAAAATACATGACATCAGCTTATGTCTTGTGCCGACTTTTGTAAAAAAATTATGCTAAAATTGTAAAAAAAATTAACCCGATTTCATACTTTTCTACCGTGACAGTGTAACACACTATTTACGAAACCCGTCTTTTATTCATTTCGACTCTTTACTACAAAAAATTTGGACTAATTTCAAAATGGGGGAAAGGAGAATGCCTTAATTTTTGCCCCCTGGTCCCTGTATTAATATATATATATAGACACACACACACACTCAGTAGAAGATATCTCCTTAATTATAGAAGGTCAGAAGGATTAGTTAAATTAGTTCCTTAATTTAAAACAAGTTAATAAACAAATATAATTAGGTGAAATAAATATAATTTGTTCATTTAATATCTCCTTTAAATATTCCAAGAAAATCATTACAATATTTGAAATTATTTTCAAAACAATTTTATAAATCTAAAAAATTAAAAATATATAATTAGAACTATTATATATTTATAATTTATATAATCCGAAAATATTTATATGTTCAAAATTCAATCCAAAAAATTATTTATATTAAACAAAAAAGGTGAATACAAAACAAATAATCTATACGCATTTGTTTTGAGTAAAGATAAATATAAATAACATAAAAATGTTAAAACTTTCTAAAATGAATAAGTATAATTTAGTACTCCCTCCGTTTTTTTTATGTTATTTCTCGCTTTTTAAGATTTGTGAGGAGTATTTAATTGAAACGGGAAGAAACATAAAAAACGTAGGGAGTAATAAATTAACAACAATGAGAAATCAAGGAAATTTTAACCTTTTGAGCCATTTTTTCTTCCAATTAAAGTTTTACTTTCATCATTCTTCTTAACTTAAGATAAAACACATCAAAAATAAAAACAATATTAGAAAATACTACAATTGTAGATATTTAAAATCAGAAATCACAATATTATAACTATAACCGAAATTAGAAATTAGAAATCATAATTAGAAAACAATATTAGAAAATAGCACAATATTATAACTATAATCGAAATTAGAAATAACCACGATTGAAAAGTCATAAACTTTTATGAAAGTTCATATATATACCATCATTTGAAAATATATTGCCAAAAAATAATTAAATAAGTTTTTAAATAGTTATAAAAAACTTAATGGACTTTAATTCTTAAAATACCTTTACGAAATTCACTTTATCATCTTCGTTCATCATCATTGGAAAAAAGGCGCCCTTCATAAAAAACTAACATCACCGTCTACCTTCATCATATCATGAATTAAACATATAACCTACAACATTACGAAGATTATTACACACATTAAAAATCAAAACTAAAAACTCATTGAATTAGTTTTTGTTACTAAATCTCAAAAATAGATTTCGATTGATTTAAAAATAAAAATTAATCTGCACATGAAATAAACTAAATCAAAAATCGAAAAATTACCATTAAATCTTTCACTTTTCTCTTATTTTGGCTATCTTCCGCCTGGAAATTCACCAATCAATTAAAAAAAATCAGATTTCTGAAATATCAATTCATATTTATTTCAATAAATTAGAAAATTTTAACTCATATTTATAAATATGCAAATTAAAATAGAAAAACAAAATTAAACTTCACTGTCTCCACCCCATCTATTACTCCTGCTAATGCTAATGCTGCTCAATCCAAGGTAGCCACCCCATCCACTCCTACTCCTACTCCTAAACCACCTGCAGCAGCCCCCATCAAGCCGCGTCCTCCCCTTAAGAAGCCGCCCCCACATAACCCCGTTTCCCTTCAACGCACTGTTGCTGCTGATTGTAGACACAAAAATTTTATATATTTCGGTATCTATTTATGTCTAATATCTTTAGTATTTAGAAATAATTATCAATAAATATTGTGATAATATCTTAGGATACTAGAATATTCTTAACTTTCTCTCTAAGATACTAGGCTATAAATACGGGTATTGTCTCTGGGTTTAGGGGAGGTCAGATGGAATAAGTCTCAAACACGACCCCATCATCCTACTACCAAATTGTAGGTAAATGTAATAATTCACAAAAAAGACCCCATCTTCCCCTACGGATCTAAGTCGATAAGACCCCGTAGAAATATCAAAACCCTAGCCTTCGAGATGGAATCAAGAGATCAACAAAAGTTGTAACGCTCAATCTTTCAGTTATCAAATTAAAACTCTTGTTCGCATATTATTTTTTATCTGTTATCATATTATCGCAGGTGTGAAATTTTATGTTTTACAAATTGGTGAACCCGACGTGAAATTTTCGCTCTTCATCTCCAATCTCGAAGGATCCAGATCTGTAGAAGGCATGGGGGAAAACAAATTCAACCTCAAGTCATTCTACGAAGTTTCGAGACAAAGTTGCAACCGACTTCGAAGTCTCTACAACAAGTCTCGAGGGGGCATTTGTAGACACCAAAATTTTATATATTTCGGTATCTATTTATGTCTAATATCTTTAGTATTTAGAGATAATTATCAATAAATATTGTGATAATATCTTAGGATATTAGAATATTCTTAACCTCCTCTCTAAGATACTAGGCTATAAATACGAGTATTGAATCTGGATTTAGGGGAGGTCAGATGGAATAAGTCTCAAACACGACCCCATCATCCTACTACCAAATAGTAGGTAAATGGAATAGGTCACAAAAAAGACCCCATCTTCCCCTACGGATCTAAGTCGATAAGACCCAGTAGAAATATCAAAACCCTACCTAGCCTTCGAGATGGAATCAAGAGATCAACGAATGTTGTAACGCTCAATCTTTCAGTTATCAAATTAAAACTCTTGTTCGCATATTATTTTTTATCTGTTATCATATTATCGCAGGTGTGAAATTTTATGTTTTACAAATTGGTGAACCCGACGTGAAATTTTCGCTCTTTATCTCCAATCTCGAACGATCCAGATCTGTAGAAGGCATGGGGGAAAACAAATTCAACCTCAAGTCATTCTACGAAGTTTCGAGACAAAGTTGCAACCGACTTCGAAGTCTCTACAACAAGTCTCGAGGGGGCATTTGTAGACACCAAAATTTTATATATTTCGGTATCTATTTATGTCTAATATCTTTAGTATTTAGAGATAATTATCAATAAATATTGTGATAATATCTTAGGATATTAGAATATTCTTAACCTCCTCTCTAAGATACTAGGCTATAAATACGAGTATTGTATCTGGATTTAGGGGAGGTCAGATGTAATAAGTCTCAAACACGACCCCATCATCCTACTACCAAATTGTAGGTAAATGGAATAAGTAACAAAAAAGACCCTATCTTCCCCTACGGATCTAAGTCGATAAGACCCCGTAGAAATATCAAAACCCTAGCCTTCGAGATGGAATCAAGAGATCAACGAAAGTTGTAACGCTCAATCTTTCAGTTATCGAATTAAAACTCTTGTTCTCATATTATTTTGTATCTGTTATTATATTATCGCAGGTGTGAAATTTTTTGTTTTACAAATTGGTGAACCCGACGTAAAGATTTTCGCTCTTCATCTCCAATCTCGAAGGATCCAGATCTGTTGAAGTCATGGGGGCAAACAAAATCGACCTTACGTCATTCTTCGAAGTTTCGAGACAAAGTTGCAACCGACTTCGAAGTCTCTACATCAAGTCTCGAGGGGGCATTTGTAGACACCAAAATTTTATATATTTCGGTATCTATATATATCTAATATCTTTAGTTTTTAGAGATAATTATCAATAAATATTGTGATAATATCTTAGGATACTAGAATATTCTTAACTTCCTCTCTAAGATACTGTGCTATAAATACGGGTATTGTATCCGGGTTTAGGGGAGGTCAGATGAAATAAGTCTCAAACACGACACCATCATCCTACTACCAAATTGTAGGTAAATGGAATAAGTCACAAAAAAGACCCCATCTTCCCCTACGGATCTAAGTCGATAAGACCCCGTAGAAATATCAAAACCCTAGCCTTCGAGATGGAATCAAGAGATCAATAAAAGTTGTAACGCTCAATCTTTCAGTTATCAAATTAAAACTCTTGTTCAAATATTATTTTGTATCTGTTATTATATTATCGCAGGTGTGAAATTTTATGTTATACAAATTGGTGAACCCGACGTGAAGATTTTCGCTCTTCATCTCCAATCTCGAAGGATCCAGATCTGTAGAAGTCATGGGAGCAAACAAAATCGAGCTCACGTCATTCTACAAAGTTTCAAGACAAAGTTGCAACCGACTTCGAAGTCTCTACAAAAAGTCTCGAGGGGGCATTTGTAGAAACCAAAATTTTATATATTTCGGTATCTATTTATGTCTAATATCTTTAATATTTAGAGATAATTATCAATAAATATTGTGATAATATCTTAGGATACTAGAATATTCTTAACTTCCTCTCTAAGATACTAGGCTATAAATACGGGTATTGTATCTTGGTTTAGGGGAGGTCAGATGAAATAAGTCTCAAACACGACACCATCATCCTACTACCAAATTGTAGGTAAATGGAATAAGTCACAAAAAAGACCCCATCTTCCCCTACGGATCTAAGTCTATAAGACCCTGTAGAAATATCAAAACCCTAGCCTTCGAGATGGAATCAAGAGATCAACGAAAGTTGTAACGCTCAATCTTTCAGTTATCAAATTAAAACTCTTGTTCTCATATTATTTTGTATCTGTTATTATATTATCGCAGGTGTGAAATTTTATGTTTTACAAATTGGTGAACCCGACGTGAAGATTTTCGCTCTTCATCTCCAATCTCGAAGGATCCAGATCTGTAGAAGTCATGGGAGCAAACAAAATCGACCTCACGTCATTCTACAAAGTTTCAAGACAAAGTTGCAACCGACTTCGAAGTCTCTACAAAAAGTCTCGAGGGGGCATTTGTAGACACCAAAATTTTATATATTTCGGTATCTGTTTATGTCTAATATCTTTTGTATTTACAGATAATTATCAATAAATATTGTGATAATATCTTAGGATACTAGAATATTCTTAACTTCCTCTCTAAGATACTAGGCTATAAATACGGGTATTGTATCTTGGTTTAGGGGAGGTCAGATGAAATAAGTCTCAAACACCACACCATCATCCTACTACCAAATTGTAGGTAAATGGAATAAGTCACAAAAAAGACCCCATCTTCCCCTACGGATCTAAGTCTATAAGACCCCGTAGAAATATCAAAACCCTAGCCTTCGAGATGGAATCAAGAGATCAACGAAAGTTGTAACGCTCAATCTTTCAGTTATCAAATTAAAACTCTTGTTCTCATATTATTTTGTATCTGTTATTATATTATCGCAGGTGTGAAATTTTATGTTTTACAAATTGGTGAACACGACGTGAAGATTTTCGCTTTTTATCTTCAATCTCGAAGGATCCAGATCTGTAGAAGTCATGGGGGCAAACAAAATCGACCTCACGTCATTCTACGAAGTTTCGAGACAAAGTTGCAACCGACTTTGAAGTCTCTACATCAAGTCTCGAGGGGGCATTTGTAGACACCAAAATTTTATATATCTCGGTATCTATTTATGTCTAATATCTTTACTATTTAGAGATAATTATCAATAAATATTGTGATAATATCTTAGGATACTAGAATATTCTTAACTTCCTCTCTAAGATACTAGGCTATAAATACGGGTCTTGTGTCTAGGTTTAAAGGAGGACAGATGGAATAAGTCTCAAACATGACCCCATCATCCTACTACCAAATTGTAGGTAAATGGAATAAGTCACAAAAAAGACCTCATCTTCTCCTACGGATCTAAGTCGATAAGACCCCGTAGAGATATCAAAACCCTAGCCTTCGAGATGGAATCAAGAGATCCACGAAAGTTGTAACACACAATCTCTCAGTTATAAAATAAAACTCTTGTTCTCATATTATTTTGTATCTGTTATTTTAATTATCGCATGTGTGAAATTTTATGTTTTACACTGCTGGTGTTCGAATACTCGCCCCTTTTCATCCTGATGCCCTCCGCAATTACTTCGCAACAACAGCTGGCCTGGTGCCTCGATAGCCTAATCCGGTTGCCTCTATGACTTCTGATTATTCAATTACCTGCAAGTGACCATCTTTCTTGTAAAACAAAAAAATTGAATCTTTATCCGTTACTTTTATCATGTTGACACGTGACTAAGTCAATAAGCAAAAATATGAAGAAACCCAGAAACCTTTACAAATTACTCCATATATCTCTAATTCACTTGATTCATAACCAAAAAAAAGCCTAAATACGATAAAAAGAATGTGCTAAAAATCACGAATAATGAATAAAATTGCGAAAAAAAGAAAGGAAGAAAAAGGCGATACTTAATGATAATCAATTGAATTACGAATTAATCCCAAAAAAATCAATTGACCATCTGAAATTAAAAGAACAATAACCAAATTAAAGAAGTTCAAGCCGAAAATTGATAAATTACCCAGAAAAGTTTAGAAAATTAACCTTGTGTGGCTGGAATTAGGGAATTCAATAGCGTTGGAGAAGAGCTGATAGAGATCTGGAATTCAATAATGGAGTTCTTGTGTGGCTGAAATTAGGGAACAATATGAGTGGAGTTCTATGGAAACGGAAGAAAATTTGAATGTGAACATTGTGAAACGATTCACCAAAGATATAAAGACGATTAGATGTGTGTGAAACACAAACGAAATAAACGAAGAGGCGGATGTTGATTGCCTACAAACTATTTTCGAGAGGAATTACGGATAATGACATAGGGTATTGATGAAGAATAGCAATTAATAAGATTGATTAATTTGGTAATGCATTTTTGAGAAGGATGAATTGAAAGATGGTGAAGATGCCTCGTGAAACTTTGAAGTGCAATGAAGGATTTAGTTGATCAAGAACAACAATTATGGTGCTTTGTGAACTGCATTTGCCTTGTTTTTTCTTCGTAAAAGACTACTATATTTTTTTTCTACAATTTTGTCGCAGGTTGATGTGTTGGCCCATTGGTTTGGTGAAGTGGGATTGTCCTCAAAGGGCATGGGTTTGAATCTCGTTGTTGTTTTTGGGAGGAGATTTTGGGTTAATTTGAGGCATTTAGTTTGAATGCATACAGCATTGCGTTCACATTTCAAAATAGGGGCTTGTCATGCTCTTAATTTCTGTGAAGTGGTTTCTGTTTTAATATATAGAGGATTTGTTTGTCAAACCCGTTACTTGCTCTCAATATGCCAATTTTTGGCTGATCCACGACTAACTAAACAGGGCCAAACAACCTTGGCTAGACATGAGATACTGTATATAGTGTACTCCATATAGGCTTATATTGTACTGTATTAAGCCAATATATGGTGTTCATAATACACATCCCCCCCTCTCTATATATATATTGGCAGAATTTGATACATTTTACTTCTTAATTATGACCATAAGATTTTAGGGGATCAATGACTAGGATTTGAGTATTTTATATTAATAAAACTCCCAATATTTCATAACAGTTACACATCTCCCATAATTTCTTTCACAATTAATATAAAAAATAATACTACGTATAACGGCCAGTACAGTAAAAAAATCTTTCAATCTCTTCAAAAATCTACATATCAATTTATGCAATTAAATTTCTGCATAAAACTGTCATTAATTTTTTCGTTCAATTTCTTCAAGTAAACGGGTTCTTCGTTCAATTTTTTTTAATTGAGCGAGGATTATTGTAATACATACGACTTCGTTCAATTTTATTGTTATTAGCCATTGATATGTATGATAATATCTTGCATAACATATATTTTACAAATTAATTGATCAATTTCTTCATTCTGTTTTCCAATAATACCTCGTTTTTCAATTTTTTTCATTAATCAATTGAACAAGTTAGAATAACTGTTGTTCTACAATATAATAACCGCCTTTGTATAATACAATAACTAATTTTGATGCTCGTGCGATGCACGAGTGTAACAATAACGTTACTAAATCAACCTTAATACTTTCTTTTATAATGTTATTGACGACTGCGATGGAATGATTACGATTATTTCAAATAATTGTCATTTTAGAGGATTAGTACTCTACGTTTGCATGTATTTTATACGAAAAGTATCAGACTCGGGTTATGATGCTACACTTAGACGGTTAGACCTGTCAAATTCGACTCGACCCGTAAACCTGACCCTAATAAATGACATACTAATTTTTTTACTTTAAAAGCCGTAACAAAATTAGGCGTTCGAAACTGTAGACACCCACATTTTGACCGCCGGGTGTCTATAGCAGTTTCCGACAAACACCCGATGATGATAGGACGCAAACATGCTTTAACATACTTGGAAATGGGCTCGAAATCATGGGCATTTGGCTTGGGCTTTTTACGGGGTACAAGTCTCATAAAACAGACCTCAAATTCAGGCCCATTGGGTCGTTTCGAGTCAAATAAGACTAATTTGGGTCGAATCCGACACCAGGGGCAAAACTGTCTTTTTACGACCGAGTCGAAACCCGGTCGGAGATATTTTTTCGAGACACACGGACCAGCCGTGATACCTCACGAGTCCGGCCTGGACTCGAATACTACAAAAATTAGCTACGACAAATATTAAACAATTCCGTTAAAGGTAGAATTCGATCTCAAATAGGAATTCTATCCGAGCACCGAATCAAACACTTGACCGAGCGTAGGACACTCGGCCGAGCAGCCTATTATCAGCCGGGTTCGTTGCTTCTCCACCAAGCAAGTGGAATTCTCGTTCCTCTCAGCTTCTTACATTTTCTATCCTAAGCAGTAGTTCTAACCCAAACACTTCTCCTAGCCAAGGTCGGGAATTTTTCTATAAATAGGCCCCATGCACAACACAATTAACACACTTGAATCATATATCATACAACAACATCACATCAACTTTCTTATTCATACACATCGGCATTCATAAATAATCATACACCTCGAGACTCCTTACACTTAGCATCGAGAAACCGATAGTGCATCCGAGACCCGAAGGAACCGGCCCTTAGTCCCGATACCCTTTACACGTCCAAATCACCATAACTCACCGACATTAACTCAACGCTCCCGTGCCTTAGCCACATTCCGACGAGCCCCGATCCGAGTAAACAAAGCATGTAGGTTGAGGGTGTAAAATCAAACCCGACTTCTCCTTTCTCTCTTCTTTTTCTTCTCGTCTTTTTCTCGTCTTTTCTTCTTTTTTTCGTCGTCGGTCGTTTTTTGTTTTACGGGTCGTTCGTCGCATTTTTTTTATTTATTTCTAATATCGATACTACAAAATTATTTTCATATATAACGTTCTTAAAATACGATACCGGTTCATTAATCGAATATCGTATCCAACAAGAACTAAATTAAATCTCGTTGATGCTAAAAATCGTTACATACTTTTTTAAAACAAAATACGACGATTTTAACGCGGAGAGAACTAACATCCTTTTCTTTTCGTTCAAATTCTTTTTCAAAACGATTTTATAAAAACTTTTTTCTAAAAGTCATTCCGAATATTTGATATCGATTTCATAATCGAATATCGGATGCGACGAGTATCGAAAGTATAAATCGAGTATAAATTAATTCATATTTGTACGCGATTTATCGAAATTAACGATTTTCGAAAATAAACGAGCCGAGACAGCAGCCCACGCGAGTCGCGCCCCTCCCAGGTGACTCGCGCGGGAGCCTTGAAACCGCGGCCCCTTTTCTTCGTTTTCTCTACTTTTTTTAAGCATCGTTTTTCTAATTCTACAAAACGATTTTTCAAAACCTTTTCCTTTCATCTTTTCCAAAATTATTCCGAATATTTGATATCGATTTTATAATTGAATATCGAATATAACGAATATCGAAAATATTGAATCGAGTACAAATTATGCGATATTTCTACGCAATTTAATAAAATCATCGATTTTCAAAAAATCGACTTCGAAAAAGGCCGGGGCGCGAGTCGCGCGCACCCCGGGCGAGTCGCGCGGCCGGCTGAAACGCGACGCGGTTTTTTTGTTTTTTAATTATTTTTTCGAACATCATTTTTTAGACAAAACAACGTTTTTTTTGTAATATTTCAGATCTCGACTTTATTTCTTGACCTCGGTCAACACGTGTTAATCCATCACGTGAATTAAACTTTTCAAAATCATGCATATTATCATATTTATTTTTATTATTCAATCGTTACTAACACGTTTGTTCATCGTTTTAGCGATTTCTTTTTTTATATTTTGTTTTATTAGACTAAAACGAACCTCACATGTTAAAATACAACTTTGACGTTAGATTTTAGTTGCATTAAATCGACTTAGCAACCCATTCAATTCTCGCATGTTTAGGGAAAACAATGTTTGCATATCATTTCATTGTTCAACAAACATGCGTATTAAAACATCAAATGATATCCTAGTAGAGGCCGCTAATGTGCGGGCGGGGTTGGGTGTCCTTCGTGGGATTCCCAACACGTACCCTCACCCCTTACTCAGAACCTTGGTTTCCGGATGTCCGAAACCATTGGCAACGAGAGTCATTCAATACACGATATCCGATAATGTCGGTATCGGTATCAAATGCAAAGGGACGAACCCGATAAACTCTGACATCGGAAATGGGCCGTATTTTGTACACGGCCCACTACGACATAGAGTGGGTTCGAATGGGCCCGAACTCCCACAAAGTTCGGTGGCGACTCCATCTTCGATTTAAATTTCAATTCGATCCATTCTCATATGGAGATTCATTCGCCTCCCCAAACCCACGCGTGGCCGCGTCGGGGTGGACCTATGTCATGTCCACAATTTGGCGACTCCGCTGGGGATTAACTGATGCGTGACTTACCATCGGCATCCTCAGGGTGAGACTCGAATAGAAATTGTTTGACTAGTACAATACGCGTTTTAGTTTTACGGTTCACGCATAACCCCATATTTTCTCGGGCCGGTACTGGTGACCGACGTCCCACTATACTATTGATGTAGTCCAAATTGGATATGTGAAAGGTGTCCATAGCCGATTCGTATGAGTTTTACGGTATGTTCTAAGCTCAACTCGACTTAGGAAGTCCGCCCCGATTCTCGATAGGCTATGTACACTGGTATAGACCCTTACAGACTGACCGAGACTTAGAATTAGAGCATACGTGGCGTCGTTATATTGCTTCCATGACTACGTGCTACTTGATTTACATGTCGTTTTTCAAAAACCGTTATTTTCAAAAATTGCATCCTTTTCAAAATATCCAATTTCAAAACCCGGGAAGCATACCGAATTTAGGACTTATCATTGGAATTGTTCATCACTTGTCATTGGAATTGTTTCAATTGGCTATCTTGTTTCGTTGGTAAGATTCATCTCGTTGAGGGTGAGACAGTAGTTCAGTATTATGGCAATAACTTCGTCTCTAGACCTCCGATTAGGACGTATAATATGGCGTTGGAAATCTAAGAAGAAGGGCTACAACTCTTTTGTTGAAGTCGTGAGCTTATTCTGCCATATACCCTTTGGAAAACGGGACACAATGTCGTGGTAGTATGCTGAAAGTTTTTGAAGGTTTATGAGTGGATGGTATTATCTTATTTTATTATCAATATTCATCCTTGAGATTGAGGTATGGTATCTATCAGTTTAGTTCTTGTCTTCTTGTGATTCATGATGATAAAATAATTACGTTTGGTAGATGAGTATCATTTATCGTCATTGATTGGAAGATAAATTATCTGATAAGAGTAGGATGTTATGTTGTTTCTGAAAATATGTTGAATGTGTTAGTCTCAATATTTCATGATGGATGATGAATTTGCACACATATTTGTATTAGTATACAACTAAAAGGTGAATGTTTTTCTGTGTTTATGGAGAATATTATATGCCTACGATCAAAATAATTAATGTGATTATTAGTGGAGTAATAATTAATTATTAATGATTTTTGTGCAAATTATGTTGTCTTGGAAGATGACAATGTGGAGATTATATGCTTTTATGAGTAATGAGAGCAATATTTGGATTTATTATATAGCCGTTATAAATTTATTCTATTCACTTAATATATATGATATTGAATATTATTCATTAATCAATTTAAGAACATTATATACGTTTTGCTTGAGAAAATTGAATATTTATAATATATGTTGGGATTTGTGGACATGACATAGGTCCAACCCGACGCGGCCACGCGCGGGTTTGGGGAGGCGAATGAATCTCCATATGAGAATGGATCGAATTGAAATTTAAATCGAAGTAGGAGTCGCCACCGAACTTTGTGGGAGTTCGGGCCCGTTCGAACCCACTCTATGTCGTAGTGGGCCATGTACAAAATATGGCCCATTTTCGATGTCAGAGTTTATTGGGTTCATCCCTTAGCATTTGATACCGATACCGACGTTATCGGATATCGTGTATTGAATGACTCTCGTTGCCAATGGTTTCAGACATCCGGAAACCGAGGTTCTGAGTAAGAGGGGAGGGTACGTGTTGAGAAGCCCACCAAGGACACCCAACCCCGCCCGCATATTAGCGGCCTCTACTAGGATATCGTTTGACTTTTGAATACGCGCGTTAGTTGAACGATGAAATGATATGCAAACATTGTTTTCCCTAAACATGCGAGAATTGAATGGGTTGCTAAGTCGGTTTAATGCAACTAAAATTAACGTCAAAGTTGTATTTTAGCATGCGAGGTTCGTTTTAGTCTAATAAAACAAACGAAAAGAAAAGAAATTGCTACAAACACGAACAAACAAGTTAGTAACGGTTTGTATATCGAATAAAAGATATGGATGCAATGAATGATGTAAAAATATATCGAGATCTGAAATATCGCTAAAAAGTCGTTGTTTTGTCCAAAAAACGATGTTCGAAAAAATAAAACAGAAAAATCGGGTCGCGTTTCAGCTGGCCGCGCGGCTCGCCCGGGGTGCGCGCGACTCGCGCCCCGGCCTGTTTCGAAGTCAATTTTTGAGAAATCGATGACTTTATTAAATCGCGTACAAATATTGCACAATTTGCACCCGACTTAATATTCTCGACATTCGTCGTATTCGATATTTGATTATGAAATCGATATCGAATATTCGGAATAATTTTGGAAAAGATGAAAAAAGTTTTAAGAAATCGTTTTGTAGAAAAAAACGATGTTTAAGAAAAATTGAGAAAAGTGAAGAAAAAGAGCCGCGGGTTTCAGGCTTCTGCGCGAGTCGCCTGGGAGGGGCGCGACTCGCGTGGAGGTCTGTCCCGGCTCGGGTTTTTTCGAGAAATCGTTAATTGCGCTAGATCGCGTATAAATATGAATTAATTTATACTCGATTTATGCTCTCGATATTCGTCGTATTTGATATTCGATTATGAAATCGATATCGAATATTCGGAATGACTTTTAGAAAAGGTTTTATAAAATTGTTTGAAAAGAATTTGAACGAGAAAAAAAAATGTCGGTTCTCTCCGCGTTAAAATCGTTGTATTTTGTAAAAAAGTAACGATTTTGTAGCATCAACGAGATTAATGTAATTCTTTTAATACGATATTCGACTAGAGAATCGGTATCGTATTTTTTATGAATATTCGTTTATAGGAAAATAGTTTTAGTAATATCGATATTAGAAATAATAAAGATGCGACGAATGACCCTTAACAAAAAAAATCGACCCTTATTAGACTAAAACGAACCTCGCATGCTAAAATACAACTTTGACGTTAATTTTAGTTGCATTAAACCGACTTAGCAACCCATTCAATTCTCGCATGTTTAGGGAAAACAATGTTTGCATATCATTTCATCGTTCAACTAACGCGCGTATTCAAAAGTCAAACGATATCCTAGTAGAGGCCGCTAATATGCGGGCGGGGTTGGGTGTCCTTGGTGGGCTTCTCAACACGTACCCTCACCTCTTACTCAGAACCTCGGTTTCCGGATGTCTGAAACCATTGGCAACGAGAGTCATTCAATACACGATATCCGATAACGTCGGTATCGGTATCAAATGCTAAGGGATGAACCCAATAAACTCTGACATCGAAAATGGGCCATATTTTGTACATGGCCCACTACGACATAGAGTGGGTTCGAACGGGCCCGAACTCCCACAAAGTTCGGTGGCGACTCCTACTTCGATTTAAATTTCAATTCGATCCATTCTCATATGGAGATTCATTCGCCTCCCCAAACCCGCGCGTGGCCGCGTCGGGTTGGACCTATGTCATGTCCACAAATCCCAACATATATTATAAATATTCAATTTTCTCAAGCAAAACGTATATAATGTTCTTAAATTGATTAATGAATAATATTCAATATCATATATATTAAGTGCATAGAATAAATTTATAACGGCTATATAATAAATCCAAATATTGCTCTCATTACTCATAAAAGCATATAATCTCCACATTGTCATCTTCCAAGACAACATAATTTGCACAAAAATCATTAATAATTAATTATTACTCCACTAATAATCACATTAATTATTTTGATCGTAGGCATATAATATTCTCCACAAACACAGAAAAACATTCACCTTTTTGTTGTATACTAATACAAATATGTGTGCAAATTCATCATCCATCATGAAATATTGAGACTAACACATTCAACATATTTTCAGAAACAACATAACATCCTACTCTTATCGATAATTTATCTTCCAATCAATGACGATAAATGATACTCATCTACCAAACGTAATTATTTTATCATCATGAATCACAAGAAGACAAGAACTAAACTGATAGATACCATACCTCAATCTCAAGGATGAATATTGATAATAAAATAAGATAATATCATCCACTCATAAACCTTCAAAAACTTTCAGCATACTACCACGACATTGTGTCCCGTTTTCCAAAGGGTATATGGCAGAATAAGCTCACGACTTCAACAAAAGAGTTGTAGCCCTTCTTCTTAGATTTCCAACGCCATATTATACGTCCTAATCGGAGGTCTAGAGACGGAGTTATTGCCATAATACTGAACTACTGTCTCACCCTGAACGAGATGAATCTTACCAACGAAACAAGATAGCCAATTGAAACAATTCCAATGACAAGTGATGAACACAACCACAATAATAGTGACATAAATTTGTTTCTCAATTTTTGGAAATATAGGGTCACTATAGGGGATATATAACTAGAGAATATACGTTGTTGTGTCATGGTATGAAGGCCACTGAATGAGAAACGAAATCGCCCCGACTACGGTACAAATCGAAATGGGCGTCGTCCCCCAAGGTCACACAACACTCCTAAAAGATTGTGTACTCAACCATTAGGAGTTGGAACTCGATGGTAAACTCAGAATTTATCAAAGAGATTTGGATGATAACATTTTATGTTGGTCCTCATATGTATTATCATGCTCATACTTATATAATAATTGTCATATGAGACTAACCTCAAAAGGTATCCAAAGTCACTTTATGATGGAAATAAATTATCATTATTCTAAATATAATGACATTCATAACCATACTAATAAATTGGTGTCAATATGCTACTTAATCGAGATACCCTTACTATGCAACAATAGTCAACATATTGTCCTTGCATTATTTCTAACAGACATGTTACTCCAATGCTTACAACGTGTTACTGTAATACATTAGGTATGTTATTCTAATGATGATGACTCGTTACTCCAACCATAACTTTAATAATATATATACAGTTTCTAATAGAAAGCAGTATCTTTTTTTAAATATGGCGGTATTCTAAATCCTTTGTTACTCCAATGCATTACAGTAACAGATGACAAGAACTAAACAGATGAAGTGCATTAAAGTAACACGAGATTCAATTAACAGAAGATGCCTATACACAGGGGCTAGACATTAAAATAACAGATTATCTATATTAAAGTAACATATTATGTGCATTACAATAACTCCATATATATGTTTGTGCGAAAAAATCATATAACGATCATATCTTTAATAATATGCAGTTTCCATACTTTAAACGTAAAATCTAATAATATGGAGCATCTTAATGACTTCCATGGCAATGAAAGCATAACAATTGATGAAGATTATGAAAAACCTAAATAATAAATGATGGGGGTCGGTTGCCTGCCTTTGGCCGCCTGCCAGTCAGGCCCCAGGGCAACCAGTCCCAGAAGGAGGAAAGGCCTGCCCAGCAGACTTTCCATCAAGATCACTGAAATCTCCAAGTGGCCCTAATCCCTTAGCCGCCCAGCACGGCCTGGCCGCCTGCCAAACAGGGCAAACCAGGCCTCCCGCCTGCTTCCAGGGCGCTCCCGCCTAAGCAGAACCAAAGGAGAACCGAGGACCCATCCGTCATTTTCCCTAAGGTAAGGGGAAATGAGTGGACAAGGTGAATCCACGTGTCGCACCAACATCCACCCATTTCCCTCCTCTTCTTTCTCTTTTCCTCTCTCTTGTGGGAAGGTATAAATACTTACCCATTTCCCACATAAGAGGGGTTGGATTTTCTCTCTCTAGACTCTTACTCCTAAAAACGCCACCTAGTTCCTCACGAGCTAGGTTCGTCAAGGCATTTCACGGACTGACTTAGGCATCGGAGAGGGTTTCCTCGGACAACCTCCGAGGCCCTGTGCATTCATTGTGCAGGGAGCAGGCCAACTCCGCCGGGAAAGTCCGATCAAGGGAGTAAGAAGAAAGGGAGCCTGAAGGAAATCAAACGATCAATTGTTCACCATTAACCCAGTCCTACAGCCCGGATCCAAGGCCGGGTGAATTGTTTCCGTGACCGGAACAATTTGGCGCCGTCTGTGGGGAACTTACGGTTGTGCTCACGAGTTACCCACTAAAATCAACCACTCATAATCACAAAACTAAAACAATCATGCCAGAAATTGTTGATGCCAGTGCAGGAACGGGTCCTACGGTCCCACCGGTGACCCCCCTGTATGGTATGCCGCAGTCGGAGAAAGTTCCTCCTGCCACGATCCTAGGGGTGGGGGGAACCAGTCTCCTCGGTGGACCTAACACTGCGGTGACGCCTGAGCTGGGGGCACCCCCACGACACGCTCTTAATCTGACCCCAGCTTAAATGGCGCAGGCAGCCGCCTTCTTCTCTGCGATGCTGAACCAGGAGTTCACTCCTGAGGACTTGGTAGGCAGGGTCGCATCGGCTCCCAGGCAACCATCCCCAATTAGCAGGGATGAGGCCGGGGGCACGAGGCGGACAGCCGCCAGGAATGCCCAGAGGAAAGCGAGGAGGACGGCTCAAGCGTATGCGCATTTGCAAAGGCGCATTACTACTGGCAGCCCAGAGCCACCTGTCCAACAGGCGTTCTCCATTCACACAACAGAATCAGCGTCTGGAGGACAGGGGGGCTTATCCCGAGGATTACAGGAGCGCATGAGGCCCAGGGAGCCCATGTCAAAACGCTTGGGGGAAAAACCAGGCGGAGTTTTCTCCAGGCTAACACCTGCAGCCAAAGAACAGTCGGCCCCCGGCTTATCCCAAAGCCTGCAATCCAGGCTCAACCGGGGACAACCGCTCGAGTCCAGGTACCGTCAGGGTGAGAACCTCTGCCACTCTTAGAGGAAGAGGCCCAGGCAGACCTCCCCGGAAACAGAGGATGAAGCAGCCAGCAGACCGCCACCAAGGCACCGCTCCCCCAGTGCGAGGAAACCGACCCATAAACAATGGGAATCTCACGGTAACCAGTCTGGGGAAAGCAGGTCACGACTGGTAGGCAGGCCCACAAAAACCCCGCTGCACCCTGAGGTACAAGAGTACCCCATTCCAAAAATCAAAATGCCCACCATCAAATTTGACGGGACGACAGATCCTGAAGACCACCTGGCAGCGTTTGAGAGCCACATGGGCATGTATGATGTAGATGATGCCATCTGGTGCAAAGTTTTCCCAACCACCCTGGTAGGGCTCGCACAGGGATGGTTCAAAGACCTCCGCCAGGGGTCAGTCAGATTCTTCATAGAGTTGGCTGAGATTTTCCTCGAACAGTATGCCGGAAATAAGAGAAGACGCCTTACCCGTTTCGATCTCATGACCCTGAAACAGAAAAAGGGTGAGAGTGTGAGGGAATACATGAGAAGGTTTGATCTATCCTACCAGCAGGTCAGGGAGATCGATGATTCCACTGCCGCCTACGCCCTGACAATCTCCCTACTTCCAGGGGAAATGAAAAACCAGATGATCAGGGCCCAGCCAGAAACCCTGGCCATGGCCAGGAAGATTGCGGAAGGGTTCATTCTGCAGGAGGAGTTCCACGGCCTGACGGATACCTCTGCAGGCCAAACAAGGCCTCAAGGGGGACCGCAGGGTGGAAGGGGTAGAAGTGAGCCAGGCAAGCAAAGGGAAGAGGGAGACACTCCCAAGAAAGAGCGCACAGTCTACCAGCCCAGATTCGACAGTTACACTGCCCTGAAAAAATCCAGGGCGGAGATCTTCGAACTGGAAAAAGAAACTGCTAAATGGAACCGCCCGAACAAACCTCGCAGCCCGAAAGGAGACCCCAAGAAATTCTGCACTTTCCACGACTGCATAGGCCATACCACCGAGGAATGCCGTCACCTGAAGGACGAAATCGAGAAGTTAATCAGGAACGGATGGTTAGCCAACTACGCAGCTAAGAATAAGTCTCAGAAGGAAGTGTCTGAGAAACCCGAAGGGTCAGTGCATAACCGCATGGTGATCCATGTAATTTCAGGGGGCACTGAGGGCCAGCTCAGTCGAAGAGGCCAAAAAAGACAAATGCGCGTGCTGAGAAAGCAGGGAGTCCAAGGGGGGTGACCTTGAGCATCACCCCTGATGATGCAGGGCGCGTGGTATACCCGCACAGTGATCCTTTGGTGCTGTCCCTAGAGATCAGCAACCACATTGTGCGGAGGTGCATGGTAGACACAGGCGCGTACACGAATCTGCTGTACAAGGACGCCTTCGAGAAAATGGGCCTGGAAAAAAGGCACCTACGACCTGCCCCTGGATCGCTATACGGATTCAGTGGAGCAGGCGTGCTGCCCATGGGAGTCATAGATCTGCCCGTAACCTTTGGAGAAGGCTCTACCGCCAGAAACGTCAGGGCAACCTTTGTTGTTGTGGATGCAAGATCTGCCTACAACGCCCTAATTGGCAGAGCCACCCTGGACGAAATCGAGGCGGCTATCTCCATCAGGGCCCTCACCATAGCGTATGTCACCGACTTCGGACTAGAAGGAAAAGTGCGCGGGGACCAAGAGTCAGCCAGACAATGCTACTCTGTGGCCCTGCAAGAACACGAAAAAGAAAGAAAAGGAAAAAGGAAGGCTGACAGTTCCCCCAGCAGGGAGGGCGAAATCCCAGCCGAACACCCGGCGTCCGATCACCTGGAGCCAGGGGGCGAAAGCATGTTGGTAGACTTGGAGCCAGGCAGGCAGGTCCTGATAGGAGCTGACCTGGAAAAATCCTACCAGGCTGAACTAGTCAAGCTGCTAAAAGAAAACAAAGACGTATTCGCCTACTCGGCAGACGAGATGCCCGGCGTTGATCCATCATGCATCGTTCACAAGCTGAATGTAAGCATGGATGCTCGCCCTGTGAAACAGAAGAAACGAAATATGTCCGCGGAAAAAGACGCAGCAATCAAGGAAGAAATTGACAAACTCTTGAAAGCAGACTTTATTGAGGTCTGTGACTACCCGGAATGGTTGGCGAATGTAGTCATGGTTAAAAAATCGTCAGGCGCATGGAGAATGTGCGTGGATTTTACAAACCTCAACAAGGCCTGCCCGAAAGACTGCTATCCGCTCCCCAGAATCGACCAGCTGGTAGACTCCGCCAGTGGTTATTCCATGCTAAGCTTCCTAGATGCCTTTTCAGGGTATCATCAAGTATACTTGTGGCAGCCGGACAGGGTGAAGTGCGCGTTCATCACCAGTTCAGGCACCTACATGTACAAGATGATGCCATTCGGGCTTAAAAATGCAGGGGCTACATACCAGCGGTTAGTTGATAAAGTGTTTGAAAAACAAAAAGGCAGAAACATCGAGGCTTACGTTAATGACGCCATCGTAAAAAGCAGAGAAGACAGAGAGCACCTGATAGACCTGCAGGAGACCTTCTGCTCCCTGCGCGCCTACAAAATGAAACTCAATCCAAAGAAGTGTACATTTGGAGTCCGCTCCGGCAAATTCCTGGGGTTCTTGGTCAGCTCTCGGGGGATAGACGCCAACCCTGAAAAAATTCAGGCAGTTCTAGACCTTCCTGAGCCCAAGACCATTAGAGACATCCAGCGCCTGACGGGCCGCATGGCCGCCTTAGCACGGTTCGTCGCCCGATCAGCAGACAAGGCCACTCCTTTTTTCAAGATACTAAAAGGAAACAAACAGTTCAAGTGGGAAAACGAGCAGAAAGAGGCCTTTGAGCAATTGAAGGACCATCTTAAGAGGCTCCCCACCCTGGCAAGACCAATAGCAGGGGAAAAACTTTTCCTCTACATTGCAGTGACCAATATAACTGTCAGCGCAGTCATCTTACGAGAGGAAGCATGCGCCCAGCAGCCTATATACTTTGTAAGCCATGCGCTGGGGGCAGCCGAGAAGAATTACCCGATGGTCGAAAAAGCCGCCTACGCAGTCATAATTGCTGCCAGGAAGCTCAGACCTTACTTTGACACGCATCCAGTCGTGGTCCTCACCGACCAACCGCTGGAGAAGGTGTTGGAAAAATTTGAAAAATCAGGGAGACTATTGAAGTGGGCAATTGAGCTGAGTGGGCTAGGTATATCTTACCAGCCGAGAACAGCCATCAAGGCCCAAGCCTTAGCAGATTTTCTGGCTGAATGCTCCCATTCAGGGGAGGAAGAGACCCCTGCCGAGGAATGGATCGTGCATACTGACGGATCCTCGACAGCCAATGGCGCAGGCGCAGGCGTCGTACTAACCAGCCCGGGAGGGGCTGCCTTTGAGCACGCCCTCAGATTTGTTTTCTCAGCATCAAACAACGAAGCAGAGTACGAAGCAGTACTCGCAGGCGTCAGGCTAGCCAAAGCCGCAGGAGCAGAACGAATTATCCTGGCAACAGACTCCCAGCTTATCGCCAACCAAATCAATGGAGAATACGAAGCAAGGGACCAAGCAATGGCCACATACCTGGAGATGGTGAAGGGAGAGTTATCCGGCCTAAAATCTTATGAGGTCAAACAGATCCCCCGATCCCAGAACAGCAGAGCAGACGCCCTGTCAAAACTGGCAAGCTCCAGTCTACAGGACATCCGGAGATCAGTATGGGTCGACGTTCTACACGAGAAGTCCACTAACCCCTGTCAGGCGGTTAATACTGTGGAAAAGGAGCCAGAAAGCTGGATGACTCCCTTCATCCAATACAAGAGGCACGGTATCTTACCATCAGACTCATTACAAAAAAGGAAGATACAGGCAAAAGCAGCCTGGTTCATACTCATTGATGAAGAGCTTTACAAGAAGTCTTTTACTTATCCCCTGCTCAAATGCCTGCGGGCGGATCAGGCCGCCGAGGTATTGGATGATATCCACTCAGGGATTTGTGGACATCACATTGGTGGGAGATCGCTGGCCCACAAGGCCCTCAGGGCAGGCTACTACTGGCCTACCATGCTGGCAGATGCCAAGAGCTTGACCCAGAGATGCAGGAAATGCCAACTCTTTGCCCCATCAATCCATGCCCCGGCCCAGGAGCTCAGGCCAATCCTATCCCCCATCCCCTTCGCTCAATGGGGGATGGACATTCTAGGACCCTTCACGGCGGCCACAGGGGGCAGAAAATTCTTGATTGTCGCCATAGACTACTTCACCAAATGGGTGGAGGCCGAAGCAGTGCCCAACATCACTGAGCCGGCGGTCAGGAAAGTGGTCTGGCGAAATATCATCACCAGGTTCGGTCTACCAAAGATGTTGGTATTTGACCATGGCAGGCAATTTGATAATGATCCGCTGAGAATCTGGCTGGAAAGCCACAACATCTCAGTCGCCTATTCAGCCGTCTGTCATCCTCAAACCAACGGACAGGCAGAGGCAGCCAACAAACAAATCCTGAACGGCCTGAAGAAAATGGTGGATGACTGCAAGGGTAGGTGGGCTGACGAACTCCCCAGTATACTCTGGTCAATCCGAACTACCAGAAAAGAGTCTACGGGTCAGACCCCGTTTGGTCTGGTATATGGAGCAGAGGCCTTATTGCCAATTGAGGCAAGGATCCCCTCTCTGCGCTCCCTGCAGTACGACCAGACTGAAAATGAAGCTGCAATGGTCGAAGCCTTGGACCTGGTGAATGAGTTAAGGGAAGAAGCCAGTACCAACATCGTTGCCTACCAGCAACGAATGAGGAAAGCCTTCAACACCAAAGTACGACAGAGGAATTTCCAGATGGGCGAGCTGGTTCTGAGAAAGACGCAGGCGATTGGAAAGTCAAGAGAACATGGAAAGCTGAGTGCCAACTAGGAGGGCCCATACCAAATAACTCGAGTTCTGGGACCAGGCACATACAAAATCGCCAACCTTGAGGGGCAAGAGCTACATGCTCACTGGAATGCAGACACGCTAAAGAAATATTACGTCTAAACAAGAATACAGGCATTTTTTTCTTTTACTAAAAAAGGCGGAGGACGGTCAAAAATGTCGACGGCTCCGACCACCCCAATGTCAAAAAGGAAATTTTTAAGAGAAATGAGAAGATTCAGATTTATACTCGTTGCCTAATCACACTCGCGTCTTTCACACACAAACGAGCAGGGGGCAATAGGGGGAGGCCCCCCTGTTGCCGAAATTGGGAAAAGTGAACCCCCCAACGCAAATCAAAAGCCACCCTGCTTACCTCTGGGCAGGCAGGGGGCAGGCCCTCTGGACTTTGAATAAAAGCCAGGGATGGGCCACACTAACAAGGACTGGGGGCAGGCCCCCCAACCTTGTAAAAAAAACGCAAAAGCCACCCTGCTTACCTCTGGGCAGGCAGGGGGCAGGCCCCCTGGACTTTGAATAAAAGCCGGGGACAGGCCGTAGTAACAAGGACTGGGGGCAGGCCCCCCAACCTTGTATAAAAAACACAAAAACCACCCTGCTTACCTCTGGGCAGGTAGGGGGCCGGCCCCCTGGACTTTGAATAAAAGCCAGGGACAGGTCGCACTAACAAGGACTGGGGGCAGGCCCCCCAACCTTGTATAAAAAACGCAAAAAGCCACCCTGCTTACCTCTGGGCAGGCAGGGGGCAGGCCCCCTGGACTTTGAACAAAAAGCCAGGGACAGGCCGTACTAACAGGGACTGGGGGGCAGGCCCCCCAACCTTGTATAAAAAACGCAAAAGCCACCCTGCTTACCCCTAGGCAGGCAGGGGGCAGGCCCCCTGGACTTTAAACAAAAGCCAGGGACAGGCCAGACTGACAGGGACTGGGGGCAGGCCCCCAGACTTGTGTAAAAATAAAACAATCAGGAACCCCCCCACTCACGGGCAGGCAGGCTGCGAATCAAGCTCATGAGGAATCAAAACAGACAAAAGCAAACAGAAAATTCACATAAAAAGAGTAATGTCAAAGGAATACAGGATAAGAGTTTTCAAAACAAATGATTACAATCAAGAGTACGGCAGCCGGCCACCAAAGGGCTCGGCGCGCAAAGAAGTAGGGAAATTAAAACATTGGCACAGGCGCAGCAGGGGACGAGCAAGAGCCCTCTGAGGAAGACTGCCCTCCATGTTAAGCAGGGGGAGCATCCGGGCCAGAAGCAGCAGCTTCTTCAGACAGTCTGCGCATTTGAGCTTCGTCCTTAGCAGTATAAAGGGCTCGGAAAGCATCTTCGTCAAAGCCAGGAAACATCTCCCTGACAGTCTCCATGACAACCCCCAGGCAAGAGTTAGCACCATTAACGAAGCCCGCCGACACAGCCGTGTCTACCACCTGCAGTATTTCGTCCCTCTCCTTCTCCCAATCCTTGGTCTTTGCCGCCAGGTCGTCAAGAGCCGCCTGCAGATCAGAGTTTGCCTTGGAAAGGCGCTCCCCGAGGTCAATAACGCTCTTCTTAGCATGATCCAGCTCAGCCAAAGCTTTTCTGGCCCGCTCCAATTCCGCAAAGGCCTGCTGAGCTCTCTTTGACTCCTCCCCCAGGCGGGACACTTCCCTGATAGCCTTCTCACTCTCAGACTTCCAGTGGATTGCCTGACCCTTGGCTTCTTCCAGCTCAGTCTCCTTTTTCGCCAGCTGATCCTTCAGGCTGGCAATGAGAGCAACGTCCCTCTCGACTGCAGAAAGGCGGTCAGAGTTAGACAGTTCCTCATCACTCAGGCGATTGAGGGCCGCCAGCTCCGCGGAAGCCTGCATAATTCGGGAGGTGCGCTTAATGTACTGGGACACTTGACTGGTAGCAGATTTGACAGTCTTGAGAAGATGGTCTGCTAGAACTGTCCCTGAGTCGGAGAGTAAGGCGGAAACAACTTGGCTGTCGCCTGCATTGTAGTGGAACTCAACGTTCTCCTCAGAGAAAAGGGTGGCGGGAATCTCCGGAGCAAAACGCTTGGGTTCAGGCGAGGAAGTCTCCAAGTCCACCACCTGGTCAGCACTGGGAGCCTCCCGACTCCTCTTTCTAATCAACGCCCGGGGGGTACTCTCCCCAGTCTCCTCGGAGCCTGCGGCCCGCGACCCCGGGGGAACCTGGACCCCTGCTGAAGGGCTCTCTTGCCTGCCAACAGGCGAAGGGATAGCCTCATAAGTAATCGCCTTCGCAGCTGGAGAAGGCGTGGCCTCAGAAACCGCCGTCTTAGCAGGCGTTACTCGGGGAGGAGGGGGAAGCCTTGGTCTACTGAATGACAGGCCTTTCAAATGCTTCATCAGATTTTTCTCACCTCTCTTAAAATCAGGGGGAAGAGAAGGGCGACTTTGGATAACAGTGAGATTCTCGTCCAAGCCCAGGCGTCTCACCTCCCCTTTCCTCCAAATAAAGGTAGCAAGATCTGCAAGGCAAACAAACAGGCTGTCAGGGCATTTTTAAAAGAAAAAAGAGTAAGAAGGAATCACCAGCACTCCTGAACTACCTTTATCTAGACCCGGATTCATGCCCAACCGGGTCAAGTAATTATCAGTCGCTATAAGCTCCGCATGAGGGAGCCATAAGGTGGGGCCATACACCCCATACTTGTTAGTGTGGGCAGCAAAGTAGGCCGTCAACTCCTTGTCCTTCTCACTTAGCTTAACCTCCAAGGCCTTTCCACCCACGCCAGGGTGGTACTCCTCAGGGGTCTCCAGCCTGGTGTGGACATGATTCCTGAAATGACGAGGAATCCTCCACCCATGGATGTTGTGTATGTAAAGGAAGTTGTTCTTCCAGTCCCTCAAGCTGTCCATGCCAGGCCACACCAAACAATGTCCCTTCTGCCTCAAGAGGGACCAATAACCAGGGGAGCCCGTACTCCCAGAAGAAACCATCTGTAAACCCACCATAAACCGCAGGGCATCGATGGAAGGCTCCATGCGGTGGAAAAGACAGGTCCAGACATATGAAATCAACGCCCTGACAGCTGTGGCTGTCAGCTGGGCGATGGCGACGTTCATGCGCCTGAAGATCTCCTCTAAGGCAGGATGGAGGGGAAAGCGAAGGCCAAACTCTAAACTTTTATGGTAAACCGCTATGCACCCATCGGGGGGGTTGCATACGGTATCCTTTTCGCCGGGGACAACAACTGTATACCCCTCCCCGAAGTTATAGAGCCGCTCAATCACGCCGGCGGCGTTCTTTGCAAGGATCGTCTCTCGATTTTTCGGGTTAGGGAAAGTACTCAGAGGGATGCGGTATTTAGCCTTGTCTAAATAGTAAACCCTCCCCCTTTCCCGACGAACGAGGGGGCCGGAAGTTCTGGAAGGGTTAACTTCCAACGCCTCGTCGTCCGAGTCAATAGCATCAAACGAAGGAGGGTCAGGAGAATTACCGCCCCCACTGCCCGCCGAATGCTCTTCCTCAAGACCAACCTCCCTAGAGGAGGAGGCAAAATTCACCCCTTCTCCCCTCTTTGATGGGTCGATAAAGGGCAAAATCCGTTCACGGGTTCTAGACATGTTACTCTAAAAAAGAAGCGGAAAAAAGGAAATCGAAGAGAGAAAAAGAATGGAGGATGAAAATCTGACCTAAGATCGCCTGACAGCACGTTACAAAGCCCGAAGAAAGAGTCTCTCAGGGAAATGGGGGTGCAAGGTAGGATACGATCCGTCAACGCTCAAGGGTTTTGGGCAGATAAAGAGAATAGGTGAGTTTTGAAGGAAAAGAAAGATTGAAAAAAGTGAAAGAATGGATGACTGATCACTTTTATAGAAAGAAAGGCATGCCAAGAGTCGCCCAACCCTCAGGAACTCACCCAAAGGCTGCGGTCCACGTGTCGCCCCCATGGGGGTTTGCTCTAGGTAGCTTCCCAAGAAAAACCTCGGGAGGACCAAAGGGTGTCAGAAGATTGGTCACCCTATGACGTCCCCCCTGGCAAAAAAAAAAAAAAAAATCGCAGTACACAAACGCGTCGCCTGATTTTCGATTCATTAAGTCTTACGAAGGAAAATTACATCTTGAGACAGATACGAAAAGAAAAATACATAAGGCTCAAAAATTCCGGCCTGACAGAAACCAAACACCCTGCCACGCAGGCCTAGTCATCGCCCAAATCTGGGGAATAATCCCCAGGGCTGCCTGGACTCCCGAGAGCCGAGCCCCAGTCCCAGTCTGGGGAGCCCTGGAAAGGGTCATCAGAAGCTCCGTCTTCATCCTTGTCGCTCAGGCAACCAAGACCCTCGCTGTCGTCAGAGTCATGGCTGCTATCTTCCCAGTCCCTTCCAAAGGGAACGGCCCGGGATTCGTCGCAGGTGCGACAGCCTGTCTTCTTCACAGGCGAAGAGGGACCTGACGCCAAGGAGGAATCAGTGTCTGAGAAGTTGGGGTCAAATTGTTCAGGGTGCAGCCATGGAAAGCACTCATGGCATCCCCTGTCAAAACAGCCCCCTCCCTGGGGGCAGCGCCTAAACCTAGGCGCAGCAGGGGGCGAGGACCTCCTAGGGCGTTTGCCCATCCTAACAGAGGCCTGCTGACTCCTCCGGCGGAAATGAAGTCGTGAACGGCGACTCCGGCGAACAGCTAGGTAAGCAGCACGAGCATATCGAAGTCTCCAAAATCCTCTAAAGATAAAAGTAACATGCCTAACTCCACGACGAGTTACACTTTTTTTTGATCCAAACCATGATTAAAGACAAAGAAAGGAAAAGTTGGAAATGGATCATAAAAATGGTGAAGGAGGATGCAATTTATACAAAGGCAGAAGCAGGGCATTAATGGTGCCCCAACCACCTCTGCAAGGAAGAGAGCCAATCATCGAACTGGCACACTGCTCGAAAATTCTCTTTGCAAAGGAGGGTAATCATAACAAAAGACGTTTGAACTCTCTGCATACCCAGAAATTAAAGCATGTTCCCTCGGGAACACGCGGCACATTTAATGCTAATGTCCAAGGAGTCAACTTCCCGCCGTCCCAAAACAAGACGTCGCCCACCGAGCAGGAGCCCCGCTCCCCCTCAGCCGGCGAGGGCCAATTGATGGGGGTCGGTTGCCTGCCTTCGGCCGCCTGCCAGTCAGGCCCCAGGGCAACCAGTCCCAGAAGGAGGAAAGGCCTGCCCAGCAGACTTTCCATCAAGATCACTGAAATCTCCAAGTGGCCCTAATCCCTTAGCCGCCCAGCACGGCCTGGCCGCCTACCAAACAGGGCAAACCAGGCCTCCCGCCTGCTTCCAGGGCGCTCCCGCCTAAGCAGAACCAAAGGAGAACCGAGGACCCATCCGTCATTTTGCCTAAGGTAAGGGGAAATGAGTGGACAAGGTGAATCCACGTGTCGCACCAACATCCACCCATTTCCCTCCTCTTCTTTCTCTTTTCCTCTCTCTTGTGGGAAGGTATAAATACTTACCCATTTCCCACATAAGAGGGGTTGGATTTTCTCTCTCTAGACTCTTACTCCTAAAAACGCCACCTAGTTCCTCACGAGCTAGGTTCGTCAAGGCATTTCACGGACTGACTTAGGCATCGGAGAGGGTTTCCTCGGACAACCTCCGAGGCCCTGTGCGTTCATTGTGCAGGGAGCAGGCCAACTCCACCGGGAAAGTCCGATCAAGGGAGTAAGAAGAAAGGGAGCCTGAAGGAAATCAAACGATCAATTGTTCACCATTAACCCAGTCCTACAGCCCGGATCCAAGGTCGGGTGAATTGTTTCCGTGACCGGAACAATAAACATAATAATCTGGAATCTATACTAACACAAGAGCAATGAACCATTGATATGAATCTATGATGAATGAAATGAATAAAATTGACACAAAACATGAAAGCAATATCGAAACTCACCATGTTGTACTCCACGAATTGCTTATCAACCGTTGATGAAGATGTCGCGATCATTGAATCCATTGTAACGAGTTGTCTAGCACAGATTTGAATGAATGAATGAAAGTAATATTGGAAATGTTTTTTTTAGGTTTGATGAGCATGAAATGAATAAATGAATGAGTGAATGAACATGATATTATTGTTTCTTAAGATTATGGGAGTTATTTTAGGATGCAGTATCTTCCTTTTTTTTAATGCAAATATTAGGATGAATCTTGTACCAGTAGCGGCCAGCTTGGCGAGACCGGCTTCCTCGAGTGTCAACATAGAACGAGCTCGATAGAAAGCGGGATAAGGATTGCTTTGATGAATAATCGTCGCAACACCTTGATAAGCCGGAGATAAACCTGAGACCAATTGAAGAACTAATCGGCTATTTGAGACAGGGGAACCAACATTCTTTAATTGGTCTGCAAGGGACTTAAGTCTTTGGCAATATGCCGAGACAGAGGAAAAATTCGCCATCTCGATATGAGAGAATACCTGTTCTAGTGTCACGGCCCTGTAATTCTTATTATCTTGAAAAATATCAGTGAGAGATCCCATGCCTCCATAGCGGTGGATTCAGCCTCTACGATAGTTTCCAAAAGTTCAGTCGTGACGGTAGAGGATATCCACTGAAGGACCGTGGCGTCGAGGGTTTCCCACATCTCCTTCTCATCATCAGTGGAAGGCGGCTTAAGAGCGACCTTCGGTGGGACGATGTGATGGAGCACACGATTTGATTTTGCGTGATTTGTGAACAAAGCAACCCATAAAGGATATTGATCATTATCCATGCCAAGTTTGACAGGGATATGGTTAGTTATATTGTTCACAGCAAGAGCCGGGTGAAAAGTCGACTTTGCATCGGGAGCCATTTTCGACGTGAAGTCTGAGTTGTGACGTGAGGTCAGAAATAGAGAAGATAGAATTGAGCGGAAGCGAGAGAAACAGAACAACCTAAAAATCTGATACCATAAAGGAGATTAATTGGTTGCCTTGTATTCATTATCTTGATGGTATAAATACAAATCAATTGCTACTAAGTAGGAACAGAATACTATAAACTAGTTAACAAGTTACACTGATCTAGGTAACAAATCACACTAAGCTAGGTAAGTAAATCACAATCAAATAATTACAATATTACATATTGACTTATTCTATCAGTCCATCCATCCTCATCTCATTCAATGGATGGGATGAGGACTTAGGGATTCATATATAGAGGACTCATAAGAGCCATACTCTATATGTATATGTATATATGTATATATGTTATGTATGTGTGTGTGTAGAGAGAGAGAGAGAGAGTGAGAGGTATGTTCAAATAAGGTCAACAATTTTTTTAAGACTATATTAAAGTTACAGATGACATACGATAAAGTTGCATTTGTTCAAAATTGATATGTAACCATAACATTCAGCACTTTTATCACTTCAAGTGATCTCGTGTAACTTTAAGCACTTTTTGTGTAACTTTAACACTGGAACTTAGGAACTTAAAAAAGTTGTTGACTTTATAAGAACCTACCTCTCTCTTTATATATATGTATGTATGTATGCATCATGTATGTATGTATGTATGTATGTATGTATGTTTGTTTGTTTGTTAACAGAGGATACCGTAGTACGGTATCTGAGTATTAGGAAACACAACAAAAGAAATTTTCGCTGCCCTGCCGATGAGCCTATAAGGCTTGATGCCTACCGGCGGGATATAACTCAGCTATTTCGTTTATTGAAAAAACAAATTATGTAGTTTTGTTGCAAGTAAAAGAAAAACAAAGTAAAAACCATGTGTCCCCTCTGAATTTGAATTCCACAAACACCTTATTCTCCCGCAGATGTGAAGCTGATGATTCTACGGCGTTTCTGAATTTTCTATGATTTCGATAAGGGTTCTCAAGCAATTTAAATTGCCGAATATATTGTCGTTTATAATTGTCAAGTCAAAAAAACTTGGTGTTCTTGATAATTAATCATCGACGAGTCGGAGACCTCGTTCGAATTTTAGCCGGAAGAGTCTATATGGCACTGTGGAGACACTACAACAAATCATCACTTGCGCCACGGAAATTTTGTTGCCAAAGCTACTTACGCCACGGAAAATTTACCGTGGCAAATAGTCTAGCCACGGGAATTTGACACTTGAGCCACGAAAATAAACGTGGCTAGCCCGTGGCTAGCCCCTAGCCACGTTTATTTTCATGGCGCAAGTGTCAAATTTCCGTGGCTAGACTATTTGCACGGTAAATTTTTCGTGGCCCAAGTAGCCGTGGCAACAAAATTTCCGTGGTGCAAGTGATGATTTGTTGTAGTGAGAAGAGAGCGATGAAGATCGAAGATATCTTTTTTATTTATTTACGATAAGAGTATATATTGTATTATCGTACCATAGACAAATGGTGACGAAAAATTGAAGGGGGACGGGAATGGTCCAAAGACCGTCCTCATGACATCACCTTTGTAGATATCAAAGGTCAAAGATATTAGATTTTTTAAAATTTGTGCAAACTCATGGAATTTTTAACAATTATCATTAGTTTGAGGAGGGATAATAGAGGATACCGTAATATGGTATCCGAGTAGGTTAGGAAACACAATAAGACAATATTGTGCGAATGTTTAGGAAACACAATATTGTGTGAATATCCTTGATTTCCTAGTTTGAGTTAGATACGGTATTTTCGTGATACTATAAATATTGGTCTGTTTGTATTCATATTCAAAAGAGAAAACATGTTACAATAATACACAAAACTTTATTTATATTTTATCATATGTGCTAATAGAATAATGAATTCTATAGCAATGCAATGACGTGTCATCACCACAATGAAAAATTTTCTGCTCAAATATAATCGCTCATAGAAACCAGCAAAATAAAGTATTTAAAGGTATACATTTTTATGTTCCAACTATGTAATTAGTTGAATAATCTAACTTTTTGTCCTCTCTAATTAATTCATCTTTTAATCTAAACTTTAGGTGACGCTCTGGACTATTTTAGGTAGATTGACGTTAGTCAGTTTTGGGTAGGTCGTTTTGATGATGTGATTGATTTGTTTTGGAGCATGGTGTTGTTGTTTTTGTTGTGGTGGTTCTCCATCAAGTTTTGTGTCGCTTCATCTTAGCTAGATTTCTGATGTTATTTTCCTTTATCCTAATAGTCTCTTTCTATAAGGGACTTTGTTGCAGTTTAGATGGTTATAATCACAATCACCTTTATGGAGTAATTGTGGCCTTGTGGGTCATTGTGTCATGTGCGTGTTAGTTCAAACCTAAAGTCATTTTTTAGGGTGGTGTTGATCCATGGGTTGGTTAAGGGCATCACCTTATTCTATTCATGTTAGAATTTATGATAAACTTAATAACTGATTAAGTTGTTTGATCAGTTTAGAGTTACTGAATTGTGGTCCATTTGGTGATCACCCTAAACTCTATTAATATCTATCTCTTATCTCCTACAATCCTATATTTCATTAACCACTATACAGAATGTTTATCTTGTTGTAACTTTATCTCTGATGGAAAGATTAGTATAAATACAACGCTATTCAGGGTCACTAGATTCATCTTCTCTATTCATCTATACACCATCTAAATCTGAGAGGAAAGAATTTAGAACCGACAATATAGCTAACACGGTAGACGGTATTCGGGGACGGTATTTTGGGTTGTAGATAAAGCTGTTCAGGAATTCGATAAGCAATGGCTGCAGGTTATTTCTAGATCTTATTATTCAGCTTCCGCTTTTGAGTTTATCGTTAGGTTCATTTATTAAATAAGAACATGATAAATTCATATAAAGTGCTTACATTTGGTATCAGAGCTTCGGTTTATACCTCTGTCTTGCTTATTTATCCGGGTCGAATTTTGTCAGTCTTATTGTTTACTGCTATTGTTTTTCCGCCATCTATATACTTCGTATGTTTTATTTACCAGCGGTATTCATTACGTTTGGAACTTTTGAATATTTGGTTTTTATTGTATTCGTATGACGGCGGAATTTTTGATCCTGTATTACTCCATTAAGGAGTACTCATAAGTCATATTAACTACTATTAAGTATTGTAATTTTGTTTATAATAATTACTATGCACTATCACATACTGTATGTTGTACTCTTCACGCTGCATATCACGGTTTTTATTTTATTTTTATTTTTGAGTATAATTTTTGCACTCATATGTGGTATATTAAATGTACGTGATTTCCGTAGTACGTGATTTTGTATATTAATGTACGTGATTTCAGTAGTTATTTTTTTCACATGTAAAGTATTTTGTATGACATTCGGATATTTTTGTTAAGTCAAATAATAAGTTACGTTTTGGGTCATATGAATATTAAGTTTCACATAATAAATTCAGTATTATTATTATGTCGGTTTTTTAAGTTGTCTATATATACCTTAAGTTAAAATATATCGATTAATAAAGTAATGTTGAGTGATTCGTAAATTTTATTGGTTAGGGAGTAGCCACAGCATCTCTAATTGTTTGAAATTTCGTTTGGGAATCACATGTAGTAACTAAACATTAATTATAATCAATCGTACGTAATATAATAAAATATACCCACAGGAAATTTTGTTATATTTGTATGATTAATTAGGATGAATATTAAACTATATTTCTTGATCTACCCACAGGAATTAAGAAATAAAAATTTGATAGTCTCATCATTAAGTTAATTAAAATAATTTAAAATTATTGAGTCTAATTTGAGTAGGACTTTAACCCACAGGCAAGTTTTATGTCACTAGATTCATATTAGCATGATTTTACATTGGTAAAGCAAGATTATAGTTATGTCTCAAATTATTAATAAGCATGTTATTTATTTATTTGCAGTTATTTTGTCTGGTAGTTCTTATGATGTCAAATTTGACATTCTTGAATTAAATGGTGAAAATTATAAGGTCTGGAAAGAGAGGGTACTACTGCAGTTAGGATGGATGGATGTTGATTATGCTATAAGGAAAGACGAACCGCCAAGTATAACGGATACTAGTGAACCTGATGAGGTAGATCTTTATGAAAAATGGGAGAGATCTAACCGTCTCTCTATTATGTTCATAAAGACCAGGTTATGTGCTAGTATTCGTGGTTCAGTTGAAAAGTATGATAAGGTTAAAGACCTAATTAAGGCCATCGATGAGCAGTACGTAACTTCAGACAAATCTCTTGCCAGTACCTTAATTATGCAATTTTCATCCCTAAAGCTCACTCAAACTAAAGGCGTGCATGAATATATCATGCGCATGAGGGACATTGCGGCTCAACTTAAAGGCTTGGAGGTTACTATGTCCGACTCCTTTCTGGTGCACTTCATTTTATGCACTCTACCTTCACAATATGCCCCTTTTAAGATATCCTACAACACACCTAAGGATAAATGGTCTATTAATGAGCTTATGACCATGTGTGTTCAGGAGGAGGGTAGATTGCTACTGGAAAAAGGTGAAAAGGTGAACTTTACCACTTCTAAAAGAAGGGTAATGATCACAGTAAAGACAATGGAAAGGGGAAGGTTCCAGCTCAGTCAGTCATAAAGAAGGAATCTTCGTGTTTCTTCTGTAAAAAGAAGGGACACATGAAGAATGATTGCCCTAAATTCAAAGCCTGGCTGAAAAGAAAAGGTAATTTTCTGGCACATGTATGTTATGAATCTAATATGGTTTTGAATCATAATACATGGTGGATTGACTCTGGCACTACAATTCATGTTTCGAATACCTTACAGGGTATGACAAACCTAAGGAAACCGGTGGGCAGTGAAGCCTCTATCTATTCAGGAAATCGGATGGGATCACATGTGGAAGCCACCGGGACATGCACTTTAATTCTTAGTAGTGATTTTAATTTGGTTTTGCAAGAGACATTTTATGTTCCTAAATTTGCTAGGAATTGATTTCAATTTCCAGACTTGTACGCTTTGGATTTTCTTTTAAATTTTCGGACTCCGGTTTTAATATTTTTAAGAATTCAGAAATAATTGGTTGCGGTATTTTGTCTGAAAATTTATATCGTCTCAGTTTGCAAAACGATACCACTGAAAGTACTATGCATGTCAATACTGGTTTAAAAAGATGTATTATGGATCAGAATTCTTCTATGTTGTGGCACCGGAGATTGGGACACATCTCCATTCAGAGGGTTAAGAGATTGGTAAAAGAAGGGGTACTTAGTACCTTAGATTTCACCGATTTCGAGAATTGTATTAGTTGCATTAAGGGAAAGCAAACTAATACTCATAAAACTGGTGCTAAGAGGAGTTCTGAGTTATTAGAAATCATACACACGGATATTTGTTGTCCGGACATGAATGCTAATGATCCAAAATACTTTATCACCTTCATTGATGATTATTCGCGATATATGAATCTCTATTGTGGTGGTATAAGAAGTTCCACGAAATTATTTCTTCATTCGGTTTCGAAGAAAATATTATGGATCAGTGTATATACCTTAAGGCCAGTGGGATAAGATTTGTTTCCTTGTGTTGTATGTGGATGATATTTTGCTAGCAACCAATGATAAGGGGTTTCTATATGAGGTGAAACAGTTTCTTTCAAGTAACTTTGATATGAAGGATATGGGTGAGGCATCTTATGTCATTGGCATTAAGATCCATAGAGATAGATCCCGAGGCATTTTAGGCTTGTCCCAGGAGGACTATATCAACAAAGTACTCGAAAGGTTCAGAATGAAAGATTGTTCACCAAATGTAGCACCCATTGTGAAAGGTGACCGGTTCAGTTTGGACCAGTGTCCTGGGAATGACATTGAGAGGGAACAAATGAAAAATATTCCCTATGCTTCAGGAGTTGGTAGCGTTATGTATGTTCTGGTCTGTACCAGACCCGACATTGCATATGTTGTTGGAGTATTAGGCAGATACCGAGTAACCCAAGAATCGATCACTGGACAGCTGCAAAGAAGGTGTTGAGATACCTTCAGGGTACTAAGGCTTACATGCTTATGTATAGACGAACTGAGAGTCTTGAAGTGGTAGGGTATTCCGATTCAGACCACGGTGGCTGCTTTAATTCACGAAAATCCACCTCAAGATATGTGTTTATGCTAGCCGACGGGGCTATTTCTTGGAGGAGTACCAAACAGACAGTGGTAGCCACTTCTTCTACGGAGGCCGAGTTCATTTCTTGTTTTTAGGCTACCTCACATGGTGTATGGCTGAAAGGCTTCATATCTGGTCTTAGAGTTGTTGACTCTATTAGTCGGCGAATACAAATGTATTGTGATAATACATGTGCTGTGTCTATGGCTAAGAATAATAAAAGTGGAGGTGCAAGTAAGCACATCGACATTAAGTATCGGGCCCTTAGAGAATGTGTTCAAGAGAAGAAAGTGACTGTTGATCACATTAGCACTGATCTTATGATTGCCGATCCTTTGACTAAAGGCATGCAAATTAAGAATTTCAAGGGTCATGTAGCAAGTATGGGACTTGGTCCCGAAATGTGATACATTTATTGTGTTGTTTTGAACCTTTCATTCAGTTGGATATTATCTCATTTTAATTTATACACGTACGTATTTTGTTACCATTATTTATTGAGAAATATCATATTGTTTTGACCTAGAGTAAACATATGGTTTATTCATTAAGTTGAGAGTGGTGAAAACCCGAGTATATTGTAATACATGGAAGGTTAATTCTCGTTTTAAATAAGAGGATTAGTCGCTATGATTTGTATATGCAGTTTCTCGTTTAAATGGACCAAGTGGGGGAATGTTAGAATTTATGATAAACTTAATAACTGATTAAGTTGTTTGATCAGTTTAGAGTTACTGAATTGTGGTCCATTTGGTGATCACCTTAAACTCTATTTGTTCCTGTTATTGGAATCAATTAACCCGACGTGGAATTCGGGTTTGAATCGTTCGGTGTTGCTCTGAATGTTCACTGATCAATCTTGACACTCTCCTTCCTCCTACTCCTTCAGTCGGACCTTCCCGGCGGATTGGGCAGGCTCCCTGCACAGAGAACGCACAGGGCCTCGGAGGTTGTCCGAGGAAACCCTCTCCGATGCCTAAGTTAGTCCGTGAATGCCTTAAGAAACCCAGCTCGTGAGGAACTGGGCGGCAATTTTAGAGTAAGAGTTCTAGAGAGAGAAAATCCAACCCCTTTCTTGTGGGAAATGGAAGAGAATTTATACCTTCCCACAAGAGAGGGGAGTAGAAGGAGAATGGGTGGATAAGGAGGTGACAAGTGGCGTCTTCTCATCCACCCACTCTCAATTACCTTAGGCAAAATGACGAGAGGGCGCCTGGGGATCCCTGCTCTACCTGCGGGGATCTCCCCAGGGGGTAGACGGGTTTTGAGCTGTGAGAGCTAGGCTCCAGCAGGCTGCGTCACCCTGCTGGCTCGGCGGTCGGCTATTTTCCTTAGTAGTTCTTCCTACTTATATGTTCTTCATTTTGACTGTTTGTCGGGTCGGTTTCTGGGCTTAATTGACAATCCTCTGGGAGCCTGCTTAGCAGGCCGCTAGTGTCAGGCTGCCGACCCCAATCAATTGGCCCTCGCAAGCTGGGGGGAGCAAGGCTTCCCTCCGGCTGGCGACTCTTGCTTGGAGGGAGGTTGACTTATTTTCACTTTTGCTGCAGCATTTAATGCTTTGAACCTTCCCGAGGAATGAAGCACAGTTTGTGTCAGATATGCAAAGAGTTGAGGGGTTTCTTTTAATGATTACACTTCTTTTCTTGATGGATTTTTGGGAACCGTGAGGAGTTTGCGATTGGTGGCTTTCCCTTCCAGGGTGGTTGGTATGCCATTAATGTTGCATTTTCACTTGTATAAATCCCAGCTTTCCTCGTCATTTTTGCTTAACTCATCCTCAATTTCTCCACTTTCTTCGTTAAATCATGGTTTGGATCAAAAAATTCGTGACTCACCATGGAGTTCGCACTGTCATTTTTCTTTTTAGAGGATTTTGGAGACTCCGGTATGCTCGGGCGGCTTACCGGGCCATCTGCCGCAGCCGTTGTTCACGGCCACACCCTCGTCGGAGTGGTCGGAAAGCTTCCATCAGAGCGGGCAAGCGCCCCAAGAGATCTTCGCCTCCTGCTGCTTCCAGATTTAGGCGCTGACCTCAGGGAGGTGGGTGTTTTGATCGGGGATGCCACGAATGTTTCCCGTGGCTGCACCCTGAACAATTTGACCCCGACTGCTCTGATGCGGATTCCTCCCTGGGGTCAGGCCCCTCTTCTCCTGTGAAGAGAACAGGTTGTCGTACTTGTGATGAATCCCAAGCCGTTCTCTATGGCAGGGATTGGGATGACAGCAGCCGGGACTCCGATGACAGTGAGGGTCTTGGCTGTTTGAGCGACAGGGATGAGGATGGACTCCCTGATGACCCTTTCAAGGACTCCCCAGACTGGGATTGGGGGTCGGACTTCGGGGGTCAAAGCAGCCCTGGAGACCATTCTCCAGATTTAGATGATGATTAGGCCTGCTTAACCGGGCATAGGTGCGTCGAGCCAGACTTTTAGGCTTTTATGTATTTTCTTATGTATATTTTTTATTTGCCTGGCATGATATGTAACCTGCCCATTTTCCATTAAGGCTAATGAAAAAATCCGAGCGACTTGGCTATTCTTTTTTTTTTTTTTGAATGCGGGGATGACGTTGTCGGTCGACTATTCCCCTGACATTTTTCATTTTTCGAGGCCCTTCTTGGGAAGGAGTGAACAGTTTGTGTTCAGCGCGCGACACGTGGGAGGTTGTTGGGGGCGTCTTGTCAGAGAGGTAGCCTTTTAGGCTTCCTGGGCTTTATATAAGCCCTTCTCCTCCTCCGTTCTTTCTTTTTACTCTTTTTGAAATTCATAACTCCCCTCATACTCCCAAACCGCCTTCGTTGCTGAAAATTTCGTGAGGAACAAGAAGTATCTTCCGTCACTTTTTCCGGCGACTATCGGCGTTCTAGGTTAGAAGCTCTTCTTTAAATCTTTCCCCTTCTTTCCCTTTCATTGGTATTTCCCTTCATAGCCAGTATGTCGCGAGTCCGCCCCCTTTCTTTTAATTCTTTGCTTGAGAGGACTGGGGATGGCGACGGTGATAGGCGTGACCTAGCCTCCTCTTCTGGGGTTGGCCCCAGGGGAGAGGATGACCATTACAGGGGGGGAGGGTGCTGAATCACTCGAACCTGCTCCCTTTGATGTAGTTGATTCTGATGATGAGGCCCTGGAGGTGGATCCTTCCAGGATTGCCAGCCCCCTCATCCGTAGGGAGAGGGGGAAGACTTATTACTTGGATAAGAAGAAGTACTTGGTTCCCTTAAAGACCTACCCTGAGGCCAAGAACAGGGACTTGATTTTGGAAAGCAACGCCGCCGGGGCAATCGAACAGTTCTATAATTTTGGGGAAGGATATACAGTCGTAGTCCCAGGGGAAAAGGACACGGTATGCTGTCCCCCGGAGGGTTGTGTGGCTGTCTACCACAAGGCTTTAGAATTCGGCCTGCGATTCCCTCTTCATCCCTTCCTGGAGGAGACCTTCAGGAGGATGAATGTTGCTATTGCTCAGCTGACTGCTTCAGCTATTAGGTCTTTGATAGCTTACACTTGGACCTGTCTTTTTCATGGCGAGGGGCCTTACATTGATGCCCTTCGTTTCATGGTTGGTCTCCAAATGGTATCCTCCTCAGGGGGGGACGGCTCCCCTGGTTATTGGTCTCTGCAGAGACAAAAGAAATACGCTCTGGTCTGGCCGGCTTTGAGCAGCCTGAAGGACTGGAAAAATAATTTTTTGTACGTACATAGCGCGTCAGGGTGGAGGATTCCTAGGCATTTTAGGAACCATGTTCACACCCGTATGGAAACTCGCGAGGAATACCACCCAGGCGTCGGGGGGAAGGCCCTGGAGGTTAATCTAAGTCCGAAGGAGGAGATTTTGATCAAAAAGTTTGAAATTGTCGCGGATAAACACGACGCTTTTGGCCCTGCTTTCTGGCTTCCTCACGCGGAGCTTATAGCGACAGACGAGTATTTGCTCCCCTTGGGCCTGATTCCCGGCCTTGAAGGTAGTTCTAGGGGGTTTTTACTGTCGCGATTTTTCAGAGACTTTATTTCTCTTTGTTTTTTAGCTGACTGCCCCTCCTTTTCTGCAGCTTCCACCTCTTGGCGCTGGACAAGGAAACAGGTTAGGAGATTAGGCTTGAGCGAGGAACTTGTCGTTCTCTCGAAGCGCCCTTCCCTCCCTGCGAATTTCAGGAAAGGGAGCAAAGGCTTAATGAAGCTTGTGAAGGATTTCGCTGCTGGTCGAAGACTGCCTCTTCCCCCTCGACTGCCGTCATCAAAGCCGGCGACCCCTACTCCCAGTATTCATGAGGGGGAGGCTGAGGTCACCTCAGGGGCCACCCCTTCCCCTGGTTAGAAGCAGGGTGTTTCTTCAGCTGGGCCCCAAACTTCCCAGGGAGCGCGCCCTGTAAACTCTGAGGGGACCGGGGAGAGTGTCCCTTTGGAGCTGAGGAGAAAGAGGGATAGAGAGCCTTCTGGAGCTGATGTGGTGGATTTGGAGGCGGATGTTACTACCCCTGAAGCAAAGCGTCCTGCTCGCGAACTTCCGAGTACTCCTTTTCCGGAGGAAAACACGGAGTTCCACTATACTGCTGGTGATAGTGTGGACGTATCAGGTCTACTTTCTGACTCTGGCGTTGTCTTGGCTGATCGCCTCACAAAGTCCGTGACTTCAACTTCTCACCAGGTGCTTCAATATATCCAGCGTACCTCTAAGGTTTTGCTGGCGTCTGCCGAGCTGGCGGCTCTCAGCCGCCTGAGTGACGAAGAATTGACTGTCACACCAGGGGCTCCTTCTCCTAACCGCCTGTCTATGGTGGAGAGGGACATTACCTTGATAAAAAACTTGAAGGATAAGCTGGCAAGGCAGGAGGGTGAGCTGGAGGAGGCAAAGAACCAGGCTGGTCAGTGGAAACTTCAGGGAGAGAGAGCTGTGAGGGAAGTAGCTAAGCTGGAAGCTGATCTGAAGGAGAGTCGCTTGTCAATGGAGCGGGCTACCCTATCTCTGGCTGAGATGGGGCATCTGAAAGGAAAAGTAGCTGATTTGGAGGAGCAATTGTCCAGAGCTGACTCGGCCTTTGAGCACGCCAAGGGAGAGTGGAAAAAAGAAAAAGAGACTCTTGCAGAGGAGACCGAGGCTGCAGTGGATGCAAGCTTCGTGAGTGGTGCCAACTCTTCCCTGTAGTTGGTGATGGAGGTGATTGGGGAAATGTTCCCTGCATTTGATGAGGAGGCTTTCCGGAGCCTTTACTCTTCTAAGAATGAGGCTCGGGCGGCCAGACCACCTGAGGCAGCTGCCGGCCCAAGCCAGGATGTTCCATGATGCTTATCCTTTCTTGTAATAGTTTTACTTTCCATGCTGAGCCTTTGTTATTGCCAGCTGTCTGTAATATCTGTTCTTCCGGATCTTTGTCTTAGTTATTTTGTAAAAACTTTCTACCCTTTCATGGGTTTTGCTATGGAATGCCTTTCCTTTGTTTTAGTCTGCTTCTTTTGCGTTTTTTATACAAGGTTGGGGGATTTGCCCCCAGTCCTTGTCAGCTGTGTGCAACCTGGCCTATCCCTGGCCTCTGCTCGGAGTTCAGGGAGCCTGCCCCCGGCCTGCCCAGGGGTAGGCAGGGAAGGCTTTCGTGTCTTTTATACAAGGTTGGGGGAATTGCCCCCAGTCCTTGTCAGTCGTGCGTAGCCTGGCCTGTCCCTGGTCTCTTCTTGGAGTCCAGGGGGCCTGCCCCCTGCCCGCCCAGGGGTAGGCAAGGAAGGCTTTCGTGTTTTTTATACAAGGCTCGGGGGGGAATTGCCCCCAGTCCTTGTCAGTCGTGCGTAGCCTGGCCTGTCCCTGGTCTCTGCTTGGAGTCCAGGGGGCCTGCCCCCTGCCCGCCCAGGGGTAGGCAGAGAAGGCTTTCGTGTTTTTTATACAAGGTTCGGGGGGGGGAATTGCCCCCAGTCCTTGTCAGTCGTGCGTAGCCTGGCCTGTCCCTGGTCTCTGCTTGGAGTCCAGGGGGCTTGCTCCCTGCCTGCCCAGAGGCAGGCAGGGAGGGCTTTTGCGTTTTTTATACAAGGTTGGGGGGTTTGCCCCCAGTCCTTGTCAGTTGTGCGTTGCCTGGCCTGTCCCTGGTTTCTGCTTAGAGTCCAGGGGGCTGGCTCCGGCAGGCAGGGAGGGCTTTTGCGTTTTTTATACAAGGTTGGGGGAATTGCCCCCAGTCCTTGTTAGCTGTGGGTGACCTGCATCCTTCCTGCTTGGGGACAAGTAGTGGTTTCAAAGCTTTTTGTTGGGGTGTCCCTTTTTCTTGGTTCTGGCAACAGGGGGCCTCCCCCTATTGCCCCCTGCTCGTTTGTGTGTGAGAGCGCAAGCTTAAACAGATAACGAGTATGAATTCTTGAGTGTTATAGAAATTTCGTTAAAACATAAGATTGGTCGGAGTCGTCGGCATTTCTTTTTGATCGTCCTCCGCCAGTATTTTTCCCTATGGATGTGATCTCCTTAAGGCTTAGTTATACATAGTATCTTTTTATGGTGTCGGCGTTCCAGTGTGCGTTCAACTCCTGGCCTGCTGGGTTGGCGATTTTGTACGTGCCTGTTCCCAAGATCTGGGTCACTTGGTATCGGTCTTCCCGGTTGGCGCTTAGTTTGCCGTGTTCTCTTGATTTTCCAACAGCCTGTGTCTTCCTTAGTACTAGGTCGCCTACCTGAAATCTTCTCTCATGCACCCTTTTGTTGTACGCTTTTCTCATTCTTTGCTGGTAGGCTGCTATGTTGGTGCTGGCCTCCTCCCTGACTTCGTGGACCAGGTCAAGAGCTTCGGCCATTGCTTCGCCGTTGTCAGCCTGGTTGTATTGCTGAGATCGCAGGGTAGGAATTCGTACTTCGATGGGTAGCAGAGCCTCTGCTCCATACACCAGGCCAAAGGGTGTCTGACCTGTTGACTCCTTTCTGGTGGTCCTTATTGACCAGAGGATGCTTGGTAGCTCGTCTGCCCATCTTCCCTTGAGGTCATCTACCATTTTTCTGAGTCCGTTTAAGATCTGTTTGTTTGCAGCCTCGGCCTGCCAATTGGTCTGGGGGTGGCAGACGGCGGAATAGGCGACGGCTATCCCATGCCCCTCCAGCCAGGCTCTTAGGGGGTCATTATCAAATTGCCTTCCATGGTCAAATACCAATGTTTTTGGAAGGCCAAATCTGGTTATAATGTTCCTCCAAATGACCTTCCTGACCGTCGGCTCGGTGATGTTTGGGACTGCTTCAGCTTCAACCCACTTTGTGAAGTAGTCTATCCCTACGATCAGAAATTTTCGGCCTCTTGTAGCCGTGGTAAATGGACCCAGTATGTCAATTCCCCATTGGGCGAAAGGAATGGGAAATAGAATCGGCCTGAGTTCTTGGCCTGGGACATGGATTGATGGAGCGAAGAGTTGGCATTTTCTGCACTTTTGGGTTAGGCTTTGATAAGCTAGTCGTGTACCTATCAAAAATAACCAACTATGGTCCAACTAAAAATATAGCTAGGGAAGTCGGGATCGATTTCACGGGGAGACAAATAAATCCTACTCGCAATTAAAGTCTATCTAAGTAACAAATCGGGGGGTTTTATGTGTTGACTAATCTAAAAGTAGTAAAGGAAAGAGAATTAAAGGAGAAGAAATAACTAGAATAATTAAGACGAGTCAAGACGAATTTATAAGGAGAGAAAACTAGGATTGTCGGTTCACTACGAATTTCATATGGTCACGGTCTAAGTCACAAGTCTATCGCAGATATTGGTCCAAGGGGTAGTGAAAAGGTCCTTCCGGTCCGCTATTCACCCTAGCATGCGTCTAAAGGCTTCTGATCTTATTAGGGCATGCTAATGTGTTGTAGCAGGTCTAACTTTTACCAGGCTTCCGATCTTAGGTTCAAGTTTACCGAATTCAATTAATCAATTACGTCGACTTAATCAATTAATCTCAATTAAATGCTACAATTAACAACTCAGACACAATATCATTGACAGATCTATAAATTATTTTGCGACCACATTCAATTCGCAGATCCCCTAAATCCTAGCGAAGGAAATTAGCTACTCATGATTAAATCAAGAACAACAATATTAATAAACGATTTTACTAGATTAAACATGATGAATAATAATAAAATTACGACAAGCATAAAACAAAGATTAAGAATAATTAAATATGAAGAAGAAAAACAATCAAGAACGAAGAAGAAGGAAGAAAGATTTAGATAAAATTACCAAAAGGAATGAAGGCGATTAGAATGTTGCAATCTTACAATAACCGAGTTTTAAAGGAAGAAATTAAACTAGAAGTAATTCTAAGAGAATAAAGAGAAGAAATCTAAATAAGAGTCCAAGGAGAAGTAAAAGAGAATGAGGGAGAAGTGGTATATAAAATCTAGTCTAATAGTTTATTAAATACTAAGTTAAAACAAAAGCCCAAAAGTCTTGTTAACCCTAAAAATCAAATTAGAAAAGTCTCGGTCTTCGTCCAGTCCCGAGAATAGTCGGTCGAGAATTTTGAATAGTCGGTCGACTATATGGATAGTCGGTCGACTATTAGGATAGTCGTTCGACTATCATAGACCTGTTTCCGTTCTTAGCACTGCGCGCTCAACTTCAAACGCTTGTCATTTCTTCGTTACTTCTTCAAATCAGGCGTGTAATATACCGTTGGAAAGCTAAGAGAAGGTGCTTTCCAACGCAACTAGAATCAGCTCAATTGGAGTTCTAAAACAAAAGATATTTATGTTTTAAGTAGACCCGTTTGGAAACGATCATTCTCTTTTCTTATTTTGCAGAAGATTTCATCTTTAAGCACGATTTTTGCCTTGTTTATGCGTCCACGGGTTCAAACCTGCATAAGATGCAATATGACCACAAAGTATCAAATTCAGGGGAAAATACTAGACAATGCTACTCGATATGCAAGGAAATGCGTGCGTAAAAGACATAATAATCATATATAAATCGCACGCATCAAACCTCCCCAAACCGAACCCTTGCTTGTCCTCAAGCAAGCACAAAACGATGATTTCAATCCTAATGGAATCTATATAACTCATAGCGGAGTATGCTTCAAAGTTACCCAAACCAATGCGCAACGATTAAAATTAATGTAAACAACCACATACAACAAGCTTGACCAATGACAAAAATACTGAACCTTCAACCTTGCAAGACTCGTCTATGTCGGACTCTCACGGGTCGCTCATCACACAAAAGGGGTGATATTTTGAGTTTATGTAAAAAATGGAAAGACGAAACACTCACCTAAACTGCGACCTACAAGAACATGCATGCAATCTAACATGAAATTAATCTCTAATAACCTTACATACGCATTCTAACGGGTAAAGACACGTGCCAAGGACTTACATATGGTATAAAGTGAGGCTAATCGGGTAAGAAGGGGCAAAACGATATGGATATGTGGAGTTAATAGCCAAGCTAGTATTCCTTACACCCATCAATAATAAACATCCCGTTCTCACCAAACTTCAGTCGAAGAAATTAGGCATAGCAAAAAGCGCCTTATCAAAACCGCTTCCCACTAACAACTATGAAATTGGAGAGATCAATTCTTTTTTCATAGCAAAAACACATTTTTCTTCTAGTTTCACTTCATTTTTTTTTCTTTTCTTTCTTCTTTCCTTTCTTTTCTTTTTTTCATTCAATTTTTTTCTTTCATTTTTTTTCTCAATTCATTTTTTCCAATTCCTTCCCCTTTTTTCTTTTCCAATATCATGGTTCCAAAATTAACCCGAAAAAAATAATTCCGTCCAAATCATCTACTAGCTTAACTAGGGTAGGCAATATATGACATGTAGTTAATAAACGGGTCAAACAGGTCAATTTGGCTATGTGGGGCTTATGAGAATTAGATAAAAGAAAGGATTTGCCTTTTTCGCACATGTCAAAACCACGAGTCAAAAACGTATAGGTACCTAAGAGACGAATGTCATGCTTATGCAGTTTGATGTTACATGCCTCATAAGAAGTACTACTCTCAACCTAAATGAAACTGATCATGGATGTCATCAGTTTAAGGCTCTAATTCCTTACAATTCTGAGTAGTTTGCCAACAATGAGTCAAGTTTATTCGTTCAGTACCGTTAACCAAAGGTGCAAGAATACCTCATGTGATTATATACAAAAATTCTAACGGCGCACTAGGATAAGCAACTAAATGAAGACATAAAAGCAATATCATCATCGCTACATAGCATTCCGACTCGACTAAGACTCGACTAAATGCAAAAACATATTTTTGGTTTTTTTTTTAAATGCAAAAACATATTTTTGTGATTTTTTTTTTGCATGCGGAAAATGCAAGAAATATGCAGATGGATGAAAACAGACAGAAGCATACCCACCCCAAACCAAATCGCACAATGCCCTCATTGTGTACAGCAAACAATAAGAGGCAACAAAAATACGGGGAAGAAATGCAAGACAATGGAAGTGCAAAAAGAAAATAAAGAAAATAAAAGAACTACTTACAAGATATATATGAGCGGAGACCTTCCCCAAACCGCTCCTAAGCATCAAAATATACCAACTTTGTCATTTTACTTAAAAAACACATCAACGCCCTAAGTAGCATGTCATATTCCTGCGCATGTGAAATATGAAAGCAAATATAAGCACATGATAAGATATAAGTATCAAATGTCAAAAGTATGGAATGAAACATCTTATCACGGGGTGGAGGACCAATTTCCACATGAAGTACCGCACTAATCCCCTGGTCCGCAAGACATGGAGCACCAAAGTTAAGATCAGAAAACAAAGCGTTAGTGGTCGTAGGAAAATGGTCAAAAATTGGTAGCAGTGGGGCCGATAAGCATAAAGGTGGAAAAAGAAGTCGAACAGGGGGAACTAAGCCCAAAACCTTAGAAGAAGAGAGGATAACGGGTAAAGTAACCAATAATGATTCATCTACAATGTCGTGCTCATACTCGTCCCATCCAACCTCGATTTTTGAATCAAAAGGTTCTTTATGAACCTCATCACACAGATTCTCACAAAATGGAACCAAGGCACTCGTGTCATAACTTTCGTCACAACCTATCTCATTGTCAAAACAAGGTTCTTTAAAAATAACCGCATTATTAGTCTCACCAACAGGTTCATCATTAGTCAAATAAAGTGAAAAATTGGGCTTCACACTTTCTTCAGCTAACCAATCAAAGTACTCTATCACCTCTTCATAGGATTTGCTTTCAAAATCCTTACAAGTGGAAAATATATAGGCTTTTGTAGAGTCTGTCATACCTTTTAAGACGGTAAGAACAAGTGTTTCATTAGTGAAACGAGCGGATTTGAGAGAGCTAAGCCAATCGCAAAACCTCTCCATATAAGCTCCAAAAGTCTCATTTGGCTCCTGTGGGAAATCTATAATAATCTTCATGGAAACAGTGAGAACGGTCTCAAGGAACTGGAGTTCCCTAGAACAAAAGATAAACTAAAATAACAAGCAGAAATACACCGTATCCCCGGCAACGGCGCCAAAATTTGATAAGCTAGTCGTGTACCTATCAAAAATAACCAACTATGGTCCAACTAAAAATATAGCTAGGGAAGTCGGGATCGATTTCACGGGGAGAAAAATAAATCCTACTCGCAATTAAAGTCTATCTAAGTAACAAATCGGGGGGTTTTATGTGTTGACTAATCTAAAAGTAGTAAAGGAAAGAGAATTAAAGGAGAAGAAATAACTAGAATAATTAAGACGAGTCAAGACGAATTTATAAGGAGAGAAAACTAGGATTGTCGGTTCACTACGAATTTCATATGGTCACGGTCTAAGTCACAAGTCTATCGCAGATATTGGTCCAAGGGGTAGTGAAAAGGTCCTTCCGGTCCGCTATTCACCCTAGCATGCGTCTAAAGGCTTCTGATCTTATTAGGGCATGCTAATGTGTTGTAGCAGGTCTAACTTTTACCAGGCTTCCGATCTTAGGTTCAAGTTTACTGAATTCAATTAATCAATTACGTCGACTTAATCAATTAATCTCAATTAAATGCTACAATTAACAACTCAGACACAATATCATTGACAGATCTATAAATTATTTTGCGACCACATTCAATTCGCAGATCCCCTAAATCCTAGCGAAGGAAATTAGCTACTCATGATTAAATCAAGAACAACAATATTAATAAACGATTTTACTAGATTAAACATGATGAATAATAATAAAATTACGACAAGCATAAAACAAAGATTAAGAATAATTAAATATGAAGAAGAAAAACAATCAAGAACGAAGAAGAAGGAAGAAAGATTTAGATAAAATTACCAAAAGGAATGAAGGCGATTAGAATGTTGCAATCTTACAATAACCGAGTTTTAAAGGAAGAAATTAAACTAGAAGTAATTCTAAGAGAATAAAGAGAAGAAATCTAAATAAGAGTCCAAGGAGAAGTAAAAGAGAATGAGGGAGAAGTGGTATATAAAATCTAGTCTAATAGTTTATTAAATACTAAGTTAAAACAAAAGCCCAAAAGTCTTGTTAACCCTAAAAATCAAATTAGAAAAGTCTCGGTCTTCGTCCAGTCCCGAGAATAGTCGGTCGAGAATTTTGAATAGTCGGTCGACTATATGGATAGTCGGTCGACTATTAGGATAGTCGTTCGACTATCATAGACCTGTTTCCGTTCTTAGCACTGCGCGCTCAACTTCAAACGCTTGTCATTTCTTCGTTACTTCTTCAAATCAGGCGTGTAATATACCGTTGGAAAGCTAAAAGAAGGTGCTTTCCAACGCAACTAGAATCAGCTCAATTAGAGTTCTAAAACAAAAGATATTTATGTTTTAAGTAGACCCGTTTGGAAACGATCATTCTCTTTTCTTATTTTGCAGAAGATTTCATCTTTAAGCACGATTTTTGCCTTGTTTATGCGTCCACGGGTTCAAACCTGCATAAGATGCAACATGACCACAAAGTATCAAATTCAGGGGAAAATACTAGACAATGCTACTCGATATGCAAGGAAATGCGTGCGTAAAAGACATAATAATCATATATAAATCGCACGCATCAGGCTTCTAGCATCTGCTAGCATGGTAGGCCAGTAGTAGCCTGCCCTAAGGACCTTGTGGGCCAATGACCTTCCTCCGATGTGATGTCCACAGATTCCTGAGTGGATGTCTTCTAGGACTTTGGCAGCCTGGTCTGCCCCTAGGCATCTGAGCAGGGGGTAAGTGAAAGATTTCTTGTAGAGCTCTTCGTCAATGATTATGAACCAGGCTGCTTTGGCCTGAATTTTCCTCTTCTGTACCGGATCAGGTGGTAGGATGCCGTATCTTTTGAACTGAATGAGAGGGGTCATCCAGTTTTCCTGTCTCTCCTCAATGGTGCTGACTGCCTGACAGGGAGTGGTGGACTTCTCATGCATAACATCAACCCAAACTGACCTCCTTATGTCTTGCAAGCTGGAGCTGGCCAGCTTTGACAGAGCGTCGGCCCGATTATTCTGTGATCGGTGTATTTGCTGGATTTCATAGGACTTCAGGCTTGATAACTCCTGTTTTACTTTTTCAAGGTAGGTGGCCATGGTCTGGTCTCTGGCCTCATATTATCCGTTAATTTGATTAGCAATGAGCTGGGAGTCAGTTGCTAGTATAACTCGCTCTGCCCCTGCGGCCTTAGCCAGATTTATCCCTGCGAGTACAGCCTCGTACTCTGCCTCGTTGTTTGATGCGGGGAAGGTGAATCTGAGCGCATGCTCAAAATCCACTCCCTCTGGGCTGGTCAGTACAACGTCTGCCCCTGCACCATTGGCTGTTGAGGATCCGTCAGTGTGCACGATCCATTCTTCGGCGGGAGGCTCCTCTTCCCCTGAATGGGAACATTCAGCCAGGAAATCAGCCAAGGCTTGTGCTTTGATGGCTGTCCTTGGCTGGTATGATATCCCCAGCCCGCTTAACTCGATCGCCCATTTCAGCAGCCTTCCTGATTTCTCAAACTTTTCCAACACTTTTTCCAACGGCTGGTCGGTGAGGACCACAACGGGATGTGCGTCAAAGTAGGGTCTGAGTTTTCTGGCTGCGATGATGACTGCATAGGCGGCCTTTTCTATCAAAGGATAATTTCTTTCGGCTGTCCCCAGGGCGTGACTTACAAAGTAGATGGGTTGCTGTGAGTTTGCTTCCTCCCTTAGGATGACTGCACTTACTGTCGTGTTGGTGACAGCAATGTATAGGTACAGTTTTTCTCCGGCCACTGGTCTTGCCAAGGTAGGGAGTTTCTTCAGGTGTTCCTTCAATTGTTCGAAGGCTTTCTTTTGTTCATCCTCCCATTTGAATTGCTTGTTGCCCTTTAATACTTTGAAGAAGGGGGTGGACTTGTCTGCCGACCTGGCGATAAATCGGGCCAGGGCGACCATCCTGCCTGTAAGCCGCTGAATGTCCCTGATGGTTTTAGGCTCCGGGAGATCTAGGACCGCCTGAACTTTTTCGGGGTTGGCGTCTATCCCCCTGGAGCTGACTAAGAATCCCAGGAATTTTCCGGATCGGACCCCGAATGTGCATTTTTTCGGATTCAGCTTCATCTTGTATGACCGCAGGGAGATGAATGTTTCCTGAAGGTCTGTTAGATGCTCCTTGTCCCCCTTGCTCTTGACAATCGCATCATCGACATAGGCTTCTAAATTTCTCCCTTTTTGATTTTCAAAGACTTTGTCCACCAACCGCTGATAGGTGGCGCCTGCATTCTTCAGCCCAAATGGCATCATCTTATACATGTAAGTGCCATGGCTGGTTATGAAGGCGCACCTCACCCTGTCTGGCTGCCAGAGGTACACTTGATGGTACCCTGAGAATGCATCCAGAAAACTTAGCGTGGTGTATCCACTAGTGGCGTCCACCAGTTGATCTATCCTGGGCAGAGGGTAGCAGTCCTTTGGGCAGGCTTTGTTAAGATTTGTAAAGTCTACGCACATTCTCCATGCACCTGACGACTTTTTTACCATCACAACGTTTGCCAACCATTCAGGGTAGTCACAAACTTCGATGAAATCTGCCTTTATGAGTTTGTCTATTTCTTCTTTTATCGCCGCGTCTTTTTCTACGGACATGTTTCTTTTCTTCTGCTTCACAGGGCGAGCCTCCGGATTAATGTTCAGCTTGTGAACAATAAAAGCCGGGTCGACCCCTGGCATCTCATCTGCAGAGTAAGCAAATACGTCCCTATTTTCTCTCAGGACTGCAATTAACTCCCTCTGGTAGGACTCCTCCAGGTCGGCCCCTATGAGGACCTGCCTTCCTGGTTCTAAGTCCACCAGCATGCTCTCCCCTTCAGGCTCTAAGTGGGCTGATTCTTGCTGGGCAGCCGGGATTTCGCCCTCCCTGCTGGGAGAGCTTTCGGCTTTTCGCTTTCCTTTCCTTTCTGTCTCATGAGCTTGCAGGGCCATGGAGTAACAGTGTCTGGCCGACTCCTGATCCCCATGGACCTTCCCCTCCATGCCAAAGTCTGTCACATAGGCTATGGTGAGGGCCCTGATTGACACAGCAGCTTCTATTTCATCTAGGGTGGTTCGCCCTATCAGGGCGTTGTACGCAGACTTGGCGTCCACCACAACAAACCCTGATATTTCTGGCCGAGGCCCCCTCCCCGAATGTTACCGGCAGGTCGATAACTCTCATCGGTAGCACACCTGCCCCACTGAACCCATACAAAGATCCAGGGGCCGGCTTCAGATGTCTTTTTTCTAGATTCATTTTCTCAAAAGCGTCTTTGTACAAGAGGTTTGTATAGGCGCCAGTGTCCACCAAGCATCTCTTGACAATGTGATTGCTAATTTCAAGAGTTAAGACCAGAGGGTCACTATGCGGGTACACGACTCTCCCTGCATCTTCAGGGGTGATGCTCAGGGTAGTGCCTCTTGGACTTCCTGCCCTCTCGGCGTAGCAAATTTGGTTCCGCAATTCGCGGATCTGCCTTTTCTGGCCTCGTCTGCTGGTCCGCCCCTCTGCATCTCCTGACACTACATGGATGATCATGCGATTTTGGGCTGAGCCTTCAGGTTTGTCCGCCGCCTCCTTTTGGGGTTTGTTCCTTGCTGCATAGTTACTCAGCCACCCGTTTCTTATAAGTTTCTCTATTTCATCTTTTAAGTGTCGGCATTCCTCCGTGGTATGGCCTATGCAATCGTGGAACGTGCAGAATTTTTTGGGATCCCCCTTTGGGCTGCGCGGCTTATTTGGACGAGTCCATTTTGCTGTTTCTTTTTCCAACTCGAAGATTTCTGCTCTCGGCCTATTGAGGGCCGTGTAGCTGTCAAATCTTGGCTGGTAAGTTGTGCGTTCTTTCTTGGGGGTGTCTCCCTCTTCTCTCTGTTTGCCTGGCTCGTTTCTGCCACGTCCACCCTGCGGTCCCCCTTGCGGCCTTGCTTGGCCTGCAGGGGTGTGCGGCAGGCTGTGAAACTCTTCCTGCAGAATAAACCCTTCAGTGATTTTCCTGGCCTTGGGCAAGGTTTCAGGCTGGGCCCTGATCATCTGATTCTTCATTTCCCCTGGGAGCAGGGAGATTGTCAGGGCGTAAGCAGCGGTGGAATCATCGATCTCTCTGACTTGCTGATAGGACAAGTCAAACCTCTTCAGGTACTCCCTGACGCTTTCGCCCTTCTTCTGTTTCAGGGTCATGAGATCGAAACGAGTGAGGCGTCTCCTTTTGTTACCTGCATATTGCTCAAGGAAGGCCTCGGCTAACTCTATAAAGAAGCTGATCGATCCCTGGCGAAGGTCCCTGAACCATCCTTGTGCAAGTCTTACCAGGGTGGTTGGGAAGATTTTACACCAGATTGCGTCATCCACGTCATACATGCCCATGTGACTCTCAAATGCCGCCAGATGATCCTCTGGGTCTGTGGTTCCGTCAAACTTGATGGTGGGCATTTTGATTTTCGGGATGGGGTATTCTTGTACATCGGGATGAAGAGGAGTTTTTGTGGGCCTGCCCACCATTCGTGACCTGCTTTCCCCAGACTGGTTACCGTGAGTATCCCCTTGTCTAGGGATCGGTTTCCTCGTACTGGGGGAGCGGTGCCTTGGTGGCCGCCTGCTTGCTGCTTCATCCTCCGTATCAGGGGAGATTTGCCTGGATCGTTTTCTCCGAGACTGGCAGAGGTTGTCACCTTGGTGGTATCTGGATTCAAGCGGCTGCCCCCGGTTAAGCCTAGACTGCAGGCTTTGGGACAACCCTGGGGCTGGCTGTCCCTTGGCTGCCGGCGTTAACCTGGAGAAGACTCCGCCCTGCTTTTCTCCCAGGCGCCTGGATGCAGGTTCCTTGTGCCTCATCCGCTCCCGCAATCCCTGGGATAGACCTCTCTACTCTCCAGACGCGGATTCTGTTGTGTGAATGGAGAACGCATGTTGTTGGGCAGGTGGCTCTGGGCTGCCTGTTGTGATACGCTTCTGCACCTGCGCGTATACTTGAGCTGTCCTTCTTGCTTTCCTCTGGGTGTTTCTGGCGGCGGTTCGCTTCGTGCCCCCAGCTCCATCCCTGTTCATTGAGGGTGGCTGCCTGGGGGTCGTTGCGACCCTGCCTAGCAGATCCTCAGGAGTGAACTCCTGGTTTAGCATTGCAGAGAAGAAGGCAGCTGTCTGTACCATCTGAGCTGGGGTCAGGTTCAGAGTGTGCCCTGGGTGTGCCCCCAACTCTGGTGCTACAGCAGCATTTGGCATGCCCAGGAGACTGGTTCCTCCCATCCCCAGGGTCGTGGTGGGAGGAGCCCTCTCTGGCTACGGCATGCCGTATAGGGGGGTCACCGGTGGGACCGTCGGACCTACCCCTACACTGGTGTCAACGATTTCCGGCATGATTACTTTTATTGGTTTAGTTTTTGTAATTGGGAATGGTTGATTTTTGTGGGTAATTCGTGGATACAACCAGATCTTCCCCACAGACGGCGCCAAATTGTTCCTGTTATTGGAATCAATTAACCCGACGTGGAATTCGGGTTTGAATCGTTCGGTGTTGCTCTGAATGTTCACTGATCAATCTTGACACTCTCCTTCTTCCTACTCCTTCAGTCGGACCTTCCCGGCGGATTGGGCAGGCTCCCTGCACAAAGAACGCACAGGGCCTCGGAGGTTGTCCGAGGAAACCCTCTCCGATGCCTAAGTTAGTCCGTGAATGCCTTAAGAAACCCAGCTCGTGAGGAACTGGGCGGCAATTTTAGAGTAAGAGTTCTAGAGAGAGAAAATCCAACCTCTTTCTTGTGGGAAATGGAAGAGTATTTATACCTTCCCACAAGAGAGGGGAGTAGAAGGAGAATGGGTGGATAAGGAGGTGACAAGTGGCGTCTTCTCATCCACCCACTCTCAATTACCTTAGGCAAAATGACGAGAGGGCCCTTGGGGATCCCTGTTCTGCCTGCGGGGATCTCCCCAGGGGGTAGACGGGTTTTGAGCTGTGAGAGCTAGGCTCCAGCAGGCTGCGTCACCCTGCTGGCTCGGCGGTCGGCTATTTTCCTTAGTAGTTCTTCCTACTTATATGTTCTTCATTTTGACTGTTTGCCGGGTCGGTTTCTGGGCTTAATTGACAATCCTCTGGGAGCCCGCTTAGCAGGCCGCTAGTGTCAGGCTGCCGACCCCAATCACTATTAAATATCTATTTCTTATCTCCTACAATCCTATATTCTATTAACCACTATACAGAATGTTTATCTTGTTGTAACTTTATCTTTGATGGAAAGATTAGTATAAATACAACGCTATTCAAGGTCACTAGATTCATCTTCTCTATTCATCTATACACCATCTAAATCTGAGAGGAAAGAATTTAGAACCGACAATATAGCTAACACGGTAGACGGTATTCGGGGACGGTATTTTGGGTTGTAGATAAAGCTGTTCAGGAATCCGATAAGCAATGGCTGGAGGTTATTTCTAGATCTTATTATTCAGCTTCCGCTTTTGAGTTTATCGTTAGGTTCATTTATTAATTAAGAACATGATAAATTCATATAAAGTACTTACAATTCATTGGTTGGGTTTGCTCATCAGTTTGATAATCTTATTTATTTTAGGCGTGCTTCATCACCAAAATGCAGAAGGTTTTTCTATATCGATGACGGGTCTTTTGGACTTGTTCTTCACCCTTCCTTTCTACGTCTTTATGGCAGAGCTTAGGTGCATTTTGTTTGCGTAAGTCATTCTTTCATCGATAATTTAGAGTTTTCATTCTAGAAGTTGATGTGGTGAATGTTGAACCTTGGGCCCTTTCTACTGTTTTCCACTAGCATGCTTTAGCCCTTGCTCAGACAATATGGTTTCGTCTCGTTTAGATCTTTATTTCTTTATCATTTTATGTTATCCTATGATCTCTTAACAAAAGAGCATATGCATTTTAGTGTTGGTTCTTAGCTTGTACGGAGTAGTAGTAATAAGGTGATTTTGTTTTTATTTTGAAAAAAAAAAAACATTTTTTTATCTAGTAGATGGCATTACGATATGGAAAGAGAATTATACAAATGTTTATGTTGTTTTTTTGCCGGCTGGAGAAAAACAAGTGCTTCAGTTTTTGCGGGCACCCTTGGCTAGTCCATGGGGTCCTTATACAAATTTTCACTGTCTTTCTGTTCAATAAATTATACAAATGTTAGTTACATAATACATGTAAACAAATTACCATCGGTACTTCAATATCGCAATTTTTCTTAGTGACTTCTATGTATCAATGAACTTTTCGCATTCTGACCGGGTGAAACGACACCTCTTTGTACAAAATCAACATTGTTAAAATCCACTGTAGTATTTTTCATTTCCTTTTGGTGCACCAGGTTTATGTCTTGCAACACAATTCTTTTGCATCCCACGCTTTTATTACAATGTAGTTTTATGGCGATATCTGAAGCACTTGTTCCCTTAATATTTTTGTACACCACATTATCCACAAGTACCGCAGAATTCTGCATATGGTTTTCAAAAAAAGAGTTTGTTAGAATAATACGCCTATATATTTATTTTTCTGAAGTTACGATAATTTTAATAAAAATATAATCTCTTACACTTTCCATGCAAGGGTTTTTTTGATCACAATAATATTGATCAATGATTATTGGATTGCTAACATTTTGCATGATGATGTTGTGGAATTCGATGTTTCTTGCATAGCCACTCCCTCCCTACATAAAAAAACGCACCGTGTTTTTTTGTCATGCATTTATGACGTAAATAATCAAACCAAACTGATTACGTTAAATATGTTCTCAGGGGTGGATCTTAGTTCGACTTAGCAGGGCCCCCACCCGGCCCAACCACGAACCTTCTATTAGATTCGGTCCAAGTACTTGTTTAAAATAAAAATAATTTACTTAGATTCTATGTCACTAGCTTAGTTAGTGTGTCACATTTGGTTGGGAACTTGGTACCATTGTAATGACCTAGGTTCAATTCTTACTATTTGCATTTTGTACCCATATGCAATGTTTTAATTAGTACCGTTTATTCTTAATATGTTCGTCCACTTTATATATTAAACAAAGTGGACGAACATATAGATACGGAGGGAGTAATATATACTCCGTATTTCTCATAAAACTAACTAATCCATATATGAGTTTTATCGAATTTTTTAAAATTCCAATGTTATCTATTTTTGCGAGTTTAAAAAAGAATTACTCTGTATTTAATACCAAAAACTAGAAATTTAAACGAGTGATAAAAATTTACGGAGTGATAATTTAAGAAAAAATTATTCGGCCCCCTTCAATTTTTTTCTCAAAATCTGCCACTGTATGTACGGAGTATTTTATACAAGAACAAGCACAACACAACAAAGCATAAAATCATACACCTAGCATGTCAATTCAAGTAATTAAATCTTTAGCATGAATTGAAAGGGTAAAAAAAGGTTCGTACTTTTTCTTAATGAGAGTTTAATCAATTCTTACTGATTTACCCTTCTCATTTCACCCCATTCTGAAAAATTGATTTCTTTTCTCTCTAAAAAAAACTCACCAATCACAAATCAAACCTCCCATTCAACCCCCCATGAATAACCAACATCCGGAACACAAGGATCAGAACTATACATGGCACCAAACTCCATCGGGTCGGGTTGTGGTAGGTGGACCTGGGTCACGGATAGTGTGGGAGTGGTCGAGTTGATCTAGGTGGGTATGGGTGGTCCGGTCGGGTCAGTCCAGGTGGTGATGACGGTAAGAATTATGGGCTTAAATACAATATATATACGTGGACAAATTATTTATTCGAGTAATAATTGTATTTATACGCTATCTATTAAAGTTAAGCCCAAATATAATGTGATCTACTACGGGGTACTCGTATTATTTATTGGCTTATATATATGTCCGGACAATTATCTACAAGTGTAGATACCCATTAGGTTTTCTAATGCTCGATAGACGCATTAGATTTAGAGGCCACCGGAGTTATGGTCCCTGGTAGCACACAATAACTTAATCTCCCCACTCTCCATTAGTTTGTGTGTCTACTAGAAGACCTAATTCGATCAAAAGACCTGACCTAAGTTATGTTTTATCAGTATTATCAGGTACGCTTCCGCTACAGCTGATTACAGTTTATTACCGATTAATTTAAAATGAAGTTTCAGTCTTTGGTCGTATTAAATCCAACAAGTGGTATTAGAGTCTTCATATTGAATTATTTGGGTCAAATTTATTTAGTTTGGTTCGTTGTTACGCCCTGCGTAATTATTCCGTTGATTCAGTCGTGATATTTACGTTTGTCGTTGTGAGTATTGATTCTGTCTATGTTTTAACCGTGGTAAAACATCTAAACAAGTAGTTTGATTCTATCGTGCTTGACATTTGTTTATGGCCTAATCTGTAATTCACCGTTGATTTTTTGAGATTTATTTATACGATTTATTTTCATGTTTTGCATTAATACTTCTTCTGTGTGAGTTCAGAGACCTGAAACGTGGTGTGATTGGGGTCAAATTGATCATATGACACAATATGGCAATATGTGTCTCTTGACTCTAATTTCGCGTGACTCTTTGATGAATTGTTTTTTTGCGTGGTTACTTATCACCAAACATAATCATTACTGTACATGTATATGTCTACCCTAATTGTATTGTTAGGGCAATGGGATATTGCAATTTTGCATTATAACCTCAATTGAAATTTGCACGTTTATTATAAACATACAATACCCGTAAATGGATATTATGATTGCTTATGTACGGATCATATATTTGGATGATTTCTTTTTAATGCAATCGATGAAGTTATATAAGGATTAAAGCATTATGTTTTGGATATTAAGTTTCATATTCTTATAATTGGCTATTCACTTTATGAAGTCTCGAGTATTTCTGAATCGATTGCGGTTGGTTTATAATTTTGTTTGTCATTCAATCTACATAATGGTATCGTATATATGATTACTATTGTATATTAAGTTTTCATGTATGAATTTGGACCTGGTTGGAATTTCGGTTGCGATTATTGTCGCGTATTTATAATTGACAAGTTGACTTGTATGATGAAAGAACTAATTTGGGTAATATTTTCTTTTATTACTTAAGGTTTCAGTCACTTGTTAATTACGGTTTGATTAAACGATCTTGATTTTGGTTTGAATAATATTGGCCTTTTGACTTTACAAGCCGTCTAATATTTTGGATTGTTTGATCGAAACAATATGTTGCCAAAGTAACCTCCATTGTGTAGATTAGATAGTTTAAATAATTAGATGATTGTGTGTGATTTAATTTCATGCGGGTAATGGTCGGCCCAAAGGAAGTCCATTATTTGACCGAAATTCAATCATACTTGTGGTGATAAATATGTAACAGTTATTCGGTTCTCGTGTAGATGTTAAGTCGGCCCAAAGAAAGACTTGACATTTGACACGATCTTACTATTAATACTACACCAAGAGTGTCACTTACAAGTCTAATTCTTGTCCAAAGATGAGATTAGATGTTGTGCTAGGTATCTTGTTATGATGGTAATGTCAATATTTGAATATGAAGTACAACTTAAGGGAGTGTTATTAAGTTAATGACACTCATAATACTTATGTTCATACAGTTAATTTTAATGGAGAGTAAATTCAAACATTCGGTTTTTAAGTTTGATAGTATGTGTAATCATGCGGATAATGGTCGGCTAAAGGAAGGTCATTATTTAGTCGAACACATATACAATTTCGGGTGATAAATATGTGACGATTATTCAGTATTTTTATGTGTATACTAAGTCGGCCGAAAGGAAGGCTTAGTGTTCGACATGAGTTTATCGTCAATATTTGATCACGATTATTTAGTTGTAGTGTCGATGCTTAGTTAATAATCTATGCCTAACGGCTAAATGTTAAATTTGCAAAAACACTATACTGTTTGAATTCATTCAAAATATGAAAATATTGTTTTGTTCATCAAATTGACATTACTGTTCATTATATCTGTCATATTCAGGTTACATTCTCAATTCGGATAACACCATCATTTATTTAAATGAATGGTAAGAGAATGTAAATATTTATTTTGGGTCATCACAATCTTAACACAGCAATGAGAATGTATGATAATTGTGCTACTCATAAGGATGAAGATATCGTGTGGACTCACATGTTTTTGTGGAGTAGGAATGTAACACCCTTGATTTTATAAAATTAAATTAAATTAAAGTTATGTTCGTATTTTTATTTTGTTTACGATTTAACTCGTATTACTTAAAATTATTATAACACGAATTTATCATTTAATCGTTTCAAACTCCTAAAATTCTATTTGTCTCGGAAATTCTTCTTATATTTAAAACATATTTTTATTTCTGTTTCGACTTATTTTATTCATTTAATTTAATTCTTATCGAAAGTCTATTTCGGCGATTTAAATTCTAAATTCTTTTTATTTATTTATATTTAAGCTCGAATTTCTGTTTTCGGCTCGAAGCTCATTTATTTTAAGTTTCGTCAAAATATCTATTACCTTTCCTCGAGAAATCAATTTAATTCATTTTATCGAAAATTTATTATTTATCGAGAAACACCATTTCATCGATCTAATCATTTATTCTACCAACTTCATTTTCGTCTCAAATATTTTATTTTAATCTCGAGAATATTTTATTTACTCGATCTTTTATTGGGGTCAAATTATTTACTTTTTCAACCCGGTTTTAATTTATTGCGTGGGTCGACTCTTGACTCGGAACTTTTAGTTCATAAATGTTATGTACTAACTCCATTTTCCTAACCCACTTAATTTAGCTTTGGACCCACTTGATTCATTCCCCTTGTCAACTCTTTCCCTCCTTCCACCGCTTCATTTAGTTTCCTCCTTTTCCCGGATGCACCCCCTCTAATTTACACACTCACACTCATCTTGGTTGTAACTCCTCTCGTTGCCTCTTCCTTCTTCTTCAACCTTACACCAACGCACCTCCTGCTCCTTGATCCTGCAACTTCAAGCTTAGTTCTAAATTCGATGCCATCCTCATCCATCACCCCGCTCTTCCCCTTGTGCGTGCCTTGTCTAACCTCCCTCATCTCCTATTTTCGTGCCTTCTGCCGATGCGTGTATTTTATACACACTTTTTATGTTTTTATTACGCGCATTCCCGTGTTTATTGAGTGGTGTAAGCAACTATTTTGCCCCGAATTGGCTACTTTGTGGTGTGTCTTGTCTTTTTGCAGGAACGGAAGCCACCTGAGCTAAAACGAACCAAAACCGAGCCAAAACGAAGCTGGAAAGAGCTGATTGCTGAAAAGGGCATAATAGTCGACCGACTATCAGAATAGTTGGCCGACCATGACGATAGTCGACCGACAGTTGTTTTAGTCGACCGACAGTTGTTTTAGTCGGCCGACTATTTGGGTGATAGCAGAAGATCAAATGTGTCAATATTAGTCGACCGACTATTTTCTGGGCCACAGACAGATTTCGTGTTCAGCAAGCAGTTTCCTAATCAGTTTTAACTCTCTCTAAATTATATAAATAGGGCTTTTCAGCCACATTAGAATTCACTTCTACACTTTTCCATACTTCTCCAATTCTCCTTAGACTTTTATTTAGATATCTTCTCCTTGTTCTCTTAGAATTACTTTTAGTTTAATTTTCTTCTTAGAAACTCGGTTATTGTAAGATTGCAACATTCGAATCGCCTTCATTCCTCTTGGTAATTTAAATCTAATCTTTCTTCCTTCTTCCTCGTTCTTGATTGTTCTTCTTCTTCATTCTTGATTGTTCTTAATCTTTGATTGTTCTTCTTCTTCATACTTAATTATTCTTAATCTTTGTTTATGGTTGTCGTAATTTTATTATTATTCATCATGTTTAATCTAGTACAATCGTTTATTAATATTTTTGTTCTTGATTTAATTATGAGTAGCTAATTTCCTTCGCTAGGATTTAGGGGATCTACGAATTGAATGTGGTCGCTAAATAATTTATAGATGTCAATAATATTGCGTCTGAGTTGTTAATTGTAGCATTTAATTGAGATTAATTGATTAAGTCGACGTAATTGATTAATTGAATTGGTAAACTTGAACCTAAGATCGGAAGCCTGGTAAACGTTATACCTACTACAACACATTAGTATGCCTTAATAAGATCGGAAGCCTTAAACGCATGCTAGGGTGAATAGCGAACCGAAAGAACCTTTTCACTACCTCTTAGACCAATATTTGCGACAGACCTGTGACCTAGACCGTGACCATATGAGATTCGTAGCGAACCGACAATCCTAGTTTTCTCTCTATATTTATTCGTCTTATTTATTTTAGTTATTCTTCTTTTTATTTCTCTTTTCTTCACTACTTTTAGATTAGTTAAACACAAAAACAAAACCCCCGATTTGGTTACTTAGATAAACTTTAATTGCGAGTAGAATTTATTTGTCTCCTTGTGGATACTATCCCGACTTCCATGACTATATATTTAGTTGGACCGTAGTTGGTTATCAAATTTTGGAGTCGTTGCCGGGGAGACGGTGTATTTCTGCTTGTTATTTTAGTTTGTCTTTTGTCTTAGGGAACTCCAGTTCCTTGAGACTGTTCTCACCGTTTCCACGAGGATTATTATAGATTTTTCATAGGAGCCCGATGAGACTTTTGGAGCTTATATGGAGAGATTTTGCGATTGGGTTAGCTCTCTCAAATCTACTCGTTTCACTAATGAAACACTTGTTCTTATCGTCTTGAAAAGTATGACAGACTCTACAAAAGCCTATTTATTTTCCACTTTTAAGGATTTCGAAAGCAAGTCCTATGAAGAGGTGATAGATTACTTTGACTAACTAGCTGAAGAAATTGTGAAACCCGATTTTTCACTTTATTTGACTAGTGATGAACTCATGTGTGAGACTAGTAATGCGGATATCTTTAAGGGACCTTGTTTTGATACTGAGATATGTTGTGACGAAAGTTATGACACGAGTGCCTTGGCTCCATTTTGTGAGAATCTACGTGAAGAGGTTCATAAAGAACCTTTTGATTTGAAAATCGAGGTTGGATAGGACGAGTATGAGCACGACATTGTAGATGAACCATTATTGGTTACTTTGTTCGTTATCCTCTCTCCTTCTAAGGTTTTGGGCTTAGTTCCCCCTGTTCTACTTCTTTTTCCACCTTTATGCTTATCAGCCCCACTACTGCCAATTTTTGACCATTTTCCTACGACCACTAACACTTTGTTTTCTGATTTTAACTTTGGTGCTCCATGTCTTGCGGACGAGGGGATTAGTGCAGTACTTAATGTGGAAATTGGTCCTTCGCCCCGTGATAAGATGTTTCATTCCATACTTTTGACATTTGATACTTATATCTTATCGTGTGCTTTTATATGCTTTCATATTTCTCATGCGCAGGAATATGACATGCTACTTAGGGCGTTGATGTGCTTTTTAAGTAAAATGACGAAGTTGGTATATTTTGATGCTTAGAACGGTTTGGGGAGGACTCCGCTTGTATATATATCTTGTAAGTAGTTCTTTCTTTTTCCTTTTGCACTTTCATTGTTTTGCATTTCTTCCCCGTATTTATTGTTGCCTCTTATTGTTTGTTGTACACAATGAGAGCATTGTGTGATTTGGTTTGGGCCGGGGAGGGTATGCGTCTGTCTGTTTTCATCCATCTGCATATTTCTTGCATTTCCGCATGCATAAAAAAAACATTTTTGCATTTAGTTGAGTCGGAATGCTATGTAGCGATGATGATAATGCGTGTATGTCTTCATTTAGTTGCTTATGCTAGTGCGCCGTTACCATTTTTGTACATAATTACATGTGGCATTCTTAGATCTTTGATTGACTTTACTGAACAAGTAAACTTGACTCATTGTTGGCAAACTACTCAATTTTGTAAGGAATTAGAGCCTTAAATTGATGACATTCATGATCAGTTTCTTTTAGGATTGAGAGTAGTACTCCTTATGAGGTATGTAACATCAAACTGCAAGCATGACATTCGTCTCTTAGGTACCTGTACGTTTTTGACTCGTGGTTTTGACATGTGCGAAAAAGGCGAATCCTTTCTTTTATTTGATTCCCATAAGCCTCACATAGCAAAATTGACCTGTTTGACCCGTTTATCAACTACATGCCATATATTGCCTATCCTAGTAGATTAGTTGGACAAAATTATTTTTTTTCAGGTTGATCTTGGTATCATGACAATTGAGAAGAGAATGAAAAAAATATGAAAAAAAAAAAAGATTTATTTGAAAGAAAAAATTGAATGAAAAGAAAAAGAAAGGAAAGAAGAGAAAAGAGAAAAAAATGAAGTGAAACTAGAAGAAAAATGTGTTTTTGCTATGAGAAAAGAATTGATCTCTCTAATTTCATAGTTATTAGTGGGAAGCGATTTTGATAAGGCGCTTGTTGCTATATCTAATTTCTTCTACTGGAGTTTGGTGAGAACGGAATATTTATTATTGATGGGTGTAAGCAATACTAGCTTGGCTTTTACTTCCTCATATCCATATCGTTTTGCCCCTTCTTACCCGATTAGCCTCACTTTATACCATATGTAAGTCCTTGGCACTTGTCTTTATCCGATAGAATGCGTATGTACGGTTAGTAGAGATTGATTTCATGTTATATTGCATGCATGCTCTTGTAGGTCGTAGTTTAGGCGAGTGTTTTATCTTTCTGTTTTTACATAAACTCACAATATGAGAAATCCGTGAGAGTCCGACATAGACGAGTCTTGCAAGGTTAAAGGTTCAGTATTGTTGTCATTGGTCAAGCTTGTTGTATGTGGTTGTTTACATTAATTTTAATCATTGCGCATTGGTTTTGGGTAACTTTGGAGCATACTCCGCTATGAGTTATATACATTCCATTAGGTTTGAATCTATCGTTTTGTGCTTGCTTGAGGACAAGCAAAGGTTTGGTTTGGGGAGATTTGATGCGCGTATTTTATATACACTTTTTATGCTTTTATTACGCGCATTCCCGTGTTTATTGAGTAGTGTAAGCTACTATTTTGCCCTGAATTGGCTACTTTGTAGTGTGTCTTGTCTTTTTGCAGGAACGGAAGCCACATGAGCTAAAACGAACCAAAATCGAGCCAAAACGAAGCTGGAAAGAGCTGATCGCTGAAAAGGGCACAATAGTCGACCGACTATCAGAATAGTCGACCGACCATGACGATAGTCGACCAACAGTTGTTTTAGTCGACCGACTATTTGGGTGACAGCAGAAGATCAAATGTGTCAATATTAGTAGACCGACTATTAAAATAGTCGGCCGACTATTTTCTGGGCCGCGGACAAATTTCGTGTTCAGCAAGCAGTTTCCTAATCAGTTTTAACCTTCTCTAAATTGTATAAATAGGGCTTTTCAGCCACATTAGAATTCACTTTTTACTTCTACACTTCTCCATTTCTCCTCAGACTTTTATTTAGATCTCTTCTTATTCTCTTAGAATTACTTTTAGTTTAATTTTCCTCTTAGAAAATTGGTTATTGTAAGATTGCAACATTCGAATCGCCTTCATTCCTCTTGGTAATTTAATCTAATCTTTCTTTCTTCTTTCTTCTTCCTCGTTCTTGATTGTTCTTCTTTTTCATTCTTGATTGTTCTTAATCTTTGATTGTTCTTCTTCTTCATACTTAATTATTCTTAATCTTTGTTTATGCTTGTCGCAATTTTATTATTATTCATCATGTTTAATATAGTAAAATCGTTTATTAATATTGTTGTTCTTGATTTAATTATGAGTATCTAATTTCCTTCGCTAGGATTTAGGAGATCTACGAATTGAATGTGGTCGCTAAATAATTTATAGATCTGTCAATAATATTGCATCTGAGTTGTTAATTGTAGCATTTAATTGAGATTAATTGATTAAGTCGACGTAATTGATTAATTGAATTGGTAAACTTGAACCTAAGATCGGAAGCCTGGTAAAAGTTAGACCTGCTACAACACATTAGTATGTTCTAATGATCGGAAGCCTATAGACGCATGCTAGGGTGAATAGCGGACCGGAAGGACCTTTTCACTACTTCTTAGACCAATATTTGCGATAGACCTGTGACCTAGACCGTGACCATATGAGATTCGTAGCGAATCGACAATCCTAGTTTTCTCTCTATATTTATTCGTCCTTATTCGTCTTATTTATTTTAGTTATTCTTCTTGTTATTTCTCTTTCCTTCACTACTTCTAAATTAGTTAAACACCAAAACAAATCCCCCGATTTGGTTACTTAGATAAACTTTAATTGCGAGTAGAATTTATTTGTCTCCTTATGGATACGATCCCGACTTCCCTGACTATATTTTTAGTTGGACCGTAGTTGGTTATTTTTGATAAGTACACGACTAGCTTATCATCTGCCTGATTGTTCAGGTCATTTTATTTGTCCGTCTTTCCTTTATCTCTCTCTCTCTCTGCCTTTGTTCGCTGCTGTTGGCCGTCTTTCGTTGATTTTGTCCTCTCCTTCGCTTTGTCTTTACTGATGCGAATTCCTCAATTCGTGCCCCTCTGTTTACTGTTCCAACTGTCGTGTTATCCCCAGTTTTGTTGACGTCGCTTTACGTTATTGTTGCTGCTACTGTCACTTAATTCTTGCCCTGTTTTGCTCGGTTCCATGTCGCTTTTGCTTCTGTTCTTCTCTTCTTGTTTCCGTTGATTGTATCGTTCTACTGCTACTGCACCTACTGTACTGTTATCGTTTTCTTCTCCGTCTTCTTTTCTTTTTCTTCCTCGTTATACATCTGCTGCTGCTGCTCGCTGTTATCATAGATGGTTACTACTGCTATTTTCGTCGTCGTTGTCATCTGTCCACTGTTGTTCAACATTATTTCTGCTCTTTTGCTTGCTCGATAGGTTATTGCTGCCCTTCGTGATCTCCTCTTCTTCTTCTCTTTGTGTTCTTTCTCTTGTGTTGTTTCAGGCTGTCGCTGCCATTGTCATGTCATTGCTGCTTTTTGATGCTACTGATAACGTGAAATTCGTGTTCATGCTGCTGCTCAGTGTCCGGTTCTAATATGGGCATGTCTCAGGTGCTGCTAGTGCTGCGTGCTGTTGTCGTATGGCTGTTATTATCGTCGATCATGCTGCTACTCTTTTCCATCTCTAGCTTGATTCGTCTGCTTATTCTAATCCTCCCGTTCATCTCTTATTTTACGAGACTTAGTGAAGACTCGTCGAAGACAAGTCGACTCAAGGTAACTTTAGGACGTTACTCGATTTTATATCATATGATTGAGTAGTAGTATTTAGTAAATATTTTAACTTCGGTTTTCTAATTTTAGCTATTTATTATTTGCTAATAATATTATTTTAAATTGTGTACCTTATAAATATTTTACAACCGTTTGATATTGTTTTATAAATCGTTAGTAATTTTATTATTAATGATCGTTATAATATTTTGTTGGTTATCGTGACACTAGTAACTAAATAATATCGATTTCGTATTTTCGTTAATTTCTAATTTTTAACTCAAAATCGTATTTTTATATTATAATCGAGATTTGTATACTCGTTCAATAAATTAATTTCGTCCTACGACTTATATTAATAAATGAGAAAATAGTCGATTTTGTTTTAAATATATTTTTAGTCGAGACTATTTTCACTAATAATTTCTTATTTGTTTACAATTGACTATTTTTAGTAAAATCAGCGTTATTTATTAATAAAAGCTATTTGATAAAAATAATTTGAAACCTTTGTAAAATTCGTTTCATTTATAAAACTCGTTGACTCAATTAATTTGTGATATCATTTTCTTAAAATATCTCTTTTCTAAAATTTATCGTTTTAACTCGATTCTCCTAATTATTTATAAAATACTATACTTTTGACTTATTCTATTTGATTTATATTTTAGTAACGAATTTAGAAATATATTAAAGTTATGCGATAACGCCGATAATAATAAAATGTTAACTTCGTTAGAAATGCTATTTTAATACATTTCACTTATTTTAATAACTTACGTATTTTCCATAAGGATATTTCTATTTTAAGTAAGTTTCTAAAATTAGTAAGTATTTATTTATAGAAAGCTCTCCTTTTTTATAAAAAGTTTATTTCTTTTATTTTCATATTATTTACGATGATTATTTATTCTCAATATCAATAATGGCTGTTTTGGAGTTATGTAATAAAGACAAGTGTGGGGTTAGATTTATATAGTCTGGGATGTACGTTTTTGCCATCAGCTATAAAGTCGTTGTGCCTATTTGGGGCGCATTTGGTCGTTAAACTGGGCGTAGTTTCACCCAGGAGAGTGTATGTTTTGACCTTAAGCTAGATATCACATCGTGTTAGTCATCGTCAGCTGAACTAGACATATTTGTTGTCTAGGAGGGGTATGCACTACTTAAACCAGGACCTCGCTGCACGCAGTGCTGTTATAGTTGAGTTGCCTAGTTAGAGACTAGATTCTGTTATGATTTAAGTCTACAGTTCTCGAAGCTAGTTTCCAGTATTATCCCTGGCAAAAGTCTAGCCTTGTGCACACTGATCGAATTTCCATAACGTCATTTTTGAATATTATTATTATCGGTTGATTTTGACTTCCAGGTTGGCAAGTGCTTTAAGTTTCGTTGAAAAAATATTTTTATTATATCATTTTAATATTTTTCTCTTTTTAAATATTTTGATATATTAATACTATTATTTTTCCATATGATATAATATGGCTGAGAGAACGTCCGAGTTACTCCTCATTGATTTGGCTGTTATGTTTATAACATGACAGATATTTGCTGCTGGGTTTTGGGTGTGAGCTAGCGAGTAGCATGGATCCTGCTCTTTCTTCATTCATGTTTATTTATGGATTTTTTTGTAACCTTGTTTGGAGAATATTTATTTTAGCCCTTTTGTAAAAAGTGGCATTTGTATTGACTGACAGTTCTTTTTTTAATACATAGAACATCAGTGTGTTTTAATCCCAAATCTACATTGTTTCCGTCACTGTATTGCGTTAGAATTTCTAGATGATTACAAGAAAACTTAATGCATGTGTTTAATGTGACATTAAGGACATACTAAAGGAAATTATTTCTATTAAATAAGCTTCAAGTGTCCAATTCAAAAAATAACAAGATAAGAGTAGAGTTATTGGTTGTTGGCTTGTTACGAGTATGGACACATAAGGAATATAGTATCAGTTGGTACGCCTCATCGCGTGTCGGTAATGACACACTTCTCATTTAAGATTTGTCTAAGGGTTAATTATTATATCCAATCATGTTTTGTGGGTGGATTTGGTTTTTCATTCATATAAGTACATTAATGCAAGTACAAGTAAGAATCTAAGATGTTGTAGGTCAATTGGTGATGAAAGATTCATCTATTTGGGGCATGACATCATCTGCATTTGAGATAATCAACTAATTCAGTTATCATTAATGACTTGTTCTTTTAATTTGAAACTGAAAAATATTTTTGATACTGTCTTTTGGTGGAGTTTAATTATTTTTCGTTTGGCCAAATTTGGTTTATTGTCCATTGAGAAATAATTAATTTTGTATTTTCCTAATTCAAATAAGGGTAAATCTGTTATTTTTGATAACTTTATGTAGTTTAACTTGGAATTACTTGCGTTAAAAAAAATCTAGTAGATATAAAGAATTAAGAACAATAATTTCTCTTCAATATGACATATTAAAAGGAATATTAAAGTTTTGTGTCAAAATGATATTATTGATTCTTCTACTTCGGATCCTCATATTGAAGGGTAATAAAGACAAAGAAAAGAGAAAATAGATATTAAAAGAACTTTGGATATCTTATAATTGATATATAAGGGTATGTGAACTATTTCATGTTCTAAGTTGTATTAGTTCACATCACTATATTAATTTGTAGACAAAATTATGTATGATATTTATATCTCGATCTTGAGAAGTTTCAAGTTCTTAAACGTTTTTATCACATATTTGACTGAGATATGTTGCTTGGTAAAGGATTAAAGATGTCAGTTGATCATAAGTGGAAACACTTTGACAATTTGACTATTCAAGATAAGAACGTTAAAGTTATTTCGGATAATTTTTAGAGAAGTTTGATCTTACATTAAATATTGCACCATCCGAAGGTCTAAGATGATGAAACAGTAGAAAAGTATTTATTCAGTATTTTACCGAATCATTGAAAGCTCTAACTAATACTCGTACATGTGAATTTATATATGTCATCAATAAAGTAGTAAGTCATTTGACTGATAAAGACACTTTGGAATTGTTTCATTACCTAAAAGTATAAAGCATATTGGTTTCAAATGGTTATTTGTTACCAAGACAAACTCATTCGGTAATGAGACAGTAAGGTTTGTCTTGTCAATAATGACTCTAATTAAAGACAGATGATATATCCAGTTCTGGAGTTACATTGGATTAATGGTAAAGACAAGTTTGTCAATGGTTCAGATACTGGAAATCTGGACTCGATAGATTCAAGGTAAAGTTTCTGCAAATTAAGGTTAATAATCATCTAATGAAAACTCAAATAAAGTTTTTCGTCAAAGATTACATCAATCTACCATGATATCATCTCATTTGGTTCTGTATGAATGTGGTACATGATTGTAGATACTCAAGATTCAGTGGGAGTATGAAAATATATCAAACTTTATACCCTTTTAGTAAATGAGACTAATGCATTCTCATTAATGTCCTTAAGGAAAAATTCATATCTAGAATACACAGTATTACTTAAATCCATGTATTAAGGATATATTTCATGTGTTTAAGTAATAAGGTATAATTAAACTTAGTTTGTACATGTTTGGATATTGTGTACATTCTATAGTTTAATTGGCAGATATTAAGGGAATACAGTAGGATATTGACATCCACTAAGGGTAGTCAAACATATTGTTTGTTATTTATATTCAGAGCAAAACAATGTTATCATATAAAAGATCGATTCAGGCTGAGATCATTCGTTATTTCGACTCCTATTTGGTCATGCTTATTTGTCACAAGGCTGCAAATTAAGTTCGATATTGAAAGACCATTTAAGTTATTTGTGACAAAATGACGATTATTATAGTTTCAAATAACAATACAAGTGATGTGTTGTTATAGAAACGATTCAGAGTGAAAGGCGTCTAAGATATGTTTGAACAAACTCCATTTTCGCGGATCTGCTTACTAAGGAATTACCACCCACGGTCTTTCTTGAGCATATTGCTCAAATGGATGTTTTCGGTTCTAAAGATATTCAGGTTAAGTGGGAATTTGTCACATTAGATACATTATGGTATACGGTTATTCAGTTCTACATAAATAAGGTTTACGGTTTCAGTTTCACTTAGTCTCATTTAGTTGATCTCACTAAGGTTTAAGGTGGACCAGTTGGAAATATGCATATTTGGATCACATTCGGTTGATGTTTCCATGCTACACTCCTATACTAGATTCATGTCGTTAGTCATGTTGTCATATGTGATCATTGATGGGTCCTGTTACGACAAACTGTGGCAAAGGCCACTTTGGTTCTATGCTTACATGATTGATGGACCGAATTGCTTAAGACGGTTAAAATGTTTGATAGCATTTTTGAGCTCATCAGGTTATATTGTAAATACAATTTTCAGGTGTCCACACATATATAGATGTATTTGGCTCAAGTGGGAGATTGTAAGAATTATGGGCCTAAATACAATATACGTGGACAAATTATTTATTCGGGTAATAATTGTATTTGTACGCTATCTATTAAAGTTAAGCCCCAATATAATGTGATCTACTACGGTGTATTATTTACGGGCTTATATATACGTTTTAAAAATTAAGGGTCGGACTATTATCTACAAGTGTAGATACCCACTAGGTTTTCTAATGTTCGATGGACGCATTAGACTTAGGAGACTACATATAGCCACCGGAGTTATGGTCCCTGCTAGCACACAATAACCTAATCTCCCCGCCCTCCATCAGTAGAGAGATCCATATGGTTTGTATGTCTACTAGAAGACCTAATCCAGAAGACCGTCATGACGTAAGTTATGTTTTATCAGTATTATCAGGTACGCTTCCGCTACAGCTAATTACAGTTTATTACCGATTAATTTAGTATGAAGTTTCAATCATTAGTTCGATTAAATCCAACAATGACAGCTTAGGTACCAACCGATTTCAGACGCTAGATAGAAGATGACCTTACGAGGATAGTGTGGATTGACCATGGATCTCGTGCATGCAATAATCATGACAATACAGTTCTCCTAGGGGGGTCTGCTAGTGATGAACTGATAGTAGAAGACTTTTTTGGCCTGGGTGGATGGGTTGGGTTCAAAACTTGGTAAGTTGAAACACTGTCTTTAGTCGTTCGAGGTTTTGAGAGTACTCGGTATTAAAGTTAGCTCGACAAAACCCGAGGACGGTTGGTGTTGGGACGTCACTAGATCAATTGATAAGTCTGTATTTTATATTATTTTCATGCATATATTATCCTGATTTTATTTGCGTTTTACGAAACTAACTATTAATTGAGATAATATCGCTTTCGAGGTGTTTTGTATTCATTACTTGCATTTTCTAAGATTTGGAGTTTTTTTACGCCATTTTCCTATGTTTTGAAACCATTCTCGAAAGTTGAAGCTATTTGGGGAAAGATGGGACACCCAAGGGTATTTTGGTCATTTTATGGAAGTCCTGGGATTGGGAATTGACATTTGAAGGAAAGTCGATACGTTGAAATTGTCACACCCCAACCCCAGTAATGCAACCTCTACTACTTGGGAGTTATGTCAAAGAGAAGAAATTGCTTTGTTTTTGGAAACCATGCATGACCTCGGGCCAATGAGAAGATTATACAACCAGTTGTACATAACTCTACATACAATTGGTTTTATAATTTTGAATTTTATCAAAAAGATTTCGAGTTTTGCTGTAAACTTTTTAAGCTTTAGTGCAAAGTTGTCTAGTTAAATCACATAAATGTTTAAGCTCAAAACCCTACAATTTAACTCAGAAACTTGTACAAGCTCAATAAATATATACAAAAGTTCAACAACTTTGCCTTGGTTGTACAATGCTGGTTGTACAATGCTAATAGCTTTGTACGTGTATAATCCTATTTTCCACCTTAAGAAGGTTGCCAACCCCGACCCCTATAGGGTTAGAAAAACGGGTCATCTCACGCAGGGTCGGCCCATATGGGGTTCGGTCCGGTTCAAGAAACCGGGGCCCAAACAAATGAAGGCCTCAATATGTATATTGTTCATACAATTTTATCAAGAAGTGTTAATGTGGTGTAGAGGATAAGATACATATCCATTGATATAAAGGTTATGGGCTCAAATCTTCTTAGCCCCATATTGAAGTTGGAACAGGGCCTCCAAATTTAATGGACCGGCCCTGGTCTCACGTAGGATAAGGCATCCCCAAATTTAATGGGCCGGCCCTGATCTCACGTAGGATAAGGCATCCCCGATCTGGGTTACCAATAACCTTTGATGCTCGAGATCATATTGCTTAAACATACGCCTGGCCTCATGATCTCCTTTTCAGTCTAATACACCCTTCTGTATGTAACAACTCGAAACACATCTTTCATCACGTTTTTTTACCAAATTTATTAAGTTTAGTTTATGCTTTTCCTCCTAAATATACTTGAGTTCAAGTCAAGCATTTGTATTAGGGTTTGTGTTAGATTCTTGTGTCCATTCTACCGTACTCCATCAACACAGTACTCATATTTGAACTAATTTTATCACTTATAATTCATTTGCATTTCCATTAGTTGATAGAATAGATATGTTTGTAAGGCTTATGTTTTTTTTAGGGTTATTTAACGACAGTAATACCAACTATAGGGCGTCTTCCAAAAATAATACAAATTTCAATAAATCTGAGAATAATACGTATTATTGGAGTAGTTAAATAAGAGTAGTATAAGTGACTTTATAACCTGCTACATCAGGTCACCTAATTAATATTTAACCTGTTACTTATTCTTCATCCTCCTACTTAGACCTGGATAACGGGTGAACTATGTCGGGTCAACTTCGGGTCGGGCCACTGTCGGGTTATAATAATCGGGTTGATTTTGGGTCGAGACGGATACTTTCGGGTTCGAGTCATTCTCGGGTTTGTTGTTTTCAACTTTTTTAGGGATATCGACTCGTTTTTTATAATAATAGTCGGGTCAGTTTCGAGTTAGCTCGAGTCAATTCGGATTACGGGTCAAAATCAAGTCTTCAATTCGGGTGTCGGGTCGGGTTCAGTTTGTCTTATTCGGGTCGGGTCAGTTTTGCCGAGTCTACGCCTCCTTAGTTCTCTCCTTCATCCTCTCTCTCCATTACCCTTCATCCTTTTTCAGTTTTTTTCTATACGTTTCGTTTAGATTAACGTGTTGATTTGGTATAGGATTCTGTTATTAGCTAGATTTGGTGAGGTTGAAGACTTGAAGGAAGAGGAAGATGAAGGACATGAATGACGTTTAATGCCCCGTACACTGAGTAAGTGAAAATGAGTGAATTAATGTGAAATGAATTAAAGCCGAAAAAGGAAGGTGAATGGGTTCTACCGGTAACTAGTCATCTATACTGCTCTGGCTTAACTACTCCAAAAATATGTATTATTCTCTGATTTATTAAAATTGGAATTATTTTCGGAAGACGCTCTATAGTTGGTATTATTGTCGTTAAATAAAATTAAAGGTGAAAGGGTTCTACAGGTAACCGATCACCTATACTACTCTTGTTTAAATACTCTAATAATACGTATTATTTTCAGATTTATTAAAATTGATATTATTTTGGATAGACGCCCTATAATTGGTATTATTGTTGTTAAATAACCCTTTTTTTAAAAGTTTTATTTATGTCGTAGAGTACAAGCTAAAGTATGACTCAGGAAGTCATACTAGTACTTACGGAGTAGTATACAATGCACATATTCACAACTGTCAAACAAAATAGAGTATATAAAAATAGTTGCGCTAAGATATTTTTAATTCTTCTTTTCAAATAAATAAACAAGAAAAGAGTTGGTAGTTTACCTGCCATGTTTTAATCCTTAAGCCATTAGTAGTCGCTAATAACCTCACCCCTTTTACCATTACATTTGAGACATGGTGTTTCAAATAATCTTTTCCCAAGCTTCCGATACTAGAAGAATATTGCAACAGAATTAAGGATAGTGATGATAACAATACTTTTATAAGATTAAAACATGAATCTAAATTGATGGGATTTAATAAACATAAGCACAAAAAAATTAAATATATAATTTTTTGAAAAAAAATATTGCAGCACATTCGAGACGCTTAAAAGTTTACAGCTTAAGCCAAAAGTGCTAGCAATTCTACAATCAAAATAATAATGTAAAAAAACTACCCATTGAGTTCAACTTCCGACGAGCTCACAAACAAAACAAGGGACAAAATGATCTTGAGACCAACCAAGACCCAAACAAAGTCTAAATATCTCAAACGAAGACGAGAATATAACCACCAAATAATTAACCAAAAACATTTTTTATTTTCCCCTTAAGAAACCTCACAAATCGACCATCCATATTTGTGTTCTCTGATATTCTCACGCTTTTTCTCTTAATTAACCTAGAAGCTAGTAGAGTCTTTATATTTACATTATGTCACCAAAACTAGATAGCTAAATGAATTAGAAAATTTGAATAAATAATTACCAAATAACCCAAGCAACTTTTGAAACTCTTTCCAAAATTGAACCAACATAGCAAGTTGTTAACAAAAAAAACTTAGCCAACAAATAAATAATACTCCTTCCGTCCCAATGAATTGTTTGCCTATTCCATATTGAGGCGTCTCAATGAATTGTTTGCCTTTCTATTTTAGGAATGTTTTTTATATGTAATTTGACCATCGGCTCCATATGTCACTTCCCCATTGGCTCTCTTTCCCTTAGTGCCAAAAGCAAAGGCAAACAATTCACTGGAACGGAGGGAGTAGTACCACATGATGGAAAGTTCCTCAAATTTTTAAATACTAAGGACGTATTTGGATAGTAAAATGAGAGGATAACAGAGGGGACGGGGAACGAGGGAAGGGAGGGAATGGGAGGGAGGGAGAATGGAAAATCTCACCAAATCTCTCTATCGAAACACACCTTAAGAAAATCTATATTATCAAAATCCGAGCCAACAACAATATCTTAAGCCTAAGATCGAAGTCCGTACGAATCTCATATCAAGGAAAGACTCAATATTGTCCACTTCGCACGTCTTTGATGCTTCTTTATCTCCATTATTTATGCCTGCTTCTTCTTGGATTTTGCTCTATAACCAAAAACCGAGTGCTGAATAGACAATTGTTAATCATTATTTCTAACAGCCTCCACCTTGTCTTGAATCGTCCAAATCGAACAGAGCTCCAAAAGAAACAGCCTAAATCAGCTTCAAAAAAAAATTTGATTCTCAAGCAACTACTTGCCTCAGTAATCTCCACACTGTTTTTAACTCAACCAACAAGACGGACAAACGAACCAAGTTTGAAACAGCGTGACCAAACTTTATGAAGTGAAAAATATAGCAAGCTGAAACTACCAAACGTACTTAGCACCTACGTATCATCATATCAACCTGACTTACGTAGAAAGATCTCTATCAATCGCCAAAGTAAATGTATGTGATACCAACATCACTAATAATGGAATGATGTTCCAAAACAAATGCACAGAAAATTTCAAAACAATTTCTCCTTTAAAACAAAATATGGCCAAATGTACCGTCGTACCAAATTGCTCACAAACAAACAACGCTTCACTCAATTCAACAACAATGCTATTGTAGGGGTACGGAGTTTGCGGAAGCGAATAAATTCAACTAAAGATTTAAGGAGAAATTAAATAAAGACGGTAAAAATAACACCGGGATTTTTAGGTGGAAAAACCCTCTTTAAATAGAGGTAAAAAAACCACCGGCGAGAGAGCCAAGAATTTCACTATAATGAAATAGGAGTACAAGAATATTTTCTCAAGGGTTTATAAATAATAACCCAAGTATTATACTCTCAAACGGGTTAAACAATTATACCCGAAATAATGAAAGAGAGAATAAGAAAGAGGAAACTCAAGGGAGATAAGAAAGAAGAGGAGATGTAATGTGTAGTGGTGCGTTTTCTGAGCAACATTTGCATGGGTATTTATAGTACCCAAATGGAAATGTGAACTCCGCAAAGCAGCCCTCCATAGGTGAGTAGCTCACCATGCAAACAGGGAGCTAATGAAGAAAATTGCAAGAGAGCATTAAATGCTTCTACACATCAAAGTCTTCATTTCAGTAAAATGGAGACCACCGTCCAACAGCTATGACCGCCACGAATTTTCCCACACCAAGGCACAACAAATCAAGTCGAAACCAGACAATAACACCGTCCTAAGCGAGCACAAAGCACTCCATCATTAGGTGGAAATGTAAGACCAACAAGTTCAAAAAACAAATGAACTCTCGTCGAAGTTCAAATTACACAACCAAAGGTCTCAATGAATGTTTTTCAAGAGCCCCCTAAACAGCGCATTTTTCCAAGCACATAACGCCTCAGGCCAAGCAATGGTTCGACCTCTTACCTATATATTAACATATCTTTTCGAAGAAAGTCGACGTGGAATTATCGTTTATATCAGTACACTCAGAGAAGTCCGGGTATTATCAGGCCTGATAAGTCGTGATTTTACCTATTTTTGTCCCACGTTTCGACTCTTATTTAGTCGATTTTATAAGTCGGATTGTTAATATTGACCCGTTTTATGTTTATTTAGATTATTAGTCGAATCTAGCTTAATTTGTGCTAAATCATGTTATTTCTCAAGAATTGGGTATTGTGCGTCGATATTTGATTTTATAGGTACCGAGAAGAGTGGACAACTTAACCGAGACGACAAATCAAGACAGGTCAAACCCAAATTTGACCAATCCAAGTCCATCACCCAAAACAAACTCCCCCGCTCTCATCTTCAGTCAACACCTCCATTTCCATTTCCATTTCCAATTCCAATTCACCATTTTCCCCATCTTCAACAATCAAACACAATCAATCCATCTCATACCTCCATCCCAATTCAATTTATCCCCAATTCAAACCCTCCACCGCTCTACGCCCTTGCACCGAGCTCCGTTATTGCCGACTATCTACTCCGGCGAACAATAGAGCAACATCACCACCGTTCTCCTCCGACGATTTCAGAGCCACCTCTGCTCCGTTGCAACACCAGTACACACCGACGCCTCCAGCCTCCGTCATACCTTCACTCTTCGCGAGCAACCACCGGTCGTCGCCACTGCTCTAGTGAATCGACGGCGAACACCACCACCGTGTTCCCTCAATTGAATCGGTTTTTGTAGATGATTTGGGTGTTTTAATTTCGAAGTCGAAAGACGATTTAGCCCTTTATTGTACTTCTTCTATTTCTAAGTGAGGGGCCATTATTTTGTCTTTTACTTTATTATATTTGGATATTTAAAGGGCTAAACCCTCATTTTGTGAACACTTTCGCTTCTCATTGTCCATAATTTTACTCAGTGTCGTTTGTATTTTAACTAATATACTCATTTTACCCTCACTTTATTTAACCCTTTTTATCCACCCTCCCCTTTATTCATTCAATTACAATTAACCTTCAACACTCAACTCATCAACTTCCATTTTATTTCAATTACAACTGAACCTACAATTAAACTGCTTATGTTCAATCCGACTCCAATTAATTCAACCATGACATACTAATTTCGAGTTCAAGGTATCGTTTTTTAATTTTTGTACATCAGCTAGATTACGATTTCAGATTATTATATGATTTCTTATCGAATTGAGACCAAAATATACGATTGACTCGTTCTAGATCAAAGCGCAGAAAAACCATGCTCTAACCCAAGTTGAGTCGCAGAAAAACCACAATATCGATTATAATTCCTAACCGCGGGCATGTCTGACAAAGCAATCCAATATACTTACGGAAAATATTAATAAACATACAGAAATACACATAAAACTAAATTTAAAAAAACTCAAAAAATTTCCAGGCGTGGAATCATTGAGCTTAGGACAAGGTAGAGACTTGGGATATCTGCGTCTCAGCCCACGACTGGATTTAGAAACTTTAAAACTCAACCTGGGATTAGTCGGTTAGCTAGGTCTAGGTAGTAAACCTCACCTCTTGACTTGCCTTGCCCCGCCTAGTTGAGCACAAGAGTGAGAATTAGGTAGGGTACCCTAACTATCGGTCTAGACTCTTCACCTTGAGAGGGGGAGAGAAAGGAACGAAATTAAGACGCCCACTTAGTGACCTAGGACCTTGGATTGGGTACCACGGGAGTGAGCTCACTCGACTGACCTAGGAATCCGACTCACGAGCCCGGAAGGGAGGTGATCGGGTTTACTTTGTCGGACTACGAGCCCAGGAGGGAGGTAGTCGACCCTTAGAGGCGTTCCACTCATCCTAATATCTCTAGCAATTTATTATCGGTGTTCCTTACTCATGATTATGATATGTTTGTGGTTAAATCGGACCCTAGGCCTTTATTTATTATTAGATCATTATTCTTAGGGTTATTTAATACCAATAATACTGACTATTGGGCGTATTCCATTAATAATACAGATTACACTTAATCCCAGAATAATACAGAGAATTCGAGTATTGTAACGAGAATAGTACGGTGGACGGGTTACCTGAACAACCCGTCCACCTTCCTTAAGCGCGTCATTTACTTCCCCTCTTAAGTTTCATTTGTTTGAAATCCAACTGTCACCATCATCTTTACTTCACTCCCCCATTAACTTCTCCCTCTCCCTTCCTCTTCATGCAACCAGTCTCCATCACCAAACCTTCAACCTTGATTAAACCTCTCCAACCCTAATATTCTAATCTCGTTCGCAATTTCGTAAGTAAATCCGTGCATAATTTTTTTTTTTTTTTCGAATTCTGCGAATTGAAGTTGCTTTAAACGACACTGACAGATCCTGGGTTGAAGTTCGTTTGCTTTAGGGTATTTCGACGACAATGGCAGAGGTAAGTTAGTCGATTATTTGAATTCAATTCATATTTAGGGTTTATGTTTATTTTTGTGTTTTTGATCATTTGACCACCTAATTGAATCTGAATCGAGCAAATTGTTAGGTAAAATTAGTGTTTTTCATTCACTTACCTGACATATTGTGTAGGCTGACCCTTGGAGTAGTGTGACGGTAAAGTTCTTATTTGGGGGCACATTTGTTCGGAAAGATTCAGAGTTGTGTTACACTGTGAACCAAACTAGGACAATCTCAGTTGACCCGGATGAGTTGTGTTGGTTTACTGTGGTCGAAGAAGCTGAGAAATGTGGCTTTGGTAGGTTGAAAGATGGGATTTTTTACAGGGATCCTACTGTCGGATTGAAGGAAGCTAAAAATGATAATGATACTGGGGTCATGACTACAATAGCACTTAGAGATAGAGTGGTGGAGTGTTATTTAGTGAGTGAGAAGGAAGTGGGGAAGGTGTTGAAGTTGATCGAGGCATTGAATGAGGAATTGAATGAGGAAAGCAGTAGAGAAGGTAACTCTGATGAAGGTGAAAAAAGGCCCCCCCTGCAACCCCCCCCCCCCCCCCCCTCGTTCTGGTCCCAGAAAATTGACCCCCAGGAGGGGTCCATCTGCATCTTCTCCCCTTAATGACCATCATAAAGATGACAGTGTCATCCCTCCACAAAACACCAAAAAAGATAGGGGTCCACCAAAGACAAAAGATTCCTCTATCACATGTAGTCCACAAAAGGCATGTGGAGAAAGTAGTTCAGTAACCCTAAAGGAATCCAAAAAATCCACAAAATCCAAAAACAACAAGCCTCCTTCTCAACAAATTTTGAGGTCCTCACCCAGATTTCAGCCTAGCAACCTTGAGTCTGGTCTAGGGTTTGACTGCAATAAATTTAGTTTGTCTAATGTACTAAATCAGTCTGAACATAACCCAAAGACTACAATTTCAGAAGGAGGTGTGGGGGGGTATGATAGTTTAAGCGAGGATGACTATGAATATGACCCTGTTGAGGAAGAAAATCGGTCAGATGATGACAAGGGTTTAACAGATCTTGAGTTGTCAGGGGTAGAGTTGTCTGATGTTGAAGGAGAGGTTCTTGGAAGTACATTTGTCCAAAAAGAAATAACTTTTTTTCGAGGGGGTGTGAATTCTGGTGCAGATTCTTCAAGTGAAGACGACAGTGAATACAATCCTGAGGGTCAAGAGGAGTCAGATGAAGATTTGTCTGATAGTCAAGGAGAAAAGGAGGTTCTTGAAAGTATAGTTGAGGAGGAAGTACAGCTTGATGATAACTCTGATGAGGAGTGGGTGGAGGTAAGAGAGAAAGTGAAGGCTTGGAATGCAAAAGCATTGAAGATTGCAAAGCAGTTGGAATTAGAAGCAATTGCTAACTCTTTACCTGGTCAGCTGTCATCTAAAGAAGGGGCTCCTTCAACATCTGCAGGAGGGGTTGCTGGTGAGGTTATTGTAGGAGTGGACGGTAATGAGAGTGGATATGATGAAAGTGGTGAAGGGGAGGACACTCCTGGTGAAAGTGAGGATGAATCTAGACCCGGCAAGAGGAAGAAATCTGCTACAACAATTGTGAACGACAAAACCGATTTCACAAAACTTAGGTGGACTGTTGGTATTAGATTTCCTAATAGAGAAATCTTCAAGGATTGCGTCACGAGATACGCAGTTGCACAGGGGAGAAATCTTAGAGTGGATGTAAGTGACAAAATCAGGGGTAGAAAAGTAGGGGTTAGGTGTGTGAAAGGTTGTCCATTTGCATTGTATGGGAGTTGGGATCGAAGAAGAGGCTGTTTTGTGGTGAAGAGAGTTGGACCAGAGCACAGTTGCCAGAGGACAATGGAGGGCAACATACAACTCAAGTCAAGCTGGCTAGCAAAACAATTTCTTGAGGTGTTTAAAGCGAGGCCTCATTGGCCAGCTGCAGAGATAATGGAGACTGTAAGACGAGCGTATAGGGTTCTAATCAAAAGGGGTCTTGCTTACAAAATCAAGTATCACGCTCACAGAATGCTTCATGGGTCAATGAAAGACCACTACAGCAAGATTGGGTCGTACATTGCAGCTCTTGAAGAAGAAGACCCATCAGGCGTATTCACCCTATTCAATAACCCTAGTCCGAGGTCCAATCCGCCGGTTTTCCAGAGGTTTTTTGTGTGTTTTGATGCACTAAAAGATGGCTGGATGAATGGTTGCAGGAAAGTTTTGTGTGTCGATGCTTGTTTCCTGAAAACTTTTCTAGGTGGTCAACTAATAAGTGTTGTGGGGATGGATGCTAATGACCAGATGTACCCATTGGCGTGGGCTGTGGTTGAAGGTGAGAACAATGAAAGCTATGAGTGGTTTTTCAAGGAATTGAAGAGAACCTTAGATGAGACAGAAGGTGAAGGCTGGACGTTGATATCAGATGAGCATCAAGTAAGTTTCCTACTGAGTATAATCGTATGATTTATCAAATATTAGTAATCGATTAAGTTTACGTATTAGGCAAAAATCCAGATTGAGCCGTGTTGATGTCGATTTCTGCGTCCGTTACTAACGTGATCTGGTGATTGTTATTTAATTTGCGTTCAGAAAAGTTAATTAATTTGAGGAAATTATTCAGTTGTTGACAAAATCTGCGTAGCGTTGGTTGAAATTTGGGGAAATTTGATGATTGGGAACGCGTACAAATTACGATTGCTAAATATAACATGATCTGGTGATTGTTATTAGAAACTAATCAATTTTAGGAATCTATGCATTTTTTCAACATAATTCGCGCATTGTTAATGGTCTCGTCATCTATTTCTGCATTACTTTGGTTGCCTTAGTATCTGCATTATACTAACTGTACTTAGCAAAGACAAAACAGTAGGTACTTGTTTGCATATTTGGTTGCCTATTTGAAATCTGCGGTTCGTTTCTTCTTTCTTTGGAATATTTTTCTTTGTTGCGTCAACAGTAGGTACCCTTTTGCTTACTGTAACTGCATTTGTTCTATTCTTCATTTTCCTTGTAGAGCATTGTGACAATGGTGGCGCAGGAGTTTCCCAAGGCGGAACACAGACACTGCGCTAGACACATCTTCGCTAATTGGCACAAAAGCTACAAGGGGGACGAAATGAAGCTCCTATTCTGGAGATGTGCGAAAGCCTACAACAAAGCAGACTACAACGATGCTGTTGATGCAATGAAGGAGGTTGATCCCAAGGCTGCGGATGCCTTTCTAGCATGTAAACCAGAATTATTTTGTAGGGCATTTCTGAAGACTAACACAAAGGCGGATGTGATAGTGAGTAACATGGCGGAGACTTTTAATGCCTACTTCATTAACGCAAGATCTAAACATGTCATATACATGTTGGAGGACATTAGGGTTGCGTTGATGCGAAGGTTGACCAGCAAGAAGGAAGAAATGGAGAAGAAAACCTCTTTACTATGCCCAAGGATTCAACAAAGGTTAGAAATTGAAAAAGAACTTGCAGCATTTTGTGATGTCATTCCATCAAGTCCCACAGTTTTTCAAGTACTACATGGCATAGACTCTATGAATGTTAATTTGGAAGCTAGGACTTGCACTTGTAGGAAGTGGGACATGACCGGTATTCCATGTTCCCACGGAGTTGCTGCCATATTTGCACTGCATGCCGTCCCGGAAGAGTATGTTTCCGATTGCTATAAAAGGGACACTTACATTAGGGCATATAGTCGCTCCATTTCTCCTCTTGCAGGTCAGAGACATTGGCCTGTCGTTGAGCTACCATTAAACCCCCCACCAATCAAGGTTGGACCTGGCAGGCCAAGGAAGAAGAGGAGGAGGGATCCTTTTGAGGATCCAAAGAGAACCGGTAAGCTGACAAGGCATGGTGTTGAGTTAACATGCACTATTTGCAAGTGTAAGACTCACAACAGGAGAACATGTCCTCAGAAGGACCAAGCCACTGCTGTACAAGAGGGACCAAAAAGAGGTAGAGGAAGACCTAGAAAGCATCCTAGAACTAATGCTTCTGATTCAGTGCAGCCGTCTAATGATCAGAACCACCATGACGCCACTGCACAACCAACTCGACAGGGCAGAGGAGGGAGAGTCATAAGGGGAGGGAGAAGAGCAAGAGGAGGTAGAACTGGCAGTGGAGGGAGAGGGCCAATTGGAGGCAGAAGCAGGCCACCACAAGGGATGGGGGTGTTGTTCGATGACTCCGGAAATGCATACACCAATCTGCCTGGAAGTTCTGGTGGGCCGAGATGCATTCAATCAGTTGAAGCATCTACCCAAGCTTCTAACAATCTCCACAGTTGATGATTATGACAATGAATTAGTGTCGTGAACGTTGTTAAGTTTTTGGGTACTGAATGATGAACTTTCTGTTTATGATTATGACGGATGCGTTTCAGTTTTATGTGTGAACTTAGTTTCCAAAAAATTGTCGTGTGTTTTGTGCACACTTTTTGTTAAACGTTATGGAATGTATCCGAAGTATGTTTACGGTTTGGAATGCAAACTTTCTGTCTCTACGCTTTCGAATGTAAATTAAAGTTTTCACATGTCGCTGCTACTGCTACTATGTCGTTGCCCAGTTACGCAAAATTGAAAATATTACGGAAAGTTGCTGCTACTGTAATGAATTCCCTGTTGAAAATAATTTCAACTTCAAACTGTCATTAATTAGGAATGTTGAACATTACAGAAGCCGTGTTTAACAAACTACATTACCAACTCCATTTCATTACCTACTGCTACATCCACTACTACAAATCTACGACTTCTTAAACATTACTAATCCAATGCTTCTTAAACATCTACTCGAGTTTCTTAATCAACCTCGAACTAGTGCTTCTTAAACAGCCAGCAAACAGCGAAAAAAAACCACGACAAGATCAAACCAATCGTAGCTTTTTTCTCCCCTTTCACGTGTCTACGCAATTCGGCCCTTAATTCCCCGACCTCCTTCTTCAAACTTTGTTTCTTCATCAACAACTTCACAATTCTTTCTTCCAACAACTGTTTCTGGAATGCAACCACTTCATAATCCTTGTCTTCACACTCAAACCTTGATTTCACATCTTCCACCATCATGAAGTATCTACACCCATTGTTCTTCAAAGAGCATCAATTAAACATGTAGATTTCAGAATTTAATAGGCAAGATTAGCATCAAAATTGAAATAACCGATGCAAAATTAATCAACATACCGGCCAAAGGGGACAACCATAAAATTTCTTCCCGGAGTTTTCCCCCTTCTTAATGGTCCTCACGACTGCTTGCAATTTGTGATTGCACAAAACTTCATTCGACAATTTTGAACCCCAAGAATTTGAAGAGCTTGCATTTGATGGAGCGCTCATTATTAGATTTAATGGAAATGAATTTTTTTTTTAATTTACTTGCAAAGTAGCCATTGAAAGCCTGGAGAGAGATGGAGAAAGAGGGTAAAGAAGGAGGAGGGTGGGTTTGGATTTAATAAGGTTATATTGAAGTTGCCGGTTGTTTTTGAAGAAGATTACCTACTGTTGTAGGTAACAAATGATATCATACCATTCTCATTTGACTACTCCAACACTCTGTATTATTCCGGGATTAAGTGTAATCTGTATTATTAATGGAATACGCCCAATAGTCAGTATTATTGGTATTAAATAACCCTTATTCTTATTACTTGCTAGTTTATTAGTTGCCTATGCTTTTGTTAGTTAGTCTAATTAGTTTAATCACTCTCTTGATATCTGATTCGCGTAGCTAATTTGTAATCCAAGACCGAACTAGTACTCATTCATGATCTCCTTGAGGATTCGACCCAACTTTTCCTTGCTATTTTAGCTTAGATTAGTTGGTTTATTTGGTGGTAAGATTGACGACAAATTCGACTATCAAGGCTCAAACACTAGTCATTATAAAATGTGTCAGTGAGGGGTTGGACAACACACTTGTGTGCCCAAAAGTACTAATGATGACTGATGAGGACTCCTCTTTTGAAAATAGTTTCCTTTGCACCCTTTTCGGTACTTAATCCCTCCATCTCAAAGAGATCTTCCCATTTGATTATTATATTTCTCACAAATGAAGATAAGTGGAAGATCTCTTTGGGATGGAGGGAGTACTTGCGTTTGAGCTTCGTTTAAGAGATCATTATGAAAAAGTATGCGGAAGAAATAGATACATCTAAATCTAAAAAAATGTTGGATTATTGTGATCCAAATATTAGTCAAAATAGTTGATCATATAATTAAGTTAGGGGTTGATTAAGTTCCTAATAATAAGTTAAGCATTATGTTAGTGGAAAATCTATAGTTTAGGAACATGTAGTTAGTGCGTGGTTATCTTAGCTTTATACTCTACTATAGCCTTGTAGGTCTATTTAAAGACTAACTTATTATGATATGAATTGATCGAGCAAGTTAGAATGAACTTCTCCCTTTTCTCTCAAATTATTCTTCCGCATACAAATTCTACATGGAATCAGGGCTCTTAAGTGAGAGTGTCAATATTTTCGTCAACTCCACTTAAGTAGTTTGGTTCGATTCGGGAATGATGGGGCGAACAAAAAAAATCAAACAAAAAAATGGTAAGAAAATGTAAATGAGAGAAATGGAAATTTTGTGAGATAAAGAGATGTACTCTATCAAGTTTGGTAGAGAAAAATGACTCTACCGTGGTTTTAGTGAAGAGATGTATTTCACGTGTTTATTGTGAGAAGTGCACCATGAACTGGTGGAGAGAAGGGATCCATTGATAATCGGATTTTGTAGAGAGAATTGCTCTACTATGTGTTTTTGGAGAGAAGTGCTCCAAATGATAATTGGTGATAATGTGCACCAACAAGCCGGTGACGAGAAGTGCGTCACAAAGTGAAGACAAGGACTTCGCAAAGTTAGATGAAGAAAAGTCGATTTGATCGAGCAAGGTTACCAATTTTTTGGAGTCCAAGCATGGAGACTCGTTTTTAAGTCTCGAAAGGAGACTTTGTGTGAAGTTTGGGTGTGGAGCCTAAACATGTTAGGGTCATAGAACCCATGTGGGTGTGAGAAAGTCACAGACCGTGTTAAGGTAATTTGCTCATCAATGAAGAAGGCAAAGATTGGCGAGGATTTTCATCCTACAAGCATGGGTGAAGAAGACGATTACTAGAACATGAAAGTATCGTAAGATTTTGTTGTGACGAAGGACATATCAAATCATCAAGTATCGTTTGGCATGTCGAGATCGAAGTCTTGTAGGTCTATTTAAAGACTAAACTATTATAATATGATCGAATTGAGCAAGTTAGTATGAACTTCTCCCTTTTCTCTCAAATTATTCTTCCACTTACAAATTTTACGAGAAATTGATAAACAAAGGTATCTACCTCTCAAATTGGTATTTCTTGTTTGGTTATATTCCGTATTTTTTATATATGTATTTTTAGACTGTTGTGCATAAATTAAAAAAATATTAGAAAATACTTCGTAATAACTTTTAGTTTGCCTGATCTTTGCAAATATAAAAATGGTTTCATCCTCGCCAACTGAACAACAAAATGTACCACTTGTTTTTGGATATCAAAAAACAAAATATTCTCTGAAATTAGTACAACAAATATATGAAAGATTATACGAGTAGTTTATTTCAAAATGATGTATACTAAGAGGATTAAGCATAGAAAATACCTTATACCATGACCTGGTCCACATGTTACCTCTACAACCTGAACGTTCTTAGCTCCATTCACGATGGATATGCAATCATCACCTTGCATAAAACAATATATGAAAAAAAAAATACCATGTTAGTATATTGTTTGCTCTCTTTTTTATGGAGATACTCCCTCCCATTCAATGAAATTGTAAAATTTAAGTAAAATACTATTTACATGCATTCACCTAATGCCGCAAACATACATGTTAATAATTTCATATATATATATATATATATATATATATATATATATATATATATATATATATATATATATATATATATATATATATATATATATATATATATATATATATTCAACAAATGGGACAATCATATAAAGTATGAGTATTAATTTATTTAAAAAGTGTAAGTCATTGTACTGTATAGATTTTTAATTTGCATAATAGGAAGTCTTGGGCTGAGCTTAACTGGTTATCAAACTATGAGGTAAGAGTGAGCCTTATTTTAAAATAGTACTCCCTCCGATTTTTTGGGTTTGCAACGTATTCCATATTTGGCAAATTCATGAGGTTTGCTGCATTTTCAATTTGGGCTTTATTTTTCTTATAAAATGACTAACATACCCTTCACTTTTAATTATTATATTCCAAAATATTCACTAACTTTTTACCTATTTAACTTTTTTCATTATTATATTGTTTAATTTCACAATAATAACATCACTCATAGTAAATATTACAAACCCAAAGAATCATAGGGAAGAAATGTCAAGAGTTTTTACGTCAAGAATAGAGGTGGGCACATTTTACAATGACTCCTATTTTGAATTCGCAAAATCTCCTCATTCTCACGAGATGATCTGATATCTAATATAAAAGATAGTTACAAATTGTAACTAACTCTTATATGAAAGATCGAACTCATCACAATATAATCATTGGCTGATGCATTGGCTGACAACAGAGGTGTGTGTTGTGGTAGAATTTGGTGCCTTAGTTGATGGTAAAGGAAAAGATGTGGTTTGAAGTATCAAATTGAATTGATTAATATGTTAATTATTATTCATTTAAAAAAATGTAATACACTTGTCACTTTGGTTATGATATTGAGTTAAAGTTTAGAGCTACGCCCTGTAATTCGAAAACAACGGGAGTACCACATGGAAAAGCCGATAGTTGAGGGACACCCCGTAAAAAACTCATTTTTTAATTATACTCAACAAATTGTCAGTTTATAAATTGCTCCAAAATCTCTAATTGTATACTCTCTCTCATCCATTCAATTATTTACATAGGTCCATTATTTCTCCAAACAAAAACGGTTCCCTCGTAAAGGATTGAATGGATGGAGGGAGTATTATATAGATTAAAAAGTCTTTTGGATTGTGATGATGGACTAACAAAAAGTTTGTGTATTTTTGTCATAAAACATACTCCCTTCTTCTTGGATTGGCCCCATGGACCCACATTTTCTCTCACAAAAAAAATATATGACACTAATTCAAGAAGATAGAGGGAGTAGTTTGTAACAGTTGACCACAAGTTATGTATAATTGTTTGGGTTATTTCATGGGAATAATACCAACTATGCGTGTGCTTCTTAAATTAATACAAACTATACGTAATCTCATTTTAATACGAACTACGCATTCATTAATCTCGCTTTGTTATGTATGAAATTATGACTTGCTATTACCAGTCATAGTGACTTGTTGTAACTTTCTAGGGTTTTATTAGGTCCGTTGCAGTTATCGTGAAAGTCAAAATTACAATAAAAATATTTTTTTCATAGCTTCTATATAAGGCTAACTGAAAAACAAATGGAAGATGAATTTTCGAAAAATTTAATTTTTTTTATCAATGACCGAAAATGAACACGAAATGTAAATTAGAAGAAGAAAAGTTAGAGGAAGAGTTGAAAAAGGAAGGTTCAACAGGTAGTCGGTCACCCATAACAAAGCGAGATTAATGAAGGCGTAGTTCGTATTAAAATGAGATTACGTATAGTTTGTATTAATTTAAGAAGTACACGCATAGTTGGTATTATTCACATGAAATAACCCTAATTGTTTTGCAAAAAAAATCAAAAGAAAGTAATTTTAGAAAAGTGTATTTTAAAATGGAGTAATTATTGTTAGTTTAAGTTAAAGATAATATTAGTGTGATATCGAGTGCGATATAATATTAAAAAATATTTTTACAACTTTTAAAGTAACAAAATAAGGTGCCAAAATCTATTTCTGACCCGTATTTCGACCCTAACCTGAACCGTATAAATGTATAACCTGACTCGTAACTAGCTTAACCTCTATTTTAACCCGACATATAACTCAATCCATGAAACAACTCGCCCGACTAGTGTGACATGGTAAGGAAAAAGGGAATTGAAAATTACTCATTCATTTACTTGTATAGTTGGACATATGGACAATGGCAAATCTAAGATTTTACTATTTGGGACTATACACAAATAATTAAAAATAAATTACAAAATACATATAAAAAACATTATCCTTTTTTTTTTAATTTGATTTTTTTTTTCTAAAATACATTAGACTTTAAATAATTCACTTGTATATTGAATAATCTAACTATGTTCTACTCCGTATAACTGATAAAATTTGTTGCATGCAAAAGTTAAAGCCAAACATTGGTGATTTAATGGTTAAGGTTTTTGCATTTAATCGAGAGACATAGGAATCGATTTTTGTTAATAACTTTATTATCATTATCATTATCATCATTTTTTTTTAATATTATTATTATTATTATTAATGGTGTTGTCATCATCGCTTTCAATTTATTTTTACAGATAAAAAAGTCGAGCAACGAAAATCTTCTTTCCACTAACAGAATAACATCACTTAAGTTTTTCCCGCCTACTTTGCATGAGCTATTGGTTGGGTTTATCTTCATTGATTTAATTGTTAAAGTGGTTGGGCTGATCCATATATCAATATATCAATCTACATTTTAGAATTTCTATATATGTGTTTGACTTAATTATGCATATATGCATTTAATGTGATATAAGGTGATCATCTTTGATATATGTGCCATATATAAGATATATAAGATAATCACGGATGATTACATGATTACATTATATATGGATTATAGTATATTATACATATTTACATTGTTATACATTATAATCCATATCTACATTATTTTCCATATATTATGTCATAAATTTCATTTATAATCCATATATATGCCATAATTATTATATCACGTTATATTTTACTTCATATCACGTTATATGCCATAATTGTTACTCCCTCCGTCCCAATGAATTGTTTGCCTATTCCATATTGGGCCGTCTCAATGAATTGTTTGCATTTCTATTTTAGTAATGTTTTTTATATGCAATTTGACCCTTTTAATGAGTTTTGCTCCACATGTCACTTCCTCATTGGATCCCTTACCCTTGGTGTCAAAAGAAAAGGCAAACAATTCATTGGAACGGAGGGAGTATATATTACAATTCAAATAACCCATATAATTATGATACATATCAATACACATGCAATTTTTCATATAATTATGCCAGATAAATTTCGAATATTATTAAAGTTTACAAACAAGTAATAATATTAATGCTTTTTTAGAATAATTGTGTATATTTGAGTATCTTTGACATTATAATTTTTAAAGAGTGATAATATTAGAGGATCTCTGACAGTATAATACGTAGTGTATATTCCACAAGAGTTAATACGTAGTGTATATTCCACAAGAGTTCTTTGCATACATTTTGTATAGTATTATTTAATGACAATAATACCAACTATGAGGGTGCTTCTTATATTAATACCAACTATACGTAATCCCGTTTTAATATGAACTATTCCCTCATTAATCTCTCTTTATAACCAACCCCTTTTTTACCTGTAAAAACCGGTAATTGTGACCTGCTAGGTTTTGATGTGCCTCTTCTTCTTCTTCTTCCTCTTTATATTCATCGAATTAAAAGTCATCCTCTATTATCAATCTTCAAAAACCTCATTGACACAATGAGATGTGGTTATTCATCTGAATCATTTTTTTTGCAAACGTCAGCTAAGATGCATGCTCCAATCTATTTACCACAATTTCAAATTAAGATGCTCCAATCTATTTACCAAATTTCAGAAAATTTAAAAAAAGTAATGGCGAGAGGAGATGTCGAGTTCAGCAATGGCGAGAAGAGATGTCGAGTTCAGCAATGGCGAGAGGAGAGTACATAGTTATGAGAGAGGAAGTGTACAGAGTATGGTGGGAGGGAGGACTTTAATTCAAAAAGAAATTAAAAGGGAAAGGGAACCGACTCATCAGGTAGCCGGTAACTTGTTATAAAGAGAGATTAATGAGAGGATAGTTCATATTAAAACGGAATTACGGATATATAGTTGGTATTAATATAAGGAGCATCCCATAGTTGGTATTATTGTTATAAAATAACTCTTTTGTATATAGGATAATTATGATCTTAAAAATATAGCATACATTTGGTATATAAAATATAACGTGATGATATATACTAAGAGAATAACACTTACTACAAATTTTCCCTCGAAAATGAACTAATATTTAAATAAAGAAGTAAGAGAAAATGCAAAACATATTCAAATATGCCTTGAATATCTTAAAATTATAGAGGAAGATTATAAAATTATTATTTACGACATATTGAAGGGAGTTTAACGACATGCTAACTACTAAAAAATCATTATTATATATTTTTTGTAATAAATTAAGGGTGTTGCTCTTCGCAGTACGCGTTTTACTCGACGCAGTACGATGTTTCCTATTTTGCCCCTTTCATTTCCCCTCCCCTCAAATTCCATCTTTTCTTTTCCATCTTTTTTCCCTTTCTCCTCCTCTTCCCTCCTATCTATTTGATTAACGCAGTACATTATTTTTTACTTTTATGCAGTACATTATTTTTTACTTTTATGCAGTACATTATTTTTTACTTTTACGCAGTACGTTATTTTTTTTACCTTTATGCAGTTCATATTTTTTTAACTTTGGTGCATTGCATATTTATTATTTTTTGACGCAGTTTTTTTTGTAACTGCGGTACATTTTTTTTCTCAATTTTGACGCAATAGACATTTTTCAATTTGTTGACATAACACATTTTTTTTTAAAATTCCAACCGTACTACGTAAGTAAAAAATAAGGTCGGAAAGAAAAAGAAACAAGAAAAAGAATCTATAATCAAGTTTATAATAGTTCTTCAACCTAACACGTATCCATAATATATTTAGAATTGGAGGATATCGATGATAATTGAAAAAAATTGGACGATTTTTAGAATCCTAATTTCAATAATTAGAGATTGAAGGGAATCGATGATAATTGAAAAAAATTGGACGATTTTTAGAACCCTAATTTGAATAATTAGGGATTGAAGGGAATGGATGATAATTGAAATAAATTGGACGATTTTTAGAACCCTAATTTCAATAATTAGGGATTGAAGGGAATCGATGATAATTGAAAAATTTTGGACGATTTATAGAACCCTAATTTCAATAATTGGGGATTGAAGGGAATCGATGATAATTGAAAAAAATTGGACGATTTTTAGAACCATAATTTCAATAATTAGGGATTGAAGGGAATCGATGATATTTGAAAATTTTTGGACGATTTATAGAACCCTAATTTCAATAATTGGTGATTGAAGGGAATCGATGATAATTGAAAAAAAATTGGACGATTTTAGAACCCTAATTTCAATAATTAGGGATTGAAGGGAATCGATGATAATTGAAAAAAATTGGACGATTTATAGAACCCTAATTTCAATAATTAGGGATTGAAGGGAATCGATGATAATTGAAAAAATTGAACGATTTCTAGAACCCTAATTTCAATAATTGGGGATAAATTATAATTCATACCTGTTTTTCGATCAAACTTGTATCCATAATCTTATCAATTTGCTAGATTGAATGAGGTCATGTAGTTAGAAATTAGGATTGAAATGAACCGATGATAATTAGAGTACAATAGAGAGGATTGAGAGTAATAGGAATCCTTCTGTTTTTCAGTGAGGGCATATAATGAAAAAATATGCGTAAAAAGTACTGCGTCGAGTAAAATTGGTACTGCGAAGAGTAACTCCGTAAATTAAACATTTACATATTACGGTATATTGAAAATAAAAGTGAATATCTCAAATTACGAGATAACGTATACGGAGTGTTAACATTATGTTCAATAAAATTCACATTAAATGACATTTCAAGCACTCAATTATCTTGATTAACTTTTGTAGTTTCAAAAATATTCTTATATAAAAGTACACGGTCGCTGGTTGGTTGATGCATGTAAAATTAAAATATTGTATTCCAATTTTAAATCTAAAAATAAATATATTATTAATACCGTGCATAATTGCACGGGGTCTATAATGTATTAGTTATTGCATTAAGTGGGGAACAAACAAGACAATGATTCAACATTAATTTTCATCTTATTCATGCCGGGTATAATAAATGTATGATCATACAAATATAATACGAAACTACCAGTAACAAAGTTTTTTATAATAAAGGCTCGCTTGGGATGAGGTAATTATTTCGGGGGTAATAGAGCAAAAATGAACTACTCCCTCCGAGTTCCTATTATTGTCTCACTTTCCTTTTTGAGCTGAGTTTGTTATTTGTCCCACTTTCCTTTTTAGACCATTAATGTGTGTTTCACAATTATTCTCTAATTTCTCTCTCTTCTTCCTTTTTTTTGAACCACTCATTTTTCCCTTCCTTAATTTTCATCCCAAAACCAAATGGGACAATAATAGGAACTCGGAGGGAGTAGAAAATAACGGAAAGTTGTGATGATACTAAGCGGAAATGGAAAAAATTAAAGTAATCTAGCTTATTTGGAGAAATTATTACTCCCCTCTCCCCCAAGTAACGCATTACCCCTAATGGGGTAATTATTCATCCCTTCTAACCCTTTTACACCATAAAATGTCACAATCAAGCAACAAGCTCATCCATTTCTAGTTCATTTTTGCTCTATTATTCTCGAATTATTACCCCATCCCAAGCGAGCCCTAAACCATGCAAGCCCTAAACCATGCAATTTGCATGGATAGAGTACAACAGACTAGTGTTATTAAATGACAATAGGTTTATTCATTGAACATGATGCACATAATTATTTACCTGTTCCAATAATAGAGTCTCTTATCTCAACATTTTTTGTATCACTAACATGAATACCATCCGTATTAGGACTGTTTCCAGGAGCTTTTATGACCATATTTGAAACTCGCACATTAGCAGATCTCCTAATTGTTAGATGCATTCTTGGTGCATTTGTTAATGTTAATCCATCGATAGTGAAGTTCTTGCACACTGCAAACACTAAAGCCTAACACACACACACACAAAAACTGTAAGTTTTACGTTTCCTTTTATTTTTTAGTTTGTAGAATTGTAACGTATAATAGAAGTGTCACACGCACTATTATAGAGGACAATTTAGAAAAGATATACTCCCAAATTTTTAATTATCTTCCCTTTTGACTTTTGGTTGAAAAATAAGGGTGCAGGAATGTGTGGCTCAAAAGAGAAGAAGGATGAGAGAGAAATGTAAAGATAATTCTGGACCACATACTGATGACCCAAAATAGAAATAGATTAATAAAAATCGGAGGGAGTAGTTGGTGAAAGTTGATGAAAACGTACCTCTGGTGCATGACGGCAAGGCTGGATCGGATTACGGTGAAGCATGCATTGAATTGACATTGAACAGAAATAATATATCAGATGGAATTCGGTGCAAAGTTAATCAAAAAAATTTAAGAAACGTACCATAAAAGAAATCATACTCCTATATATATGGAAGACAAGTAGGGCTGTGATCGAACCGAATATTGAAAATCGTTATTTGGTTTGATATTTGATTTATCGAATCGAATATCGAATAATATTTGATTTGACTTAATAAAATAAAAAACTAAACAAAATGAAAACCTACCTAACAAAATCTCTACTTTAGAGACTTTAATATCTATTACAATAAAATTCATCCACAAATAATAATAAGTTTTCAGATTAAATCTAGTTTTAAATTTTCTTTGCTTCTTTGTGCTCGACGACAGTTGTTTTTGCAAATTTTCTTTACGGTTTTGCAAGTGATGGTTGTGAAACTTCTGACGATAAATCAACATCCGGCTCTTTATCGGTGATTTCCATGTTTCATACTTTCAACTGGCCGTGAGTTTAAGAAAATTGGACGTGAATTTAAGTAAAATGGACCGTGAATACCAATATTTAAGTAAAATTTTAGGGTAAATTTTCTAAATGAACTATGAATTTAATACACCGAAAAATGGATCAAGTAATGGGTTGAAACAAATCGAGCCGAATATTTGGCTTAGTTTGGTACCAAATTATTATTTGACCCTATATTTGATCGGACGAATCGAACATTTTTCAAGCCGAGTTTCACGAATCAGATCGAATAGTTCGGTTCACTTACAGCCTGAAGACAAGCAAGCAATTAAAGTAGAAGTATATATGCAAGTAAACGTAATGCCTTGATAATATTATTCTACAAGCCCTGTATAAATACCGAAGGTAATACCTAGGTACAACGAATGTGGTCGCTGTACTAATTATCGATTCATAATGACGGTAAATGAAGAAACTATACTAATTACTACTACTGTATCAAATTAACCACGATATACTAATTATCGTCTAATAATAGAAATAGACGCACCAAGGTTTGGTTGCGGTTGCGGTTGAGGTTGAGCCTACAAGAATAATAATTACTCCACCACATGTTTCCATTTCCATCAATGCTTCCTCTTCCTCCACCATCAACATTGAAGTTACTTATGTTTCTGAATAACAGCCAACTGTCGTGGCCTCTGTAACCCTCGAAACTTGTGGGTGCCTCTATTCTACCTAAAACCTGTATGACAGACATGCATATATATAGTATATTATTGAATAATTCACATTCTGCCCTGCCCTTGTATTATGAGGGTTGATAATGGTTGGTACCTTGGCGGTGACGAAAGAACGGCAAGGGCCTCTGAACTTTATCGGCCTCACCTTATATGTTGTGTTTCCTGGTACTAGAAAAACTCCACCCTGCTCCGAAGAACAAACCGCCTTCCATGCTCTCTTAAAAGCCTGTATTAAAGTAGTATTTGTAGTGAAACCAAGACAATATATCCACAGACTCATCATTTTTTCTCAGACTCGACCACCTCAGCTTTCCACCCACTTTTCATTATTCAGACTCAGACTCAGACTCACTACAAAAGTACACTTTATCCACAGACTCATCTCAGACTTTCTCCCCTCACATACCTTATTTTATACTCCCTCCGTTCCAATGAATTGTTTGCCTATTCCATATTGGGGCGTCTCAATGAATTGTTTGCCTTTCTATTTTAGGAAGGCTGTTTATAGGTAATTTGACCCTTCTCATTAGTTTTGCTCCACATGTCACCTCCTCATTGGATCCCTTAACCTTGGTGCCAAAACCAAAGGCAAACAATTCATTGGAACGGAGGGAGTATTATTTTTTATTCATTTCACCTCAACTTTTTATCTATCTTATTTTATTTTTTTATTTTTATTATTTACATCTTCTCACCTCAACTTTCTACATAACTTATTTTATGTTTTTATTTACCTCAATATCTACGTTTATTTTATAACTCGATTAATTACTCAAATAATTACAATTAAATAATTAATTGTTAAATAAATTTTGTGACATACGAATAAATTTATTTGCAAGTGGTCATTATTAAAAGTGGCAATCGGGCGGGTGGGTCGAGTTCGGGTTGGGTTGTCGATAAACCTGACAAACAAGTCAACCGGGTCGGGCTTGGGTTAAGTGAGTTTCGCTTTGTCTTTGGGTCGGACCAGATCATTTCGGGTTTGCTATTTTCATCTTTTTAGGGATATCGACTCGTTTTTTATGATAATAGTCGAGTCAATTTCGGGTTTACTCGGGTCAATTCAGGTTACGAGTCCACCTAGAATCTTTAGTTTGGATATCAGATCGGGATCGAGTTGGCTTATTAAGGTTGGGTCATTTCAGGTCGAGTCAGTTTTGTCATGTCTAGTTGTCGGGTCTGGGTCGGATCGTTGATTCGGGTCGGTTTGGTCATGTTCAGGTCGAACTAAGTTTTGTTTGGTTTGGTCGGGAATAACTATCAATTCATTATCCGTTTTTATTACTACGTGCAGTATTATTTATCATTTATTATACGAATTTGCTTTTTATCATATATACAACTATATCATCTAATACAAATTATTTTGATCATATCCGTTTATAATGAAGTGAAATGAGCTAAAGTAAAATAAGTTGAACAGAACTAAACTGAGCTGAGACAAATTGAACTAAAGTAGCCTGAAATACAAAAATAATAATAACAAGTTTACTAGTTACAAAAAAATTATTATTGTAACAACAAATAATAATGTTAATTATTGTATCAAAAATATTAATTATTATAATTATTATATTAATTTTAATTTTAATAAAAATAATATTAATAAAAATATTTTATAATAATAAAAATATTTATAACAATAACAATGACAATAGTAATAATAGTAATAATAAATAATAATATTAATTATTAATAATATTATAGTAATACTAATATTAATATTAATAATCAATATTAATATTTAATAGTAATAATATTAATAACAATAAAAACAATATTAATTTTTATTATTATATTAATATTAATTTTTATAAAAATGTCATTAGTTTTAATATTTAAAAAATAATAATAATAATAATTAATAATAATAATAATAATAATAATAATTAATAATTATAATAATAATAATAATAACAACAACAACAACCACTCATTTGAACTGAACTGAACTAAAATGAACGGAACTGAACTGAAGTGAACGAACGAGTCTGAGGATGAGTCTTTGAAATCCAAGACTCAACTTCAGACTTATCTGAGTCTCAGACCGTCTCAACCACTTTAACCAGGTATGAGTCTCACACTCAAAGAATCTGAGACTCAGACTTTTGTTCAGACTCAACTTCAGACCTCCTTTAATCTTCCATCCGTCTGAACCTCAGACTCGTACCAACCACATTATCCAGGTATGAGTCTCAGACTCAACAAATCTGAGTCTCAGACTCTTACTCAGACTCCCTTTAAACTTAGCCTTATCCACCTACTCATCATTTTTTCTTCAGACTCGGTCACCTCAACTTTCCACTAACTTTTCATTCTTCAGACTCAGATTCACTACAAAACTACACTTTATTCATATCATCTCAAACTTTCTCACCTCATATACCTTATTTTATACTCCCTTCTATACAATCCATTGTACCCATGTACTATTTTTAGTCAAACTTGTTAAATTTTGACCTCGACAATAAAAATTCAAATAAAAATAATTTAAATATAACACAAACATATTTATATTTATTATAAAGTGAAGTTTCACGAAAAATTATTGTCACCAAAAAATATACTCCTCCCCTTCAGTAAGATGTTCTACATTTCCTTTTTAGGAAAATTCACTAAGATGTTCCACTTTCCCTTTTAGTACTATATTTTGTGGTTCTTATTGTTTGTGACCTCACTATCTTTTCTTCCCATTCATTTTCCTCCACATATTCCCTTCTTCTTAAGAACTTCCCAAAATCCAATATAGAAGATCATAGAGAAGGGGAGGGAGTACTATACAAATGGTGAAAAATACGATCAAAGTGTCGCCTTGTAGACCGCAAAAAGTCAAATGGATACAATGAATTGGATAGGAGGGAGTATTATTTTTTTATTCATTTCACCTCAACTTTTTAACTACCTTATTTTACTTTATTATTTTTTTATTTACCTCATCTCACCTTAACTTTTTACCTACCTATTTTTTTTATATTTATCTCAATATATACGTTTATTTTATAACTCGAATAATTATAATTAAATAATTAATTGTTAAATAAATCTTGTAACATACGAATAATTTTATTTCCAAGTGATCATTATTAAAGATGGCAATCAGGCGGGTGGGTCGAGTTCGGGTTGGGTTGTCGGTAGACTTGGCAAACAACTCAACCGGGTCGGGTTTGGGTCAGGTGAGTTTCGCGTTGACTTTGGATCGGACCAAATAATTTCGGGTTTGCTATTTTCATCTTTTTTAGGGATATTGACTCTTTTTTATAATAATAGTCGGATCAATTTCGGGTTATCTCGGGTCAATTCAGGTTACGAGTTAATCTCGAATCTTTAGTTTGGATATCAGATCGGGTTCAAGTTGGCTTCTTCGGCTCAGGTCATTCGAGTCGAGTCAGTTTCGCTATGTCTAGTTGTCGGGTCTGGGTCAGATGCAGATCATTTTTGTGTCGGATCTTTGGTTCGGGTCGGGTTTGGTCCTGTTCAGATTGAACTAAGTTTTGTTTGGTCTGGTCGGGTATAACCATCAATTCATTATTCGTTTTTATTACTACAGCAGTATTATTTATCATTTATTATACGAATTATTTTTTGTATCATACAACTATATCATCTCATACAAATTATTTTGACCATGTCCTTTTGTACAGAAGTTAAATGAGCTAAAGTGGAATAAGTTGAACTTAACTGAGCTGAGTCAAACTGAACTAAAATAGCCTGAAATACATAAAATAATAATAATAATAATAATAATAACAACAACAACAAATAGTAATGTTAATTGTTGTATAAAAAATATTACTCCGTGATTATTATTATTATTATTATTATTATTATTATTATTTTAATTTTAATAAAAATATTACTAATAATGATATTTTATAATAATAATAATAATAATAATAATAATAACAATACTCCGTAATATTTATAACAATAACAATAACAATAGTAATAATAATAATTATTAATATTATTAATTATTGATAATATTATAATAATACTAATATTAATATTAATAATCAACATTAATATTTAATAGTAATAATATTAATAACAATAACAATAAAAATAATATTAATTTTTATTATTATATTAATACTAATTATTATAAAAATGTCATTAATTTTAATATTTAATAATAATAATAATAATAACTTATTTGAACTGAACTGAATTAAAATGAACGGAACTAAACTGAACTGAATGAACGAGTCTGAGGATGAGTGTTGGAAATCAAAGACTCAACTTCAGACTTATCTGAGTCTCAGACCGTCTCAAGCACTTTAACCAGGTATGAGGCTCAAACTAAAAGAATTTGAGCCTCAGACATTTGTTCAGACTCCCTTTAAACTTAGATTCGTCTGAGTCTCAGACTCGTACCAACCACATTATCCAGGGATGTGTCTCAGGCTCAACAAATCTGAGTCTCAGACTCCTACTCAGACTCATACTCAGACCCCCTTAAACTTAGCCTTATGTTAGTCGATAAGCTAGAACTTCATAAACAAACTTCTGTCCAGTATGGATGTCGTCATTCATGATATTATCACACTAACAACTTAGTTTTTATTTAACAACAAAGCTCTTAGACTTTTGTAAAAAGAAAAATAATGAGCTTTTCTACCTGATAACCGTGTTTTTGAGAAATTTTACGCAGTAATAATCATTCTTTTTAAAAAATACACGTGATAACCCTATAATTTCTTAAAAACACATGCAGTAACTCTCTATTTTCTTAATACTCGGCGACATGACTCTTAACTTTAATCAAGTTAAATTTGTTCGTTAAATAATTGATTAAACATCGTCAAGCAGTGAAGAGTAAATTATGAATTTTTATGTACGACATGACTCTTAACTTTAATCACGTTAAATAATTGATTAAACCATGATCAAGCAGTGAAGAGTAAATTATGAATTTTTGTGAGGGTTACTTATGTTTGTGTATTCATCCTACACGGTAATTCAACCTTGCAAAATTGCAAAATTTAAAATTAATCCCTCAATTAACCATTTTAAGTGCTCTTTTTTAAAATTGAATGCAAATTGAGTGAAAAAAAGAGAAAAAAAACGTTGTACAAAAACAATTTTATATGCCCACTTACCCTTTTACAAACCAAATTGACGAAAGTAAATCTAAGGGTCATATTTCTATATACTAAGAAAGTAGAGGTTACCGCATGTGTTTTTTAAAAGCAAGGTTACCACGTAGAATTTCAAAAACATGTTACCACGTAGAAAAATCCAAAATAATTGATTGGAATAAAATAATATTCCCTCCGATTTCGAATAATCTTCCCTATTTTCTAATCAGGCTGAAATACCTCTTCTTCCCTGTTTCTATTTTGGGTCATTTTTTTTGCAACTTTACTCTTTAATCTCACCATTTTCCTTATATTATACCACTTTTTCTCATTTAATTAATAATATAATAATCATTTGTCATACTTTTTCGATCCACTTTTTTTTTTATATGATATTTCTCTCTCCTACTTTTTTTCAATACACCATAATACTTTTGATAATATAATAATATTTTCTCCTCATTTTCTTTCCAAAAATAAAGGGAAGATCTTTCGTAATCAAAGGAGTAACTAGTAAGCTCTTTCATTGAATAAAAAGTTGTTATACACATGAGTTGGTGAAAAATGACATGGCATATATAAGACTCACGGTTAATTGGTGAGAAATAACTAGCCCATATATTATTTCTCTAACTCGTTTGTCAGGAAAATATGGGAAGATAGAGTTGGAATGTCCTAGCAATTATATACAATTTAATGTGAGAAATTGTTAGTTAAATTTAGGCGGTGGTAACGTCTTGCTAGAGACCAATTCTTGTTTGTAAATTAATTAGTTACTTTCTCCGTTTCGTTCATTTGTTTGTCTTTTATATTCATTGTGAGAAATATTTTAACCAAAGACAAACAAATGAACGAGACCAAGGGAGTAATTCATTGCTACATTTAACTGATCCTATTTTTTTTGAAAACGAAACTGGGGAAATTATATTAGATCAATCTCCGCCAATGCGAGAATCGCATCCGGAAAAGAAGAAACGTACAACAACTCCTCCCCATTCCTAGGACACAACCGCGCAAGTTGATGTGCCACTACATTCCCATCTCGTTTTCCATGAGACCAAGCACAATGAACAAAAGAGGAACAAAAAGCTAAAATATCAACAACTAGATAGGAGGTCGAAAGGGTCTCTAGTTTCCTTATTTGCCTTTACCGCATCGATAACCTGCTTTGCATCACTCTCGGCCACCACCTGGGCAAATCCCATCCTTTCCGCTACCTCGAGACGAGTGCTGTTTTAGGTCGTCGGCATTATTTCAGTCAGGTCGCTCGTCGGCGCTTTTTATGTGAAAAGACAACAACGCCCTTCCCTAATTACATTCACTAACTTTGTTAATGGAATTAAAAAGTTAAATCGTGTTAATGAAACTCGATAATGAAACTTTTTTTTTTAAAAACCGTCATTTTATTATGTTACGGATTATGTTATATTATATATCCTTCCCCACCCACCACAACACTAATATTATTTGTTAATGAAATTAAAAAGTTAATCGTGTTAATGAAACTCGATAATGAAACGTTTTTTTTTAAAACCGTCATTTTATTAAGTTACGGATTATGTTATATTATATATCCTCCCCCACCACCACAACACTAATATTATTATCAATAATATTAAAATTGTACTAATAGGCGATTTTAGGGGATTTTAGAATCAGATATAGATAATATTTTAGTAAGATTTATCAACAATGTTCAGTTGGTTTAGCGGTAAAGAGACTCATTTGTGTTTTAGAGGTTGTGGGGGTTAAGCCTTGATAGTAACATATTTCTGTAATTTTTGACATTTATGGCCTCTCCCCAGCGTGTTCCATAGGCGCCCAAAACTGACGCCCACCAGGCCCATAGGCGTTAGTTTTGGACGTCCGACATGTTTTTCGTGTATTTTTAATAATTTTTCGTACGGAAATCAACGATAGGGACGTATAAAATCGAATACGTCAAACCGTAACAACTAAAATCGAATATTTCATTGATTACTTAACCACATATTAGCTACGGAGAGATTAAACTATCAACCTAATCACAATTATAATGAAACTAATCGACCTAAATAAAATCATTTACAAAATATAAAGATTCTCGAGCTTTATTGAGACACGTGTCTCAAAAATCGTCAAAAAATATCAAAATCGTAATCGGGAAATATTAATTAGATTAATTAAGAAAATAATTAATATCATTAATCATAATTAAAGAAGGACAAAAGGGTAAAATCACGTATAAAGCGCCGACGATCTGGCTGAAATGCCGACGACCAAATGTAGGAGGGCTCCAGACCCATCTCCAACGCCTTTGCCTCAGCAAATTTTGGCTCTCATGCACCCAGCCGCCACTCTCCTGTAACATATCAAAACCACACTGCCTGTCTCATCACGGCCCACCACTCCTAAGCCCACCTCCCCATTAGCAAAAACGGAAGCATCAAAATTCAACTTTATAACACCCGCAGGAGGAACAATCCACGAGACACTACTCCCTCCTACTCTACGGGGAGACATAGCCGTCGTCTCAGAAAGGTGTCGAGCATGTTCTTCCACCGTCTGAATAATCATAGCTCCAAGCACCATGCTATCCGGGGTTCTCGATCCCTAAAAAACTTTTAAATTCCGAACTTACCACATGCGCCAGAGCATAGCCAGAAGTCGGTTACGAGCCTGATTCTCGACCCGTGAAAGGAGCCGGATGAGAGTTCGAACAAAAGAGGAGACATGGGCCGATGCAACTAAGTCAACAAACTCACTTGCCAGCCAAATGCGTCGAGCCCAGTCACAATTGAAGAGAGCATGCTTAGCAGACTCAGCTTCCTGATTGCAGATCCCACACGTCGCATCGGGAGTACAGTGTCTCGAGAATAAATTAACTCGAACCCCAATAGTGTTTGTGCACGCATGCCAAAGGAAATGGTTAATTTTAGGCATTGTCTTAATGTCCCAAACCATCTGCCACACTTTCTCACACTCAATATCCCCCTCCAAATTGACTAGAGGCCTAACCTCCTTTTTCCCAAGCCAATAGCCCGACTTCACACTATACTCACCATTTTTGCTCGGCCACCAGTATTGTTGGTCAGGCGGGAGACGTCTACTCAGCAGAATTCTCGTAATCATCTGCGCTTCTTCATCAGGGAGGAACAAGGCATTCACCTTATCCGTAACCCAGGTGGTACCTGATGGGTTGATAAGGTCCGCGACTTTTAAGTCGGGGTCCGCCTCTAGATTTGACCTAAGACGACAACACCCCAGATTCAACACTACCCAATCATCCTCCCATACCCCAATACTATGACCACTTTTGATCCTCCACCTGAGCCCGTCAAGAAGTAACGGTTTTGCGTTCCAAATGCTTCTCCAGACGAAACTAGGATCATGGCCTCTACGAGCCTCCAGAATCGACGAGTACTTAAAATATCTCGCTTTGAGAACCCGACATGCTAATGAATCAAGACGGACAAGGAGACGTCAAGCTTGCTTGGCCAACAGAGCCTGATTGAAAACTCGTAGGTCACGAAACCCCATACCCCCGGCCCATTTCGGTTGACACATTTTCTCCCAAGACCACCAATGCATCTTCCTCTAAGCCTCCGTTGACCCCTACCAAAACTTGGCCATAATACTGTGCAGATCAGTAATGAGTCTTTCCGGAATAACAAACAGGCTCATCATAGACGATGGAATGGCTTGGACAACGGTCTCTCTTTCCACCCTCGTAATTTCTTCCATATCCGGTCCTTCAGGCTTGAGAAGATAGCCTTCTTTAATTTACCTATGATAGTCGGTAGGCCAAGATATTTTTCATGCCTCTCTACTTTCTGAACATCAAGCAGACACTTAAGCACACATCTCCCTCTTCTGTACTGTAACTTTCTTACTGAAGACGATCTCCGATTTGGAGTAATTAATTTTCTGACCCGAAACTCGCTCAAACTGGCTAATAATATGAGCTAAAACCGAGCATTTCTATTCAATCGCCCTCGTGAAGATAATACAGTCGTCCACAAAAAAGAGGTGAGACACACGCGGTGCCCCCCTGCAAATAAATTCGCGCCCTATGGAGCCTGTTTTTACGCGCTGCACCCCCGATCATGTTAGAAAGCACATCCGCACACAACAGAAAGAGATACGGGGAGATAGGATCACTCTGCCTCAAGCCCGGGTTAGCCTAATTGACTCCGTCTCCCTGCCATTGACCCGAAAAGTATGACTCAGTGAGGTCACACAATCCATAACCCTCCTTCTCTAGTCCGGTGAAAAACCCATCATCGCCATTGTTTTCTCAAGAAATTCCCACTCAACCCGATCATACGCTTTACTCATATCAAGTTTGAGGGCCATCGTACCCGCTCTCCCTTCCCCTCCGCATTTAACTGATCCCATTGGATCACACAAGTTAGTGATAATTGATATGTGTCTAGATATTTATGTGGACCGACTTATTGGTTGAAAGGGAACCGAATGATATGATTTGGTATATATCCTTATTTGTACTCCCTCGTATACAAGTAATCTTCCCTCTTTTTTTGGCACAAGGAAAAAGAAAGAAATGAAGAATTGAATAAAGTAAATAAAAGTGGGGTATAAAGTGAAATTATGGTGGGATTTGTGTGTAAAAAAAATAATAAAGAATAGAAGAAAAAATACAGAATTGATTAAAAGTACAAACCAAAAAGAAAAGAGAGAAGATAAGGAAATCAATGCCAAAAAAGGAAAAGATTACTCATAATAGGAGGGAGTATGTTTTATTTGAGAAAAAGATTAAATCTTTTCCCCGTGTGATTGAGTGAGATAAAAAGGTGAATGAGGAAAAAATGTTCTAGAAAGGACTCGTGTTGGACGACTAATACATATCCTGATGACAATTTGCGTTTTTAGGTTCGGATTACCGAGAAGAATGAAGGGATTGATTTGAGCCCAGTCAGCGAAAAGGAGTTTGATAAAAAAAGAGTTTAAAATTGTGGATACACAAGCCTGATCCATGATTTTAATTCTGTGGTATAGTGAAAATAGAAAAGCGTAAATAGTCTTTTGAAAGAAAATGCAGTCTTCGAATGTAAGATCGGCCTCGAAAACCCAAAAGTCAAGGTGCATAACGGTCGACATAACCTTCACCTTCGGTTCTCGTAACCAAGTGTTTCCCACCTTCTGATTCAACAAAGTACTCGTACTCATTTAGTAGAGTTGTCGAGCTACTGCAACTAACATTTCTGGTCCAAGGTTTGTACCATATCTAATGTTACAAGTGGTATTGTTAGAGCAACTTTGCGATCATGTAGTTTACACTTAACGGGGGCGTATTCTTTGTCAATAGTAATGTGTCACGTGTGATGAGAATGTTGTGTTCTTCAAGTGACAGTAACACCCTGACCAGTTCTTAAAAGAATTGAAAGTATCACTCATATAACAAAGTGCACCTTCTTTTAAGTACTTAAATAAATTGAAAGTATCAGTCGTCATATCGACGTGTATTTTTTTTCGGTGGCCCAAAAGAATTCCACAATTAAGCATGTTTCGTTGGGAGTAGTCTTGGGAGAAGGGGGTGACCTATTGGAAAGATTCCCGATATATGCATGAATGAGAATAAAATGTGGTGGAATGGACCCTCAATGATGGAAGGTAATATTTTAACTAAGGACAATAATAATGGTAGAGGTTTCATATCTTATTTTTTGGGTCGTGCTTTTTCCTAACGACTTTTTACTTAATCCTAACGACATTTTACCAATTTGTCCTTGTCATTTTACCCAAATTGATTTTCTTTAAAAAAAAACCCTAAATTCAACCACCCATCAACCACCACCCAAAACACAATTAAACCTATCAACACCAATAACAACCATCCAAAACACCAACAAACACCACCCAAAACACAATTAATTAAGTTTAATTTGACATAATAAAAGAAAAATACCGAATTAAAAAAATTACATGAAAAGAAAAACCATAATACACCCTAAATCTCTAACCCTAATTTAAAAAATTAATTAAATCCTGAACAAAATATAAATCAATTAATTAAATAATTAATTAAAATGATATTACTTCATTGATAATTGAATTAAAATTTATAATCAAATTCAAAAGAGTTTAGTTGATTAAAGAAATTGGGGAGGTAAAAAGACAAAGAAGAAGAGAGAAAAATTACAAGTTAAGTTAAATTATGGAGAGGGTAAAATTGGAAAAGTGTCGTTATTTTCGTTAGGATTGAGTAAAGGCTCGTTAGGAAAAAGTAATTTCGTATTTTTTTATAGCCAAATCAACTTACTTCATTACCTATGAAACTTCTTATTTTCTCATCAATGGTTTCATGCGACAACTTTTTATTGAGACTCATTATTCTTTTATTCATTATTTTATTCAATTATTCACAAATCACTAACTTAAGAAGTTGGTTCTTTGTTTTAGAAATCAACTTCATATTAGGAGCTCCTTATTTTGGGGAACAATGGTTAAGAAGTTTCTTAAGCAATATAGAACTTTGTATTTTACACCATTGCTATTGCCCGAGGAGGATATTAGCAAAAAAAATTGAAATCTTGGTGCTAAGAAACTATCTTATGCCAGCAGATTAGTACTTGTCCAAATTGTGTTGACTAAGCTACTTTACACTCTTATTGGGCTCATATTTTCCTGATTCCTATTTCCTTATGTTGTGATCAAGAAGATTAATGTAATCTGCATAAATTACTTAAGAAGAGGCAGTGGGCACTATCAAACGTACCCCTACTTTGACTGCTTGGGAAGTTGTTTGCAGTTTTGAGAATCAAGGTGGTTTTTAGGCATTAAAAACATCAAAGCTTAGAACAATGCTTAATGCATGGATAAAGCAGATAACTATTTGTGGGTCATGAAATGGTCCCAAGCATTTATACAAAGGGTCAAGTTTGGAATGATTATATATAAACCTTCTGTCAATTCTAGTTGGTGCTTGCCCGAGGAGAAGTTAATTACTAGCAGCGAGCGCAGGAGTGGAGTATAATGTTGTTATAGGGTATAACTAGTTAATTCAAGCTCGGGCTACGTACTGTCATTTGGTTTCGCCTGATTTGGAATAGGCTCAACGTACATGTAGTTCATGTACCTAAACATCGTTTCATTGTGTGGCTTATTTGTCAGTAAAGGCTCTTAATTAACTAAGGATAAGGTGGACAGAATGGGGATTAATATTGGTGATCTGAATTGCAAACATAACTGTGGGCTGATGCATAAATTGGTGTTAGTATGTAGGTCATAAATGATTGAAATTGGTTGGGAATCAAAATAAAATGAAAATGAAAATGGAGCATGAATTGGTTTACGTACCCGAGTATGATCGGCCTTGTCGTTGTAGTCGTCCACACTGAATATCGAAGATGATGAGCCGGCGTGGTAATTAGAATAAACTACGAGAGAAGAAGAAGATGGATAATAGAAGTAGAAGACTAAAATGATAGTAGCAACTACTACTCCTATTAGTAAACGGATGATTTCATTTGGGAGTTTACTTCTTTTTTGCCTACTTCGTCTAATAAAGATACTTGGTAAATAGTGATTCATGATACTCACTTGAAAAACAAAACAAAAGTCACTAATTTTGAGTATTAAGACTTTACGTGGTGCATGCATGCACAGTTACTTAAAAAATAACACTCCATATTCTGTAATCCGTAGTTATATTATTTTCACTAGTAAAAATGTTGTACGGAGTATTTGCAAACTTATTTAAAGAAAGAGCAATGTTTTATTTCTCTTGTTTAAGAAAAGAAAAAACATTACTCCGTATTAAGATAAGGGTTGGGCCGGTTTTATTAAGTTTTTTTTTCTGTTACATTTATATAAAGTTGTTTTATAGTTGATGATCTCTTAATCGTGGAGAACTGCATGCAGACTATTATAGGAATTATTAAGTAGTGGATGATCACTAAGTAGAGTATTATTGTAATTCTTCGTAGAGTAGCGCACGTCTATATATTACTCCCCCTTTTATATATTTTGGAAAGATTTGATAAATGATTTGGATGTAAGGAAAATATATTATGATTTTTTTACTCAAAATAATACTCGTAATTAAAAAATAAAAGACAATTAATTTGGAATGGATAAAATAAGGGAAAGAGATTAAAAAAAACATTATGATGAATTATCTGAGTAGCTTTCATCGAAGTATCAAGTTAAAACATGTAACCTATATCGTCAACAAATTCTTATTCGTAATAAGCATATCTGATTATTCGTCACAAACTTGTGTATGATGGGTTAAATAAAGACTCATGTATTCATGTGCATAGATATATATAGAGTTATAGACAAATCATTTACTATTACTTCTTATTATCTACATATATCCATATGAATGATATTTGACTTGTCATAGATTAGTCCAGTTGCCCTAATAATCCACCAATGAGAACCACCAGCAACATCATTTTATAACTACTCAATCTAATCACTGACATTAATTCCTCGACATAAAAGAGTAGGACTATACCGAAGGTGTGTTAGTCTAGTGGTTAAGACTAGGTGCTCTGGGACAGTAGATTCCAGGTTCCAATCCCCCTCCCCTATATTATAATGCGACTAAGTGCGCTCTTCGATGAACCAAAAAAAAAAGTAGAACTATTATGGAGACATCATCTCACATTAATAGAAGATGAGATATAGCTTTTGACAAACTAAAAAGAAAAAAGAAAAAACATAAAATAAAGAAAATCACCATGCAAAAGTAATTATTGTCTATAACCATTGTATCATGCGACAATAGTTGAAAAAATTGTAATTTATGATAAAAAGTCACCATATTATGTTAGTTAGTTATCACCTTCTGATAAATAGTTATTACTTTTTCATATTAAAACGTGATCACTATCTTCTTTATATAAGAAGGCACCAAAAACCCTTAGGTGACACCCTTCTTTGATCACCATTTGAGAATAGAGTCATTTTTTTTTTCAATTTTGTTATTTCATGGGTAATTAGTACAAAGTAGCATTGTAGATTAGGTGTGAATGCAATTGTAATTACTGCATTCATTACTCCATCGTAATTACTACATTATTGTTGCATCATCAGAGAGCATCCACCATTTACTGCACCTCCTCATTTCAATAACCATTTACTCCACCTCCTCATTCCAATAACCATTTACTCCATCATTTCAATCAACCTTGAAGAGGATGAAACTACACAACCAATTACAATCATTCTCGATGTAAATCCTTCTCAATCAACACTACCAATTTTTGCTCTACATATATCAAATTGTATTTATTTTATCTCTTCATATTTCAAATTTTTCTTACAAATCAATTTTCTGATATTTAGTTGATTTCATGTACTAAGTAATTTTTTTTCTTAATTCATTAGAAATCAATCTTATTATTTTTGTGATTTGATTTGATGCAGATAATGAAAATATATTAAAGAGAGATAAAGATGGAGATGTTATAAAGAAAATAAGATAAAAATGAAGAAGGTATAGAGAAAAAAAATGCAGATGGAGATACAAGCCAACAACGGTCGAAGATAAAATACTTTTTTTTCACAAAAGAATATTTATTCAATCGAAATTTTCAATTTTGTATTTTTCAAATCTTAATTATCCGTTTCCATAAAATAACCGTACATCTTCAATTTAATTGGGAAATTTGAAATATAAAATTTTTCAGTTGTGAATTCTAATTTTGTTCGTAACTATAAATTTCTATTTTTTCATATTAATTTTTGTAGATTGTTAGATCAAAATAAAGTCAGAGTTTAGATTATTTTTTTAGATTAATCCAGATCTTTAATTTGGTCAAAATAAAGTCTGAGTTTCACTTCAAATCTAAATGTCATATTAAGAAAGGATAAAAGAGATAGAAAATCCGGTAAAGTTGAAAAAAAAACATGCATTTTCTAGGTAATTTTAATTATTGTTTGAATTCAATAGTAATGGAATCCCCTGAATTGGGTGATTGGTATTGCATTCAATATATAGCGTTTACAGAGATTACAAGAATCATACAGATACAGTATATTCACAGAATAAGGAATATTCTCCTAAAACCGAGGTAACAATATAACTAGCGTATATACAATCTACTGTAAACTAGGCAACCATATAATTACGATATCTTCGATATCTATTAAATAGTTTTTAGGCCGTATTTTTTTAATTCAATCGTTTTTAAAAAAATCACCATTTGCATACTTGCATAAAGTGACCATTATTTTCATAATTGCATACTTTCATAATTAATTTCCTTCAATATTATTATCTTTTTCAATCATATATTGTTGAAGATTATTCCGTATTTACTTTCATTATGAATAATGCCAGTAAATTATCGAGTCGAAATACGAATTGATAAAGTATCGTCAAAATTCTTATATAGTATTAAAATACATTAAAATTATTGATATAATATAATTATATAATCCTCTGTCTAAAAGTATAAAATACAATTTTTAATTTAAAATATTAAAATAATAAAAGCATACAAAAAAAGAGTTTCCTAATATGTAAATATTGAATTAGACGAAATAAGTATTAATTTTTGATATTCGAAGTTATGAGTATTCATTTTTCAAAGTACTAACAAAAAATTATTTTTAATTATTTTCATAATTTAAATATTAAAATTGATAATTCTTTTTTTTGAAGCAAAAATAGATTAATCTTTGTAAGCATTAACTTTTTATTTATCGCAGAAAAATTATTCTTCATCAAGGAAAATTGTCCTTCTATAATAAATTTGCATTGACAAGTAATCAGCAATCATTAATTTATTAATTAAAGAATTTATTAATATACTTCTTAACTAATTAGTCGGCTAAATTAACATGTCCAAATTAATTTTATTAAAGTACCAAGATTTTTTAAATTTATAGAGTATAAAATACAACTCTTCCCATTAAAGAAGGAACCAACATAGTGGGGTGTTTGGTTGGGGAGTTTTGGAATGGATTGGGATGAAATTACCCATCCTAGGTCTCGTTTGGTTCATCCGGGAACTTATTTCCTGGTGGAAGTTGCAATTACCAGGAAGTTACTTCCCACATCAACTTCCCGGGAATTTGCAATATTTGTTTGGTTGACAACCTGGAATTCACACTTCCCGTGAATTACTGCATCTTGTTTGGTTAACTCGAGTTAATTCCCATGATTTTGATTACAATGACTATTATGCCCTTTATTAATTAAGGGTATAAAAACTTATGATTTTTTTTTCCAGCAACTTATAAAATATCTAAAATTGCCTTCCCTATAATATGCAATCGTAACCAAATTACATTAAAAAAAATGAATGACAAAAAAATATATTATATAAGATCGTAACCAAATTACACAAAAACAGGAATGACAAAAAAATATATTATATAACAAGATCGAAGAAAGTAATTTACCATGAATGATTTTGGCGGGTAAAATGTTTTTTTAGAAGGCAATGAAGAAGAGTTGAGAGAAAAAAGTAAATGGAGAACTGAATAAGAAATTAGGGTTATAAAGTGAGAAATAGATGAGTAAAGAAGGGTAAAAAAGTCATTTGAAGAAATTGGGATGTGGGAAGTGCAACTCACCGAGGGGGGTCGGTGAGCAACTTCCCGCATCATGCATGAATTGGAACTGATGGGGTAAGTTTGAGTTCCCCCATTTTTGTATTTTTGGGTAACCAAACAACTCCCCAGGAATGCAATTCATGAGATGTTGCAATTCTCGGAAAGTGAGTGGGCAACCAAACGAGGCCCTAGTGTTTGGTTGATGGGTTTTGGATTGGAGTTGGAAACCTAAGGGATTCTAATTCCCCTCTAACCCCTTGGAATACCAATCCTAAGCTACCCATGATTCTAATTCCCATTCCCTCTCATCTTCATTAAACACATTTTACAATCCATTCTAGATCAAACCAAATAAGTATTAATAAGTCTTGGGTTCTAACTCCATACCTCTCTGGTTTTAGAATCCATTCCATTCCGTTCCTATTGTTTGAACCAAACGACCCTCAATATCAATACACTACAAGAAAAGAGGAGATTAGCAACCGATATTTACCGACCACCATAAAATTGGTCGGTAATAAATAATTCCGACCGAAATCAGTCGGTATTTTGGTTATCAGTCGGTAAATTACCAACCGCTATTAGTTAGTCGGCATTATAGGTATCAGTCGGTATTCGCGTTAGTTACCGACCGATATTGCAAAAATACCGACCGATTTATGTTGACCGGTGAGGTTTTCGAATTAATTGCCCCAGCTTCCTTCATTCATTATTTGCTGTTACTTAAAAAAAAAACGACCCAACCCTCCCTCCCCTTCGCGACGATACGCGACCCAACCCTCCGCCCTCCCCTTCGCCGGACCTCTCCACTTTGCCGGACCTCTCCCCTTCGCCGATCTAGCCTTCACCGGTTCTCCTCCCTTTTCCTGAAAATCTCCAAATTTCAAGTTAGGGTATGATTTTTAATTGAGTTTCTTGTTTAATTTTGTTTAGATTTGCTTTATTATTGTGGTATGTTTGATGAATTCAACTAGGTTAGTACAATTTAGATTCAATTTGTTTGTTAGATTAGGGTTAAATTGGATTTAAGGTTAAATCAATTTTTAGTTTAGGGTCAATTTAGATTTAAGGTCAAATTAGATGAATCCAGGTAAGGTAAGGGTTTTGTGCGTTTGTTTGTTTGTTTGCTTGCTGTATCGAGGTTTTGGATACTGGAGAAATGTAGGGTTTGTTTGTGATTAGATGATTGTGCCCTAACGCAATTTGATTGTTTGAGCTGTATTTTTTGTGTAATGTTACTCATCTTTAGTTAGGGTTCCTGAGTAGCTAGTTTACGGCTTAGAATCGACGATAACTAAGATGAATGCCGGTGTTGTGAATCCCGAAGTTTCAATGATATGATTGGAGTTGGGTATGTAGTTTAATGGCGCTTTTTGGGCTGAAAAATTAACTAGGACAATGCTAAGAACAGGTGATTGAATATTCGAATTTGAGGTTGTCAGTTTGATCCCTTGTTTCTGACAATGCTCGTATCAATTCGTCCGTTAATGATGTGGTATAAGTGATATTTGGAATGGTGAAGGAGTTTGAGGTTTTGTTCTGGTTGTTTTCATAATATGGGAAACTTTTGGTTGATATATTTGTGTCGATATTTGAATTGGTGGTGTTAATAGGAAACTTTGGATGGAATGTTGTGAACGGGGTTTAGTGGGGTTGTTAAGTAATGTGAGAACTTAGATTTACCTTACCTAGATTAATGCATCAATTAAGTTAATTAATAAACTACTACAATAGTTGTAGCTTGGTTGGGATGAATGAGTATTTTTTATCTTTAACCTAATAGTTGTAGCTTAGTATAGTTTAGTGTTCTAGAATAATAGTGAAATATTCTAAGTTTAGTTCTACTTGGACCACTTCATTCAAAGTTTTTAGGCATGAACCTCTTATTTGTCAAATGTTTTTAGGCCAACTAGATACAATATGGTGTAATATGACTCAATCAAATTCAATAAAGAATACTAAGAATTTGAGTTTATATATTAAACTAAGGTTAGATGTGAAAACTTAATTAAATAATGAAGGGGTAAGAGTGAGATGGGATCATGGGAGTTCAAATTGTCTAATTAGAGTAAACGTATCGACCCCTACTCTAATTTTATTCTATTATTGTTTTTGAACTAAAAAGAGTAAACTCATGGTTATTTCTGTGTAATTTACTCCATTTTTATATGTTATTTAAATAAGTTTTCGTTCCTCTTATAGAAAATCTAATAATGACGAATATCGAAAGAAATGGATGTACGAAAGGGTAGACGATAGAAACAAAGTTAAGTATGAGTTTATACTTAGGGTGGATGATTTTATTCTATATGCTAAGGAACAAGAAGAATACAAGACACATCAGATTCTTAGATGTCCATGTGTGAAGTGCCAAAATTTGAAGTACTTGAATGAGTTTACGGTGAAAGACCATCTCATTAGCAAAGGGTTTAAGCCTGGTTACACTAATTGGGTGTGCATGGAGAACCCTTTTCTTTTATTAGTAATCCTACTACTTCAACAAACACTAATGCTTTCATCGACCAACCTTATCGGGAGATGGTAGTAGATGCATTTGGAGACTTAATGTTCGGTCGTGTTGAGGATTCTCCTTTGGGGAAAGAAGAACGCCCCCACCCTGATCTGAAAGAATTTTTTGAAATGTTAGAGGCCGCCGAGAAACCTCTGTATCGTGGATGTGAGTCGTCATTGCTAGAAGTAGCTTCTAGGATGATTAACATTAAATGTGAGGACAACATACCGGAAAGAAGTTTAGATAAGTTTGCTGCTTTGATTGAGGATATCATTCCACGAGATAATCTGATGACTCGCACATTTTATGACAGAAAAAAGTTGCTCAAGGGCCTTCAAATGCCTCATCATAGGATCCATTCATGTCAGGACGGATGCATGCTATTTTGGAAAGAAGACTCCACACTTGATAAATGTAAAAAGTGTTGAAAAGATAGGTACAAGAAGAAAACTTTTAGGGGGGCAGACATACCTTTCAAAGTCTTAACTTATCTCCCTGTAGCACCAAGGTTACAACGCTTATATGCAACCAAGAACATTGCAAAAGAAATGAGATGGCATATTGAAAATTCACGTGTATCAGGGACCATGGCTCATCCAAGTGACAGTGAGGCTTGGAAGCATCTAGATTATATGTTTCCGGAGTTTGTTAGTGAGCCTCGTAATGTGAGACTTGGACTTTGCACAGATGGTTTTACACCAAATGGTCAATTTGGTAAGTCTTATTCATGTTGACCGGTGATTCGCACTCCTTATAATCTATCCCCTGGGTTATGCATGAAAAGACAATTTATGTTTCTATCCTTGATTGTTCCCGGGCCAAAAAATCCTAAGAAAAACTTGGACATATACATGCAACCTCTTATTGATGAATTGAAAGAGTTGTGGGACACGGGAGTGCTCACCTATGATGTGTCGAAGAAACAAAATTTTAGGCTGAAAGCATGTATTCTATGGACCATCAACGATTTTCCGGCGTATGGGATGCTCTCTGAGTGGGCTACTGCCAGCAAACTTGCGTGTCCATATTGTACGAAAGACACCAAGGCGTTTTGGCTTCCACATGGAGGTAAAATGTGTTGGTTTGATTGTCACAGACAATTCTTACCCCTACATCATGCATTCCGTTACAACAAAACCGCCTTCAGGAAGTGTAAGTGCGAGAACGATGAACCACCTCCAACATTGTCAGGTTGTGAAATTTGGGAGACGATTTCAGACTACCCAACGATCCTTGATGGTACTGATCGTAAACTCAAACAACTGAAAAAGTTGAAAACAGGATGGTTAAAAAAAGGCTTGTTATGGGAGCTACCTTATTGGAAGCATTTGTTGATTCGACACAATTTGGATGTCATGCATATTGAAAAAAACTTCTTCGAGCAATTAATTCATACTGTACTGGATAATAAAAATAAAATAGCTGACACCCATAACACAAGGAAGGACTTGCCCAAATTTTGTAGTAGAGGTCACCTACACATCAAGGACCGCCGTAAACAAAAAGCTCCCTACACTCTTGACAAACTGCAAAGAAATATACTATGTGAGTGGATATGCAATTTGAGGTTTCCAGATGGATACGCATTGGATTTAGGTCGCTGTGTCGACCTACACAGTCTCACACTTCATGGTGTGAAGAGCCACGATTGCCATGTGTTCATGGAACGGCTATTACCCGTTGCTTTGAAACACTTGTTGCCAACTAATGTGTGGAATTCAATTACCGAGATCAGCCAATTTTTTCGTGATTTATGTGTGTCAAGCCTTACAACCCAAAATATAGAGCGGCTGGAGAACGATATTGCGGAGATCCTCTGCAAACTGGAGAAAATGTTTCCACCATCCTTCTTCAATTCAATGGAGCACTTACCAATACATTTGCCTTACGAAGCAAGGGTTGGTGGCCCAGTACAATATAGGTGGATGTACCCTTTTGAGAGGTATAATTGTGAAATACTTAAGTTATTAATGTTTCTGCGTACTCTCAATAATTTTTAAATCCCGTATTAACACTATATCAAAATGTAGGTTTCTTAATCATTTGAAAAAAAAAGTGGGTAATAAAGCACGTGTGGAAGGTTCAATTTGCAATGCTTTCTTAACTGAAGAAATATCAAATTTTTGTTCTCTATACTTTGAAGACCACGTAGATATAAAGGCTAAGGATTTGGATGTGGGCATGGGAGATGAAAATGATTCATCTTTACCCGAGCTCTTTCGACAACACAAAGGTAGAGCATTTGCTAAACCAAAACACAGATACTTGGACGAACAAGAGTTCGATCGTGCCCATCTTTACGCATTATCAAATTGTGAACTACTAGGAGAATATGAACGGTACGTAAGTAGTAACAAGTGACTTATTTATTTTAAAAATAAGAGATGTAGATGTCACGACTAAACTGGAAAATTACAGCTTATTTGAACAGTTCATTATGGAGCAACATCCACGAGCTAAAATGGATGAAGTTTGGACTACATATGAGAAGTTGTTTCCAAATTGGTTTAAAGGATATGTAAGTTTCAGTATTGACATATTAGAATACAATAAACTTTGAGCACGTCACAAATGCACTAATACTACTACGCAATTAGGTATCTGAGATGAATGTCAAAGATGATGTGATTCAAGCCTTAGCATTTGGTCCTTCTAAAGAAGTAAACACTTGGCAAAGATATTCAATTAATGGGTTTAATTTCCACACACAGAAATATGGGAAAAACAGGGCTACCATGAATTACGGGGTTTGCATAAGTAATGTTGAAGGAAACGATTACTACGGCACTTTAGAGGAAATTATTGAGTTGAGGTATTGTGGGGAGAAGAGAATTTATAACGCAATCGTGTTCAAGTGTTCACGGATGGATAATTCCACAAACGGTACAAGTGTTCATGGCCTTTATAAACTAGTAGAAGTTAATAGTAGGAGGAAATATGGTATATGATCCTTTTGTACTTGCCCATCAAGCTAGTCAAGTTTATTATGCTCCATACCCAAACCCAAAGAAGGATAGAGATCATTGGTGGGCGGTTTTTAAGGGTCGGGCAAAGTCACAATTTAATGCACCAGTAGATGTCACGGTATTTCAAGAAGATGTGACATGTACGTCATTATTATCTAGCCTTGTCGACGATGACGTCTTAGAAAGTTTTAGTGAAGGGGAGGACATCGAAGAGATGAATGAGATGGGTGATGACTTGATTGTCGAAGATGATCACATCGAGGAGGAGGAGGAATTTGAAGATGAATTTGAGGATGAATTTGAGGAAGAAGAAGAAGACGATGATGATGATGACGGCTGTTGACTTGTATTTATTTAGTCAATGAAATAGTTGTCGATCAACACTCATGGATAATTGTAGTTATTTGTATATGTTTGTTCGGTTTTAGGCAGGGTGATATTATTTGTTAAATGTTTTCTTGGATTGCATTTGGTAAGTGTTATGTGCATATGTTTGTTTGTTTTGTCATTCAATAGATCATATATCAAAGATGGTTGGACGTGGACGTGGACAACCAGTGGAGGTCGACGAGCACGAGGAGGAGCAGGAGCAGGAGGAGCAGCAACAGCACCACCAACAACAACAACAAGAACAACAACATAATCTATCCATAATTGCCATAGAACCCAAAGGAAGATGGTATTGCTTATTCTATCCTTATCGAAGTAGATGTAGTATATAATATTTTTTTTATACAAAAATATAATTTGTTGCATTTGTGTTGCTTAAGGTTTGATGACTCCACCGTGGTGAGAAGAGTAACAAAGTCAATGAAGGGTTTCTACCGCGAACCTCATATGAACTACCGGGAGACCCCGAAGACGGTCAAAGATAGATGGTTCGGCAATTTTAGGGTATACATTCACTTTATTTTATATGCGTATATTGATAATATATATATATATATATATATATATATGCACTTATAATTGTTATTTAAATTTTTTCTTAATATTTAATTATTAAATTATGATCGGTCACAATGTCAGGGCTACTGCTCGTGGAAGCCCGAGGACGAACAACTCGTAAGAACCAACTTCGACGTTGAAGCACGGAAACGACTAAAAGATACCGTCAGCGACATCTCCGAACTACAGAATGGCAAGAACAAGCCTTGCCCGGGGTGGATGGTGTCGCAAGTATACAAAGATTTATTGGAAAAACGGAAGACCAAGGCATTTCTGAAAAAATCGAGGACAGCAGCGGCCAATAAAGCTTGCGCTCAGCCTGGCCCTACACACCACGGAGGGTCGATTAAGGCAACAAAACATGCTTCCAGGCTGGTAATAAGAAAATATATTAAAATGTTCAATAATGTTTTTATTAATATTTTTTTAAGATGATAGTAATAATTTATCCAAGTTTACGCATAGTAAGTACTAATTTGTCTTTTTAGATGGAGCAAATGGGTGGTAGGAGGCCCAGTGCGTCCGAGCTTGCACAAGCCATACATAGCAAGGAAGTCGACGGTAAAAAGAGTTTTTACTAGTCAGAAGGCGAAGACAACATTTGTAAGTATTAATTTAGTTAATTATAGAGATTATCTTCAAAATCCCTTTTAAATTAGTTATAATTTGTTCCTAAACATTACCTTTCTCTGTTTGCTAATAGGACCGATTTGAAGAGCTGAAGAAGAAGAACGAAGAGGAGGGGAAAGAAAAACAGGAGGACGAAGTTTGGTTGGAAGCGCCTGAGGGTTTCAAGAAGGGCCATGTATACGGTTTGGGAACCGCCGGCCCATTGTACTTCTCCCCCCCTCCAGGGAATAAGTGGAAGGCTTCATGCTCTTATCATCCCGGTATTCTTGTTCAACAAGAAAAACAGGCAGCTGAATTTCAAAACAAAATTTTGGAAGCCTGGCCTTCGAGAAGGAGAAAAAAAGAGAATCGGCGATTTAGAGAAGAGGCCCGGGCTCGAGAGGAAATGATCATGAAACAACAACAGGAGCTCATGTCAACGCTTTCCACGGTATTACAAACTCAGAACTGTAATCCGTTTAACTTTACTAACTTCTGTAATCCGAATGACGATAATTCGGGAGGTGGTGGAGTTGGGGGAGCCGGGATCGGTTTTCAAGTGTAGCTTGAGCCTCTAATTGATTACTCTTTTAAGTTGTGTAAACTTTGATTACTCTTTCAAGTTGTTTAGACTCTTTAGACTTTAATTAGTACTCTCTTAAGTAGTTTAAACATTTTAGAAAGTTATGTCCATGATATCAAATGGTTTTATGCGAATGAATTGTGGAGATGTTGGATTTTGAATGAAGTTAAAGAATGAAGGTTGAAGTGAATGATATTGTAGTTTGAATGAGTTGGAAGAATTAAATGTTATGATGGTTGGAGCGGAGAGTATTGGATTTGCTGGTTATGAAGGAATTGAAATGGTTATAATGCAGGTTTGTATGTTGCAAATTGGAGGACAACGAACACACTAGACCCCATGACATTTTTTATTTTACCGACCGATTATTAGCCTTACCGACTGCGCTCGCCTCGTTACCGACCGCCGTTTATTAACCACGAATAGTGTCAAAAGTCGGTCGTTAATGGTTACCGACCGGTAATTTCGGTCGGTAAAAATCAAGTTTGCCGACCGAATTGCCGGCCGCAAGAAGTTTTTCCCGACCAAACATCTTCCAGGAGCTTCTGGTCTGGGTTTGGTCGGCAAGTGTTACCGACCGCATATAGCGGTCGGTATAAATATTTACCGACCAATGGGCATAATTTCCGACCGATTATGCGGTTGGTATTCGTCATTACCTACCGCCACTTTCTGTCGGTAAATAGCGTTACCGACTGATTCTTATTTTTTTTCCCGACTGCTTTTCGGTCGGTGAATTAGCGACCGGAACTTCCGGTCGGCGAGTTGTGTTTCCGACTATAGTTTTCGACTAAATTCTATCGGTCGGAATTCTTTCGAATTCGGTCGGTAATTCGATTTACCGATTGATTTATAATCTTACCGACCGATTTGTCCGGTTGCTAAATACCGTCTTCCTTGTAGTGATAAGTATTAAATGAATCTCGGTAACATTAGAGAATCAAGTATTAATTACATCATTGTAAGTGGCCGGGTAAACTCCACTTTCAAATAATCAATTAATTCAACTTGGTAATCATACACTCTCAATTAATGTCTCAACTAATTGATGAACACTGTAAAAAACAATGTCTCTATATTTGATACATTCATAATATAATCATCGATTAACGACGTCTATCTCAATGATTTAAATGTAATCATCGATTTAAACTGAGAAATATATTTGAGGAAATAAAAACTGATTTAATTTATGAGAGTTAAAGAGTTTATTTTTAATTTTTTTGGATTTAAAGTAAAGAAAAAATAGAGAGTTAGAGTAGAACTTTTTTTACCTTAATTAAGAATTTTAAAGTATTTTAATTTTTACTCTGTATAATTTTTGACCTTTTAAATGTAGAATTTTTTGACTTTTTTTAAAATTTAGTACGAAGTATTTTATTTTTGGTCGTTTTTATTTTTCAATTTTAGATTTTTTGACGTTTTTATTTTAGTATTTTTAAAACAATTTTTTTTTGACTTTTTTGATCTTTATAGTATTTTAATATTAGAATTTAATCTTAACCGGGTTTGGCCAGTTATTGTTTTGCAGATCGATAATATATAAGCGAAGAAGGAGCTAAGCAAAGATCCCAATCTTGCAAAACTTGAAATCGAGTTTGATTACGGGTCATAAATAATCGAGTGTAATGAGCGTAAAATTCGTCATATTCGATTGTTTCAAGCTCCTCCATTCACAAGTGACTCATAAATTTGTGCATAATTGTGTAATTAAGCATCATTCTGTTTTCCTTTGTTTCACTAGATTGTACTCCGTATATTAATCAGATTATGAATTTATATACTCCCTCCGTCCCAAAATGATTGTCCCATTTACTTTTGCACAATAATTAAGAAAATTGTGTAATGATGGGTATATAGGCAATTATGACTACTTTATAGGGTGATTGTGAGGTGGTGTGAGTTAATGGAATGGCAAAATGGTAAATACTTTGTCTTAGTAGGGACGAAGTTGTAAAAAAGGATAGACTAAAAAGGAAAGTTGAGAAATGGGACAATCTTTTAGAACCTACCCAAAAAGAAATACGGGACAATCTTAGTGGGACGGAGGGAGTATAACGATTTTGTTAGTTCAGCTTTATTTCTAATTTTTCTTATGATTTTAACATTTTTTGTAATTATACAATTATATTCATTACTATGTTTTAATCCGCTTTATTATGATTAATTAATTATAAGTAATTGTTCCGTATCAAATTATTTTATTATTAAAGGAAAATAACTTAGGAAATTGATTAATTTAAATAGTTTTCATATAAGAAGATAAATCAATTACTTCTTCATCCTTTTTTTTTGCCAGCTGGGAGAAAAACTAGTGTTAACAGTTTTTACGTGTCGAGATGGCTAGTCCTTGCGCACGCTTATTGACAATTCTAGGAATAAACTTAAAAGAGATACAGTGAAAATAAGCAGCAATCTGAAATATGTCTTCAATGACCCCCCTTAATTCGTTTCTTAATTTGATTGGCGCGCTCAAGGCCTCTATAAGGTTGAGGCAATCACTAGCGATAGTAAGATGGAGAATCTTTCGTTTTTTAGCCCAAGTGCACGCAGAGAGAGCAACAATAGCTTCGGCAATAAAGGGAGAGGAGGAGTTAAAGACGCAGTAATCTTCATCCATGACGAGGTTATTTGGGTCAGAGAGGATCCAACCCCCAGCAGCTTTATAGTCCGAAGTCCAGGATGCGTCAACGCAAATTGTGAGGGCCTCACAGCAAGGATTAGAGCCAATTAAATTGAGGAGATGGCCAGCCTGAAAGTTCATAGAAGGACAAAAAGAAAGCGTACCAGGATCCGCATTAATACCCTTAATGTTGATTGATAAGGGTTGAAAAATGTTGATCTCATTCAAAGCAGACCCAAACGGGATTGTTGGAGATCCATTGAAAAGATGGCTGTTTCTACATTTCCATAGGGTCCATAGAGTGGCCAGGAACTTGCATTGGAGCCAATCTCCACAAACTTCACCTTCTTAATTTCTCATTTTGATTTCCTAATAGAAAAATTTCAATTCTTCATAAAAATTTGTAGTCTATTTTCCTATATTTAACTTTTCCCATAAATTTGTTTCCTTCCCCTAAATATCAAAATCTCAAAAATTGGCCTTCAATTAAATTGACAAGTCTTCAATTATATTTACCTCGAAAATTGATCTCCATTATTATATTGACTCTCAATTATACAAACCTTGGATATAGTTAAATTCAAAGCATGAGTTGAATTAAGCTTTGAAAATTGTATAAGTTCTCATAGGTAAGTGTTTCGATTTAATGTTTCATCTTCTACACAATCATCATATGAGTAACCATGTTCTATCAAATAATGCTTCTAATTTCAACTTCCATGTATTATAAGTAGGTGTCTAATTTGCAGTACGTCCCATGAAAAATAATCAAAATCTCTCTTCATGATTAACATGTGTTAATCTGCATATTGAGCTGATTCCACGGAGGAATTGAAGGTAGGATTAATGGAGGAATTTAAGAGAAAACAATGAAGAGGAAGAGCTAAATAGAAACGTGTTTTTGTATTATTATCAATGAATATGAATCGTGTAACTGTACAGATGCTTTGGTATGTGTGTGTGTGTATATACAAGATGAATAATGTAACAAACTTGTAACAAATAAACACGTAACTAACCGACATCTATTTGTGGACATGACATAGGTGCACCCCGACGCGGCCACGCGCGGGTTTGGGGAGGCGAATGAATCTCGTGGTAAGATTGATCTCGAGTTGAAATTTAAATCGAAGTAGGAGTCGCCACCGAAATTTGTGGGAGTTCGGGCCCGTTCGAACCCACTCTATGTCGTAGTGGGCCATGTACAAAATATGACCCATTTCCGATATCAAAGTTTATTGGGTTCGTCCCTTAGCATTTGATACCGATACCGACATTATCGGTAATCGAATATTGAATGACTCTCGTTGCCAATGGATTCGGACATCCGGAAACCATGGTTCTGAGTAAGGGGTGAGGGTACGTGTTGGGAAGTTCACTAAGAACACCCAATCCCGCCCGCACTTAGCGGCCTTTACTAAGATATCGTTAGATTTTGGTGTACGCGCGTTAGTTCGACGATTGAATGATATGCAAAGGGTATTTTTAGACTAAACATATGAATTATGTTTGCTAAGTCGTTTTAATCCATCTAAAAAATTAACGTCAAAGTTGTATTTTAGCATGCGAGGTTCATTTTAGTATAATAAAACAAACGAAAAAGAAATCGCTAAAGACAAGAAAAAACGGGTTAGTAACGATTGATAAATTGAATAAAAGATGCAAATATGATGACATGCATAATTTCGAAAAGTTTTGTGACACTTGATGAATTAAACGCGTGTTGACCGAGGTCGAAAATATTTATCAAAAACTTGAAATATGCCGAGAAAACCGCTGTTTTATTTAGGAAAACGATGCTAAAAAAAGAGGAAGGAACGAAAAAATTGGCTCGCGGTTCACAGCAGCCCGCGCGACTCGCCCGGGTGGGACGCGGCTCGCGCGGGTGGCTGCCTCGGTTTTTTGATTTTTCGAAAATCGTGAATTTTAATAAATCACGTATAAATATGAATTAATTTATACTCGACTTATATTTTCGATATTCGTCGTGTTCGATATTCTATTATGAAATCGATATTGAATATTCGGAATTTTTGTAAGAAAAGGAAGAATTTTGCAAGTCGTTTTGTAAAATTAAATTAAAAAAACGATGTTTGGTTCTCTCCACGTTAAAAATCGTCGTGTTTTGTTTTATGAAACTACGTGACGATTTTTTAGTATCAACGAGATTAATTTAGTTCTTGTTAGATACGATAATTGACTATAGAGTCAATATCGTATTTATTTTAAGAACGTTGTTTTATATGAAAATAGTTTGTATTAACGATATTATGTAAAAAAATGCGATGACGACCCATAATAAAAAAAGGACGACGACACGACTCGAAAGAAGAAAAAAGACGCGAGAAGGGAAAAGAGAAAGGGAAGAACGAGATTGATTTTTACACCCTCAACCTACATGCTTTGTCTTCTCGGAATAAGGCTCGTCGGAATGTGGCTTAGTCACGGGAACGTCGAGATGATGTGGGTTAGTTTAGGGTGGTGTCGGTTTTGGTCGTGTGAGTGGACGGGTGGTGGCCGGTTTTGGTTGGTTTTGGTCGGAGTCGGATTGCTTGATGTTTGGATGTTACGAGGTTGTCGAGATATCAATGTATGAGTATGTGTATGTCGGGAATCGCTGAGAATAATTGGTGTCGGGGATTGAATGTGTGTTTTTTCATTGTGTTGACGGGAGGGTGCTATTTATAGGAGATGACTAACTTGCAAAGGAAGAAGGAGTCACCGGTCGGGTTGAGGTAGGATTCCGTCTAAGGATATGAATAATAAGCAATTCGAGTGGAACAAAAATTTCGTTGCTTGGTGAAGAAGTAAGATACACGACTGAAGTGAGAGGAATACTCGGCCGAGTACGCTTCTTGTGCTCGGTCGAGTATTCGGGTTCGTGTAGGACTCCTCTTGGGAACCGAATTCCACCTTTTAACGGATTTGTTTAATATTTTTTTAGGCTGATTTTTGTAGCGTTTGAGCTCAAACCGGACTCCTGGGGGTGTCACGGCTGATTTGGACGTCTCGTAAATATCTTTGACCGGGTTTTGACTCGGTCGCTAAAAGACGGTTTTGCCCCTGGTATCGGATTTGACCCAAATTAGTCTCATGTGACTCGAAATGACCCAGTGGGCCTGGTTTTGAGGTTGTTTTTGTGAGACTTGTACTCCGTAGTAAGCCCAAGCCAAATTCCAGTGATTTCGAGCCCATTTTCGAGTACGTTAAAGCACGTTTGCGTCCGATCATCATCGAGTGTTTTTCGGAAACTGCTATAGACACCTGGCAGTTAAAATGTGGGTGTCTACAGAGCCCCCACTCTGACTGAGGCTTGGACAAGGCAAAAGCCAGAGTAGCTACCAGGTCAATCAAGGATTAAAACCTGGCAGACTTCCGATCGGGTCGTTTATAGTCCATTAGACTCGCGTAAGAGAGCTCGCCAGCCATAAGACAGAAACCATACCTGGATAAGTGTCGATAATTCCGTGGGGACCCGCCTAAAAGGTCTTGGGTGCATCCGTTTGCAGACGCATCCCATGTTTCCCGCTGGGGAGAATTGTATAATCTTGCTTTTGTAGTCTTGGGTGTACCTGTATGCTGACACATAGCTAATAGTATGTAACATTTAGGCGAAACACCGACTCACGCTGGGGAAGTAAGAGACTTGAAAATTTTGAAGAAAATGATCTGATTTTTTTTTGAAAAATGTTAAGAATTTGGATTTTGCTGAAAAATAGGAGTACTCGGGATGACTTGACTCCTGGCCAGGTTCTGACACGGATTCCTAAAGTCTTTAGGTTAGGCCTGTATGCCTATGTGAGTTAGGGGAAATAAGAATCCCTATTCCTAAGGTGACTAGGAGGGTATTTTTCTTTAGTAAATAGGGAGTTCCTGTCCTTTAATCTTCATATTCAAACCCAAATATTTTCTTCTCTCTTAAAATCCTCTAGACTTAAATCCTTTAGACTTTTAAGACAAAAAAGTTCTTGCTATGGGTATCAAACATCTGACCGCGATGCTTCAGGCGTGGGCCCAAAACTTTCGAGATGAAGATAAAGTTCAGCTAGCTCAAATGGGAATTGTCTCTTTATTCCCGCTTCAGCGACTTAGGGTAGATTCGCACTTTCTCGATGCTTGCCTATCCTTTTGGGATACTACCCACCATGTTTTCGCATTTCCTCGAGGAGAAATATGCCCCCTTCCCGAAGAAATGGTTGGTGTCCTAATGCTCGTCCGGTCATTCCCCCATTTTATCCTGATCCAAGGAGGAGATTAAGGGATTTTCTAGGCTTGTCGCATGCTGAGACAGCCCGTATGGTAAAGGGAGACTCTGTTTCCATATTTGACCTAGCCGACAAATTTATGAATTCTGATGGCGTAAGAATTACTTCGACCCACAGGCGTAGGGCCTTTGCTTTTTGCATGCTGCATCGATATGTCTTTGAAGGAAAAATGGATGCTGACTCATGCTTAGGTGAAATCAGGTTGATCTGCATAGTCGACCAAATGGAGACAGACAACAGCCCAGCTTGGCTAACAACTGGGGAGATCATTGTGGGCCTTGATGCTAGAAGACTTGACCCAGATCGACAATTGACCGGAAGTACTCGTCTTTTGCAGGTATTTGATCGCGTTTTTTTTCTCTTATTTCCGAAAATTTGTCCGAATTTTTCGAATTTTTTTTTTTGAATTTTTTCAAATTTTTTTAAATTTTCCGAAAATCTTTTTTTTTTCAACTTTTTTTGATTTTTTCCGAAAATTTTTCGAAATTTTTTTCTTTGAATTTTTTTTGAATTTTTCGAATCTAATTCACACGAAGTCGTTTTTTTTAGATCTGGTTATCCGAGCGCTTGTCGATTATAGAGCCCCCGGTTAGCATACCCAAATATCGTAGCTGTCAGATTAGCTCAAGGAAACGACGAATAAGCTCGAGTCATCACATAAACCAGACTTATTGGGAGGAAGAATTAAAATTCCACGGTGGGCCCTTGATTAGATGGACCGTAATTTGGTGGTTCCTCTCAAAATTGACGGGGTTAGCTAAAAGAGACAAAGCTCGCTATTTGGTGATCTTGTCTTTGGATTGGACCGTCCATATCTACCCAGATCGCATCCTGAGGCAGTTCGGTTTGTTTCAACAGATCCCTGAGACTGAAGCAATCATTAGCGTTTCGCTCCAATCGACGGACACTATGTGTGACACGTGGCTACAGCGTTGGTTTACCCGTGTCATATGGACTGTACCCCGCCCTTGTCAAACCGTTTGGGTTTCTGAGGCGTACCGAACATGGGCTTCCGAAGAATCCGAAGAGGCCCGTAAAGCTTTGAAGACCGACGAGGCCTTTGACTTGGCCCGTCGAGAAACGGTAAAAGATAATAGAGGATTCTTTGAAAAAGGAGAAACTCCTGCTACCCTTGTCCGACTGGAGTCGGGTTCTAAGTCAAAAACTAAGACCCGAGCTAAGGAGACTGGTGCTAGCGACTTGGAGAGCAGACTTGAACCGAGACTAGCGGCCCGAGACAAATTGGGCCCACGAGACCGGCTACCAGAAAAGGTGAGGGCCCGACTAGGACCGATCGACGTGACTGAGGATTCGAGTTCAAGGAAGCGAACTCGGGCTAAGGAGGTTCCCTTGGTGATTCGGGAGCGCTCTCCCCCACGTCGTCGTCAATGGACGGAAAAAGAGGCTAAAGACAAGGGAAAGGGCAAAATGCCCTAAATGCCGAGCCTCTAGATTTTTATTATCTAAATACTGCTATTATTTATTTTAGTGTCGTGTGTGTTTTTTATTTGATTTATTTGATTTTTTTTTTGCAATTTGTAATTTTCCGAGTTTATCGGATTTTTTTTAGAAATAAATAAAGGAAGTTTATTAAAAATCGTTCCTGTTTTCTTTTCTTGATTGCAGTAGTTGTGCCCTTTTGAGGGGCTGCCTACGTATCCACAATAAATGGAATCAAACCAAACGTAGTTCAGATTTTTTTAGTAATTTGCAATCTTGAAATACACCAAGACTTATGGTTCGAGATGTTTATAACAGTAGAATAAATAATTCTAGCTTCTGACTTGCTTTTGAAAGTTTATTTTTAGAAAAAATGATTTTAATAAACTTTTTGCAAATGACATTGAGAAAGGGCTTAAGGGTAGTAACGCTTTAGCTGATCCAGGTTGGTTGGGTGGACAAACTCGTTTCCATCCAGGTCCGTCAGCATTACAGCTCCACCAGATTAAATCTTTTTCAGCAAATATGGCCCGGCCCAATTAGGTTTGAATTTTCCCCTCGGGTCCACCGGTAATAGGGCTCGAACAGACTTGAGAACCAAGTCTCCTTCTTTAATGTTCCTGGGCCTTACCCTTTTGTTGAAGGCCCGTTGGATCCTCTTCTGATATGTTTGTATATTATTGAGGGCACGAGATCGTCGTTCATCTAACAAGACTAGCGAGTCATATCGTGCTCGAACCCAATCGGCTTCAGGTACTTGACTTTCTAGTAGGATCCGGAGGGATGACACTTCCAACTCGACCGGCTGGACTGCTTCCATCCCGTACGTTAGGTAATACGTGTTGCACCGGTTGCAGTACGGATTAACGTCCGATAAACCCAGAGTGCAAATGGTATTTTATCGGGCCAGTCCCGGTAGTTGTCAGCCATCTTTTTGAGTATGGTGACAATTGTCTTATTAGCTGCTTCTACCGCTCCATTGGTTTGGGGTCGGTAGAGTGAAGATGTATGCCTTTGAATCTTATACTTAGTCAACAGGACTGCCGTCTTGGCCTGAAAATGGGTCCCGTGATCACTGATAAATTCATGCGGGATCCCGTACCGGCATATTATCTTATTTTGGATGAATTTAGCGACATGCTTGGCGTTGAGAATGCGATAAGACTCAGCTTCGACCCATTTGGTGAAATAGTCGATAGCCACCAAAATGAAGCAATGTCCCCCTGTTCTTGAAGGATTTATCTTCCCAATTATGTCGATTCCCCATGTTGAAAATGGCCAGGGTGACGTCATGGTATACAACAAAGATGGCGGCATATGCTGTATATTAGCAAAGATTTGACAGTTATGACAATGTTTGACGTATAACTGGCAATCGGTCTCCATGCCGTTCCAGTAATATCCAAGCCTCATGATTTTCCGGACTAACATCTGGGCGTTCATGTGTGGGCCGCATTCGCCATCATGTACTTCAGCCATAACCTTTTCAGCGTTGGTTTTATCGACACATAGAAGGAGAGCCTCCTGTGTCGTCTTTTTGTAAAGTTGCCCATCGTCGGTGCGGATGAACTGGGTTGCCAGTCTTCGCGAGGCCTTTCTGGCTCGATTGTCGGCTCCGGGTGGATATTCCCTGGTCGCTAGGTATGTCAATACAGCTTGATACCATGGCTCGGGATCGGGTATCTCGATATCTTCGATGTCGTGGATGTATGCCGGCTCAGACCATCTTTCAACACAGATTGGCATACTGGTCACATGATCGGAAATATTTAGTAAAGATGCCAGTTTTGAAAGTGCATCTGCGAACTGATTTTCTTCCCGAGGTAGGTATATATATTCTACCTTCTGGAATTGCTTCTCGAGATCCCTTACTCGTGCCTGGTAGGCCACGAGATTAGCATTCCGAGTCCTCCATTTTTGGAGTGCTTGATTAATGACCAGAGACGAATCGCCGTGTACTCGGAGGTTTGTGACCCCTAAGTCGGCGGCGGTTTGTAGCCCGTGGATACATGCTTCATATTCAGCAGCATTATTAGTAACGTCAAAGTCTAATTTGATGGAGATGAGAGTATGTTCTCCTTTTGGTGAGATTAGAAGAATCCCTACTCCAAATCCTCGGAAATTAGATGCCCCGTCGAAATATAAATCCCATGTCTCAGTATCGGTATGGAAAATATCTTCATCTGGGAAGGACCATGTGTCGCTGTGTCCTTCTTCAATCACGGGACTGTCGACGAGAAATTCGGCTACTATTCGGCCTTTAATTGCTTTCAACGGTACGAACTTTAGATCGAATTCTGCCAACATCAGGGTCCATCTTGATATCCTGCCATTGAGGATGGGCTTTTCAAAAAGGTATTTGATTGGATCCATTCTAGATAGCACCTGTACCTCATAGCTGAGCATGTAATGTCGAAGCTTCTTTGTAGCCCAAACCAGAGCTAGGCATGTCTTTTCGAGCATGGTATATTTGCATTCATACTCTAAAACTTTTTGCTGATGTAGTATATAGCTCTTTCTTCAGAGTTGACCGTCTGAGCTAGCATAGCCCCCATGGCTGTCTCGGTCGTTGTAAGGTATAACGACAGAGGCAAACCGGATTGAGGTGGCATCAGGACTGGCGGTGAAGACAAGATTTCTTTGATTCTATCGAAGGCCATTTGACACTTGTTATCCCATAGTAATCGTTCCCCTATCTTCAGTTTTTTGAAAATCAGTTCACACACCATGGTCAGCTTTGAAATGAACCTGCTGATGTATTGGACTTTCCCGAGAAACCCTCTTATCTCTTTTTCGGTTCTAGGGGGTTGCATTTCGGTGATGGCCTTGATTTTGGCTGGATCGACTTCGATACCGCGTTGGCTAACGATATGACCCAGTAATTTGCCAGAGGTTATCCCAAAACTGCACTTTTGAGGGTTTAATCTCATGTTGTACTTGCACAATCGGGTGAAGAATTTTCTTAGGGCGGTGATGTGACCGTCCCTGTCTTTTGATTTGACGATCATATCGTCCACATACACTTCTACTTCTTTATGCATCATGTCATGTAATAAAGTTGTAGCAGTTCGTTGATACGTGGCCCCGGCGTTAATGAGACCAAATGGCATAACAGTATAGCAATAAGTACCCCAAGATGTAATGAAGGTGATCTTATCCATATCTTCTTCAACCATTTTTATTTGATTGTACCCGGCATACCCGTCCATAAATGATAGAAGGGCATGATCAGCTGTGTTATCCACCAGTATGTCGATATGTGGTAACGGGAAATCATCTTTCAGGCTCGCCTTGTTAAGATCCCGAAAGTCTACACAGACACGCACCTTACCGTCCTTTTTAGGAACCGGCACGATGTTTGCAACCCAATCTGGATATTCAGACACCTGTATAAAACCAGCTTTGAACTGTTTGTCGACTTCCTCCTTGACTTTAAGGGACCATTCGGGCCTCATGCGTCGGAGTTTCTGCTTAACCGGCTTGAATCCTTCCTTGATCGGTATATGGTGCTCGGCTATTTTGCGATCTATTCCCGGCATGTCCTTGTAGAACCATGCAAAGACGTCTTTGAACTCTTGAAGGAGACTCGTGAATTGTTGTTTCCCCTCGGGATCTAAAGATAACCCTATCTTAAGTATCTGAGGCTCTAAGGTTGTTCCCACATTAATGGACTCGGTTTCTTCGATTACCGGGTTCCGGGATTCCCTTTGCTCTAATTGTTCGACCAGATATGGAGGCAAGGATACCTGTTCGTCGGGTTTCTCAATGTCATTGCATAAAATATTTTTGAAATTGAAAGTATTTTGAAAATGAGACAAGTCGTAAGTAGAACGGTTGTTATTATTGCTCATAAATTTAGAGAAATGCTTGAAAAGAGCTGCCATCTGATTGTTAGTCAGTGGCGGGATAGATGAGGTGCTCGGGACAGGCCCCGGAGTACCAGGAGTAGCTAAAGGGAGAGAGGGAGTTACAGGAGTGATCCTAGCACCAGACTCACTAGACTCGATCTCAGACTCTGACTCAGACTCCGACTCGGACTCAAACTCAGACTCAGGCATTTCTCCTTCTCCAGCGATCAGCTTGTAGGTCCTTCCTTGACTGTCAGTCCATTTGACAGTTTTTCTCCAGGCCCTCTTTCCTATATTGGATCCTATGTCCAAGATTAGCTTAGTTGGATCGAACTTATGGTTGCGAAGGATGAGATTGACCAGTTCTTCTTTTGATGGCGGGATCGCGACCTCTTCTCCAAAAAGCAGCCCTAGCGCGGGCTCAGCATTCTTCGCATCTTCGGAATGGATAAGGGCGAAGATGTCGTCGGGTATGAAGTTGCAGTCCCGGGTCAAATGGGTGCCAGGGTGCGTGGTACTGGGCCGATATAGGCCCGTTTGGATAGATCCAAATACTGGAGTAACAAAGGTAACAGTGTTAGCTCTTATTTGGTCCATATTTTCCGGGGTAATGGTATATCCTAGCCCGGTTTGAGATCTGCTGTTGTCTAGGACTTCAATTACCTTTCCTGCGGGGAGATCTGGCCTGGAAGTGACCCCCGGTAGGAACCCTAGATTTTGTTGCATCCTGTCGATGCTCACTGTGAAGTAGGGTCGGAAGAGATACTCATCTTCAATCATGCCTATGAAAACGAATCCTTAGAGATCCGTGCGACCCGAAGTGTTACAGTTAGCCACAGTCATAGGGGTTGCCTCCAAGGTGATGATGCTATCGTGCAAAGGCAACTTGATTTTCCGGTGCAGAGTAGAGGATACCGCCTTGACGGCGTGGATCCATGGTCTTCCTAGGAGCAGGTTAAAGGAAGAGGTGACATTGATCACCTGAAATTCCAACTCCTTTTCTACTGGGCCGGTTATGATGGTAAGTTTCACGGCCCCAGCTACCGATTTTGGGCTTCCGTCGAAAGCCTGGATGGTTTGAGCTGTTGGAATGTAGTCGGCCTCGGTGATGCCGAGGGCTTTGGCGGTCCTCAAGGGGAGGACGTTGACTGCGGACCCATCGTCTATTAGGGTCATTGGTAAGTACTTTCCACGGCAGATCACCGTGATGTAGAGGGCCATGTTGTGGGTAGGCCCAAATGATGGTAAATCAGCGTTGGAGAAGGTAATCAGTGGGCCTTCTTCTTTAGCTTTGCCTTTCAAGTGAGGCAGGACCATGGCTACCATTTCAGCTGGAGTAGCCAAAGAGTCGATCTTGACTTGATCGAGGGCCTTAGTGAGTGCCTCTCGATGTTCCTGTGAGCTAACTAGGAATTGCCATATATAGAGGTCAACTCGGGTCTTGCTTAGCTGCTTCACGAGAGCCTTTTCGGTGGTTGGCTCTTCGGGGGTGGCCTCCACCCTAGCTGGTTCGATGACGATAGGAACATCCCTAAGGTGGTTAGTGGCTAAGGCTTTGGACTTAACCTTCTGGATCTCCTCAGGAGTGATGGGGACAGCTTCCCCTTTAGTAAGGTAGACGTCGTCTTCATCGTCGCACCAAATCCCATTTATTTGCGGGACAAATGGAGAAATGAGGTGTGAACAGTCGATGATTTCTCCGGAGAAAATGGCGTGGGTGGCTAAAGGATTATCTTTGTTACTGGGCTTGCCTCCAGACAAAGGGACTTTGCCACTTTCGATTAGATCCTGGATTAGATGCTTCAGCTTCCAACATTTCTCGGTATCGTGCCCATTGCCCCGGTGGTATTGGCAATAGGCCTGAACGTCGTAGGCCTTGGAGCAACGCTCGACTGGAACTTCGGGTGTTGGGCCTATCGGGTTGATTAGGCCTTTTGATGACAACCTTTGTAAGGCGTTTGCATAAGTGGTACCTATGTCGGTGAATACCCGAGGTGTGGTATTCTTCTTGGACGGGGTATCAAGTAGATTGACCTCGTCGAAAATGCTGCGAGTAGCAGCTGTAGTCGCGGGCTTGCTTGTGGATGAGCTGGCCCCTTGATATCCCTTGGTGGAAGGAACGAAAAAATTGGCTCGCGGTTCACAGCAGCCCGCGCGACTTGCCCGGGTGTGACGCGGCTCGCGCGGGTGGCTGCCTCGGTTTTTTGATTTTTCGAAAATAGTGAATTTTAATAAATCGGGTAAAAATATGAATTAATTTATACTCGACTTATATTTTCGATATTCGTCGTATTCGATATTCAATTATGAAATCGATATTGAATATTCGGAATTTTTGTAAGAAAAGGAAGAATTTTGCAAGTCGTTTTGTAAAATTAAATTAAAAAAACGATGTTTGGTTCTCTCCACGTTAAAAATCATCGTGTTTTGTTTTATGAAACTACGTGACGATTTTTTAGTATCAACGAGATTAATTTAGTTCTTGTTAGATACGATATTTGACTATAGAGTCAATATCGTATTTTAAGAACGTTGTTTTATATGAAAATAGTTTGTATTAACGATATTATGTAAAAAAATGCGACGACGACCCATAATAAAAAAAAGGACGACGACACGACTCGAAAGAAGGAAAAAAACGCGAGAAGGGAAAAGAGAAAGGGAAGAACGGGATTGATTTTTACACCCTCAACCTACATGCTTTGTCTTCTTGGAATAAGGCTCGTCGGAATGTGGCTTAGTCACGGGAGCGTCGCGATGATGTGGGTTAGCTTAGGTGGTGTCGGTTTTGGTCGTGTGAGTGGACGGGTGGTGGCCGGTTTTGGTTGGTTTTGGTCGGAGTCGGATTGCTTGATGTTTGGATGTTACGAGGTTGTCGAGATATCAATGTATGTGTATGTGTATGTCGGGAATCGCTGAGAATAATTGGTGTCGGGGATTGAATGTGTGTTTTTTCATTGTGTTGACGGGAGGGTACTATTTATAGGAGATGACTAACTTGCAAAGGAAGAAGGAGTCACCGGTCGGGTTGAGGTAGGATTCCGTCTAAGGATATGAATAATAAGCAATTCGAGTGGAACAAAAATTTCGTTGCTTGGTGAAGAAGTAAGATACACGGCTGAAGTGAGAGGAATACTCGGCCGAGTACGCTTCTTGTGCTCGGTCGAGTATTCGGGTTCGTGTAGGACTCCTCTTGGGAACCGAATTCCACCTTTTAACGGATTTGTTTAATATTTTTTGAGGCTGATTTTTGTAGCGTTTGAGCTCAAACCGGACTCCTGGGGGTGTCACGGCTGATTTGGACGTCTCGTAAATATCTTTGACCGGGTTTTGACTCGGTCGCTAAAAGACGGTTTTGCCCTGGTGTCGGATTTGACCCAAATTAGTCTCATTTGACTCGAAATGACCCACTGGGCCTGCTTTTGAGGTTGTTTTTATGAGACTTGTACTCCGTAGTAAGCCCAAGCCAAATTCCATTGATTTCGAGCCCATTTTCGAGTACGTTAAAGCACGTTTGCGTCCGATCGTCATCGAGTGTTTTTCGGAAACTGCTATAGACACCTGGCAGTCAAAATGTAGGTGTCTACACTATTATTCTAACATCCCCTTCAAGTTGGAGAGTGGAGAAGACATACCCAACTTGGATAAAAGGAGAGAATGTTGAGCAGTAGGCAGAGGTTTCATGAGCAAATCAGCAGGCTGGAGTTGAGTAGGAATATAAGAAAGTGTAATCAACCCAGCTTGCAGTTGTTCACGAATGTAGTGACAATCGAGATCAATATGCTTTGCCCGTTCATGGAAGACCGGATTTTGGCGATGTGAATAGCAGACTGGCTGTCGCATTTTATGGGAACGTGAATAATATCAGGAACATCAAACTCAACCATGAGCCGAGTGAGCCAAGCTAACTCAGCTGTCAGTCTACGCATAGATCGATATTCCGCCTCAGCAGATGATAAGGAGACGGTTTGCTGCTTTTTTTACTTCCAAGAAATAAGACTACCACCAAGAAACACCAAATAGCCACTCACAGATCTGCGTGAGTGGAAGCATGATGCCCAATCGGCATCACAAAAGGCTTGCAATGCAAAATCGTTAGTGGAGTTGAGAAGGATCCCTTGCGAAGGAGCAGTTGAAACGTACAGTAATACATGGATGGCTGCTTCCCAATGAAGGTCAGTTGGGCAAGAAAGAAACTGACTGAGATGTTGAATGGCAAAACAAATATCAGGTCTTGTATGAGTCAAAAAATTCAATTTTCCAATCAACCTTCTGTAAGGAGTGGGATCGGACAGCACAGAACCAGAATCAATGGTTAGTTTAGGAGAGCCGGTATAGGGAGTGCGAGTAGGTGACATATCAGCACATTTAAACTCGAGGAGTAGATCTTGAACGTACTTATGTTGAGTGATTGCCACGCCAGTAGAAATATATGTGAACTCTAAACCCAGAAAATAATGAAGATTACCATGGTTTTTAATCTTGAAAATATCATTGAGCAAGGCCTTGAGAGAGGAGATTTCATCGTCGTCATCACCAGTAATGAGGATATCGTCCACATAAATGGCAAGAAAAGTCTTGGAACAACCAACATACTTGGAGAAAAGAGAGTAGTCATTTAAGGATTGCACATAGCCTCTAGACTTAAGAGCTTAACTTAACTTGGCGTACCATTGTCTGCTCGCTTGTTTGAGACCGTAAAGCGATTTTTGTAGTCTACAAACAAGGGCAAAATCAGGGAGGGAGAAGCCTTGGGGAGGCTTCATATAGACTTCCTCATCCAAATCACCATGGAGAAAAGCATTGTTTACGTCAAGTTGGGTCAAAGACCAACCTTTCTTGAGAGCTCCTGCAACTAAACTTCTGATAGTGGTCATTTCAACAACAGGAGGATTGTTTTAAACCGTTTCGGATTTTGTAAGATTTAGGTCTTCCGCTGCAACGTTTTCATTTAATTAATTATTGAAATTCTACTTCATTTCAATTATTTCTATCAAACTTCTTTTTCGGTTGATTTATGTTATTTTATTTGACTTGCACTTGGCTTTGTGAGCTAAATGCGGAGTAACAGCTTTGAGTTTTCCTATTTCACTTTACTATTTTGGTCGCGAAAATTTAGGGCTATTAAAGTTGGTATCAGAGCAATAGGCTTTTCAAAAATGTTTTGCAAAATTTGAAATGATTTTTTTAAAAAAAACTTTTATCGTTACATTTGAATTGGTTTTAAAAAAATCCTTTATATATAAAATAGAGTGTTGAGTGGATGGGGTGCATTGCATAAGCATGAATTATTACGTTTATATTTATATTTGCCATGCTTTACTACTATTAATTAATCTTACTTAGTTGAACTGCGATAGAGGTGAGCTCTACTTACGTTATTATTTGGTATAGAATCATATTATGCCTAGTTGTAATGGGATATCATTTATTGAAATTTGGAAAGCTTTATGTCATGAATAGAGAGGCAGTTGAGAATGTAGACATCGTTTCGGGTAACTCTCTAGTGAACTATATTTCAACTTATGTTTTACTTGATTATGGTGCATCTCACTCTAGTGAACTATGTTTGTGGATAAAATGAATGTTGAACCTAGTGAAATTGTGGATTTTTGATTTTTCTGCCATGCCATTTGAGAACTTAGTAAACCGTAAAAGGATGTGTGTGTGTGTGTGTAATCCCCTATAAATTCTAACGCAATACAGTGGCGGAAACACTGTAGATTTGGGATTAAAACACATTGATGTTCTAAATTTTACAAAAAGAACGGTCAGTCAATACAAATGCCACTTTTCACAAAAGGGCTAAAAATAAAATTCTCCAAATGGGTTTAACAATCCAAAAATTAATATAAATGAAGTAGAGTAGGATCCATGCTACTCGCTAGCTCACACCCAAAACCCAGCAGCAAATACCTGTCATGTTATAAACATAACAGCCACAATTCAGTGGGGAGTAACGACGACGTTCTCCCAGCCATATTACATGACATTAAAGCATAATTACTATTATATCAAAATAGTTCAAAATGGAAAACGTTTAAAACAATATAGTAAAATAATTCAAAACGATTGCCAACCTGCAAGTCAATATCAATCAATAATAATAATGGCGTTATGGATATGAATCAGTGCAACAGAATAGACTTTCACTAGGAGAATACTAAAAACTAGCTTCGAGAACTTAGTTCAAACAAATCAAACTTCGATCTCTAACCAGGCTACTCAACCATAATAGGACGGCGACTTATCAATGCGAGGTCCTAGCTTAAGTAAATATGCACACCCCTCCTGGAACACCAAGTGTGCCCAGTTCAACCCGACGGCGTCTTACATGCGAGGTACGAGCTTAAGGTCAAAATGAACATACACTCCTGGACAAGAACATGCCCAGTTCAACAACCAATGCATCCCGCTCGGATACAGAAGCCTTATAGCTGATGGCAAAACGTATACTCTAGACTGTATTACTCTACCCATACACTTCCTCTATTCCATAACTCCAAAACAAAGCCATTATCGTAATTCAATAGAAATATATTTCATTTTTCAAAAGAGAAAACTTTATAGATATAGAACTTTTGTTAAGATAACTTTCCAAAAGTAGGTATTATAATAAATCAAAATCGATTAAAATAGGAATTATATAAAATAGTTAATATTAGGCCTCGAGACGTAAACATTATATTTATTATATATATATATATATGTATAATTCTTGAGTAAAGTCAAATAAAGTCAAAATCAAATTATTTCAAAAAGGATTGAAGTTTAAGTAATTAAAAGTATTTAAATATCAAATTGACCGATTTTCCAGAATTGCACTGCTTTACTATAAAATTCGTAATTAAATCATTAAAAATCAAAACAACGTGAGATCAGTGGGGTTGAAACCTTTAGAAACTTAGTTACAACTTTTATTTCTGGAGAAAATCCAAACTCTAAATAAAACATGGGTTTTTATTCGTATATTTAAAAATTGTCAGAATTAGACTCCCGTTTGTATTTATTTAATAAAACACGTTTAAAAATCGATTTTAAATAAAATCCAATTGGAAACATTATCTAAACTCTTCATAGTGTATGTACGTAAATTACCAAAATTAAATAAGAAGTTTAGTACATGTTTCAATTTAAATCTTATCACAACTGACAGAATCACGGATTAGTTTGACACCTCTTCATAAACAATTTATTGCGACCAAACTACTTGGAATTAGTTTACGAAATTAAACAGACATAAACTAGACTTAAAATAAATAGTAGTCTCTTTTCAAAGTTTTTGGAAATAAGGTTTTTAAAATAGAATTTTAATTCGTACAAAACACAAACAGATTCTGAAACATGCTGCAACTTTATTAAAAACAATAAAACTTTCAATTTGACACTTTATACCAAAAATCACGAAAATTGTTAGATAAATTATTATTATGTGTATGTTTTAATCTCGGCCTTATAATACTTTTTAATAATCAAAAGAATGATTTATTCGCAAATCTCGTAAAAACGATTAAAACAACAAAACATGTGAAGATTTACGATTTTAAAGTTTTTGTTATTAAAAACGAGACATAAATATATTGTCTAACAAGAAAATAATTTCTATACATGCAACTACAACAATAACATCACATAATACCGAGTAACGTGTCAATGTTACCTTAACCGAAATCCGAATCAATTAAATAATCGTCTTCGTCGGATCTAGAACGATAGCCCTCGAGATCGGAAAGAATTAGAGACGAATTAGAATCGGATTGATGATGAACGAAAATAAGAAAGTTTAATGTGAAATAGAGGAGAAAAGAATTGTGTTGTGAATAAAATAGACTAGAATGAATGAGAATATAAAGAGAAATTAGGAAGCTAAAAGATAGAAATAATTAAAATCCTTTTACAAAATAAATAATTTTAGGCTCGATAATGAAAGAGGCTTTGAAATGGGAAAAATGTGATTGACGAAATATTACAGAGTTACGATATAATCGTAATGAAGCATATAGCAAAGCTAGGAAATTTGCGAAATTTGCGGGTGTTACAATCCTCCCCACTAAAAAAAGTTTCGTCCTCGAAACTGGAAAAGGACAGAAAGAAAATCGAGATTCCAAGTACGACTCCTACGAAATTCGGGTTCCTATTTCCATCAAACAATACTAAGTCCATTAATCTCAGACACTAGGTGGTTCTACACGGTCTACAACCTCCAAAATTATCAATTACTACAACCTCCAATATAAAGTCTTACATACTTATTCAATCATTCAATCAACACGGTAAGTATCCACAATTGATTTAGAATCTAGTCTCACCCATCATAACACACCTAAACCCGTAATCGATAAGACTCCTAAATCCAAAGCTCACTAGGTTTGAACTCGAAGTATATTCCATGGTTTTCGAGTAAGGAACACTAAACAAAATCCACCAATCAACAATGTTCGAACACGAAATCCTCAAAATCAATCACACCAACATGTTTTCAAGCACATCATTGAGATAAAGTTTCTTAGAAGTCCAATAAAGTTCTAATCACAACGGTGCAACAACTATATGACTATTAATATCCAAACGAAGCCACAATCTCGTTGGTTTAAGGGTCCCTAATTGTAAATTCCATTAAGGCGGTTTGCAGTAAAGTATTCCCCAAAACAAGTTTAGAACACTCAACTCAAAATTTCATAAGTTATATCCTTATCACACTCCACGATCTAATCAATAAAAACCAAGGCTTAATCTATGTCAACAAAATTTACTAAAAACATCAATGAGAACTTGAAATGGTACTACAATACTCAGGCTAACACTCTAAACGAGGTTCTATGACCTTAAACGTCCACGGTACATCCATTAAGTACGCATTAGGTAGAAATCCCAAAATGATATTATTATTTACACTTAGCTTGGTACTAGGTTTCTGTCAAATATAATATAATCTTACCATCCAAAACTGATTCAACTCTAAGTACTCCATATAACCAGGCAACCTATAACCCAAGGTCAACACTTAAGGTACAATTCTAATTCCATTAATTAACTAATATCATCATATCAATCCTCAAAAGCTCTTACCATGTTAGGAAACAGGTACAACTCACAATCCTCAATCGTAGGTAATAAGGGTTACTAATCCTCTAATATCTTTAACTTCCAACAAGGTTTACTAAGACAAGAGTCAGTCTTACCAAAGAATCTCAAAAAGAAAGGTGGTAAAGTAGGAAAATATAACAGAGATTTACCGCAAGAATGGTGATGAGAATTTGTAAGAGAAGAATTGGGAAGAAGCTGAGACTGAAAGAAAAGAATCAATGATCCTAAGGTCTTGAACTAGAAGAGAATCTTCGGGCCTCCAGAGTTTACAAAGGAACTCGCTGGATTTCTTCATCTTCTTGTAGAGATATGAGCACACTAGTCTTGGTCGTTCCATCTGGATCCAAAGTGAAGTGAAGTCGCATCTAAGTCTACTACACCATCATAGAACTTGATGTTGAGAGTGCTAAGTAGGTCTTGTCCCGATATAGAGCAGCATCTCCAAGTCTTGTCCACTCATCTTCTTCTTGGGCATATAAAACAAATATTCAATGCTAATCATTGAGTTACAAGAACAGGTAAAACCTAACATTTAAGTCCTTAATTTGGTTTCTACCCATCTCTTACAAATCTTTCATTAATGTTCAAATCATTTACTGGTGTTTTTCCTAAAATCAGGTGTAAGCGTCGGGAGCAACGATGCTCTGATACCAACTGTAATCCCCTATAAATTCTAACGCAATACAGTGGCGGAAACACTGTAGATTTGGGATTAAAACACATTGATGTTCTAAATTTTACAAAAAGAACGGTCAGTCAATACAAATGCCACTTTTCACAAAAGGGCTAAAAATAAAATTCTCCAAATGGGTTTAACAATCCAAAAATTAATATAAATGAAGTAGAGTAGGATCCATGCTACTCGCTAGCTCACACCCAAAACCCAGCAGCAAATACCTGTCATGTTATAAACATAACAGCCACAATTCAGTGGGGAGTAACGACGACGTTCTCCCAGCCATATTACATGACATTAAAGCATAATTACTATTATATCAAAATAGTTCAAAATGGAAAACGTTTAAAACAATATAGTAAAATAATTCAAAACGATTGCCAACCTGCAAGTCAATATCAATCAATAATAATAATGGCGTTATGGATATGAATCAGTGCAACAGAATAGACTTTCACTAGGAGAATACTAAAAACTAGCTTCGAGAACTTAGTTCAAACAAATCAAACTTCGATCTCTAACCAGGCTACTCAACCATAATAGGACGGCGACTTATCAATGCGAGGTCCTAGCTTAAGTAAATATGCACACCCCTCCTGGAACACCAAGTGTGCCCAGTTCAACCCGACGGCGTCTTACATGCGAGGTACGAGCTTAAGGTCAAAATGAACATACACTCCTGGACAAGAACATGCCCAGTTCAACAACCAATGCATCCCGCTCGGATACAGAAGCCTTATAGCTGATGGCAAAACGTATACTCTAGACTGTATTACTCTACCCATACACTTCCTCTATTCCATAACTCCAAAACAAAGCCATTATCGTAATTCAATAGAAATATATTTCATTTTTCAAAAGAGAAAACTTTATAGATATAGAACTTTTGTTAAGATAACTTTCCAAAAGTAGGTATTATAATAAATCAAAATCGATTAAAATAGGAATTATATAAAATAGTTAATATTAGGCCTCGAGACGTAAACATTATATTTATTATATATATATATATATGTATAATTCATGAGTAAAGTCAAATAAAGTCAAAATCAAATTATTTCAAAAAGGATTGAAGTTTAAGTAATTAAAAGTATTTAAATAACAAATTGACCGATTTTCCAGAATTGCACTGTCTTACTATAAAATTCGTAATTAAATCATTAAAAATCAAAACAACGTTAGATCAGTGGGGTTGAAAACTTTAGAAACTTAGCTACAAATTTTATTTCTGGAGAAAATCCAAATTCCGAATAAAACATGGGTGTTTGTTCGTATATTTACAAACTGTCAGAACTAGACTCCCGTTTGTATTTATTTAATAAAACACGTTTAAAAATTGATTTTAAAGAAAATCCAATTGGAAACATTATTTAGACTCTTCATAGTTTATGTACGTAAATTACCAAAATTAAATAAGAAGTTTAGTATATGTTTCAATTTAAATCTTATCACAACTGACAGAATCGCGGATTAGTTTGACACCTCTTTATAAACAATTTATTGTGACCAAACCACTTGGAATTAGTTTACGAAATTAAATATACATAAACTAGACTTAAAATAAATAGTAGTCTCTTTACAAATATTTTGGAAATAAGGTTTTTAAAATAGAAATTTAATTCGTACAAAGCACAAACAGATTCTGAAACATGCTGCAACTTTATTAAAAACAATAAAACTTTCAATTTGACACTTTATACCAAAATCACGAAAATTGTTAGATAAATTATTATTATGTGTATGTTTTAATCTCGGCCTTATAATACTTTTTAATAATCAAAAGAATGATTTATTCGCAAATCTCGTAAAAACGATTAAAACAACAAAACATGTGAAGATTTACGATTTTAAAGTTTTTGTTATTAAAAACGAGACATAAATATATTGTCTAACAAGAAAATAATTTCTATACATGCAACTACAACAATAACATCACATAATACCGAGTAACGTGTCAATGTTACCTTAACCGAAATCCGAATCAATTAAATAATCGTCTTCGTCGGATCTAGAACGATAGCCCTCGAGATCGGAAAGAATTAGAGACGAATTAGAATCGGATTGATGATGAACGAAAATAAGAAAGTTTAATGTGAAATAGAGGAGAAAAGAATTGTGTTGTGAATAAAATAGACTAGAATGAATGAGAATATAAAGAGAAATTAGGAAGCTAAAAGATAGAAATAATTAAAATCCTTTTACAAAATAAATAATTTTAGGCTCGATAATGAAAGAGGCTTTGAAATGGGAAAAATGTGATTGACGAAATATTACAGAGTTACGATATAATCGTAATGAAGCATATAGCAAAGCTAGGAAATTTGCAAAATTTGCGGGTGTTACAGTGTGTGTGTGTGGGTGATCATGATCTTAAGACAGACTTGTTAAAATTCTCATTACCTTACTTTGATTTGATTTTTGGGGATGAACTGACTCGAATCTCGAGCAATTATTGATTGTGGACATAGTAAAATTTCCTTAGAAGAGCTTGGCATGTGAGAGTATCTTATAGGGGCCATGTAAAAGATCATAGAGTGAAGCTTATTTCTGCTAAGAAGGTAAAAAAAAACATTTATCTATCTACGGGAGCTGAGCTGATTTAATGTTATATTAGAGATTTGATGGTTGAATATTTCGATTTGAGTGAAGTTCCAATAGCGAGTGAGTTTGTAGATATGTTTTCTAAGAAAATACCGAAAATGCCTCAAGCTAGAGAAGTTGTTTAAGATTATTGACCTAGTGACAGGAACGGGTCCAATGGCTGAATCATCATACTGTATGTCATCCTTATAAATGCGAGAACTTAAGAAACAACTAGATGAGTTGATGGAGAAAGGGTATATTAGGCCTTGTATGTCACCTTGCGCCTGTTTTATTTATGGAAAAAGAAGGATAGAACTTGAAGTTTTGTATTGATTTTTGGGAATTGAATCAAGTTATTATATAGAATATGAATCTCTTACCTAGGATTGAGGACTTATTTAACCAATTCAAGGGAGCTCTATTTTCTCTAAAATTGACTTGCGATTTGGGAACCATTAATTGAAGATAGCTTGAGGATATACCTAAGACTACATTTTCTACTAGATATTTCCATTGTGAGTTTACTGTGATGCCTTTTGGGTTGACTAGTGCACCTGATGTATTTATGGACTTGATGAACCGAACTTTGAGGACGTGCTTAGATAATTTGTTAGGATTTTCATTGATGACATAGTGATTTACTTATAGAATGAAGAAGAGCATGAAGAACATTTACGAATTGTCTTAGGCATCTGCAGAGAAAACTAGTATTTAATCTTCAGAGAAACAACAAGCTCTTTATTTGAGCAAATTGTAGAACAATTCTCATTTATTAATCATCCAAAGTCGGGTAAAACGCTACCTCAGCTTCTATCGGATTCGTAAGGCTAAAAACTTGATACTACTCAAAGTAAGGTCCGATACGTCGTTCATCTCGTAGGTCGGCCACACTTGGCACCAGACCCGGACACTAGTATCCGACTCTGCGGAGGGCAAATTGATGGGGATAAATCCCCCAGACATGTAGGCCGACTGAGATAGACATATAGGCACGACCCCCCCATGCGTGTGACTGTACTTAGGCACCGGACCTAGACCCCGGGTCGGCCGGACCCAGTACCGACCGGACTCCGTGTCGACCGGACCCTCGTGCCAGCTAACCGTCCACACGAGTCGCCATAAGTAGACCCGGAGTAAACCTCTCATGACATCACCTAAGTGATGTCATGGGATGACATCACCCGTGGTGACATCACCCTCCTCTCACTTCCTCTACAAATACCCCATTTTGGTAGAAAAGAAGAGGAGGCCAACTCTCCACTACTCTCTTCATTATCCCTCATCTATGAGACGACTTTCATACATACATACACATATTGTACTGACTTAGGCGTCAGAGGCTCCGCCCCGGGGCAACCCCCTGGGTCGGAGTTCACCTTGCAAGACCATCGCCGACTTGTATCTGAATCCCGAGGAGAGCCGAACCACTCGAGCCGAGGACCCATACAAATACCCTAAACAGTTAAAGGCAAGATGAAAGATTAGATAGCCCGAAATATTTTCATTAATTAGAAGGCCGTAGGCCATTTGCAAAATGTGGGGGCTGGTACCCTTATTAACGCCCGGCGAAGTTACTAGCACGGGGGCCAGTACCCCTACAAACACCCAGTGAAATTACTAACATGGGGGTCGGTTCCCCTACAAACACCCAACGAATAGAAATCATGGTTAATAAGGAGAAGTCTTTGTAAACAACAGTAGTAGGATACAGAACCGGCGCCTCCTCCTCCTCCTTCCCTCGGGGGTTGGCTTCAACCGACAAAACAAAGCACAGTCGAGCCACGGCGCCTAGTCGGTAGGGAGCTGACGCCCATAGGCCACCCAATGCACATAGGCAAACTGCTCCCAAAGGGCCTCTTCATCCGAATCTTCCCTAAGAAGTGGAAGAAGAGAACAACGCCCCGGAAGAGGGATATAGTGCACGGGAGAAGGGGGCTCAAGAGACCATGGTGGTGAGGAAGGACCACGAGGAGGGGATTCGGTTAGTCATCCTCCTCTGAAGAGCCACAGAGGCAGTATTCGTGGTGAACATGAAGGGAAGGACCTGGCACCCACCTACTGGAAGACGGACGGCGGCGAGGCCTAGTGGTAACATCAAACCCACTGACAGTTGAGGAAGCTTGGAGACAACGCTTGGCTGCCCGCCGAGGGGCCCAGAGACACCGGGGGCAAACCCGGCACACCAAATGGAGCCCCTCAAGAGAAGGCCTCATAATAGGAACAAGTCGATTTCGGCTGCGACAGGCCTTGGACGACGCCCTGGATGGATGGTTGGAGGAAGACATTTACTCTGAAAGAGAATAAAGAGTGGTGGATGAAGGGAGTACCCAAAATGGCAAAAACCATAGGGCTTTTATAGCCAAAAAGGGTAGTAAATGCAACTCAAACTCTCAACTACCCTAATAAGTAATGATGACAAGCTTTGGAACCATAAGAAGAGTCATTGCCCTTATGAAAAATAGCCACTTATGGCACCTGATTGATGGGGGTTCGTACTCAGGCCGGCCAGGCATGCCCGGTCGCCGACATCCTTTATTGTCCAAGATGGGCCTTGATTACCACTCAGGAAAGAGCCGGCCTGGTTGGCCCTAGCCGACAATAGTCCGGTAGGATCCAACTTGACCAGTCCGTACAAAATACCTCTATAAATAGGAACACTGTTCCCACATGCAAAAGGTTTAGAAAAAAATACAACTTATCTCACTAAAAAGCAAGATAAAATCTTCTACTAAGACGATTATATTGACTTTGTCCCATTCACTGACTTGAGCGTTAGAGAGGCAACTTCGAACACCCACCGAGGTCTTTGTACATTGCTTGTGTAGTGACAAGGCAAAACCGGCCTCAAGCTGGAGAAGGAGAGATTAGTCGATTACCCCTAGCTGAAGTACTTTGATTGTTTGCACCCCAAACGATAGGTATCATGCTCATTCCATCAATTTTCAACTATTTTAATTTGAGGTTCGTTAAATATTCGAAATAATTTTCCAATAAAATAGATTAACCACTCATCAAACTTAATTAAACTTTTAACACGTTATGACAGAAAATTGATCATGTATCACGTGCCCTAAAACACGAAACACAATGTTACCAAATGAACAAACTTGAAATGAGAGATATAATGTGTAGTCCATTGTACCCATGAAAAAAAGTTGCGTTTTTCCTAACGAGCTTTTATTTAATCATAATGACATATTACGAATTTGCCCTTGTCATTTCCTTCTTACTCTCAAAAGTGATGTCTAATTTTCTCTGTAACATAATTGAACATCAACATTTACTTTTTTCTTAATTTTCAAAGTTACATTCGAGACTCTTGGGTGCAATGAAATACAAACATTAGAACACTTTTTTAATCGATCGATCAATCAATCTAATTTCAAAAAACAAGATCCATAAACTCTAAAGTTAAAATCAATCACCAAACCCTAAAAAAAATCCCCAAAATTAAAATCAATCACCAAATCCTAATTGATGAGCTTTACAATAAATTGATTAAAAAATACAAAAGTTAAAACTTAAAGCGATATTACTCCATCATTAATTGGAGAACAAGGATCCATAGTTGAATTCACAAGAGGTTGATGGATTAATCAGATTTTTTTGGTAGAGATCAAAGATTAATTAGAGAGTTTGTATAAATGATGGGAAGGGATTTGTCGTGGATCCCGCCACCAAATAAAAACCAAATAACCTAACTAGGGTAGCTAGGGTAAGTCGGGTCGAATCCACAGGGACGGGAGGTCGGACTAAGGTATGCTACGGTCTAGGACTAGGTTCGAGACAAGCTAATCTAAGGAGGGGGAGACTATGACTAAACTAGGTCTAAAGCAAGAAAACAAACAAAGGAAACGGGCTAGGATTAGGTCGGGGTCAAAGGGGTAACGGAATGGTCAAGGAAGAGCTAGAGTGAAGGAGGTAGTAGGGTGATCTAGGTCGGTCCGGGCGGTCGCAACTTAGACCGACCTAGAGGTTCCTCATGGAACCCATTTTGGCCGACACACATGACAAACGGGGTTCTAGCGCGCTATGGCCTAGATCGAATCCGGGCGGTCGCAACTTAGACCGACCTAGGGGTCGTCCTCACCGGGCTCTCGCAACTTAGTGAGGGGACCGAACCCACAACAAACTAACACCCACAAGGGAAAGGCAAGAAAAACAAGCAATCTAACTTACTTAGTCATTCAAGCATTTCATCAAACATGTAACATGCATCAACCAAGAGGAAACCCAAATCTTCCACCCACATCTCCAACAAACCCTTAATCACCCAATTAACACCCTAATCACCCTACTAACCCTAGAAAGAACACTACTCTAACATTATCAAACTACAACTAACACTATGAAGAGAAATCCATTCAAACAACCAAACTAGCATAATGAAACTAACAAGAACTATGAACTATGAACAATCCACACAACCAAAACTCAAACTTTAATGAAAGAACAAGATTAAGAGAAAGGAAAAGAAGATTATACCATGCTAAAAGATGAAAGGAAGAAAGAAACTTCCATAGATGAGAAAAACCCAAAACAAACATCCAAGTTTGTCAAGCTTGGTGAAGATCTTGAAGAATTCCCAAATTACAAGCATTAAACTAAGATTAACGATAATCTAAAGACTAATCTACACTAATCTAGTCTAATCTATGCTAAAACTAGGCTAGGGTTTGTGGGTAATGTCTAACATAAGCTAAGAATACAAGAGGAATGGTATTTATAGGGTTCCAAGTGTAAAGGAATTGGAAGAAGCAAACACGGCTGAAACTGGGTGGTCCCGACCGGGACGGGTCATCCCGACCGGGACGGACCCACCATCCCGACCGGGACGGCCCTGCAGTAGCACCCTTCAAAGTGCACTTCATCCCCAACGGGATGAGGTGCATACCCGTCGGAGATGAGTCTTGTAGGCCTTCAATATGACCCTTTTGGTTCCTCCTTGCTTCACATGAACTTCTCATCGATTCTCGAGACTCGGGATCGGGTCTCGGAGGCTCGGGATTGGGTCCCAAGGTCTCGGGGTCGATTCCAAAGCATCGAGTCATCGTTCCTTTATCTCGTTGGCTCCAAATGTGTATGTATCGAGTCGGAATCGCTCAAACTCTTCCAAATCGGTCTCGGGAACCTGAAACGAACTAAAGGAAGCATAAGAAGCCCATAAATCGCTCCCAAGGAGCGATTCTACAAGGAAAATGGGACCAAAACACTACAAAATAGGCACTACAAACCACACTTATCAACTCCCCCACACTTAACCCTTACTCGCCCTCGAGTAAGCACATACTAACTACTATACTAGCCGAATGGGTATTAGCGCACCCTACGCCCTTTCAACTCACGCGAGTGCACTTAGAGGAAAAGTGCACTCCGCAAGACAAGTCGGGTCTTGCGACAAAACTGTGGATGCAACCGGACACAAAACACATAAACAAACAAACACACAGACGAACACAGAATCGGTTGCACCCAAAGAGAAACAAATACCGCTTCCCTCTAAAAGCGGTGAAAGAAGCACCGGTTTAGGACTCGAGGTAAGTGACAACGTTCCCAAGCTAGCAATACAAACCGAGGTGGACTAAACCCTAATAGTATGACGATAAAGCAACAAAAACGTTGGTAACTTACCTATGTTCCTCCTAACCTTCTAAGAACGTACTACGGGACGATCGGTGGGATGGAAAAAGGATGAACCACGGTGTTAGTCGACACTGTAGGTAAGTGAGACCCCGCCCCCTTTAGCGTGAGCCAAGAGGGTCGTCCCGTGTCCAAAACCGCCTAACTAGTCCAAGTAAAAAGGTGGAAAAACATGCAAAATGAGGGAAGACCGACTAATGCCGCTATCATCCTTCCTCGGGACTCGGTCCTTTGGTAGGCTCTTCATGGCAAAAGTCGGAAAAAGACTTATTTTTGTGGGGTGAGGTTTCTATTTTTGTGAGACGATTTTCTTTTGGCATTTTCTTCTTCTTTTGCACTTTTGATTTGTTTTGCCATGCCATTTCTTTTTCTTCTTTTCTATTTTCTTTTTGGCTTTTGTGCCCTTTTCTTTTTCTTCATTCTTTTCTTTCTTTCATTTTCTTTCTTTTTCTTTTCTTTGCCCTTTTTGGCTTGATTTGGCTTTTTGGCATTTCTTTGTATGAGAAGAAAGGGAGAATTCAACAAATTGCAACTTATTGTGTGGATATGTGTAGGAGGTAGGGTAATGGGAGAGTCGGGAGTGCGCTTTCCCTTCAAACCCACAAAAAGTGGAGAACTTGGACTAATCAAACAATCCTAAACATGGTCACCTAAGGGACGGGACTCGGCAACCAAGGCCTTTTCACACCGTGGGTGGTCAAAATGGTCAAAATGCAAATCCCGTAGTAAATCCCTAGTAAGCTAGGTGGACTCAAGGTAAGAAACCAACGAAATCATTGATTTAGGGTCATTCTACTAGGCTAAAGTCCAAGACTCGATTTACACTACTAGGGAGGGAAAGTAAGCACTCACACACTAGCCTCTAAACCGGGTTTTCGAAAACCATTTACACACAAGACACACAACAAAACACAAAACAAAGACTCAACGAAAACGAAAGAAAAAGAAACAAAAGCAACAAAACAAGAACAACACAAAACGAACACATACATAACACAAACACCACCCCTAGCTTCCAAACAAATCACCAAACCACCCACAAACTTTACAAAGCTCCACCCGAGCACACCACATCACAATCTCCTCCAAACCCCGCGAGAGATGAAGAAGAAAAAGGGATAAGATGTTACCGGTAGTCTTGAAAGCTCTCCAAAGCTAGCGGTGATTTAAGCAACCTACAAGGAAAGAGGAGGCAAAACCCACACAATACAACAAATATACGACATAAAGACACAAAAGGAAAACACACAAAAAGGAAAATCTTGATTTTTGTGAAAATTTTCAAATTTTTATGGATTTTAAAGATTTTTAGAAAAACTACAAAAATAAAGCTAACTATGCTAGAATAGCACTCCCCCACACTTAAGTCGAGCCATGTCCTCATGCTGGACCGTAGTGCATGGGAGCACAAAAGAAACTACGAAAATAAAGCTAAAAATCAAAAAGTGAAGAAAAGGGTAGAAAGTGTCCGACCGGGGTGTAGTCAAGTCACCATGGGCCGAGACAAGAAAAAGATATGGATGGGGGAAGAAAAATAAAAAGAAGGAAATAAAAGGAAATTGGAGGGGAGGGCTAGGTGTAATCAAGTCACCTAGCCCGGATTCCGCCTAAATCCGACTAAATCCTACAAAAAGGTGAAAATCTTGAAAAATTTGGATTTTGAAAATGACTCTCGATGTAGTCACATCATCGAGAATCGGGAGCAACCAAAACCAAGGCCTCGAAGGCCGCCAAGACACCATGACTCAAGGGGAAGGGGGGGGGCAAACAAGAGAAAACAAGCAATAATAGACGGAAAAGAAAGGATAGTTGCCGTACCCATAGGATAGCAACTCACTCGCTCCATCGTCTCCAATGATCAATAAAGGCACTGAACTTGTCTTCCTTATTGCTATTCCTCTTCATTCTCGATCAAACCGCATGGTAAAGGTAGTAATGGTGTGAGAGGGGTGGAAATTCGATGTAAAATTCGGTGTAAAGGGAAGAGAAATGAGGTGAGGGTATGTAAATGAAGTGTAATGGTCATATGAGATGAGCAAGGATGGGTAGGGAGGTTGGGTGGGGGCATACAATGGTTGGGTGGGCCCAAATGTCGAAGAAGAGGCCAAAAGAGGAGAAAGGGGACCATCCCGGTCGGGATGGGTGGTCCCAATCGGGATGACACACTCATCCCGGTCGGGAAGCCACCTTCCCGGTGGGGACGGCACTCCAGTAAGCTCCAATTTTTGCACCTCTATCCCGATCGGGACGACTCCTTCCCGGTCGGGATGGCATAACCTTCCCGGTCGGGAAGCTCCCTTCCCGCCCCGGGATGGGTCTTCTTTACCTCCAAAACCTCAAAAGCTTCACCAAGCTTCAAAAATCGACATCCATACTCACGAACCAAGCTATATCATTAACCATTCCTCTCTAGGAATCATCTTCACTTCACACCTATGACAATAAGCTCAAATACAACATCAAATTCCCTCCCTCACATCGCTCATCAACAATCCAAATAACAAGAATTCCACAAAACTAACCATCCTAGAAATCAAGGTACCAAACAAACATATATACACACACAAAAACAAAAAGAACAAGAAAAAGAGATATATACAATAAGGTACTCTCACCAACTACACCTCCATAGCCATCAAGAGCTCGAAGGAGTAATTCAAATGCCCTAGCAACATCTTCATTTAAGCTCACATGGCCAAGACTAGCCACTTTCAAAAGCTTCCAAGTCGGAGGGAAGAAGCGATCATCTTCATTATGCTCGGGGTTATCGTGATCTTTCGGGTCTTCGGAACCAACATAGCTACGACTCTTATGACCATCCGGTAGGTATAGTGGTCTAGAGTCGTGCTCGGTGTCATGATGTGGGAGATCACACCCTAGGGGTGTCGCTTCTTTTACGGGGTCAAGGGTGGGGTTCTCTTCCACCGCCCGACAAGGATGCTCTTCATCAACCGTCTCACAAGACAAGGGACTAGACATCGAGTGCGGTAGAGGAGGAGAAGGCATCAAGTTTTCTTCATTGGAGGCTTTAGGATCCTCCAATTTCCCATACAAGGCAAGTTCCAAGGCATCTACTTCTTTTTCCCAAGTATTGCGCTCCTTTTCGCTCACCTTGTCCATATGGCCTAGAGGAGGTATGTCTTCACTTGGCTTTGGATTGTCATCCGGTTCATCACGAAGAAAATCGAACAAATCCAATTTGATAGCCAATACATCGGCTCCCCAAGAGTTATCTCGAGAATCATGTTCACTCCCCTCCTCATTGTTGGCCCTTGAAGCTTCAACTTCCTCTATTCTTCCCCTATCTTCACCACCCAAGCAATACTCAACAATGGTCTCTTGATCGACCCTCTCTTCTTCATTTGTAGCTTCAAGGTTGGGTTGACTTTCTTGTGGAGGCACCCGACCTTCATGCCCAAATGAACCTTCCTCAACATGAAGTGGAGCTCGAGTGGCCAACATCGTGATATGAGCCATGAGTGCATCGATTCGAGCATCTTGCACCGCTATTTGGGCCTTGAACTCCTCCCTAACCCCTTGTATTTGAGTCAACATCAATTGTTGACCCTTTTGCAATAACATTATTGTCTCATCTTGACTCCTTAGCGTTTGGGCCAACATTTGACATGTCTCAAAGTAGGGATTTTGTGGTTGTGGGTTATATGAGGGTGTTTGGTAGTTGTTAGGATGTTGTAATGATCCTTGACAACTTTCTTGGTAACCGTAAGAAGAGGGTTTATAAGATTGTTGATGAGGTTGATATGGTTGGTAAAGTTGTGGGTTTTGGTAATTCGCCCCATAGTTGTCCCGTGATGATTGATGGTAGCTTGGACGAGCCATGTCCATAACGTTGCTTTGGTACCTAGGATGAGCTAGAAGCACTTGAGCAAACGTTAGTATCCTAGTGCTTTTGAGGCACTAGGAAGGGAGAGTAACACACAAGAAGAAAAACGGAGATACACAAGGAGAAGAGAACACAAAAATCAAGAACAAAGTCCAAAACTAAGCACACAAAAGTCTAAACTACGCCGTCCCCGGCAACGGCGCCAATTTGATGGGAAGGGATTTGTCGTGGATCCCGCCACCAAATAAAAACCAACTAACCTAACTAGGGTAGCTAGGGTAAGTCGGGTCGAATCCACAGGGACGGGAGGTCGGACTAAGGTATGCTACGGTCTAGGACTAGGTTCGAGACAAGCTAATCTAAGGAGGGGGAGACTAGGACTAAACTAGGTCTAAAGCAAGAAAACAAACAAAGAAAATGGGCTAGGATTAGGTCGGGGTCAAAGGGGTAACGGAATGGTCAAGGAAGAGCTAGAGTGAAGGAGGTAGTAGGGTGATCTAGGTCGGTCCGGGCGGTCGCAACTTAGACCGACCTAGAGGTTCCTCATGGAACCCATTTTGGCGACACACATGACAAACGGGGTTCTAGCGCGCTATGGCCTAGATCGAATCCGGGCGGTCGCAACTTAGACCGACCTAGGGGTCGTCCTCACCGGGCTCTCGCAACTTAGTGAGGGGACCGAACCCACAACAAACTAACACCCACAAGAGAAAGGCAAGAAAAACAAGCAATCTAACTTACTTAGTCATTCAAGCATTTCATCAAACATGTAACATGCATCAACCAAGAGGAAACCCAAATCTTCCACCCACATCTCCAACAAACCCTTAATCACCCAATTAAAACCCTAATCACCCTACTAACCCTAGCAAGAACACTACTCTAACATTATCAAACTACAACTAACACTATGAAGAGAAATCCATTCAAACAACCAAACTAGCATAATGAAACTAACAAGAACTATGAACTATGAACAATCCACACAACCAAAACTCAAACTTTAATGAAAGAACAAGATTAAGAGAAAGGAAAAGAAGATTATACCATGCTAAAAGATTAAAGGAAGAAAGAAACTTGCATAGATGAGAAAAACCCAAAACAAACATCCAAGTTTGTCAAGCTTGGTGAAGATCTTGAAGAATTCCCAAATTACAAGCGTTAAACTAAGATTAACGATAATCTAAAGACTAATCTACACTAATCTAGTCTAATCTATGCTAAAACTAGGCTAGGGTTTGTGGGTAATGTCTAACATAAGCTAAGAATACAAGAGGAAGGGTATTTATAGGGTTCCAAGTGTAAAGGAATTGGAAGAAGCAAACACGGCTGAAACTGGGTGGTCCCGACCGGGACGGGTCATCCCGACCGGGACGGACCCACCATCTCGACCGGGACGGATTGGTCCCGACCGGGACGGCCTTGCAGTAGCACCCTTCAAAGTGCACTTCATCCCCGACGGGATGAGGTGCATACCCGTCGGGGATGAGTCTTGTAGGCCTCCAATATGACCCTTTTGGTTCCTCCTTGCTTCACATGAACTTCTCATCGATTCTCGGGACTCGGGATCGGGTCTCGGAGGCTCGGGATTGGGTCCCAAGGTCTCGGGATCGATTTCAAAGCATCGAGTCATCGTTCCTTTATCTCGTTGGCTCCAAATGTGTATGTATCGAGTCGGAATCGCTCCAACTCTTCCAAATCGGTCTCGGGAACCTGAAACGAACTAAAGGAAGCATAAGAAGCCCATAAATCGCTCCCAAGGAGCGATTCTACAAGGAAAATGGGACCAAAATACTACAAAATAGGCACTACAAACCACACTTATCAATAAAGCAAGGGCATAAATGAAAAATTTTAAGAAAAAATCATTAGAATTGAGTAAAGTTTCGTTAGGAAAAAGTAACTCCGAAAAAAATGGGATGTGCTAAATCATACACGGATATTTCTACGTTGTACCCATAATTTCCGTGTTTACCCTCCTGTAGACACCCGCATTTTGACTGCCAGGTGTCTATGGTAGTTTCCAAAAAACACCCAATGATGATCGGACGCTAACGTGTTTCTACGCGCTCGGATATGGGCTCAAAACCATTAGTTGTTGGCTTAAGCACTTACGGAGTACAAATCTTACAAAACTGACCTCAAATTCAGGCCCAATGGATCGTTTCCAATCAAACAAGACTAATTTGGGTCAAAACCGACACCGAAAATAAAACCGACTTTTTAGCGATTGGGTCAACCCCAGTCAAAGTCCTTTCCGAGACACACAAAGAACAGCCACACAAACATCAAAAAGTCCAACTCAAAAACAAAACCCACAAAATATCCAATTCCAGGCCCAAAGCCCGGACCACTCGATCCAGCTGACCCACTCGATCGAGTGGGCCCTCATTCGAGCCCGGCTGCTGGCGTTTGGGCCACTCGACCGAGTCAAGGGGCTACTCGGTCGAGTAACCCTAGCCGGGTGTGCATAGCCTAGCCTATATAAACACACCCATGCACTCACCTTTTCACAACTTTTCATCAACTAAAAAACCCTAAGCCCTAATTCAACCCCACACTACATACATCCAATCCCTAACCCTAGCGTTTAGGAATCCAAACCCTAACCACCACAACTTAGCCTACATCTCGATACTCCCGTGCAAGCCACAACTACGAGTCCCGTCCGAGAACAAGAACATGTAGGTTGAGGGTGCCAAATCCCTTTCTTCTCTTTTCTTCTTTCTCTTTCTCTTTTGCGTCGTCCGTCGTCTTATGTCACGTTTTTTTTATTGTTTTTTTTACTTGATTATCGCGTTTATAATATTGTTAATATCACTAGTATTAAAAAGCATTAAAATACTTGTGGATTTGTGTCGAGTGCGAAGGATGTCGGAATAAGGAAACCCGAATATACAAGAGTATTGCACTCAGCGTTGCCGGTCGCTTATCCTGACACCCCTAGCATTTGATTATTGAAACAAGTCAACTTAAACAATAATACTTATTTCATTCGCGTCATCATTCAATCGCATAGTTCATCAATTACAAACTACTTTCAAAACAAGCATTTTTTTAGGGGTCGAAACCCGTTGACGTGGATCTGACATCACATAATCCCTAGGGATTCATTACGATGTCGGAGAAGCCGAGGGAATCAAGTCTTTCAATTCAAGTAACGTGTCGATCCGTTAGATTCGTTACCAACTCAATAGTTGGACGTCGAGTCTAACGATCTAGTCAAATAAATTAATTAACACGATTTCTCGTTGATGCTAAAATAGACGTCATCTAATTCGACAAGAATTAATGCGACGCTATAAACGCGGAGGGAATTAATATCGTTTTGGTTAATTTAAAAACGACGTATAGCAAATTTTTTTATCTCGCTCTAATATCCGATGTCGATTCAATAATCGCACGTTGGATATGACGAGTATCATACACACGAATCGAGCACAAATTCCATAATATTTATGCCCGATTCAACAAACTCATCGAATCATCACAATCAAAAGCAATTTCGAAACCGAATAGCAAATCGCGAGCGAACCCTAGTTCGTACAGGGGGAACTCGATCGAGTGCCTAGCCCACTCGATCGAGTGGCATCCCAAAAACGACGCATAATGTTTTTCGACCTCTACTCGGTCGAGTCTCACAATGACTCGGTCAAGTGGCAGCGTACTCGACCGAGTTAGTCAATAACTCGATCGAGTAAGGTCTAAAATACGGGACATAAGCCTTTTCAGAGGTCCACTCGGTCGAGTCCCTCAATGACTCGATCGAGTGGCCCTTTATCACGCCAAGCCATGAGTTCTGCAAGGTCGTTCGAGCCTCACTAATGTTTTTTATGACTTAGGTCAACACGTGCCTAATCAATCACGTGAATTATCACTTTTCAAAACCATGCATCATCATATCTATATCATTCCATATTGCATCATTCTACAAACCGTTATTATCGTTATACCGTTACTAACCGTTTGTTCTTTTGTCGATTCATTTATTGTTTATTTTATCGTACTAAAATGAACCTTCGCATGCTAAATTTAACTTCAACGTTAGAATTAGTTGCATTAAATCGACATAGAAACCCTTTCAATTTCATGCATGTTTAGGGAAAATAATGTTTGCATATCATTTTCCGTTCAACTAACGCGCGTATTAGAAAGTCATTCGATATCCTAGTAGAGGCCGCTAATGTGCGGGCGGGGTTGAGTGTCCTTAGTGGGCTTCCCAACACGTACCCTCACCCCTTACTCAGAACCTCGGTTTCCGGATGCCCGAAACCGTTGGCGCACGAGAGTCATTCAATACACGATAACCGGTAGTGACGGTATCGGTATTGCAATGCAAAGGGACGAGCCCAATAAACTCTGACATCGGAAATGAGCCGTATTTTGTACACGGCCCACTACGACATAGAGTGGGTTCGAACGGGCCCGAACTCCCACAATGTTCGGTGGCGACTCCACTTCGATTCAAATTTCAATTCGATTCATTCTCATATGGAGATTCATTCGCCTCCCCAAACCCACGCGTGGCCGCGTCGGGGTGGACCTATGTCATGTCCACAATTTGGCGACTCCGCTGGGGATTAACTGATGCGTGACTTACCATCGGCGTCCTCAGGGTGAGACTCGAATAGAAATTGTTTGACTAGTACAATACGCGTTTTAGTTTTACGGTTCATGCATAACCCCATATTTTCCCGGGTCGGTACTCGCGACCGACGTCCCACTATACCGTGATGTACTCCAATATGGATATGTCAAAGGTGTCCATAGTCGATTCGAGTAGGTTTCGCGGCATGTTCTAAGCTCAACTCGACTTAGAAAGTCCGTCCCGATCAACGTCTAAACTATGTGCACTGGTATAGACCCTATCTAGACCGACCGAGACTTAGTGTAAAGCATACATGGCGTCGTTATAATGCTTGCCTGACTACGTGCTACTTGGTTTCCGTGTCGTTTTCAAAAACCGTCAACTTTTCAAAAAGTACATCTTTTTCAAGATATTCAATTTCAAAACCCGAGACATATACCGAATTTAGGACTTATGATCTTACTCAAAATAGTCTATTTTTAGCCGGTATTCTGCCCATTTCAAATCTCGAAAATATTTTCAAACCTTCAAATTTGGGGCCCGATGCACTTTCCGATTTTTTCGAAAAATCGGGCCCTTCCCCGAGTTTGCTCGGATTTTCCAAAAACAATCCATTTTCAAAACCTTCTTCTTCTTAGGACTTCCCGTATTTAGCAGTGTCGGGTCATGTCATAAGTCGTCGAAGTCTTTAGCGTTGAAACTCGGTCGATCTTACATCATGGGTTTCTTCCCTATCCCAGTCTGCCTTATTAGGCTAAGGCAAGGTCCACCCGCGTAGGACACACTCCTACAAAGGAGGGCCCGTTTACACAATCGAGTCTAAAAAGTCTGGGGATGTCTCACGTGGACCTTCTTTCGAACAGGACTAGGCCCACCCGCCGAATCCTAAAGAAGGCCCACTTTTCACAAGTCACCCGTCTAGGTGTCTTTTCCGAGTCATTTCCCTTTTCAGTCTTGTTCGGGATGTACTTTCTATTCCGAGATTCAGGCTAGTTTCTGATCACGCGGTGTTCTTACAGACAGGCCACCCGAGACCAGATATCAACGCAAGATGGACGAACTGAAGGACGCACTAGCCAAGATCGAAATCCAATTGACTGCCATCCAGACTGACCAAGTAACACTCGCCACTCGTGTGAGCACCATGGAGAAGGGGACTCCTCCTGCTGGGTCTGAGCCCACTGAGCCCATAGCTAAACTAATCAACGTTGTTCGCAGGCTCGAAGAACAGGTTCATCTGTCAACGAACAACTCGATCCACACTGAAATTGCTCGTTCCTATTTGCCTTTGAATGACGAGCTACCTGCTAACCTCAACCTTACGGGAATTCCAATGTTTGAGGGTACTGAGGACCCGGTCCACCACATCCGGGCTTTCAAATATTTTATGGCGGTAAAAGGGGTGAAGTCCACCATGTTTACGCACTTATTCCCTTCCTCCCTTGTAAAGCATCCCAAGGCCTGGTAATACAGGCTCGATTCCAAGAAATACAAGACTTGGGATGACGTGGCAACTGAATTTGCTCGGAATTACGCTGATAATACCGAGATCCAGACTACATGCGTACTCTGGAAGTGATGGCCCAAGAGCCCAAAGAAAGGTTCACCAAATATCTGCAGAGATGGCGGGCCGAAAGCGTGAAGCTGGTTGATAAGCCCAGCGAGAAAGTGCTAGTGGAGGATTTTGTCAAGAATCTCCTCCTTTCCTACCTGGTCCATCTCCGGTATGCTGTTATCCCCAATTTCGCTACCCTAACTGAAATGGGTACAAGGATCGAGGACGACTTACGGTTAGAGAGCCTGACTAAGGCCTCTACCAAGAGCTATCAAGGGGCAAGCTCATCCGCGAGCAAGCCCACACCTGCAGCTGCAACTCGCAGCATCTTCGACGAGGTAAATCTGCTTGACACCTCATCCAAAAAGAATACACCAACTCGTGTATTCACGGATATAGGGACTACCTATACCTACGCCTTACAAAGGCTATCTTCTAAAGGCCTTATCCAACCAATAGGCCCGACTCCCCAACTTCCAGTGGACAAAAGGCCTAAGAGCTACAATGTCCAAGCCTATTGCCAATATCACCGAGGTAATGGGCATGACACAGAAAGATGCTGGAAGCTGAAGCATCTGATCCAAGATCAGATCGAAAGCGGGAAAATACCGTTGCCCGGAGACAAGCCGAGCAACAAAGAAAACCCGTTCAGTACCCATGCTATATTCACGGGAGAGGTAATCGACTGTTCTCACCTCATTTCCCCTTATATTGTAATCCCCTAGAAAATCTAACGCAATACAGTGGCGGAAACACTGTAGAGTCGGGATTAAAACACACTGTAACTATGTCTTAGTAAAATTAAAATGGTAAAGTCAAACTATAGGCCTTAAATAAAATGGCCAAAATTTAAAACAATCCACAAAAGGGGCTTGAACAATCCATAGGACATAATTATAAAAATAAATAAGCAGGATCCACACTGCTAGCTAGCCCACACCCGGAACACGTATACCTGCCATGTTAAAACATAACAGCCACAATCAGTGGGGAGCAACGTCAACGTTCTCCCAGCCGTATAACAGGATTTTAAAACTATAATTGCAATTATAGAAATATAGTAAAAACGGAAAAAAGTAAAAAAAGTATAATAAAAATAAGCTTTCAGTGAAGAATTTCACGTATCGAAACAATATAATAAAAAAATGAGTTTTCCGGAGAAAACAGAAAACATTTGCCAACTTGCGAACCAAATTATACCGATAATAATAAAATATTCAAAATGGTGTTATGGATAGGATTAGTGTAGACGGCTAGACTTTCACTAGGAGAATACTAAAACTAGCTTCGAGAACTTAGTTCAAACAAATCAAACCTCGATCTCTAACTAGGCTACTCAACCATAATAGGACGGCGACTTATAAATGCGTGACCCTATTTTAAGATGATATGCACACCCCTCCCGAGCACCATAAATACTCAGTTCAACCCGACGGCGTCTTACACTGCGAAGCACGAGTTTAAGGTCAAAATGTACACACACTCCCGAACACCATATATGCTCGGTTCAACAACCAGTGTGCCCCATAAAGACACACCAGCCTTATAGTTGATGGCAAAACGTAAACCCCAGAATATATTACTCTAACCTCACGCTTGTCCTTATTCCATAACTCCAAAACAAAGACATTATCGATATTCAAAAGATATAATCATTAAAATAATAAGAGAACAAAAGGAGTAACCATTATATTGTAAAAGAGGCAACTTTCTATTTTAGAAAACTTCTATTTTTAGAAACTTTGCTAAAAATAGCATCATATCAAAATATCAAAAATATTAGTTTATACTAATACAACATTTTTAGTAAACAATATAGATTTATAAAACTAATACTTTCGACCTTAACAATATTAATTATCAAAGTGAGAGCATTTAGGTTTATGAAATTATTAAAATATCTTCTAAGTGTTTATAAAATGAATAAAAATGTCTTAAACATTTTAATACTACTAATCGGGGTGTTTTCAAAGTTTATAAAATTAAAATTCCCTAATTATTAATAGTTTCGACAAAACGAACATAAATAGGATTTTACGGCAAATGCCAAATTAAGTACTTTAACGTCTTTTATTTAATTAAACCAATAAACATATTTAGGGTATGTTAAGGGATAATTTAATTATTAAAGTTTCAGATTTAAATATTTTCAAAATTGCTGGAAAAATAATTCTTTTAGGTAAGACGAAGCATTTTAACAACAAATCGTAATTTTGTCCAAAAACCATTACTGTTAATTAAAGACTTTAATAAATAGCACAAAAATTATGTAAAATAGCAAAAATATATTTTTGGACATTCTGTCTAGAAAAGAAAATTTTCCAGAATTCTTAAACTCGGTTTTTAAAGGGGTTTTCTCGTTAATCGTCTAATCTCGACAATAACGATTAATAAAAATAGTAATTACAAAACGATTTAAGTATTAATTCCAAAAATTATTATTAAACTTAAAAATCATGATTTTACAGAATCTACCATTTTTCCAGATTTCCAAAAATTCCAGATTTAATAAATCCCGTCAAAACCGTCTTTAAAACCCGTTTTCACAATTAACGATTTCATTAATAAAACTTATCGTTCCTAACATTTATTAAGGCACTAAAAATCATAAAATTACATTTTAATATGAAATCATCAGAATCAGAATTTTTCCAGATTTAAACCAAAGACTAGAAATCGAGAAATTAAACGACAAACACGGTTTTAACGATAAACGATGATTTAAAGTGATTAATTAATTCATCCACTTAAAAATTCCGAAAAATTATGAAAATATTCAGAAAATTCTATTTCATCATAATGTTTCACCACGTCAAAAATCATATTAAAATAAAATATTTAGGTACTAGAACTAAAAATCGGCTTTTAATCGTTTTTGTCCGTAAACGGTAATAATTTAATAATCGATAACTAAAATATCAGAAAAATAATAAATTATTAAAAATCATCAAAAACATCATTTTTACAGAATATAAACATATATTACATGTTTAGGCCGAATATTACGATTTTACAAATTAATATGACGATTTAATCGTTAATCTCGTAAAAGCGATAAAAATACCGAAAGATACAAATTTTCAACTTTTAAAAATTTTCCAGATTATATAACATATACATATCGTCAAAAACAAAAATATAAAAATATACATCCAATTACACAAATAAAATAATGCAATACCGAGTAACATCGACGTTACCTCTAACCCAAATCCGAGTTGATTATAAATTCGTCGGCTTCGGGATCAACCAAGAATCCTAATTCACATGACATACATGGTACAAAAATACCATGAGAAAACTAAAAGAATCAAGGTAAATAACGATCGGAGATAACATCGATTATTACCTTAACGAAGGGAAAATAAAATCGATAATTTAGAAGATGAAAATACGACGATCAAAGCTTGATTATGGATGAAAATGGCTGCTGAAAATGGGCAGGAACACCAGCCAAAAAGAGGGAGAAAGAAGAGGTTTTTGTTAAAATAAAATTGATGTAAAAATGAATAAGAAAAATATGAAAGGATGGTGGATGAATGAAGCATTAAAATTGATAAAAACAATGTGAATGTAGTCTTAAAATTTCAGCCAAAATGAAGGTGATGGTAGCATGAAAGGTTTGTAATTTAAGCATGTAAATCAATTAAAGAGAAAAATATCTTTTTACTTAAAGTTTAAACATAAAGTGTTATGTAAATAAAAGTTGTAATCAAATATTTTACTACATGGTGTCACGGTCCAAAAAGGTCTCTTTTTAGTTGTAGGTTGATAAAAATAAGGATCATAAAATTATTAAAAGCATTTCAAAGCAATTCAAGTAAACCGCGCGTTCGAAAATAATTATTTACGAAATTTCGTAATAAAATCATTAAAGGCTAAATTTTCGTAAATAAAATATTTCTTAGTTGAAAATATTATATAAATATATCTAGACATTTGTAAGAAAAAGAATAGCTTAAATCAGAGTTTAAAAACGTTAATTCGTAGAGAAGTAGAATTCATCGCAGAAAAATAATTAGTTTACGAAGAAAATCAAATAAATAGATTTAAAAGAATTAAAATCTTTCAAAATAAAAATAAATACCATTAGACTCAAAAATGAAAATAGAGCTTGGAATAATGATGAAACATAAGGCCGAAATGTGACAGAGTTATGACGAAGTCATAACGGAAATGATAAAAATGCTAGAAAAATAGCGGGTGTTACATATATCCCACAAATCAACGGGATATGGTTCGATGACGAGGACGACGTTTACCTAGCCAAAGGGGAAGTTGTCCCCATCACTAGCGAAGAGGTCCGAAAAGCTAAGTCCAAAGCCTTAGCCGCCAACCACCTCGCCACAGCTGGGCGCTCTACTCCCACAACCGTCACTGAACTTGCCAGGACGGAATCCACCCTCGAAGAACCAAGCAGTGACGCGACTTTGGTCCAACAATTGAAGAGGGTTCGAGCTTATTTAACCATATGGCAACTTCTGGTTAGCTCGCAAGCACATCGGGAAGCACTGACTAAGGCTCTCGATGAGATCAAGGTCGACTCACAGGTTACCCCCACTGAAATGGTAGCCACTATCATGCCCTATCTCAAGGGCAAATCCAAAAAAGAAGGCCCACTCATAACCTTCTCTGAGTCCGATCTACCACCATTTGGGGCCGCCCATAACTTGGCCATATATATCACGGTCATTTGCCGAGGGAAGTACCTCCCGATGACCCTGATCGACGACGGATCTGCCGTGAATGTCCTACCCCTAAGGACCGCTAGGGCCCTCGGCATCACAGATGCCGACTCTCTCCCAACGGCGCAAACTATCCAGGCTTTTGACGGAAGCCCAAAACCAGTAGTCGGGGTCGTTAAATTGATAATCATAACGGGCCCAATCGAAAAAGAGCTGGAGTTCCAGGTGATTGATGTCACCTTGTGGACATGACATAGGTCCACCCCGACGCGGCCACGCGCGGGTTTGGGGAGACGAATGAATCACCATATGAAACGGATCGAATGGAAATTTAAATCGAAGTGGAGTCGCCACCGAACTTTGTGGGAGTTCGGGTCCGTTCGAACCCACTCTATGTCGTAGTGGGCCGCGTACAAAATACGGCCCATTTCCGATGTCAGAGCTTATTGGGTTCATCCCTTAGCATTTGATACCGATACCGACATTATCGGATATCGTGTATTGAATGACTCTCGTGCGCCAACGGTTTCGGGCATCCGGAAACCGAGGTTCTGAATAAGGGGTGAGGGTACGTGTTGGGAAGCCCACGAAGGACACCCAACCCCGCCCGCACTAGCGGCCTCTACCAGGATATCGATTGACTTTCTAATACGCGCGTTAGTTGAACGGGAAAATGATATGCAAAGATTATTTTCCCTAAGCATGTGAATGGAATTGAAAGGGTTTCTATGTCGATTTAATGCTATTAATTCTAACGTCAAAGTTGAATTTTAGCATGTGGGTTCATTTTAGTACAATGAAATAAACAACCAAAATTGACAAGAGAAACAATAAACGCGTTAGTAACGATATAACGGTTTACAAAATATTGAATGATGTTGATTGATGCAAATGAGTTGATGCATGGTTTTGAAAAGGATGTTCCACGGGATAGATTAGGCACGTGTCAACTTAAGTCACGAAAAACGATTAACGAGACTCGAATACGATTTGTAGGACTCGCGGTTTAACGCGATAAAGGGCCACTCGACCGAGTCATTGTGTGACTCGACCGAGTGGACCTCTGAAAAAGGTTATGTCCGGTTTTTATGACCCTACCCGACCGAGTTATTGACCAACTCGACCGAGTACATCGCTACTCGACCGAGTCATTGTGAGACTTGACCGAGTCATTGTGAGACTCGACCGAGTAGAGGTCGTAGAGACATTCTGTTTCGCATTATGGACCCTACTCGACCGAGTTATTGACCAACTCGGCCGAATACGTTGCCACTCGACCGAGTCACTGTGAGACTCGACCGAGTGGAGGTCGAAAGAGCATTCTGCTCGATTTTTGTGATGTCACTCGATCGAGTGGCGTAGGCACTCGGTCGAGTGGCACCTGTACGAATCAGGTTCGTTTGCAATTTCAATTATCGATTTCGAAATTGCTTTTGATTTTTGATGATTTGATGAATTGGGCATAAATATTGTGGAATTTATACTCAATTCTGAACTTGAATACTCGTCGTGTCCCATATTCGATTATAGAATCGATATGGAATACTAGAGTGAAAATAATGGAAAATTAATTTAAGTCGACTTAAATTAACTACCGCGCTATGGTAGATTTCCTCCGCGTTTAATAATGTCATAATTCTAATGAATTGTATTGACAATTATTTTAGCATCAATGGAAATCGCGTTAGCTAATTTGTGTGACTAGATCGTTAGATTCGACGTCCAATTACGAAATTGGTATCGAATCTAATAGATCAACGCTTGAATTGAAAGACTTGATTTCCTCGGCTTTTCCGACATCGAAATAAATCCCTAGGGATTGTGATGCCGGATCCGCGTCAACGGGTTTCAACCCTTAAAAATATGTGTTTTGAAGAAGGTTTTTAGAAAATCGATGCAATATGCGACGCAAACGGAAATAAACGAATTATTGTTGAAATTGACCCGTTTCAATAATCAAATGCTAGGGTGTCTGGATAAGCGACCGGCAACGCTGTGTGCAGTACACTTGTATATTCGGGTTTCCTTATCCTGACATCCTTCACACTCGACACAAATCGACGGGTATTTTAATGTCTTTGATACTAATTATATTAGCGATATTATGACATGAATAAAGTAAACAATGAGACAACAATAATGATGATGAAAAACGAGAAAGAGAGGAGAAAAGGAAGAAGAAGGGTTTTGCACCCTCAACCTACATGTTCTTGTTCTCGGTATGGACTTGTAGTTGCGGCTAGCACGGGAGTATCGAGTATGTAGGGTGAGTTGTGGTGGTTAGGGTGTTGAATTCCTAAAGCTAGGTTTAGGGTTTTGATTCCTAGGCTAGGGCTAAGATTTGCTTGGTGTAGAGTTTGAATTAGGATTTTGAGTTGTGTGAAGTCTAGGGTTTGATTAGGGCAAAAAAAGTTGTGTTTAGGGTTGTGCATGGGGTTGCTTATATAGGCAAAGGCCAGGGCACCCGGTTAGGGTTACTCGACCGAGTAACCAGCTGACTCGGTCGAGTGGCCCGTTATGCCTGCAGTCGGGCTTGAAACAGGCCCACTCGATCGAGTGAGTGGGGCACTCGATCGAGTGGCCCAGCTGGGTCGCGCGGGTCCATTATTTTGGGCCGTGACCTTGGATGCTTGTGTTTGACTTGGACTTTTGATGTTGTAGATGGTTGTTTTCTATGCCTCGGAAACGACTTTGACCAGGGTTGACCCAATCGTAAAAAAGTCGGTTTTATTTCCGGTGTCGGTCTTGGCCCAAATTAGTCTTGTTTGACTCGGAACGGTCCGGTGGGCCTGGATTTGAGGTCTGTTTTGTGAGATGTGTACTTCATAAGTGCATTAGCCAACAACTAATGGATTTGAGCCCATATCCGAGCGCGTAGAAACACGTTAGCGTCCGATCATCATCGGATGTTTTTTGGGAAACTACCATAAACACCTGGCAGTCAAAATGCGGGTGTCTACAAAGCCCCCACTCTGACTGAGGCTTGGACCAGGCGAAAGTCAGAGTAGCCACCAGTCCAATCGAAGATTGAAAGCTGGCAGACTTCCGGTCGGGTCGTTTATAGCCCATTAGACTCGCGTGAAGGGCTCGCCAGCCACAAGCTAGAAGTCATACCTGAGCTGATGACGATAACTCCGTGGGGAATTAGACTTGTCGCATAAGTTCTGGGTGCGCCTGTATGTAGGCCCATCCCGTGAAATGCCACCGTTGGCTTCCGCTTGGGAGATATAGTGGGTTGCACGTCCCTGTTTGAGTCGTACCTGTATAAGTCACATAAAATGCATGCAACACGTAGGTAGTAAAATGACTCGCGCTGGGGAAGATGATTTTTTGAAATTTTTGAAGTTTTGAAAATTTTGAAAATTTTGAAAATTTGAAATTTGCTTGAAATTTTGACTCCTAAAGAAATTAGGAAAGTTCGGGATGAATATTTTGTGCTAGTATCGAGACTAGGCTTGTGGGTTGATTCCGATTGGGATTAGGAAACCCTTGTGCATGAAAAGATATGGAAAGAGGTCTACTATAAATACCCCCTCAATGCCCTTGATTTTCTCACAATTCCATCACAATTCACTCCCTTCTTAAAAAGAAAACCTTTTCATCCTTCTCAAGAAACTAGTCATGGGAATTGAGAGATTAACTGTGATGCTGCAAGAATGGTCCCGACGCTTTAGGGACGCAGATAGGGTAGCGCTTAACCAGACGGGCATAACTCAGTTGTACCCGTTCCGTCAGATGGTGATTGATCGTTACTTCTTGGATGCATGCTTGGCATACTGGGACGACATATATCATGTCTTTGCCTTTCCTCGGGGCGAAGTTTGCCCTTTACCTGAGGAGATTGCAGCTATAGGAGGTTGGAACCCGATACTCCGTCCCGCTGTCCCGTATTTGATCTATGACCCGAGGAGGAAGCTGAGAGAATTTTTGGGGCTCTCCCATAATTAAGTATTCCGTATGATGGAGGATGGTAATATTTCTCCGATCGACCTGGCTGAGAAATTCATGAACCCGCATGACGTCCGGGTGAGACCAGTCCATAGCCGAAGGGCCTTTTCTTTTTGTATGCTCCATGTTTATGCCTTCGAGGGTCACATGGACTTATTGTCTTGTATGGGTGATGCTCGTCTCTTAACCGTGGTGGACTTGATGGAGACTGAACACAGCCCAGCTTGGCTGATCACGGGCGAGATGATCTAAGGGTTGGACAACCGCAAAAGGGACTCATCAATTCGTCTTACCGGGAGCACCCGATTGCTGTAAGTATGTCGGATTTTTATTATTTTTCCAATTTCTCGACTTTTCGATTTTTTTGATTTTTTTCGCGGATTGCCTGCTGCAGTGGGCACTCGATCGAGTCACCCTGGCACTCGACCGAGTGCCCTCGTAGAAATCTCATGATCTGCTCTCAGACGTACCACTCGATCGAGTGGCCCTGGCACTCGATCGAGTGCCCTCGTAAAAGCCCCCTGTTTGTGTTCAAGGGTACCACTCGATCGAGTGTCCTAGGCACTCGACCGAGTGGCCTTAGGCGGACACCTATTTCGCCTCGGGAACTCATGCTTTTGTTTCTTTTTTTGCAGATTTGGCTATATGAGAGGCTATCGGTGATAGATCCTCCTCTTGATGCGAGCAACTATCGTCATAACCAGGTGATGACGAGGAGGCGGGCCATTGACTTTTCTCGTCAGATTACCCAGAAATATTGGGACGAGGTGTTGTCATTCCATGGTGGTCCGTTAATTCGATGGGTAGTTCCGTGGTGGCCCATCTATCTTTGGACCGGTTTGGACCCGAGGGACAGAGCCCGTTATCAGATGATATTATCCTTCTGGCAAACTCTTCATCTTTATCCGGATCGCATACTAAGGCAGTATGGATGGACCCAACGAAACCCTGAAGTCGAAGCAGTTGTGAGTGACCCTACCCAACTGACTGATGTAATGTGCGATACATGGATGCAAAGATGCATGGTACACCCGGCACACCTGGCCCATCACCAAATCTCGCCATTCGATCTGGGTTTCAGACTCTTACACGAAGTGGACTAAAGCAGGCGATGCTAAAGCCCGAGCTGCTCTGAAGGTTGATGAAGCTTTCGACCTGCTGCGAAGGGAGCAAGCTAAAGATAACAGGGGCTTTTTTGACGAAGGAGACACTCCTGCTACCCTAGTCCGTCTCATGTCAGGACAAAAGAAGAAGACCCAGACTCAAGCTGGAGGGTCTAGTGCTAAAGGTGTTTGGGGGAAAGTGATCCCCCAGACTGACTTGGAAAGGAGACTGGGCCCAAGACTACCCGTGCAGGACCGACTTGGCCCATGGGATAGATTACCCGAGCACGTGCGGGCTCGCATTGGACCGAAGACTGTGGTAGAAGACCCGTCGTCGAAGAAACGGGCTCGTGCTAAGGAGGTTCCGCTTGTGATTCGGGAACGCTCGCCACCACCTCGAAGACCTCAGGCTCCACGCGACCCGAAGGACAAGGGGAAGGGGAAAATGCCCGGATATTAGCCTCCATTGTTATTATTTGAGTATTATTATTATTTTTTGAGTGTGATTTTTTGTGCTTTGCCGTTTTTGGCGCTTTTTTTTTTGTAATTCCTGAGTTTATTGGTTTAATAAAGACGTATTAAAGAATATCGTTCCTGTCTTTCGTTTATTGCAATGGTTGTGCCCTTTTGAGGGGTTGCCTACGTATCCACGATTAGCGGAATCAAACCAAACGTAGTTCAAAATTTGATTTGATTGATTTTTGCAATTTTCGAAATACATCAAGATTATTAATTCGAGATGTGCGACAGTAGAATAATTAATTCTAACTTATTGACTTGTCTATAATTTTTGAAAATTTATAAAAAGACAAATTTTTATAAATTTTTGCAAATGACATTGAGATGGGGGTTTTAGGGGTAGTAGCGCTTCTGCTGGTCCAAGTTGGTGGGGTTGACAAATTCGTTCCCGTCCAAGTCTATTAGCATCACCGCTCCTCCTGATAGGACCTTCTTGACTAAGTATGGCCCAACCCAATTGGGTTTGAATTTACCCCTTGGGTCAACCGGTAGTAAGGCACGAACCGATTTTAGGACCAGATCCCCTTCTTTGATGTTTCTGGGCCTAACCCTTTTGTTAAAAGCCCGTTGGATCCTCTTTTGGTATATCTGAATATTGTTCAGGGCCCGTGATCGCCGTTCGTCTAGGAGGACTAGCGAATCGTATCGGGCTTGGACCCAATCTGCTTCAGGTACTTGGCTTTCAAGTAAAATCCTGAGGGATGGCACTTCTAGCTCGACTGGTTGGACCGCTTCTATTCCGTATGTCAAGTAATACGGGGTTGCTCCTGTTGCAGTGCGGATTGAGGTTCGATATCCCCATAGGGCAAAGGGTATCTTGTCGGGCCAATCCCGGTAATTCTCGGCCATCTTTTTAAGTATGGTGACAATTGTTTTATTGGTCGCTTCTACCGCTCCATTTGTTTGAGGTCGGTAAGGCGAAGATGTATGCCTTTGAATTTTATATTTTGCCAGCAATGCGGCAGTTTCAGCTTGAAAGTGGGTCCCGTGATCACTGATAAACTCGTGTGGGATCCGGTATCGGCATATGATCTTGTTTTGGATAAACTCGGCCACGTGCTTGGCGTTCAAGACACGGTATGACTCGGCTTCAACCCATTTGGTGAAGTAGTCGATGGCCACCAAAATGAAGCAATGACCTCCCGTCCCGGAAGGATGCACTTTTCCAATTATGTCTATACCCCATGTCGAAAATGACCATGGTGATGTCATGGTATATAAGAGGAAAGATGGCATATGTTGTACATTGGCGAAGATCTAACAGTTATGGCAGTGTTTGACATACAACTGACAGTCTGTTTCCATGGTATTCTAGTAATACCCGAGCCTCATGATTTTTTGGGCTAGCATATGGGCGTTCATATGCGGACCGTTTTCACCGTTGTGTACTTCGGCCATAACCTTTTCGGCCTGTATTTTGTCGATGCATAGGAGGAGAGCCCCATGTGCCGTCTTTTTGTATAATTGCCCGTCGTCCGTGCGAACAAATTGGGTTGCCAATCTCCGCAGGGCTTTCTTGGCCCGGTTTTCAGTTCCCGGGGGATATTCTCCTGTTGCCAAGTAAGTTAGGACTGACTGATACCAAGGTTCTGGGTCAGCTAGCTCGATGTCCTGGATGGCGTGTATATACGTCGGCTCGGACCGTCTTTCGACACAGATTGGCATGCTGGTCAGGTGATCCGGGATGTTCAGTAGAGATGCTAATTTGGAAAGTGCATCTGCAAATTGATTTTCTTCCCGGGGCAGATAAATGTATTCTACCTTTTGGAATTGTTTCTCTAGAACTCTTACCCGTGTTTGGTAAGCCACGAGATTGGCGTTCCGAGTTTTCCATTTTTGGAGAGCCTGATTGATGACCAATGATGAATCACCGTGGACCCGGAGGTTTGTTACCCCTAAATCAGCGGCGGCTTGCAACCCGTGAATGCATGCTTCGTATTCGGCTGCGTTATTGGTTACGTCAAAGTCCAATTTGATGGATAAGGGATTGTGTTCCCCTCGTGGTGAGATTAGCAGAATCCCGACCCCGAATCCTCGAAAGTTGGATGCTCCATCAAAATACAAATCCCATGTCTCGGTATCGGTATGGAATATGTCTTCATTAGGAAAGGCCCAAGTGTCGGTGTGGTTCTCTTCAAATATCGGGCTATCGGCAAGGAACTCGGCTACTACCCGGCCTTTGATGGCTTTTAATGGTACAAACTTGAGGTCAAACTCAGATAACATTGAAGTCCATCTGGAAATCCTGCCGTTGAGGATGGGCTTCTCGAACAGGTACTTGATAGGGTCCATTTTGAATAATACACGTACCTGGTGGCTAAGCATGTAATGTCGGAGCTTTTTAGTGGCCCAAACCAACGCTAGGCACGTCTTTTCAAGCATTGTGTATTTGCAATCATATTCGAGGAACTTTTTACTGATGTAGTAAATAGCCCGTTCTTCTGAATCGACTGTCTGGGCCAGCATAGCCCCCATGGCTGTCTCGGTCGTTGTTAGATATAACGACAAAGGCAAACCGGGTTGAGGTGGAATTAATACCGGCGGAGCAGACAGTATCTCCTTGATTTTATCGAAAGCCGCTTGACATTTGTCGTCCCACAGTACCTGCTCCCCTATCTTCAGTTTCTTGAAAATGGGCTCACATACCATGGTTAATTTTGAAATGAACCGGCTGATGTATTGGACTTTCCCGAGGAACCCCCGTATTTCTTTTTCGGTCTTGGGTGGTTGCATCTCGGTGATGGCTTTGATTTTAGTTGGGTCGACCTCGATGCCGCGTTGGCTAACGATATGGCCCAGTACTTTGCCCGATGTTACCCCGAAACTGCATTTTTGAGGGTTTAGTCTCATGCTGTATTTGCGCAGTCGGGTAAAGAATTTTCTTTGGGCCGCAATGTGCCCACTCCGGTCCTTAGATTTAACGATTATATCGTCCACGTAGACCTCCACTTCTTTGTGCATTATGTCATGTAATAAAGTAGTGGCGGTCCGTTGATAGGTGGCCCCAGTGTTGATAAGCCTAAATGGCATAACGGTGTAACAGTAAGTACCCCAAGAGGTAATGAAGGTGGTCTTACTCATGTCTTCTTCTACCATTTTAATTTGATTGTATCCGGCATACCCGTCCATGAATGATAGAAGGGCATGATCGGCCGTGTTATCCACTAGTATGTCGATGTGGGGTAACGGGAAATCGTCCTTTGGGCTTGCCTTGTTGAGGTCTCGGAAATCCACACATAGCCGCACCTTGCCGTCCTTCTTGGGCACCGGTACGATGTTTGCAACCCAGTCTGGATATTCAGACACTTGTATAAAGCCCGCTTTGAATTGTTTGTCTACCTCTTCTTTGACTTTGAGAGACCATTCGGGCTTCATCCTTCGGAGTTTTTGCTTTACCGGTTTGCACCCATCTTTGATGGGTATTCGGTGCTCCGCTATTTCCCGGTCTATACCCGGCATGTCCTTGTAGGACCATGCGAAAACGTCTTTGAACTCTTGGAGGAGGTCTGTGAATTGTTTTCTCTCCTCTGGATCTAAGGATAGGCCCAACTTAAGCATCTGGGGCTCTAAAGTGGTTCCCACGTTAATGGACTCGGTTTCTTCGATTACCGGATCTCGGGACTCCCTTTGTTCGAGCTGCTCGATCAGATGTGGAGGTAGAGGTACCTGTTCGTCGGGTTTCTCAATGTCATTGCATATAAAATTTTTGAAATTGAGAAAATTTTGGAAATGAGACAAGTCGTAAGCAGAACGGTTTTCGTTATTATTATTAATAGTAAATTTTGTGAAAAGCTCGAAAAGAGCAACCATCTGATCGTTGGTCAGTGGTGGGATGGGGAGAGGTCTTGGGACAGGCCCCGAGACCTCAGTGGATAAGGGAAGAGGGGTTACAGACTCGACTCTAGCACCAGACCCTCTAGACTCGGACTCAGACTCCGACTCTGACTCTGACTCAGACTCGGTATCCGGCATGTCTCCCTCGCCGGTGGTCAGCTTGTAGGTCCGTCCTTGGCTGTCGGTCCACTTGATGGTCTTCCTCCAGGCCCTTTTTCCCGTGTCGGCACCAACTTTGGTGATCAGCTTTGTTGGGTCAAACCGATTGTTGCGGATCAGATTGACCAGGTCATCCTTTGGAGCAGGGACGGGTTTGTCTTCTCCAAATAAGAGCCCCAGCACGGGCTCGGAGTTGTTCTCCCCTTCCTTGGACTCGGTTTGAACGAGGGCAAATATATCATCGGGGATGAAATTGCATTCCCGAGCCGTTTTGGTCTCGGGGTATGTGATGGTGGGTTGATAGAGGCCCACTTGAATGGCTCCAAAGACTGGAGTGACGAAATAATCGGTTAACTTCCGGCTATAAGGGCCTATGTAAGTACCCTTGAAAATGTCGATGGCCTTGTGAATACCGGCCCGAACCACGTTTTCTGGGGTTATAGCATACCCCAACCCGAAATGTGATTTGCCATCATTTAGGACCTCAATAATCTTCCCAGCTGGAAGATATGGCCTTGAGGTTGCTCCTGGTAGATAGCCTAGATTCTGTAGCATCGTGTCGATGCTAGTTGTGAAGTAGGGCCTAAAGAGATACTCTTCTTCGATCATGCCCACGAAATCAAATCTTCGTGGGTCGGCCCGGCCCGTAGCATTGCAGCTTGCTACGGTAATTGGAGTAGCCTCTAGTGTGATGATGTCGTCCCGAAGCGGCATCTTGACTTTTCGGTGAAGAGTGGAGGATACGGCCTTGACTGTGTGGATCCAAGGCCTTCCTAATAGCAAATTAAAGGACGAAGTGACATCAATCACCTGGAACTCCAACTCTTTATCAATTGGGCCCGTTATTATTGTTAATTTAACGGCCCCGGCCACCGGTTTTGGGCTTCCGTCGAAGGCTTGGATAGTCTATGCTGTCGGGAGGTAGTCGGCATCGGTGATGCCGAGAGCTTTAGCGGTCCTTAGAGGTAGGACATTTACAGCGGACCCATCGTCGATAAGGGTCATTGGGAGGTACTTCCCTCGGCAAATGACCGTAATGTATAGGGCTAGATTATGATTGGGCCCAAAAGCTGGCAGATCAGACTCAGAGAAGGTGATGAGTGGGCCTTCTTCCTTAGACTTGCCTTTGAGATAAGGCATAATAGTGGCTACCATTTCAGTAGGGGTAACCTGTGAATCGACCTTGATTTCATCGAGAGCCTTAGTTAGTGCTTCCCGATGAGCTTGTGAGCTAACTAGTAATTGCCATATGGTTAAGTCAACTCTAACCCTCTTCATTTGTTGGACCAAAGCGGTGTCGTTGCTTGGTTCTTCAAGGGTGGATTCCATCCTGGCAGGTTCAGTGACGGATGCGGGGATAGGACGCCCAGCTGCGGCGAGGTGGTGAGTGGCTAAGGCTTTGGATTTAGCCTTTCGGACCTCTTCAAAAGTGATGGGGACAGCTTCCCCTTTGGTTAAGTATACATCATCCTCGTCATCGAACCATATCCCGTTAATTTTGTGGGATATAGGGGGAGATGAGGTGGGAACAGTCAATTACCTCACCGGTGAATATTGCGTGGGCACTGAACGGGTTTTCTTTGTTGCTCAGCTTGTCTCCGGGCAACGGTATTTTCCCGCTCTCGATCAGATCCCTGGATTAGATGCTTCAGTTTCCAGCACTTTTCGGTATCATGCCCATTACCACGATGATATTGGCAGTAGGCTTGGGCGTTATAACTTTTGGGCCTCTTTTCTACTGGAAGCTCGGGCATCAGGCCTATCGGTTGGATCAGACCCTTCGAAGATAGCCTTTGTAAGGCATAAGTATAGGTAGTCCCTATATTTGTGAATACCCGATTTGGTGTATTCTTTTTGGATGAGGTGTCAAGCAGGTTTACCTCATCGAAGATGCTGCGAGTTGCAGCTACGGGTGTGGGCTTGCTCGTAGATGAACTTGCCCCTTGATAGCCTTTGGTAGAGGCCTTAGTCAGGCTCTCTAACCTTAAGTCCTCCTCGATCCTTGTACCCATTTCAGTTAGGGTAGCAAAATTAGGGATAACAGCATACCGGAGATGGACCCGGTAGGATGGGAGAAGGTTCTTAACAAAAGCTTCTACTAGGACCTTCTCACTGGGCTTGTCGACCAGTTTTACGCTCTCAGCCCGCCATCTTTGTAGATATTTAGTGAACCCTTCTTTGGGCTCTTGGGCCATCACCTCCAGAGTACGCATTGTAGTCTGGATTTCAGTATTGTCGGCGTAATTCCAAGTGAATTCGGTTGCCACATCGTCCCAAGTTTTGTATTTCTTGAAATCGAGCCTGTAATACCAGGCCTTAGGATGCTTCTCCAGAGTGGAAGTGGGTAAACATGGTGGACTTTACCCCCTTGACCGCCATAAAGTCTTTGAAAGCCCGGATATGATGGACCGGGTCCTCGGTACCCTCAAACATAGGAATTCCCGTAAGGTTGAGGTTAGCAGGTAGCTCGTCATTCAAAGGCGAATAGGAACGAGCGATTTCGGAGTGGATCGAGTTGTTCGTTGACAGGTGAACTTGTTCTTCGAGCCTGCGAACAACGCTGATAAGTTCAGCTATGGGCCTAGTGGTCCCTGACCCATCAACAGGGGCCGTCCTTTCTACGGCGCTCAAACGGGTGTCTAACGTTGCTTGGCTAGCCTGGATGGAGGTCAGTTGAGTCTCGATCTTCTCTAGGGCCTCCTTCAATGCGTCCATTTTGCGTTGATGTCGGGTTTCGGGTGGCCTGTCTGTAAGAACACCGCGTAATCAGAAACTAGCCCGAATCCCGGAATAGCAAGTACATCCCGAACAAGAGTAAAAGGGAAATGACTCGAGAAAAGACACCTAGACGGGTGACTTGCGAAATGTGGGCCTTCCTTAGGATTCGGCGAGTGGGCCTGGTCCTGTTCGAAGGAAGGTTCACGTGAGACATCCCCAGACTTTTGACTCGATCGTGTTGACGGGCCCTCCTTTGTAGGGATTTGTCCTACGTAGGTGGGCCTTGACTTAGTCTAATAAGGCGGACTGGGATAGGGAAGAAACTCGCGATGTAGGATCGGCGGAGTTTCGACGCTAAAGACCTTGACAACTTATGACATGACCCAACACTACTAAATACGGGAAGTCCTAAGAAGAGGAAAGTTTTGAAAATTGATGGTTTTTGGAAAGCCCGAGAGAACTCGGGGAAAGGCCCGATTTTTTTCGAGAAAATCGAAAAGTGTATCGGGCCTTGGTTTTTGAAAGTTCGAAAACGTTTTCGAGTTTTGAATTGGGCGGCATACCGTCTAGAAAATAGGTCATTTTGAGTAAAATCATAAGTCCCAAATTTGGCATGCGACCCGGGTTTTGAAAATTGAATGTCTTGAAAAAGATGTAGTTTTTGAAAAGTTGACGGTTTTTGAAAACGACACGGAAACCAAATAGCACGTAGTCACACAAGCATTATAACGACGCCATGTATGCTCTACACTAAGTCTCGGTCGGTCTAAGAGGGTCTATACCAGTGTACCTAGTCTAGACGTTGACTGGGACGGACTCTCTAAGTCGAGTTGAGCATAGAACATGCCGCGAAACCCACTCAAATCGACTATGGACACCTTTTGACATATCCATATTGGAGTACATCAATGGTATAGTGGGACGTCGGTCACCAGTACCGGCCTGGGAAAATATGGGTTATGCATGAACCGTAAAACTAAAACGCGTATTGTACTAGTCAAACAATTTCTATTCGAGTCTCACCCTGAGGATGCCGATGGTAAGTCACGCATCATTTAATCCCCAGCGGAGTCGCCAAATTGTGGACATGACATAGGTCCACCCCGACGCGGCCACGCGCGGGTTTGGGGAGACGAATGAATCTCCATATGAAACGGATCGAATGGAAATTTAAATCGAAGTGGAGTCGCCACCGAACTTTGTGGGAGTTCGGGCCCGTTCGAACCCACTCTATGTCGTAGTGGGCCGTGTACAAAATACGGCCCATTTCTGATGTCAGAGCTTATTGGGTTCGTCCCTTAGCATTTGATACCGATACCGACATTATCGGATGTGTATTGAATGACTCTCGTGCGCCAACGGTTTCGGGCATCCGGAAACCGAGGTTCTGAGTAAGGGGTGAGGGTAAGTGTTGGGAAGCCCACGAAGGACACCCAACCCCGCCCGCACTAGCAACCTCTACTAGGATATCGATTGACTTTCTAATACGCGCGTTAGTTGAACGGGAAAATGATATGCAAAGATTATTTTCCCTAAGCATGTGAATGGAATAGAAAGGGTTTCTATGTCGATTTAATGCAATTAATTCTAACGTCAAAGTTGAATTTTAGCATGTGGGTTCATTTTAGTACAATAAAATAAACAACCAAAATTGACAAGAGAAACAATAAACGCGTTAGTAACGATATAACGGTTTACAAAATATTGAATAATGTTGAATGATGCAAATGAGTTGATGCATGGTTTTGAAAAGGATGTTCCACGAGATAGATTAGGCACATGTCGACTTAAGTCACGAAAAACGATTAACGAGACTCGAATGTGATTTGTAGGACTCACGGTTTAACGCGATAAAGGGCCACTCGACCGAGTCATTGTGTGACTCGACCGAGTGGACCTCTGAAAAAGTTATGTCCGGTTTTTATGACCCTACCCGACCGAGTTAATCACCAACTCGACCGAGTACATCGCTACTCGACCGAGTCATTGTGAGACTCGACCGAGTAGAGGTCGTAGAGACATTCTGTTTCGCATTATGGACCCTACTCGACCGGGTTATTGACCAACTCGGCCGAGTACGTTGCCACTCGACCGAGTCACTGTGAGACTCGACCGAGTGGAGGTCGAAAGAGCATTCTGCTCGATTTTTGTGATGTCACTCGATCGAGTGGCGTAGGCACTTGGTCGAATGGCACCTGTACGAATCAGGTTCGTTTGCAATTTCAATTATCGATTTCAAAATTGCTTTTGATTTTTGATGATTTGATGAATTGGGCATAAATATTGTGGAATTTATACTCAATTCTGAACTTGAATACTCGTCGTATCCCATATTCGATTATAGAATCGATATGGAATACTAGAGTGAAAATAATGGAAAATTAATTTAAGTCGACTTAAATTAACTACCGCGATATGGTAGATTTCCTCCGCGTTTAATAATGTCATAATTCTAATGAATTGTATTGACAATTATTTTAGCATCAATGGAAATCGCGTTAGCTAATTTGTGTGACTAGATCGTTAGATTCGACGTCCAATTACAAAATTGGTATCGAATCTAATAGATCAACGCTTGAATTGAAAGACTTGATTCCCTCGGCTTTTCCGACATCGAAATAAATCCCTAGGGATTGTGATGCCGGATCCGCGTCAACGGGTTTCGACCCTTAAAAATATGTGTTTTGAAGAAGGTTTTTAGAAAATCGATGCAATATGCGACGCAAACGGAAATAAACGAATTATTGTTGAAATTGACCCGTTTCAATAATCAAATGCTAGGGTGTCAGGATAAGCGACCGGCAACGCTGTGTGCAGTACACTTGTATATTCGGGTTTCCTTATCCTGACATCCTTCGCACTTGACACAAATCGACGGGTATTTTAATGTCTTTGATACTAATTATATTAGCGATATTATGACGTGAATAAAGTAAACAATGAGACAACGATAATGATGATGAAAAACGAGAAAGAGAGGAGAAAAGGAAGAAGAAGGGTTTTGCACCCTCAACCTACATGTTCTTGTTCTCGGTATGGACTCGTAGTTGCGGCTACCACGGGAGTATCAAGTATGTAGGGTGAGTTGTGGTGGTTAGGGTGTTGATTGTTGAATTCCTAAAGCTAGGTTTAGGGTTTTGATTCCTAGGCTAGGGCTAGGGTTTGCTTGGTGTAGAGTTTGAATTAGGATTTTGAGTTGTGTGAAGTCTAGGGTTTGACTAGGGCAAAAAAAGTTGTGTTTAGGGTTGTGCATGGGGTTGCTTATATAGGCAAAGGCAAGGGCACCCGGTTAGGGTTACTCGACCGAGTAACCAGCTGACTCGGTCGAGTGGCCCGTTATGCCTGCAGTCGGGCTTGAAACAGGCCCACTCGATCGAGTGAGTGGGGCACTCGATCGAGTGGCCCAGCTGGGTCGCGCGGGTCCATCGTTTTGGGCCGTGACCTTGGATGCTTGTGTTTGACTTGGACTTTTGATGTTGTAGATGGTTGTTTTGTATTCCTCGGAAACGACTTTGACCAGGGTTGACCCAATCGTAAAAACGTCGGTTTTATTTCCGGTGTCGGTCTTGGCCCAAATTAGTCTTGTTTGACTCGGAACGGTCCGCTGGGCCTGGATTTGAGGTCTGTTTTGTGAGATGTGTACTCCATAAGTGCATTAGCCAACAACTAATGGATTTGAGCCCATATCCGAGCGCGTAGAAACACGTTAGCGTCCGATCATCATCGGGTGTTTTTTGGGAAACTACCATAGACACCTGGCAGTTAAAATGCAGGTGTCTACACACCTCATCCTTCAACTTGCTGCTCGGAAGGCCTTGGATCCACGCGGTCAAGGCCGTGTCCTCTACCCTACATAGGAAGGTCAAGATGCCACTTCAAGACGGTGTCATCACACTAGAGGCCACCCCCATCACCGTGGCAAGCTACAATGCTACGGGCCGAGCCGACCCACGAGGATTTGATTTCGTGGGTATGATCGAGGAGGAATATCTCTTCAGGCCTTACTTCACCACTAGCATCGACACGATGCTACAAAACTTGGGCTATTTACCGGGGGCTACCTCGAGGCCATATCTTCCAGCAGGGAAAATTATCGAGGTCCTGAACGATGGCGAATCACAGTTCGGATTGGGGTATGCTATAGCCCCGGAAAACGTGGTCCGGGCCGGTATTCACAAGGCCACCAACATCCTCAAGGGCACTTACTTAGGCCCTTACAGCCCGAAGTTAACTGACTACTTCGTTACTCCTGTTTTCGGAGTTATTCAAGTGGGCCTCTACCAACCCACCATCATATATCCCGAGACCAAAACGGCTCGGGAATGTAATTTCATCCCTGATGATATATTCACCCTTGTCCAGGCCGAGTCCAAAGAAGGGGTAAACAATTCCGAGCCCGTGCTAGGGCTCCTATTTGGAGAAGACAAGGTCGTCCCCGCTCCAAAAGATGATTTGGTCAATCTGATCCTCCGCAGCGATCGGTTTGACCCAACCAAGCTAATCTCCGAAGTCGGTGCAGACACCGGGAAAAGGGCCTGGAGGAAAACCATCAAGTGGACCGACAGCCAAGGACGGATCTACAAGCTGACCACCGGCGAGGGAGACATGCCGGATACCGAGTCTGAGTCTGAGTTAGAGTCAGAGTCGGAGTCTGAGTCCAAGTCTAGAGGGTCTGGTGCTAGAGTCGAGTCTGTAACCCCTCTTCCCTTATCCACTGGAGTCTCGGGGACTGTCCCGAGAGCACTCCCAATCCCGCCACTGACCAACGAGCAGATGGCCGCTCTATTCGAGCTTTTCTCAAAATTTACCATTAATAATATAACGAAAACCGTTCTGCTTACGACTTGTCTTATTTCCAAAATTCTCTCAATTTTAAAAATTTTATATGCAATGACATTGAGAAACTCGACGAACAGGTACCTCTGTCTTCGCATCTAATTGAGCAGCTCGAACAAAGGGAATCCCGAGATCCGGTAATTGAAGAAACCGAGTCCATTAACGTGGGAACCACTTTAGAGCCCCAGATGTTGAAGTTGGGTCTATCCTTAGATCCAGAGGAGAGAAAACAATTCACAGACCTCCTCCAAGAGTTCAAAGATGTTTTCGCATGGTCCAACAAGGACATGCCGGGAATAGATCGGGAAATAGCTGAACACCGAATACCCATCAAAGATGGGTGCAAACCGGTAAAACAGAAACTCAGAAGAATGAGGCCCGAATGGTCTCTCAAAGTCAAAGAAGAAGTCGACAAGCAATTCAAAGTGGGCTTTATACAAGTGTCTGAATATCCAGACTGGGTCGCAAACATCGTGCCGGTACCCAAGAAGGACGACAAGGTGCGGGTATGTGTGGATTTCCGGGACCTTAACAAGGCCAGCCCAAAAGACGATTTTTCGTTACCACACATCGACATATTGGTGGATAACACGGCCGATCATGCCCTTCTATCATTCATGAATGGGTATGCCGGATACAATCAAATCAAAATGGCAGAGGAGGATATGAGTAAGACCACCTTCATTACACCTTGGGGTACTTACTGTTACACTGTTATGCCATTTGGGCTTATCAATGTCGGGGCCACTTATCAGCGGACGCCACTACTTTACTACACGATATGATGCATAAGGAAGTGGAGGTCTATGTGGACGACATGATCGTCAAGTCCAAAGATCGGAGTGGGCACATTGAGGCCCTAAGAAAATTCTTTACCCGACTGCGCAAATACAATATGAGGCTGAACCCTCAAAAGTGTAGCTTCGGGGTAACATCAGGCTAATTACTGGGCCATATCGTTAGCCAACGCTGCATCGAGGTCGACCCAGCTAAAATCAAGGCCATTACCGAGATGCATCCACCCAAAACCGAAAAAGAAATAAGGGAGTTTCTCGGGAAAGTCCAATAAATCAGCCGGTTCATTTCAAAACTAACCATGGTATGTGAGCCCATTTTCAAGAAACTGAAGATAGGAGAACGGGTACTATGGGACGATAAATGTCAAATGGCTTTCGATAAAATCAAGGAGATTATGTCTGCTCCGCCGGTATTAATGCCACCTCAACCCGGTCTGCCTTTGTCATTATACCTAACAACGACTGAGACAGCCGTGGGGGCTATGCTGGCCCAAACAGTCGATTCAGAAGAACGGGCTATTTACTACATCAGTAAAAAGTTCCTAGAATACGAATGCAAGTATACAATGCTCGAGAAAACGTGTCTAGCTCTGATCTGGGCCACTAAAAAGCTTCGAGACTACATGCTTAGTCACGAGGTACATGTATTATCCAAAATGGATCCTATCAAGTACCTATTCGAGAAGCCCATCTTCAATGGCAGGATGTCCAGATGGACTTTAATGTTATCTGAGTTCGACCTCAAATTTGTACCATTAAAAGCCATCAAAGGCCGGGTAGTGGCAGAATTCCTTGCCGACACTCCGATATCTGAAGAGGGACACACCGATACTTGGGTCTTTCCTGATGAAGACATATTCCATACCGATACCGAAACATGGGATTTTTATTTTGACGGGGCATCCAACTTCCGAGGATTTGGGGTCGGAATTATATTAATCTCGCCACAAGGGGAACACACCCCCTTATCCATCAAATTGGACTTTGACGTGACCAACAACGCAGCCGAATATGAAGCATGCATTCACAGGTTGCAAGCCGCCGCCGATTTAGGGGTAACAAACCTCCGGGTCCACGGCGACTCATCGCTAGTCATCAATCAAGCACTCCAAAAATGGAAAACTCGGAACGCCAATCTCGTGGCTTACCAAGCACAAGTAAGGGTTCTAGAGAAACAATTCCAGAAGGTGGAATATATCTACCTGCCCCGAGAAGAAAACCAATTCGCAGATGCGCTTTCCAAATTAGCATCTTTACTGAATATCCCGGAGCATCTAACTAGCATGTCGATCTGTGTCGAAAGGCGGTCCGAGCCGGCTTATATCCACGCCATCCAGGATATCGAGATAACTGATCCAGAACCTTGGTATCAGGCCATCCTAACCTACTTGGCAACGGGAGAATATCCCCCGGAAACTGAAAACCGGGTCAAGAAGGCCTTGCGAAGATTGGCGACCCAATTCGTACGCACGGACGACGGACAATTATACAAAAAGACGGCACAGAGGGCTCTCCTCCTATGTATCGATAAAGTACAGGCCGAAAAGGTTATGACCGAGGTACACGATGGTGAAAATGGCCCGCATATGAACGCTCATATGCTAGCCCGAAAAATCATGAGGCTCGGGTATTATTGGAACACCATGGAAACAGATTGTCAGCTATATGTCAAACACTGTCATAACTGTCAGATCTTCGCTGATGTACAACATATGCCATCTTCCCTGTTATATACCATGACATCACCATGGCCATTTTTGACATGGGGTATTGACATAATTGGAAAGGTGCGCCCTTCCGGGACGGGAGGTCATTGCTTCATTTTGGTGGCCGTCGACTACTTCACCAAATGGGTCGAAGCCGAGTCATACCGTTTCTTGAACGCCAAGCACATGGCCAAATTTATCCAGAACAAGATCATATGCCGATACGGGATCCCACACGAGTTTATCAGTGATCACGGGACCCACTTTCAAGGTGAAACCGCTACGTTGCTAGCAAAATACAAAATTCAAAGGCATACATCTTCACCCTACCGACCCCAAACAAATGAAGCGGTAGAAGCGGCCAATAAGACAATTATCACCATACTTAAAAAGATGGCTGAGAATTACCGGGACTGGCCCGACAAAATACCTTTTGCCCTTTGGGGGTATCGGACTTCAATTCGCACCGCAACCGGAGCAACTCCATATTAACTGACATATGGAATGGAGGCGGTCCAACCGGTCGAGCTAGAAGTACCATCCCTAAGGATTTTACTGGAGAGCCAAGTACCGGAAGCAGATTGGGTCCAAGCCCGATACGATTCGCTAGTTCTTCTAGACGAACGGCGATCCCGGGCCCTCAACAATATCCAAATATATCAAAAGAGGATCCAACGGGCTTTCAACAAAAGAGTTAGGCCCAGAAACATCAAAGAAGGGGATCTGGTCCTAAAATCGGTTCGTGCCTTACTACCGGTTGACCCAAGAGGAAAATTCAAACCCAATTGGGATGGGCCATATTTAGTGAAAAAGGTCCTATCAGGAGGAGCGGTGATGCTGACAGACTTGGACGGGAACGAATTCGTCAACCCAACCAACTTGGACCAGTTGAAGCGCTATTACCCGTAAACCCAATCTCAATGTCATTTCCACAAGTTTATAAAAAATTCATCTTTTTATAAATTTTCAAAATTTTAGACAAGTCAATAAGTTAGAATTAATTATTCTATTGTCGCACGTCTCGAACTAATAGTCTTGATGTATTTCAAAAATTGCAAAAACTCAATTTTGAACTACGTTTGGTCTGATTCCGCTAATTGTGGATACGTAGGCAACCCCTCAAAAGGGTACAACCGATGCAATAAACGAAAAGACGGGAACGGTATTCACTAATACATCTTTATTAAAAACCGATAAACTCGGGAAATTCAAATTACAAAAAAAAAAAAGCGCCAATAACGGCACAACCAAAAAAAATCACACCACAAAAAATAATAATAATACTCAAATAACAAAACAAAGGAGACTAATATTCGTGTATTTTGCCCTTTCTTTTGTCCTTCGGGTCGCGTGGAGCCCGAGGTCGCCGGGGCGGGAGCGAGCGTTCCCAAATCACGAGGGGAACTTCCTTAGCTCGAACCCATTTCTTTGACAGCGGGTCTACTGCCACAGTCTTCGGTCCAAGTCGAGCCCGCACGTGCTCGGGTAGCCTATCTCGTGGGCCAAGTCGGTCCTGCACTGCTAGTCTTGGGCCCAGTCTCCTTTCTAAGTCAGTTTGGGGGCTCACTTTCCCCCGTGCACCTTTAGCACTAGACCCTTCGCCTTGAGTCTTAGTCTTCTTTCTCTGACCTGACATTAGACGGACCAGAGTAGCTGGAGTGTCGCCTTCGTCGAAGAAGCCCCTATTGTCTTTAACTTGCTCCCTTCGCAGCAGATCAAAAGCTTCATCGACCTTCAGAGCGGCTCGGGCTTTGGCATCACCTGCTTTGGTCCACTTCACATAAGAATCTGAAACCCAGATTGAGTGACGAGATGTGGGAATAGGCCAAGTATGTCGGGTATACCATCTTTGCATCCAGGTATCGCACATCACATCAGTCAGTTGGGTAGGGTCACTCACAACTGCTTCAATCTCCGGGATTCTCTGGGTCCAACCATACTGCTTTAGTATGCGGTCGGGATAAAGATGGATCGTCTGCCTGAAAGACAAAATTACTTGATAACGAGCTCTGTCCCTCGGGTCCAAGCCAGTCCAAACATAGATGGGCCACCACGGCACTACCCATCGAATCAATGGACCACCATGGAATGACAACACCTCGTCCCAATACTTCTGGGTAATCTGGCGAGAAAAATCAATGGCCCGTCTCCTCGTCATCACCTGGTTATGACGGTAATTGCTCGCGTCAAGAGGAGGATCTATCACTGATAGCCTCTCGTATAGCCAAATCTGAAAAAGAAGGCAAGAATATGAGTTCACGAGACGAAATAGGCGTCCGCCCAAGGGCACTCGGTCGAGTGCCTGGGACACTCGATCAAGTGGTACCTCTGCACACGAACAGGGGAATTTTTACGAGGGCAATCGATCGAGTGCCAGAGTGACTCGATCGAGTGCCCACTGCAGCAGAAAAAGCCGCGAAAAAAAAATATCAAAAATCGAGAAAATAAAAAATCAGGAAAAATTCGACATACGTGCAACAAACGGGTACTTCCGGTCAAGCGGACTGACGAATCCCTCTTGTGATTGTCCAAGCCTTGGATAATTTCACCCGTAATAAGCCAAGCCGAACTGTGCTCCGTCTCCATCAGATCAACCACGGTCAAGAGGCGGGCATTACCCATGCAAGACAATAAATCCATGTGACCTTCAAAAGCGTAAACATGGAGCATACAGAAAGAAAAGGCCCTACGACTGTGAACCGGTCTGACCCGGACATCGAGAGGATTCATAAATTTCTCAGCCAAGTCGATCAGAGAAATATTACCATCATGCGGGATACTTCGTTGTGAGAAAGCCCTAAAAATTCTCGAAGTTTCCTCCTCGGGTCATAAACTGAATACGGGACGGCAGGACGAAGTATCGGGTTCCATCCTCCCACGGCAGCAATCTCCTCAGGCAAGGGACAAACTTCTCCCCGGGGAAAGGCAAAGACATGATATATGTCGTCCCAGTAAGGCAAGCAGGCATCAAGGAAATAACGATCGACCTGCATCTGACGGAATGGGTACAGCTGTGTAATACCCGTCTGATTGAGAGCCACCCTATCTGTATCCCTAAAGTGTCGGGACCATTCTTGCAACATCATGGTTAATCGATCAATTCCCATGGTTAAAATTCTTGAAAGGAATAAAGAGATTTTCTTTTTGAGAAGGGATGAATTATGAGGAGATTGTGAAGAAAATCAAAGACAAGGGAGGGCTATATATAGCATCAACCTTACAACCCTCTTTCCATATCTTTTTCCATGAGAAGTTTCCTAATCCTAACAGGAAATCAACATACAGGCCTCGTCTCGAGATTCCCTAATCTTAACCCGGAAATTAGTCATCCTGAACTTTCCTAAAATTCTTTGGAGTCAAGATTTTCAAAAATTCCAAAATTTCAAAAATTTCAAATTTTTAAAAATTCAAAAAATCATTTTTTCCCCAGCGCGAGTCATATTTTATACCTACGTGTTACATGCAAAACTTTATGTAACTTATACAGGTACGACTCAAGCAGGGACATGCAATCCACATATCTCCCCAGCGGAAAGCCCTAGGTGGCATTTTCCCCGGAATAACACGGGATGAACCTACATATAGGCACACCCAGGACTTATGCGACAAGTCTGATTCCCCACGGAGTTATCATCATCAGCTCAGGTATGATTTCTATCTTATGGCTGGCGGGCCCTTCACGCGAGTCTAATGGACGATAAACGACCCGACCGGAAGTATGCCAGGTTTCAATCCTCGATTGACCTGGTAGCTACTCTGACTTTCGCCTTGTCCAAGCCTCAGTCAGAGTGGGGGCTCTGTAGACACCCGCTTTTTGACTGTCAGGTGTCTATGGTAGTTTCCAAAAAACACCCGATGATGATCGGACGCTAACGTGTTTCTACGCGCTCGGATATGGGCTCAAAACCATTAGTTGTTGGCTTAAGCACTTACGGAGTACAAATCTCACAAAACTGACCTCAAATTCAGGCACAGTGGATCGTTTCCAGTCAAGCAAGACTAATTTGGGTCAAAACCGACACCGAAAATAAAACCGACTTTTTAGCGATTGGGTCAACCCCAGTCAAAGTCGTTTCCGAGACACACAAAGAATAGCCACACAAACATCAAAAAGTCCAACTCAAAAACAAAACCCACAAAATATCCAATTCCAGGCCCAAAGCCCGGACCACTCGATCCAGCTGACCCACTCGATCGAGTGTCAGCTCCACTCGATCGAGTGGGCCTTCATTCGAGCCCGGCTGCTGGCGTTTGGGCCACTCGACCGAGTCAAGGGGCTACTCGGTCGAGTAACCCTAGCCGGGTGTGCATAGCCTAGCCTATATAAACACACTCATGCACTCACCTTTTCACAACTTTTCATCATCTAAAAAACCCTAAGCCCTAATTCAACCCCATACTACATACATCCAATCCCTAACCCTAGCGTTTAGGAACCAAACCCTAACCACCACAACTTAGCCTACATCTCGATGCTCCCGTGCAAGCCACAACTACGAGTCCCGTCCGAGAACAAGAACATGTAGGTTGAGGGTGCCAAATCCCTTTCTTCTCTTTTCTTCTTTCTCTTTCTCTTTCGCGTCGTCCGTCGTCCCATGTCACATTTTTTATATTGTTTTTTTACTTAATTATCGCGTTTATAATATTGTTAATATCACTGGTATTAAAAAGCATTAAAATACTTGTGGATTTGTGTCGAGTGCGAAGGATGTCGGAATAAGGAAACCCGAATATACAAGGGTATTGCACTCAGCGTTGTCGGTCGCTTATCCTAACACCCCTAGCATTTGATTATTGAAACAAGTCAACTTAAACAATAATACTTATTTCATTCGCGTCATCATTCAATCGCATAGTTCATCAATTACAAACTACTTTCAAAACAAGCATTTTTTTAGGGGTCGAAACTCGTTGACGTGGATCTGACATCACATAATCCCTAGGGATTCATTACGATGTCGGAGAAGCCGAGGGAATCAAGTCTTTCAATTCAAGTAACGTGTCGATCCGTTAGATTCGATACCAACTCAATAGTTGGACGTCGAGTCTAACGATCTAGTCAAATAAATTAATTAACACGATTTCTCGTTGATGCTAAAATAGACGTCATCTACTCCGACAAGAATTAATGCGACGCTATAAACGCGGAGGGAATTAATATCGTTTTGGTTAATTTAAAAACGACGTATAGCAACTTTTTTTATCTCGCTCTAATATCCGATGTCGATTCAATAATCGCACGTTGGATATGACGAGTATCATACACACGAATCGAGCACAAATTCCATAATATTTATGCCCGATTCAACAAACTCATCGAATCATCACAATCAAAAGCAATTTCGAAACCGAATAGCAAATCGCAAGCGAACCCTAGTTCGTACAGGGGGCACTCGATCGAGTGCCTAGCCCACTCGGTCGAGTGGCACCCCAAAAACGAGGCAGAATGTTTTTCGACCTCCACTCGGTCGAGTCTCACAATGACTCGGTCGAGTGGCAGCGTACTCGGCCGAGTTAGTCAATAACTCGATCGAGTAGGGTCTAAAATACGGGACATAAGCCTTTTCAGAGGTCCACTCGGTCGAGTCCCTCAATGACTCGATCGAGTGGCCCTTTATCACGCCAAGCCGTGAGTTCTGCAAGGTCGTTCGAGCCTCACTAATGTTTTTTATGACTTAGGTCAACACGTGCCTAATCAATCACGTGAATTATCACTTTTCAAAACCATGCATCATCATATCTATATCATTCCATATTGCATCATTCTACAAACCGTTATTATCGTTATACCGTTACTAACCGTTTGTTCTTTTGTCGATTCATTTATTGTTTATTTTATCATACTAAAATGAACCTTCGCATGCTAAATTTAACTTCGACGTTAGAATTAGTTGCATTAAATCGACATAGAAACCCTTTCAATTTCATGCATGTTTAGGGAAAATAATATTTGCATATCATTTTCCCGTTCAACTAACGCGCAAATTAGAAAGTCATTCGATATCCTAGTAGAGGCCGCTAATGTGCGGGCGGGGTTGGGTGTCCTTAGTGGGCTTCCCAACACGTACCCTCACCCCTTACTCAGAACCTCGGTTTCCAGATGCCCGAAACCGTTGGCGCACGAGAGTCATTCAATACACGATAACCGGTAGTGACGGTTCGGTATCGCAATGCAAAGGGACGAGCCCAATAAACTCTGACATTGGAAATGGACCGTATTTTGCACACGGCCCACTACGACATAGAGTGGGTTCGAACGGGCCCGAACTCCCACAAAGTTCAGTGGCGACTCCACTTCGATTCAAATTTCAACTCGATCCATTCTCATATGGAGATTCATTCGCCTCCCCAAACCCGCGCGTGGCCGCGTCGGGGTGGACCTATGTCATGTCCACACCTCCCCATTTCCCCCTTTTCCCTATTCCATTTGAGGGAAAAGAAATTAAAAAAAAACCAAAAACAATCTGATTCCTCCAACCCACCCCACCCCAATCACCACCTCCACCCTTTTGGCCAGTCCGACGACGACTATTCCTACTACACCGCTGCCCACACCTTGGTGTTTTTCCGGTCTAACGTCTCTTGCGTCATTCAGACTACCATCACCTTACCCTTCGTTCCTCACTGTCCTCATCGACCGACCGCCCTTCTTGGCTTCTTCATGTTCTTTCGAGCGTGTTTCGAAGCATTCCAAAGATTCGAACATTCCAGATTATTCAACATCTCAATTGAATTGTTGAATTCTTTTGTTTTTCACGATATATGCGAAATGAGTCTTCTTCGCAATTATTGTTATTGATTGTTTAAATCAAATTAAACGATTAATCTTCTTTTCAATTGTTTAATAGAAACATTCATTATGAATTGAGCCGAGTTAATATGAAGGACGAACAAAGAAAAATTAATGACAAAATGTGTACAACAATTAAATTCCGGGTACGATCTAACAATTCCGAAATTTTTTGATGTGAAACTCCGTATTACATTGCTACATTATAAATTTGTGACCGATTGTATTAACGAAAGGGAACCATTCGTGTATTTTGATACTCCTCCGTAACTTTGAACTAAGATTTGCCGGTGGAGAGAAAAAAGTGAGACCATACCACCTGCGGTTGCTGTACTGACTCACCTGAATATCTAGGTAATTTCACTTTCTTCTTTTTTTCTCTAGGGTTTCACATTTGTATTTGAACTAAGGGTTTTCTTTTCGGAAAACGGCGATAGTTTATGGGTTTGATTTTGTTTTCTTCAATTTCACCTGTAAATATTACTACGCATGTGTCTTAGATCGATGGTTATTGGTTTTCTTATCCATGGTTTTGCTCAGTGATATCATGCTAGTATTGTTGGTAGAATGGTAGCGCCAAGTTATGTTCATAAACCCCCAATTCAAGTTTGGCTCTGAAAAATGTAGGTTACATAGTTGATGGCTTAGCTTCAGGTTCTGGCTTCTGTAATCTTTAGCTTTCAATATTCGTAGTCTGTTTCGAATTTGAAATTTGGAGCACAAGTCTAATGTAACATGGATCCTTTTGGTAGCTAGGGACTAGTACTTTTTAACATCCATGGCCCAGTTGGGATCCGTTGTACTTAAATTAACCTAAAACCGCTGTAGAGAAGACCAATCGTATCTTCAGAAGATATACTCTTATTGAAGTAATAAATGAAGTTTATGGTGAGGCCCGGGGAGTTGTTCTCGTCGAGTTTTCCATAAAGGGTTTTAAATTACGAAAGGCAGCTCAGTAACTGTTTGTCAAACGCTGTCTGTTTTTTTGATGATTATCAAATGCTCTTCACTATCGTTAAATGTTGGTGGAAGAATTTTCATGCTTTTCTAAAATATTTATGTTTTGTTATTACTTTTTCTTTGGGCTGCGGGGTTTCCAAGCACTTTATTGCTGTAACAAAAGAGAGATGTGGCGCAACTTGAATCAAACCAGTGTGAAACTTTGAATGTAAAGGCAGTTCACAGGCTTACGTAATTTTCTTGTATTTACGAGATTGAGGAGAGGAAATAGTTGGTACATTGATTTTCCTTCATTTTGGAATGTTGTAAATCACTTGGTGTGGTCTGACTTGTCATTTCTAAGATCACAATAAAAAAAGGGTAAAGTTATTGTTGTTGCTTCTGCTTCAATTCATTACACGTTCCCTTTTAATGTAATTTGTGCTTTATTCTTTCTCCACAGCTTAGTGTACGGATTTGAAACATCTGATACAGCTTAGGTAGATTCAATGTTGAAACCTTGCTTGTTTGCGAGCTGAAATTGCCAATCCATTATTTCTTACTGTGTATAACCATTTTCTCTCTAATGGTGCTATGTTATAAAGTGTTGGGCCATGTGAAAGTCGCATTCATTCATCAGATTTCATGTGTCTGGGATGTGTATGCTATATTGAGAATTTAACTTGATGTATTGTATAATTAAGTTAAATACTCCATAAGATGGTATGTTAGGTTGCTTAAGGTTGTTTCACCTTATGAGATGGAATTCAAATTACATCTTGGTTTTGAGGATCTAGGCATGGTAGACTCAAAGGGGGGCAGATGACCCAATGAGAATTGTGTAACTGAGAGTGACATGACTCATGGGATTCACCTTTGTATAGTACTATTCCATACGTTAATATATGTTGTTAACTCTAGAGTACATTTGGACTCTAAGGCTTTGATGTTGTTAATGTTGTTGATTGTGTTTTGAACTGCCAATTGTTACACTAGTTCTCTTTCCTAAGGCAAATTACATTATTCTTGCTTGGTTCCTATTGTGCAGATCGTGCTGTGACTTTGGTTATTATTAAAGCATGCCACTTTCTTTAACTCCTTCGAAGAGGCAGCATAGTCATGACTCCAAAGAGTTGAATGCTAAAAAGGTCATAAAGACATCAAGTATTAACTCACCCAAAGAGTCAAAACAGAACACATCTGGAGGTCATGTTTTCCGTGTACTCTGCCCATCTTCTAGAATTGAAATTATTGGAGGACAAGTGGACAATATCATATCACAAATACGCCAAGAAACAGGGGCAATGGTCAGAATTGATTGTACTATTCCTGGATGTGATGAGAGGATAATATATATCATGGGACCTGACAGGGAAGTCTCGACCAGCAGTGAACAAAGCAATAATGACGGTGGGGATTCAGAATCAGCCAAAAAACAAGTTATCTCAGATGATTTTAATGACAAGGACAATGTCAATGACAATAATACTGAGCAAGAATCTCTCTCAAACGCTGGAGGTGCACAGTCGGGTAAAAAATCTTCATCTGTGCAAAGGGCTCTGTTACTTGTGCTTGAAAAGTTTCTTCAAGGTGAAATACAAACTGAAGTTGTCAATTCAGAAAGTAATGGTTTCACTACTGTCACGTTCAGGTTACTAGTGCTTTCCAGTCAAGTTGGCTGCGTGTTAGGGAGGGGTGGATCTATCATCAAACAAATGTCAACTGAGAGCGGTGCCCAGATTCGGGTTCTTCCTAGAGATAAAGTTTCTCAATGTGCCTTTTTGACAGATGACATAGTTCAGGTGATTATCATCTTTTTCTTGAAACTTTGACGCGACCTTACTTTTTGTTTGTTTATATTGGTGGCACAAGTATGATAACTTTCACTTTTTGTTCCAATTTGGTATGTGTGTATGGGTTTTCACCATGATTTCCAACGTTCTAAATTGTGACTACTGACTAATGACTGTTCTAACATTCAGTTACATGATCCTGTGAAAATAATTGTTATTATTGCTCTCATCTTCGTATTCTTAAGGTAATATGGACCTGCATTTGTTAGGCACCCACATGCTTTTATTATGTCCAAATTGTCCTTGTAGTTAATTTGTACTGACCACTTCACAATTTACATCTTTTTGAACTTGGGTTCATGACCTTTTCTATTCTTATTGAATCACTTAATATTAGCATTGACCTACACTAATTTATATTTACATTGTTGTCTTTGATTAGAGATGGTATATTGTTACCACTCTTCCTAAGTGGCTGTGTTGTTTCGAATTGATTTTTCTCAATGATCATATGGTAAACTTTTAATGTAGTCTTGCAGGCAATTCATAGAGGAAGATCAATCTTTGGGTTTGTCAGTGAAAAAATAGGATAATATGAAAGAAGAGTGGGAGTCCTCTGTGGGGCAGCCGGGCAGGGGTAGTGTATATATATTCGCATTCGATTTATTAAAAACAGGAGTTGTAGTTTTTCTCTCATCTTGGGACTGCCGGTTCTTTCATGTTCGTCTTCCTTTGCCAAAAGCCAGTAGGCGTCAGAACATGAGTGCTGTCACTATAAGTGCCTGTCAAGGAGCACCAGTTTAAAAGCTCCACCTAGATATGCCTGATCATGGCCCGCAGATGGATCAATGCCTTCGTCTTTTTCTTCCAAACAAAATGGGCGCTTGTAGCCCATGTTACCTTCTTTCACAACTGTTTACCCAAGCAAACAGAGAGTGCCTTTGCATGATCCTGCTTTCATAGTTGCTCTGTTTTCTTATATCTTAGTAATGCTTTGACATGTTGGAGCAGTGTATTGCACATAAATTTATTTGGCTGTATTGTTTACATCGTTTCTGCAGATCACAGGTGTAAGAGATGCAGTAAAGAAAGCAATCAATATTGTCTCAAATCGGATTATAGAAAATGCAAATGGGGATTATAATGTACTTCTTTCTACTTCATCCGAAGCTGCTTTTCACTCACATGGTCATCCTGTCTCCAGGTCAGAGTCACAGTCCACCAGGCCTTTCCCTTTTCGAGGGACTCCTTTTGATAGTGGATTTCGTGAACATGCCGATCATCGTTTGAATGTGCCACCATTTTCCCCCAAGTTTCATGAAAACGTTATGCCCAGTCAAGTAGATGCTTCTGGCATTGTAACCTTCCAATTGCTTTGTCCGGAGGGGAGGGTTGGAGGCATAATTGGGAAGGGGGGAGCTATAATAAAGACTCTAATGCGTGAAACAGGATGTGACATTAAAGTTCTTGAAGGTGTTTCTGTAGGAGAGGATCGTGTGGTCGTTATATCAGGCCCTGCGGTAAAGTTCTGCATATTGACTTGCAAGTTGATACTATCTTTGTTACGGATAGTTGATGCCAATTTTAAGTTTACATTTAAATCGGAGGCTGGATTTATTTGTTCGTTTTTTAATGCAGCATCCTGGTGATAAGCTTTCTGCTGTACAAGATGCAACGCTTCACATACTTAATCGCATAGCCAAAACCGTACCTCATATCAAGGAGAAGGGTATGACGATCAAGTTTCTTGTCCCATCCCGCCAGATTGGCTGTCTTCTTGGTAGAGGTGGCGCAATCATTGCAGAGATACAGGAGGTTACTGGGGCTTTTATCCGTATCTTAGGAAAGGATCAGCTGCCTAGGAGTGCATCGGAAGATGAAGAAGTTATTCAGGTATTTACTTTTTGATTAAATATATTTGAGTACTTATATAATCTAAAATCATCTTGAACTATAGAATGTGATGTCATTTTTGGTTTCTCATGCTAAACATCCGAATGATGTTTTACTTCCTTTCCCCTAGTAATAGCTGACTCTCTCTTTGTCTACTTATCCTCAAGTTCGGTAGTATGATGATTTTTTTGTGGTGTTTTGCATCAATGTGTGGAAACATTTAAATGTGGTAAATGTAATCAGATCAAGTGTTTTTCCAGATAAAAGAGCATCCTTATGTTAAAAGCCTACGACTTTCATCGCAAAGCTGACAGCAGTTTCCAAGATGTTGCATTGTTGATATTGGTTTTGATATACTCTTGCCGTGTTTTTTTTTAACAGATAGATGGTCTGCTTCAAGTAGTTCAGGAAGCAGTTTTACAAATAACCACAAGGTTACAACATCACTTGTTTGGTGACATGTTCCGTTCTGCATTCACTGATCGGGCTTCTCCTTTCGCTTCATATATGGGACGAGGAGAACCCTCTCCTAGATTTGGCCCTTCATTGAGAAACTTAGATTCTGTTGGTGCCCTCTCTTTTCATGGTGGGTTACATCCTCATGATGATCATCCATTATTTATGCGTGAAAGACCTTGGCGCCTCCAGGTATAAGCTTTTTGCTTTATTAGGGGGTAATGTTGGCGAAGTTGTAATTTGGTGAAGCATGATTTATTACTTGATGCTCTCGTGCATGGTATTGTTTTGCAGCCTTCAATCGAAGGGGGTCCCACCATGGGGTTGTTGGACTATGAAGGACCCCGCCATAGACAGATTTCTGGATTTAGAGGGTATGTCTGAAAGAGATAACTTATGGTATGGCTGCTTCAATATTCATAGTCCTTTTTTTTTGCTGATATATATTTGGCACATATTATACAGAAGAAGCCAACAAGCTGTTATCACAAATACAGTTTTCGAAGTAGTAGTCCCTAGCTCTCTTATTCCTTCTATATACGGAGAGGACGGCGGCTGTCTGAGACAAATTCGGCAGGTAAATTTGCACTTACAGCTTCACGTCACGCAATCTTGTGTCGTTCCTTTGAAGCCTTTGGAAATGTGAATTCTGAAATAAGATCAGCGGTTTGGATATATATTTCTAAGAAGGGAGAAATGCAAGCCCTTTTAGTATTCCCTTATCATGCTTATATTGTTAGGTATCTTATGACTAATTGAAAAAGAGTTGAAAAACTCTCTTTACTGGAGACTTGGAGAGGTGTTTTTTCCTGTCATTTTGAACTCTTGTATTGAAGTACTCCAATAGTTACTTTGTGCAATTCACAAAGCAAAGCTCATTTTGGGTAGGCTGCTTTGTGACCACTTTATCTTGCTGTTTAGAGAGCCCCTGGGGTAAATCTGACTTGGTTAGAGGATCCTATATGATTACACGTCCAAGTGTTGGACTCAAAAATTTCGAGAACAAAGTTCTCATGTGTTTGGTTCAGTGTAGTGTCCAAGTGACATATATTGTCGAGTTTTAATTTGTACACAAGTTGGTCTATTAATATGAAGAGACAGAGTAACAAAGCGGAGCCTTTGTTGCTCTTGTTTTAGTTGGGTTTCATGTTATTGCTAGCAAAGCTAGAGCAATAGTAAGTAAAGGTGGAAAACATGTGAAGTTGAGTAAGTTTTTTAGATGGCAAGCAGTTTGTGTCAATTCCACGGTCTCTGAATTTGGCTTTATCTGGCGTTAATTTTTCAGATTTCTGATGCGCAAATCGTGATAGATGAATCAAGACCGGGGGCTCCTGAAACTCTCATCATCATTTCAGGTACTCCTGAACAGACTCATGCTGCTCAGAGTCTGATCCAAGCTTTTGTTATGCTTGAATCTGAATCATCTTGTTGACCCGACCGTTTACCCTTAGTATCAAATCGCAATGTGATTGGTGTCACTGCCTAGTCTTGCTAAATACAGTCAATATAACCTCAATATGCTGTGACATGCTGTTGCATGTGTTTCCCTTCCTTTATTTTGGGGTCAAGTGGCCATATCTAGGCTTGTCATGTTTACATGAATTGCAAGTGCGACTTAGTGTCGCATGTTCTTTGGTTATTAGGACACATGTATGAAGTGAGTTTATAGTTGATTTATAAAAGTTGTTGACAACCCTTTACTTCATCTTCAGCTGTATTACTGCACATAGGCAGGCAGTTGGTATGTTAGGAATAAGTTAAATCATTGTTTCAAGGGAGACATCATTTCTTGACCAGAAAGAGATTTTAGAATCTCCCTTTGAAATATGAATTATCATCTTATCGTCGTCCATCAGACAAGATAATCACAAATCACAAATGTAGCAACATCTTAGCCATCTTTCAATATGATAAGAAAAAATATGTTTTGTCGTAGTCAATAATATACCATGACCCTTTTCGCAACACACTACCTAAATAATTTTGCTTATCTTGTTATTGTTTTCTCGATTCCTGCTCTACTCTTTATTTATATATTAGTACTCTCCTTCTCGATAGATAGTTTACATTTGTTTTATAGACTAAATTTAAGGTAGTGAGAAAAAAATTAATGTTTATTAAAAAGTGGAAAATAGAGGGTAAAACTTACCCAAAAAGGAGAGTGTGAACTATTGACTGATACATCCTAAAGAGGAAAGTGTGAACTATTGGCTGGGACAGAGGAAGTATTATTTTAAGGCTTTGTTTGGCCAAAACTTTCAGTGAGCTTATTGACCAAAATTTCAACTAGCTTATTTTTGTGTAGTGTTTGACAAGTAGTTCATTTCGCAAATAAGTTAACTGAAATAAAAGGTTATTCAAAGTAGCATGTGATAACAAGTTATCGGATAAGCTTTTCGATTTTCTTGTTTTTACCCCTCCAATTATTACAACAATATTAGAACAATACATGTTTACTTCATTTTATCAAATATGAGTAGTAGCTAGGTTTCAGCTATTTTGTCAAACACTTTTAATGATTTCATGATTTCAATTAACTGAGTAGCTTTTAATTTTCAGCTAGATCAACATCTTTCAGTATATTGGAAGTATTGGAAGCTTGTAATAAAGTATAATTCAACTACTTATAAACTAAAATTGGAAATTTTCAAATGATAGATCCTTTAACTAAAACCATTCAAATATTTTGGGCATGTTATTACGGAGTACTCCGTATAAAAGAGTAAAGATGATGCTTCAAATTTATTTCACCATGGAACACCATTGTTGCAACTTACAAGGGTGGAGGAAGGCCACTCTTTGAATTACATAACACTTCAATTCCTTGGTTTCAGCTTTCAACCATGTCAATGGGTATACTAGGTTATTTACATAGCAATAAGCTAAGGGTAGATTCATTGGCTTACATTGATACTAAATACGGAGTAACATAATACTATTACAGAGACCTCTCTTTGAGCACCAAGTTGGTCGGTCCTCACATTGTTAACATTATGATTTTCTGAAAAATAAAAATAAAAATGAGAAACGTCAAATTCATCCTTGAGGGGCTTTGAAGGGCTGATATTTCTTGACATCGACAATGAGTCCCTGAACTGACCCAGCTGCAGCGATGAGCGACACAATGAGACAGACATAGCTAAGCAGTTTGAGTGCAATCCACTTTGACGAGTACTTTGGGACTTTGGCTTGAGCAATATGTAGCTCGACCGGGAAGAAGACGGTCAAGGGCCAAAATGAGAGGGCGCCAAGTAGTCCTAGGAAATCATTGAAGAAGGGAAAGATCATTGCGAATAATGCTGTAAGTATCACGTATATTGTCCTCCATACACATCGGAACCAGTTGAAGTAGTAGACTCCGCTCCCAAATGGGATCACAACTGGATGCTCTCTGTTGATGAACTTGTTGTCAGGCCATCGTTTCTTCGACCATGTCTCAACGAAGCCGAATACGGGTTGTGTGAAAACCTGCAATGGACAAGTATCATTTTGAAATATGATCAGACATTGTAGAAAGTAAAAACGTACAGAGGATATATCAAAATGCAAATGAGCTGAGGGTATGTATGTATGTATGTAGACCTGGTAGGCACCAACAAGGTGGATAACGATGAAGATGTTGGCCAAATCGACAAGCCAGAAAGGGTCGTAAAATCCGAAGCCAGTGAGGAAGTTGCCGGGGGCGTTATCACCAAAGGCAGCATAACCGAAGCAGCCACAGAGTATGTAAAAGAGGGTGGTGGTGGAGACACCAATCAGAGACGCCTTCTTCATTTGCTTGTTTGCGGCGGGAGGTGATTTTAGTGTGTCCTGCAAAGACCCAGGTATGATTGATTTAGGAGATCAACAAGATCGTCTCACATGGGGATAATATACATGATCAGGAATAGAGCTGAAGATAAAGGCATTGTGATACTAAGCTACCTTGTGACATGACGACGTCAAGAAATTTCAAGATTATCGGATATGAATCAATGTCATTGCACCAAGCCATCGACTACAAAGTTTATATTTTGACTGTTGATACAATTACTGTGTTACTACATGGTTACAGGGAGTATTAGGTTAGGTAGGTGAGATCAGCACTAAAGGACTATAGTACTCCCCATTATTAAGTGAGGTGGACTAACTGAAGATTAGATTGATGATAGATTGATATACTTTTAGTACAAGTAATTGACTCATCATAGCAAAAGTCCCATATGTGATGATCATTTCACGTACATACGGAGTATATATTTACTCATTTACCTACACGGCGAAATTGAAATCTTCTTGTTTATCAAATTCTTGCTCACAATGAACATGTCCGTTTTCAACTTGTGACAGAGGAAGTAATGTAAATAGGACAAAAAAACAGTGCCGAAAGAGTACAAATGACTTCTTATTATTTATAAGTACGGAGTATATAATACTCAGTAATCTTATTTGATTTGTTATAATCTTGTCGCTGGCTAAATTTTATGATCGATTTTGTGGTCCAAGTCCAAGTATCACATGCATGTTTGAGGAGAAGGGTTTTTCAAAGTTGTACGTGCTACGATTCTATATTTGTAGCAAGGAAAACAACTACTCCGTGTACGGAGAGAAAATAACGAAAGACAGTTAAAGAAGAAGAAGATGATTAATGTTCGTTGCGTGTCAATATTGGGTAGCTGCTGCTGCTGCTGTCTACTGGTGCTGGTGGCTATCAATCGCAATCCCTAAGCCATACCGTACGCACACCTGTATTCCCTTTGTATTATTCGGTGACTATGTCTTTCAGAAATGTGTGGATATTATGAACGTTACAATTGTACACGTAAAACAACTACGGAGTATGATTTCACGTGTTAAATTTAAGTTTTTTTAAAAGAAAAACGGGCTACGGGCTTGTATATGACCGTCAAGTTCAAAATGGTCCGTAGAAAATTCAAGTTCAATACATTCAAGTTAATTACGGAGTGTGTTTTGTACTCGTCTCGTTTATTTAAGACAAACAAATGAACGAAACAGATGGAGTATAAATGAGCGGTTTCTATTTTTGCAATAGTACGTACTACCTCCGTCCCAAAAAAATTGTCCCATTTCCTCATTATATGTGAGGAATATTTTAAAGAAATGAGACAATCTTTAGTGGAACAGAGGAAGTATTAAATACTACTCCCTCCGGTCACTATTTTTTGTCGCATTTCATTAAAATACTCCTCACAAATATTAATGAAATGAGATATCAATAATGACTGAAGGTAGTACTCCGTACAAGTTAGGTGAGTAAACACTACTCCCTCCGCTTTTTATGTTGTCTCGTTTCAATTAAATACTTCTCACAAATCTTAAAAAATGAGGGGACTACTTTTTACCGTCGGCGCTTTACTTCTTACCGTCGGCGTTAATTACGTAAAATGATGACTTTGCCCTTGATATTTATTCTCGAAATAATATTACTTTAACATTTTATAGATTATCGATTTATTAAAACTCGATAATAAAACCGTCTTTTTCGATTATCGTAATAAACCAAAACCGACTTCCTATATAATTAATATATGGAATTACGCAAAATGACAAGTTCTCCTTTGCAATTAATTCTCGAAATATTATCACATTTACATTTTATAAAGTATCGGTTTATTAGAACTCGATAATAAAACCGTTTTTTCGATTATTGTTACGCATGTGATTTTAAAAAGTTAATTAGATTAATTAACGACTTAATACAATTTAATAAACGTAATTAACAAATACGAGTAATACGCAAATTAAATTAAATCTCAATTAATCTACGACAATCAAGATTTATTATACAAATCGATGCAAATTAAAAGAAAAAAAATCCGGAAATGGGTCGGGTCGAGTGGGTTTTTCGACCCACTCAAGGGTCGTATTATTTTCTCTATAATACTTGAAAGTTTGATTTGAAACATAAAGTATGAGGTGGTGAAGTTGGTCACAGTGACAACTTTCATACAAGTGATCCGGGTTCGAATCCTCCTGTTTACTCGAACCCCTGACCTTTCAACCAGGAATCAAAGGATCAAACCACTGAACCACCATCAACTTACTGATGTTTCAAATGGTTGAAAACTACTTGTTTCGAAAAAAAAGAAAAAAAAAACGGAAAAATGGACTAAGTCGAAAAAATTCGTCGACTCTCGGATGGGGATGTCGACGAATTTTATTTTCGACTTAGTCCATTTTTCCGGTTTTTTTTTTCTTTTTTTTCGAAACAAGTAGTTTTCAACCATTTAAAACATCATAAAGTTGATGGTGGTTCAGTGGTTTGGTCCTTTGGTTCCCAGTTGGTTGGTCAGAGGTTCGATCCTCTTCAATAGCATTTTGTTTGTTGAATTATTTTTTAAGTTTTCAAAAGATAAATTCAAAGTGTAAACAAGAGGATTCGAACTCGGATCACTTGTATGAAAGTTGTCACTGTCACCAACTTCACCACCTCATACTTTATGTTTTACATCAAACTTTCAAGTATTATAGAGAAAATAATACGACCCTTGAGTGGGTCGAAAAATCCACTCGACCCGACCCATTTCCGGATTTTTTTTCTTTTAATTTGCATCGATTTGTATAATAAATCTTGATTGTCGTAGATTAATTGAGATTTAATTTAATTTGCATATTACTCGTATTTGTTAATTACGTTTATTAAATTGTATTAAGTCGTTAATTAATCTAATTAACTTTTTAAAATCACAGGCGTAACAATAATCGAAAAAACGGTTTTATTATCGAGTTCTAATAAACCGATACTTTATAAAATGTAAATGTGATAATATTTCGAGAATTAATTGCAAAGGAGAACTTGTCATTTTGCGTAATTCCATATATTAATTATATAGGAAGTCGGTTTTGGTTTATTACGATAATCGAAAAAGGCGATTTTATTATCGAGTTTTAATGAATCGATAATCTATAAAATGTTAAAGTAATATTATTTCGAGAATAAATATCAAGGGCAAAGTCGTCATTTTACGTAATTAACGCCGACGGTAAGAAGTAAAGCGCCGACGGTAAAAAGTAGCTGCGAAAAATGAGAAGAAACATAAAAAAATGGAATAATTTTTTTTGTTGTGTATGAGTTCAACATGATTTTTTGAGCAGAGGAAAAACCAACTAGTTCATGTAATTTGCGTTTTTATTTTGGTTCCTAGTTAACCAATACCGTATTCTCTCTGTCTTGTTTATTTATTTGTTTTTAATTAAAATCCTCTTCAAAATGAATGTAACAAGCAAACAATTGAAGAGATGGAGGAAGTAAGTATATAGTTTACAACTTTTGTTAATGAGTAGTTTAGAGGAGAATAAAAAAGGAGAATTCAATTCACAAACTACATGATTTGGGAAAATCATTATCATTATCATCATCTGGACCAGATGTCTAAATCAAAGCTAGAACAATTTTGATTTGATAATGACTTCCTTGATCCATGATCTTCAATTCTTTATTGACTCAAATTGAGTGATTGATTAGTCACTAGTCAGCGAGCGAGTATACCATGTCTCCAACTTGAAGTGGTACTCAACTCAAGGGTCAAGTGTAGTAAACAAATAAGCAAGGTATGTTTGGACATATGATTTGATATACAGGATACATTGACCAAAATAAACGCGACATTTACGTCGTGGCGTTGAAAACAATGGTCAAACATATATGCATTGCATGTGACTTAATTGGCCTCCTACTCGTAGTAATGGATGACCATGACTTAGCCCCTATTCTTTTGAACTTATATTCAGTCAGTTTCAGTTCAGTTCAGTTCATTTTGTCTCTATATTTCAGTCAGTTTCAGTTAAATTAAGTTCAGTTAAGTTAAATTCAGTCAGTTTCAGTCCAAAAGAACAGGGCCTTAAAGGTGCATGCCACATACGTACTCACCGACAACTCTGTTTCGGCGGGAAGCAGGGACCAAGATTAGATTAGATTCCCATCTTTCTCTACAAAACTTTTTTTTTGTTCTACTCTATCCTTTTATTTTACGTGACCACTCTTAGAATATTGAAAAAAACATCTTTATTACTCGTAGTAATCCGTCAAGGTTTGATCTAAAGTGAACAATATTGTACTCCATTATTGACCTTAGAGCTAAGGCCGTAAGTATCAACGCTTCTGCGCGCGGTAGTCAGTAATAAAAGAACTTAAAGAAGTGCATTGTTTAAAGACGGAGGAAAGAAACAATTTTGGTACTTTTGTTAGGTCAAGTCGGTTTTAGGCCGCTAAATTCTAGAATTATGAGAGGTTGGATTTTGGTTAGATTGAGTGGAATTTGTGGGATGAGATAAAGTTTTGTACTACGAGTATGTCTTTGTGATTCTGTTTTTGTTTGTTTGTTTGTTTGTATATTTGGCAAGGAAAGGGAGAATGGACCACAATTTATGAGTCGACTGTTATGGATATTTATTTGAGGGGTGGAGAAGAAGCTTGTCAGAGATGGTCCTGTCACCAATTAACTTGATTGCCATGAAGAGCGCAGCGAGCTATGTCATTTCATCTTCACAAACAATTGGCTATGGAAGTAGACACTAGCAGCTAGGAATAGGATCAAACTTTTCACCCTATTTTATTTACCCAAAACTTAATTTCATCTCCCTATGTCTATTACTCATATTTCCACAGTTACAATGTTTTCTTTGACAGATACCAGCTCCACTTTCATCACCATCATTTTTAAATGATTTATGTATGGAACAACAAACGTCTTACGACATAATTTATTTGTGAAATCAGGTCACAACTCACAAAATAGAGGTGAACATATATGGGTTCAGATCAAATATGAGTCGCATCAAGTGTGAAAATTTGGCATGCAAACAAGTGTGGATTGGATGAGTAGGTTTGAGACGGCTTCGTGGACAAATCTATGTATATTTTTTCAAAATCTTGTGTCTAAATCCGTTTTTTACAGGCCAAACCGAATAGGTCGGATGGATCTCCGACAAGCCTAGCTAGCTTGAACACTAGTGGCAAGGAGGAGTGAGAAGGGTAGTTGGTAAAATGTGAGTAAGAAAGTCAAAAGAGTGTGTTTGGAGAGCGGTAGTTAATAAGAGCACACATTTTAAGATCCCATATATGCATGCATCACATATTCACATGCATGCCCTTCCTTGGTACCATTCAGCCCCACTCACCCCTCCTCTCCTCTCCTCTCCTCATTCATAATTATTGCACTAGTCTTTTACGTACTGTAATAATTAAGGACCCTAAGTTTGTCTTTAAGCATAACAATCCAAATGTTGTAGCCAAAATATCAACTTAATTACGTTACTAGCTAAACTGTACTCAAGTTAGCTGGCTCCACATTTTGGACTATTTGCGTACCTAATGGTGTTAATTATCTACTCATCATCATTAAGAATCTATAGGTATGTATGATATCGAGCTGTACGTTATTATTATTATTATTATTATTATTATTATTATTATTGCATGCATGAGAGTCTGAGACTATGTACATTACTTACTTAGCTAGATATTGGACGTAAAATAAATAGACATTATTAAGATATACTCTGTATATGGTGATAATGAATTATGAATAACGAAAAGAGAAGTGATGAATGGAACATGCCTGAATTTCAACAAGGACGGTAGAGTAAGCATAAGCAAAGGCGATGTTGCCAATGGCCTGGAAACACTTCCACACTTTCTCCATTGATGACATATCCGGACCTACTCGTATTCCCGTCAATGATGTCTTTGCCATTCCTCCCTCTGTCCAATCCAAATCCAAATCCAAATCCAATCTTAACATTTTCGACCATGCTCTTATCATCATTTATTATACTCCTCTCCTACAATTGACTCGTTAATAAGCCTAGTTTTATTTTTTACGTATTTGTGATTTTAACTAGACAGTGTTTCAACGTGATAAACTAGCCTAAACATAATAATGTCGTATAAAATCAAATTAAAACTAAAATTCCTAATTATTTCAGTTCTAAAAGACGTATTTTGCAAAAGTAGAAAAGGAGATTGAGAATAATAGTCCTATAATGGTATGCAATGGCATATGGTCCAAATGAAATGAAATGAAATGAAATGAATAAAAGTAGTGGTAGTGGTAGTGGTACCAGCAACTTTGGCAACGGAGAGGGCGAAGCCAATGGAAGAATAAGCAAAGGACATAACAGCAGCAACGATGGATAGCCAAGACAACTCGTGAAAGTCAGGGATTTGACTTAGCAGTATTTGTACGCATGCATATATTATCATGAAGGGTGTGTTTGATGTGTAGCACTTTGCATCGTGTCCATTCTTGTGGAAACAGTTTGATCTCTTTATTGCCCTGTTCATTTTATATATTCTCACCATTCAAATTACAATTTTACATACTTTGTATATCAGCTACAAACGTAACTCATTCGACGTACAACACCCTTTTGTGTCAATTCCGAATACAACGATATTAAATTCGATCTATTCTTGACTACTTAATTCAATTCAATTAAGTCTATTGCATTTAGATGAACAAAAGCGAACTTTAGTTTATTACACTATGCTGATTGGTGAATGATCATTCAAAATTTCCAAGTTATATGTTTTATTTTAGGAAAATGATAAAGTAGCAGGACAGTACTTTAAAAATGGAAATAAAGTTTTAATACATGTATACTTCATGGACTTCATTCATTTGTTTGACTTTGATTAAAATATTTTCACCAGGAACAAAAAAAACAAACAAATAAACAAAACGTAAAGAGTATTAATTAATTACATCAATGTTTGCGTTTGATTTTTAATTTCTACGTTTATACTCCGTATTAACAATTTTGAAAGATTTTAATTACTTAAATACAAGCCTATAAAATGTATTTAATAGTATTAGCCTTTTAATTTATCAAGAAAGAATGATTCATTCTTTAGTAGATTTTAAGTGGGCAGTTTAAGTAAATTTAATAGAGTATTGACGAAGATGTAGGGGTAGCATGCATGGAATGAAGAAGGGGGAGAGGGGTGTTGACTTACACCATGCTAATAGAGGTAGTGATAGTGTATCCAATCGAGACCCCCACCAAATTCACGTATTGAGCAAGTCCACATAGCTGCACTTTCATGCCACCTGATATGATCACCATTCACATACATTCATCAACAGACACCCAACAATCTACTACATACACTACTAATGCTTGCTACCTTCTTACTCTTTGCTCCCATCATAGGAGTACTACTCATCATCATCCACCATTTTCCTTTATTGAAATACAGTAGTAATGTTTCTGTTTACACATTGGAGATAATGTATACAAGCGACCACATGCATGTGCGTTCACAAAGGCATTAACTTAACGGGTTAAAAAGCATCATATCGCATTAAAAATAAAATCATAAATAAAAAAAAAAAAAATTGATCCCTCGTTATAATTAATACTCGTAGTGTATAACAAAGTCATTCTTATCGATCTTTACTAAACGAAGATATATACTCCTATGACATTGGATAGAATCATCGAAAAATAACTACTATACCAAGTATATATTGGACATCTAAAAACTAAACTGAGTATAATTTGACAAGAATTAATTTAACACAAAAATTCATATGAGACGGTCTCGCAATAAAACTTCTGACAAGATGGGAAGTTATTTTAATTGATTTTATTTTTATTTTTTTATTAGATGAGGTTTTAGTGCATTAGAGACATGTAGTGTGAGACGGTCTCATAAGAGATTGATTATTTAACGATAGAGAAAATGAAAATACCGTTTTAATAAATTTATAATATAATAATCATAATATGATTATACGGAGAATTAGTTTGTGGAGCATGTATAAGTGGCTTAAGAAACATCGATTCTGCGTTACACAATCGAAATAGAATGTGGGCAGACTATTGAGTGACATAGACAAATAACAAAAACGTAGACAATTGAATGTTAACATAAATGAAACATATTCGTAAGTGGTCTCTTGTAAAGTTATCTCACATTAAAAAAAATGTGAGGAAAGCAGCTTCTTTATTAGGTTGGACCGTCTCAAAAAGCAGTGATGAATGAAATAGGAGTACTGGCCTTAGTCCCTTATGATATACGAGTACTAAAATTGAACAGGTTAATGAAAAAAGTTAGCATAGGAGTGAGTATGTATATAGATACCTAAATGAGCTCTGACCACTTCCATGTAAGTATAGTTTCTCTTGCCAGTAACGGGATCGGGAGCCCTGTAACCGTCGGCCAGCATGGTGGATGTCATGTAAGTTATGAGGGAGAAGGAGACGAGCACAGCGGGTCCAATGGCCCATCCTAACTGGGCTATGGCCCATGCTAGGGATAGTACACCCGACCCTATCACCGCCGTTACTATGTGTGCACTTGCTGTCAATACCGACCCTGTACGTACAACACGGTTTAGTACAACCTTTTACATTTATTTATTTATTTATGATTATGAAGTCCGATTGAAATAGTACATACCGGTACGTTTAGGACGCCCGTCATCGTCGAGATTCTTTTGGAAGTCAGGGATATTATTATCATCATCGCCACCTTGTTCCACATACATGATGTTATTATTCATGTTGTTGTTTTGTGAGGGTGCCATGTTAGTTGGTTTGGAATGGAATGGGATGGAGAAGGTGTGATATGTTTTTTAGTGAGAACAGACTCAAGTAGGGGAGGTTCTATATATACTAATACTGGAACGCAGTAAGCTAAGAGAGGGGATTCTACTGCAAGTCCAAATAAATTGAGCAAAGTCAAATTCTGTACCGGTGATATTCGTCATAACTCTTAATAATAGGTCAAATAAATGTTACTCTCTCCCATTCACTGGAAAAGCACACATTTTTATTCAAATAGGTGGTATATTTTATTTAAAGTGTGCTTTTCCAAAAAATGAGAAGGAGTAGATTACATACCAAGTTGTCTAGGGAATATCAAATTATTTGTCTTTATTAATTAGTCCATGTTAAAATTTACAACCGATTTTCCATCTTAAACAACATTAACTGGTATTTTAAAGTGTGGGTTTGGGTTTGGGTTGGAATGTGGGTCCAATGAAACGCTATTATTTGTGGCTTCTCGCCTCAGTTACAGTCTTACGTAGTCCCACATTTCTCCGTGTCTACCTATAAATCAAACGCCACATTTTTGTGAGGTTTAATATTTTACGTACAACTATATCAACTCCTATTATTAATAAAAACAAAATAAAATAAGCGGCCACATTATTTTCAGACAAATCAAATTCATGATCAAACACCCCATCAAAATTACACAAATTAGAATTTGTGACGCTCATATCCGTTATAAGTCTGTGATTGGTCAAATATTATTCATGTGAATAGATAAGATAAAAGCAAAATACTTATCCATGTTTTGTCTTATCTACCACATGGATAGTATTTGACCCGTCGCACAAGCAAGACTTAGTGCCAAAATTATACTCCTAATACGGACCACTACTCGTATTAATCAAGAGTTAATCATATTACTTTCATAAAAATTATCTATATTAAGAATACAAAGTTTTTTTCTACCCGACGACATAAAAAAAAATTAAGAATGTTGGATTTACTTGATATTAAAATCTACGTAGAATGTTGGATTTACTACAGATAGACAGATAGTGTCGTAACAAATAAGAATTTGCTCATTGAATTTGAGAATTTTGTCTATCGTTGTGCTATTTTAAACGCAATATCTATAGAGTTTTATCTACTACCCTATATATTATACACTCCATATTAAGTAATAGTCGAATTAGGTGAATCATAATGTAAATTATTTGACCAAAAATATTTCTTCCCAATTATTTTTCTTAAGGTATTATTTGACCAAAATTTCTGTAACCATCATGTGATGCTTACAATCAGGGCAATAGCAATGGGGGTTTATAAGAAGTTCCATATACAATAAGGAACTATGGAACTTCTTATCCATTGTTGTAACCATAAGGAGCTCCTTAGGGCATTAGCAATGGTAGGAACTTCATACCATATTTTTTATTGTCACATCAACATATTCTTCTACATATGGAACTCCTATATTTTTACCTCAATGGTTGAAGTTTCATACTATCTCGAAGAAAATATGGAGAGAGAAAAAATATGAACAACTCCCCAGGCATATCTTCAACATGAAATTGGTTTTTAATTTTAGAAACCAACTCCTTAATAAGGAGCTCTTTATGTGTACAACAATGGGTAAGGAGCTTCTTATTGTATATGGAACTTCTTATTATTGCCAGAGGCGGCCCAAGGCAGGTGCAGGCTGTTCCGGCGAACTGGGCCTCCAAATTTAAGGGGCCCAATTCACCTGCTTCATTAGGTATTTAATTCAAATAGGCAAGAATTGGACTTGACATAGAATTTGGTTCAGTGGTACTAGTCTTCTCTTCCTCCTTGGAAGACGTGGGTTCGAATCCTATTGTGGCTTTCATACCTTTTTTGTACAGGGTCTCCAAAATGTCGGGGACGCCTCTGATTATTGCCCATTGCTATTGCCCTTATTAAGGAGTTGGTAAGTGGTATGTGAAGATGAAACCATTAGGGGATTGGGGGGTGTATTGCACTCTCTTGTAAAAGAGGAAATTTTGTTTCAAGGATGAAACTTCAACCATTGAGATAAAAAATAGAAGTTCCATATGTAGAATAATATGTTTAGGTGGCAATAAAAAAGATGATATGAAGTTCCTACCATGGCTAATGCCCTCATACTACTACTCTATAAAGTTAAGTTTTTTTCCTCTGTGATTTGTTTTCGTAATTAATGTTACAGATCATATGCACTTCATTGCATGAGATTTATGCATAATTCAATTGTTGTCTTTATTTCATTAAATGTTTGCTTTTATAAAATGATGTGTCCTTTTGTCTTAATTACGGAGTAATTAGATTAACATATACTCCATAGAAGGTTATCTCATCCAAAATCTTAAGGTGGTGATTGAGAGTTTGAGACTCAATCAATATTGATATATTTTCAACACATTCCCTCAATGGAAGCTCGTAAATGTCATTGCATGGATAATTCATACAGAGGCCCGTAACAGACGTCAAATGTGGACAAAAACATGATATTATCAATTGTGTTGTCGAAAGGGATTCCTAAAATCTGAATACACGATCTTTGATCAAGGTAACTCGATCGAATACACCGTCGTTAGAAGATATCTCAACCAAATTCTAAAGTGAAAGTAAACATAAATATATACTCGTATTGCTTCACACTCGTCTGTTTCACTTAGTGAAACCTTCTGGAAAAATTGAAAGTGTTTTATTACTCTGGCATTGATTCAAAGTTACTACTCCATATTCATAAGTAGAATTCAAAATGATATCCATTACTTTGCATTTTAGGTCTTATTCTAGAGCAATATATTCTCGTCTACTTGGACAAGGAAATGTTCTCTTTAACCTTAATGAAATGTTCTTATCAATCTATCTATCTTTTGCAAATGTGGGCACGCACACTTACTCCTATGAAACCGAATCTTCTAGTAACTACTTCTATATCTTGATGGAAGCAACTAGTCTTTCCGTCTCGATCATTTGTTGTTCTTTGATTAAAATATTCTTTACAAAAATATAAAAGGATAATAAATTATCGACAAGGATGGAGTAATAAGCTTGGTGGGAGGGAGTGGGGGAGTCCATTTGTACGTGTTTCCACATACCAAATGTTGGAGTACATATAATACAACTACCTTTCATTGATTTGAAATTTAATGATTTCATTATAGACCATGCATCATTTTCTGATTTACTTTGTTAATTCCATCAAGCACTATTTTGTTACTACTACTACTACGGAGTATTAATTATTATTAGGCCTAACGTAACGGCCCTAACTATTATTGCTTACGTAAACTGTAAAAGTGGAGAACGAAGCTGTCATAATTAAGTTTGGTGCAGATGCCTCGTCGGCAATACAAAGTGTATGTAGAAGCTGTTGAGACAAATCTCACCACCATATATAAATTAGTTCGCTAATCATACTTATGATCTTGCAACACGTACGTGGTGCCTTTTCCTGGTTATACGAAATGACCCTGCTTTCATACCCGTCTCTTGAACTAGCTGATCGAGTTAAGATCCTCCCCCTCCCCGTTACGTTACTTTAAAAGTAATGAATGGTTCATCACCTCTAATATGTTCATTTTAATATACTATTTCTTCTATACGTACTGCTCGCGACTGTTAGATCGTTTCAGAATAATATCTAAATCGTTGAGAGATAATGGAGATGATCCCATTTTTTTGAACATGCATCTCACAGGCAAGCATGTGAATATAGATGTCATTTTAATTGGTAGAAATACATGTTAAGCTTGTTAGTGGAGGATCAAACAGATGTGGTTAGTTTGTCGAGCTTGGTTATACCTGCGGGTGTTAACAAAAACACAATGCATTTGGTGTCTGCGCTGGCTGTATTTGTACGTATATCATACATTCATAGGGTCAACACATCTATTCACGAGGATAAAGACGGGTTGCATTGCATACGTACAAGTACAAGGATACATCTTACATGCATGCCCAGTATGTAGTAAGATTAAGTCATTTAGGTCACTCGTCGTCCTCCATTTGTTCGAATCGTCTATGAATACATCCAACCCAGGCCAGTATGATGTCACTTGAAACATACTCCATCCTTATAATCTACAATACCTAATAGTCATGCATGACTCGTGTAGTCGTGTGGAAAAGGACTAACTGTTACACCCTCCACATTACACTCCACTTTGATGTACTGTCTGTATATGCCCAAGCTTTATACTTGCACAGTTACACTACTATGTTTCTATACGTGTCAAGGATATATACTATGTTAGGTTGGAGGGAAAGTCGGAAAATGGGTAAAGATGTAAAGGGAAAGATTAGCATAAAAACTCAAGTAATTATAAGCATAGACGGAAAACATTATTGTTAAGGGTATGAAGATCTAATACAATAAAAGTATATATGATTATAAAAATGTATGGGTAACATATAGAAAAACAAAAAATGCGTGGTACCATGTAGAAAATCTTTTAATAATTTGTTGTTCAAGAAAATCAACCTTGATCCAAGCGTACATTACTAATCAAACGTTTTTAATGATATTGTATTTCTTTTATTCATCTTTTTTTATTACTTGCAACAAAAAAAAAAAAAAAAAAAAAAAAAAAAGACAACCAAGTCCATTTTATTTCGTCACTACTCTGTATTTGGCAAACCCTCCATCCAAATGACCAAATCATTCGTATATTACCTACTCGAGTATTATATAATCTGTCAAGTGTTTAATACTCGTATTTGATACTATTGCATTGTCTCCATTAATTCAAAGTGATTGGCACTCATGTCATGATTGGTCAAAAGACAAATGATCCCTTTGGAGATTAGAGTTAGGACAAACCCATTAAATAAATACTCGCAGTACTACACTACACTAACCTGCCTAACATCAAGAATCTTCATTTGTTGTTTCTTAGTATACACGTATACTCCTGGATTCCTCCGTCTAGTTCATTTGTTATCTTTTTATATTTATTATGAGGATTAAAGAATATATTTTAATCAAAGAACAACAAATGATGGATCGGGATAAGTATAAGTTAGGAGTAATAACATAGTTTGTTCTCTATCTAATCCCAATGCTTCATGACATCTTCTGATCTAGTTAGGCTCTTACGTCCCTACGTTTTTTCATTCACTGAATAGCCAAACACATGCTTCAATTGTCCTCTAGCGTCTAGTTTCTCAACCATTGCATGCTCAATAATGCATAATGTTTGCCAATAACATTTTCCCTCACAACTAAATGATTGACCCTATTATTTAGTTCACACGGTTAGTTATCCTAAATATAAATACACAATTTATTTATTTATTACAAATGAGTGCATCACATCGCAGGTAAGAATCAAATCATCAATCTCTTGCCTGGATTAAGAGAGCACTTACCTCATGACGACTAGAGCTCGCTAACCCTTAATTTTACAAGTTATACTAATCTGTACACACTAAATTTGGACACATGCAAAGGAAAAAAAATGGCTTCGTAAATTATTTACGGAGTTACGCTTCTTCAATGATAATAAAAAAATAAACGAACGAGCGAGCATATATGATATGGGAGCAAAAAAGGAATAAAAATACAGGAAATGCAAAGATGGAGCTAATGAAAACAAATTCTTATTTGTGACGAAACTATCAATCATAAACGTGTGACGGGTCAAATAATACTCACTTGGGTGAATAAGACAAAGTCATGCATTACCCACTAACCTTGTCTTTTCTAATCCAATGATATTATTTGACCCGTTATTCCCTTGTGACGGATATAAAGGGAGACTTACTCGCTTATGAATGACCCACTACATACTTCAATATATATTTCATCCTCCACAGTCCACATATCAGATGAGCAAATGTCATTAGCTCCCAAAGTAGCTTTTTATTTGAACACCTTCCATTCTGGACTTCACCCCTATAAAGACGTTTTTGTCTTGAAGATGAGATACTCAGTCACAGTCACAGTCACAGCATCTTTAGCCTTCTCTCTTTTTTTCTTTTATGAACCTAAAGTTGGCGCTTCTATATGAATGGCATCTGGCATATCTGATATTAACACATACTCCAATATTCCAGTTTACTGTGACACAAAATATCATCTTCAAAAAAGAATCACGTCACGTCTAACCAAATGTCCGGTTTCATCTCTTATCTTAGCTTGCTTGTCCAAATCCCACCATTTTGTTCCCACCACTTTCCGGATTCTATGTATAACATCACGTAACCAAAATAGTTAGCCCAAGCCATAAAACTCTAATAGCTCTCTTATTCCAACCATCAGACGACATAGTACGGTCGCTTGGAAAAAAAACCTTAAGATCATATCGCCGAGCAGCTTCTGAAGCAAGATTTTCAAGAACTCTGTCTTTTAAACTGACAAAGTATGCAACTAAAGTACAAACAATGACTTGATTTTTTTTCTTTTCGATTCGATACAACATTGATTTCCATTTCAAGAGAGATGCAGAAATTCGCTTCTGTTTTGCTTTCAAATATGATACGGAGTACTTCTTGAACAGCGTAAAGTAACTAGCTAAATTCCTTTCTAAAAATAAAACGTACTTCAACTCAGTACGTAACAGGTAACAACAACAACAACAACAACAACAACAACATGTTAAATTGTCTATGCTTCTTGTATTATGAAAGGGAGTCGGTCAATGCAACTCTCGAGTCTCGACACTAACTTTTCATTATAATTATTAGAAATCAAAGTCATACATACATCTAACATTCTAGCCCCGTGCTTCACCATTGACAATTGAGACAAAAGGGTGAATGGAGTACTAATGTACTCCGTATTATTGAATCATTATTAGCCTATATTTTCCCTTAAAAGGTTGGAGAATGAAAATGAAAGGAAGGAATATGGAGTAATAAATTACTTGTATTATTTACTGTGATTAGAAAGAAGCAGCCAGTCATATGATGGTCCATTTCTAATGGCGTCCTAGCTTTTCGACAAGGCGGTTTTCTATCTCCATTCTTTTCTTGGCCATCAATGCATATTTGGTAACCAGAGCTGGATCTCCAGCTTTGGCAGAAAGCTTGGAGGTCAAAGATGTCGTCCCAAACTTGTCCTTGTCCTTGTATATGCATTCAAAGGGAACGAAACCAGCCTTCGCATTGCAAACCCAGCCATGAGCAGCCCTCAATGCAGCACCCAGAGATGCTGAATCTGGTCATTGGAAGGCACCAAAGTGATGTTCGGATTACATGATAGCAATGAATATGAATAGGGACTTTAGAGAGGAAAAAAAACAGATAGATAATGTTAAATTGTTAAGTGCTATCACAAGAACAACATTCTCTAGGACATTCACTTGTACTCTAAAAGTATTTAATTTTCAAAGTTATATTCTCTTCTTGTGCAGAAAAACTTAGACGGTCCACAACTCGTAGTTACAAGTTTCAAAAACGATTATTTTTTTCCCCAATTGATCATTTTTACATGATTTTTCCGGTAAAAAAATCACCGCTTTATAAACTTGTAGCCGGGAGTAATGGTTCGTCAAAAATTTTAGACTTAATGGACTTCAACTGACAATAACTCCTGGCCACGAGTTCAAAAAATGGGGATGTTGAAAGGAAAATGATAAATAGAACTCTAAGGTTGAAGAGGAAATAATATTTTAATACATATATTAATTGCATTGATGAATGTGTAATTTGGAAGATTTTAAATGTTTGAATACAATCCTTAGAACTATATTTAATACTGTATTACCCTTAAAATAGTGTACCCCGAAAATGTAATAGAAGATATCAAGTTTGGTCAATTTTGAAAGTATTTATCAAGTTAGGGCCCAAGTAGGACTGGTGTTAGGTCTGGAAAAAAAGTCGCCATAAGGAACAAGACGTTGTTTAAGAAATAAAATAAATAACATAACATTGCTGTGTTAATAGTAGCAGCAACATATGTTGGTTGAGGTGGTTGATACGGAGTATATGATATAATAACATGGGTGAGGAACTGAGGGTACCACCCTTGCTGCAACTAACCTTGCAAGCACACAAAATTTCCTTATTTTATGGTACAAAGTCGTCATCAGAATTGGCGACTTTAACCCATAATCACCATGTGAAATGGCGACCTTAAGCCCGCAATTTCGTCAACCATGATCCTATGTGGACGCCGAAACGATAAATATTTTCATTTACAACCCAATTTAACAGTTATTCAAAAAAAAATCGTCAATTAATTCAACGTTTTTACAAGACCATTGATTTCTTAAAATAAATACGGCAGCATTTTGAAATTTCCTAGCCAAGAGTTATGGACAAAGAAAGTTGTTCTTGTACAAAAAGAGAGGTATACATGGAAAACTAAGGGTAACATTATTGGTGAATCTTGAGTGAGTCTTGAAAGAGTCTTGTCTCATGTGACTCTTATCAATAATGTTGCAAAGTCTTGAGAAAAGTCTTAAGATTTTTAATAGTTTTGAGAAAGTCTTAAGATTTTGGTAGTCTTGAGAAGATTATTGGTAGTCTTAAGATGAGTCTTGTCTCAAGACTCGTGTGGGGTCTGCCAATAATGTACAAAAGTCTTAAGTTGAGTCTTGAATTTTAAAGACTCCACTTAATACTTTTGTGGGGTCATGACTCATGTTGCATATTTCTCGACATATTATTCAATAAACGATTCGTATTAATACAATTTTTTTATTTTTTATTGCTTTCAAAGTATCACGTCTTTGTTTAATTGTCCTTTTTGTTGTTCGACCCCAAATAAAATTATTAAATACGAGTACATATTTAACTAATAAAACACATAATTATCCAAGTTAACGTACGGAGTAATTACTAATTAAACACTTAATCAATTAATTTCACTTAATTAACTAATTAAACATTGATTTAACAAATAAAAATGCAATTTCACCGAATTAACTAATTAACCGAGTCAACGTAATTAAACACTTATTTAACCGGGAAAGTAGTGATTGAGCCCCTTTACTTTGCTCAATTGTAAAATCAAACCCTAACTCTTGATTGTAGCAATTAGACCCCTTAACTTTGTCAATATGTGAAATTAAACTCTTTTTTTCCCGAAACAATTGCTCAATTTCTCGTCAATTTCATGTCAATATCTCATTACTATCAATGAATATTTTATCCCAAAATACACCAATATAATACGTATATGTATAGAAATACATATTCCCAAGTACGAAGTAGTAGAAAAAAAATACTACTCGTATTCGTAATGTATGTATTCGTATATCCCAAGTAGTTTGATAAAATATTTTATCCCGTAATGTACGTATTCGTATTCTATGGTAACGTACGTATTCCTATTTTACCATAATGTACGTATTCGTATTCTAGTATGAGAAATTGACGAGAAGTTGAGCAATTGATCGGAAAATAAATAAAAAAGGTTTAATTTCACGTATTGACAAAGTTAAGGGATAATCAAGAGTTAAGGGTTTGATTTCACAATTGAGCAAAGTAAAGGGGCTAAATCACTACGTTCCCGCTTATCAAACAAATAAAATTACAATTAAGTAATTATACGTAATTAGCTAAATAAACACGAAATTAACTATTGTAATGTAGTCATTATTTTGAAAAGGAAAAAAAGGATGACCGTCTGGCCACCGACGTTTATTTTTCTTTGCAAAATAACAATTACGAGTACATTTTGATTCTATGTGAATCGTAAGTCATTAACCTAAATCGATATGCCTAAGACCATGTATGAAAAAATAATTATTAAAATATCGTAAATTATAAGTAAGGCATAATCAAAGTATCATAAATCATCCGGATCTATAATATGAACGAAGTCCAAAAGACGTCTACCCGTCTTTTTGTATATCAAACAAAACCAACAACAATAAAATAAAACAAGTTAAATTTTTTAATCAAACTAAATAGTAAAGTAATTAGTCATAATTTGTACCAAACAAGTAAATTGTATTGTTTAATCACAAATTAAACCGAATTAATTATTTTTTTAACCAAAAATGGGTAATGTGAGTCTGAGCAGAGTCTGACTGATAATGTATAAAATCTGAGGTGAATCTGAGGAATAAATAAATATTAAAAGTTAATGGAAAGCTGAGGTGACAGAGTCTTACTTTGGAGAGTCTTGCTGATAATGTTACCCTAAGTAAATGAGGGTTTAACATGGAAAAGTGGAAAACCAAGTACAGGTGAGAAAATCTCAAATTCTTTTACTATGTGTAATTTTGTAAAGGGAGCCCTAAGAACCGTTTTTGTATGATGGTTTCAAAACCTAGGTAAATTTGTTAAATATTTCTCAATAATTTTACTATCTTCCGTATAATATTTCACTCTCATACTTTTCCAATCCACTTTTTCTCATTTAATTATTACTATAATATTTCTTTCTCCTACTTTTTTCAATCCACATCACACTTTAATAATATAATACTCCCTCCTTATTTTCTTCCCCAAAAGCAAAGGGGAAGAACATTCGAAATCGGAGGGAGTATAAAATAAGTGCCAAGCTACTTATGCCAAAAAAACAAATAATCACACGGGCCAAATGACCTAAGTGGCCCTGCCGCGGCCCAAAAGAAGCATTTATGAAGTCTGCCTAGATTGCTTGAGATCCTCACTATGACCAAAAAAAAATAATGAAACCATTGGTAGCATACTGAATTTGTGACTTACCTGGTCTTTGGACAGTGTAGACATCGCAGCCAAATATAGAAGCAACGGAGCCGAGAATACACTCATTGGAAGATGCTCCACCAGTTGCAATTAGCCGCCTGGGAGGGAATGGCATACCAAATCTTTCAACATGAGCTCGCATCGACAGAATTTGGCCCTCAATTAAAGCACGAACCTGCAAATAAAAGCGGAACCATTAGCTTTCACGTCAACATGTTCGGTAATATTCCCAATGCATGTAACAACTAACAAGAAGTTATACAAACCTCAGAAATGGCGTCAAATTCAGTCACTTCTTGTTCAACCACAGCATCAAGATTATCACCCTTGAAATTCTCAAGTATAAAGCGGTGGAAACCAGCTGAAGCACAGAGACACATGACGAACATCAAACTCATGATACCCTTAAACCTAATTTCCAAAGTGTAAATAGTATGACCAATACCCCAGAAATAGAGAACACACAAAAGAAACACATTTTAGAGAGATCCCAATGTTCATACATTGCGGTTTTGTAGAGTAATCTAATCTATCCATTACGCGGAATGTGGATACAGTCAACCAAGCGTCTGATCAATCATATTGTGAACTACAAAGAGTGTATAATCTCAACCCAATAACATTTCTATTTGGAATTAATTATGTATCTACTATCCATCTAGTATACATATGGAAGAAAAACAATTAACAAAATACAAAAAAAAATGGTACTTTCACGATTTAAAGTACGGTATGCTGGCATAGTGGCATGTACCAAAAATATTTAGGGTAATTCAATGGTATACCCCAGAGTTCACAATTTTTTACGCTGTGGCATTGTGGCATTGCTAATTGTATACTTCTGAGAAGTTCTAACCTCCATTAATAAGTTTAAGCCGTACCTACATTGAGAATTTTTTTTTATCTTGAATTGTTAAGTGCATTTATTTGACCCATTATACCGACGAAACTATGCATTAACTCACATAATTACTCATTGATCCAACCCAACTAGGCATTAATCCACAACTACCTAACACCAATCTCCATGGCTAAATGCACCACCAGGCACCTTACCATCTTCAACTTCACCTTTTTCCATCATCACCAAAATCCACGACCTGGACTGACCTCCCTCCACCTTCTTACCACCATTGATCTCACCTACCACGAAATTCCTCCTATCAAACCTCCATCCACCTGAGTTCTGGTTGTAATGGGTCGAAAGAGGGTTGATTTTGGCTTGGTGATGGTAATTTAGTTTGTGATGTTGGAGTAGAGGTAGACGAAGGTTCAGTTAGTGGTGCAAATTGGGGTGGTTTCTGCGTGATTTGAGTAGTGGCAAGGTGGAATTGGTTCATATCAAGCTCTAAGACTATGTTTACCCCTTGGTGTCCTTCACCAAGGTCCAACGTATATTATACTATTCTTTATTCACCATGATCCTACACATATATAGTACTCCCTTCAATCAACTCCACTTGTCACCTTTCTATTTTTGACACTATTCACCTAAAGAAAATCTCCAATATTCTCGACAATCTATAAGAGAAAATATAGTCATGTGAAATCTTGTTTGATTCATCTTTACGAGTACATTAAGAATATCAAATTTTTATAATTTTTGCTAATGTAAAATTAAAGATATCGCAGTGTAAAACGTGTCTCGACAAATATGTAAAAATGAATAGTGACAAGTGGAATTGAATGGAGGGAGTATTCTATATTAATTTTTTCACCTAAATTTTTTATAAAAAAAACATTTTTTAACAATCAATATTTATTTTAAAAAGTCGGTTGTATTTACGTTGATGGAAAATACTCCGTAGTACTTTTTACGAATTTACATTTTTATTACTCCCTCCGTCCACTATTTATCGCCTCACTCCATTAAAATACTACTCACATATATTCATGAAGTGGGACGATAAATAGTGGACGGAGGGAGTATATTTTAAAAAAAAACGTAACTTATTTTTAAAAAATGATTATGTGATGAATTATTAGATATATGTAAAAATAATTGAGTGCTAGTTTTTTTTTTGAAGATAAAATAGAGTAATAAGAGAAAGCAGAAAATGAACAATTTTTTTGAGTAAAAGTATATCAAAATTAGTCTCTATATATAGACCATGGAAGAATATGACGGTAGGTAATATTCTTTTTTTTTTTTTAATAAAATATTTTTTAAAATATATCCGTTGCAAAGTTTCTAACAAATATAAAAAAAAAATATAACCTAGCCATGTGGCAAGGTGAAAGAAAAGGTGGGGAAGGTCCTCTTCCCACCTAGTTGAGCCCAAACAAGGTTTGGGTCCAATTTTTTTTTATTAATATTTCATCTTTCACCCTCCTCCTCCACCCCCGATAAACACAACCTAAGTTAGCGAGTTGTTAACGGTTTCTTGGGTTATTTATGAAGGTTAAGCCTTGAGGGAGATGGCAAAGTGAAGAAGAGTGAAGCTGGCTACGGTGGTTGGTTAGTGCTGCCATGTATTGCTGAGGCACCATGGTGGTTTGTGTTGGTGTAAATGGAGGATGAGGATGGGTCTAGTTCGTCGGTTGGTGAGGGTGTACAGGTATTACTGAAGTGGTCAGGGTTTGCAAGGGTTCGCATGGTTGGTGAAATGGTGTTAACAAGTGAGAATGGAGTTTGAAGGAGGGTTTTAATTCTCTTTACTCTTTCTCACGAATTTATAAGTGATACAAGTATTTATTATGGGGTGCATCTTTACACTATTGTCTTGTCTTTTACTTCTGGATCGTATTTGATGTCAACTAAAAACCCTATGTGTTAAGTTTAAGGTAAAGTGTTGAACTAATGTCTGGTTTTGCCACACAAATGCCTTTGTAATCGACACGTGACACACCGGTAAGTGAAGTCGAGTAACATAGGCTCAATCCCTTGCTAAAAATCAAATTACTTAATACCAGAAACTCACCGGGTAATGGGGGAAGAATCTCATGCTCCTTGTAGTAGAAACCTAGTTTACCATCTGCAGAAAATGAAGCTGGCCAATGAGCGAATACGAATGCTGCAATTTTATGTATTAAAAATTACTTCTGACTACTAACCATTTAAAGGGGGTGTTTGCTGCAGATATTTGTTGAAAGTATCCCACGATTTCTCCGCATATTTATTGCGTATATCTAGCACCAGAAATCAATGCCTCAAGACTACCGAAATTATAGAAAAGATGTCAGTAGACCACCTAGTCACCTACACAAACCTACCTTCACGAGTCAATGATCCATTCTTATAGCAAAGCATAACCATGTAGCCTTTTGTATCCACAGGGTTAGGAAATACATGACCTTCCAAACTAGGTTGTGCTTCGTCAGTTATGCCAAATACCTGAATCAAACATGTACTGTATCATTTATGTTTGCGGAAAGATCACATTTTTCTGTTATTTATCCTTTTTCTTTTCTTTCATATTTCCTATTGCTTAGCATGGTAATAACACAAAAAACTCAAATTTAACCAACTCACAGTGTCACTGGTGCCAAGACTAATAGCAAGATCACCAGGAGTGTTCAGGGTCAATCCTGCACATCAGAAAATTGGGTAAGTTAGGGGCAATATCAAAATAAGAAAACTAATAGGTTCTGTTAAGCTACAGGCGCCAGCAACAATTACATATATCTAAGTAAAAACAACTATCATAGAAAATGCAGAACCATAAAGCTTCATATATGACCGGTAAAAAGGGAAGTTTCAATAACATAAGAATTCATCTGCCAAAAAGATGTTGTAATCAAATCAAATGTCTCCTTACGTTTAGACTTGTTTGGATACCAAAATAGGAGGGAAAGGGACAACGAAAAGGAATGGGGTGTGGTGTGGTGTTTGGATACAATTTACCTCCAAATCTCTCCCTCTCCATTTCCCTCCACCCTTGTTTGCCATCCAGATTTTAAATCCCTTACTCTCCCCTTCCTTTCCTTTCCCTCTGAATCCCTCCATCCAAACAAGACCTTAGTGGGCCCACCATACAGATAGAGCATATCCCATGTCTAGCCTTTTCAAACAGGCTTCCGAAGTTCACAGGTGGATATCCCAGAACCCTTGGGTAAATCTTATAGGCTATTTGAGGCCTAACTTTTGGTTTTATTATTAATGATTGTCACATGAACAAACAGTTAGTAAGTCTCGAATTGGACTATCCGCTCAAGTGAGTTCACCATATGTTAGTAAGTCTATATTAAAGTTACAGATGACATACGATAAAATTGCATTTGTTCAAAGTTGATATGTAACTATAACATTTTAATTACTTCAAGTGATAAAGTGTAACTTTAGACCACATGCCGTGTAACTTTAAGCACTTTTTGTGTAACTTTAAAACTGAAACTTATGAACTCCACAGTGATAAAGACCCTATGTTCATCATGAGGAACATTGTGACTTGTGAAACTCCACAGTGATAAAGAAAGAACGAAAGAAAAATAACTATTGGCCTTTGTTTGTCAAGGATTTGAGCGACCAACATCCAGACTGTAACGAGAACAGTAGACTAATGGTAATAGAAGGAAAGGAGGGGGAGAGGACTACCAGCAAGGCTGTTTGGGTTGTCTCCTGACCACTGAATAACCAAGCAATTGCTGCTGAAGTGAAACCTGAATAAGCATGAAGCATTAAGTAAAGGATACAACCATAAGACATCGGATATGAATTGAAAGCGTATATCACTTAAAGCATACTCATCTCAGTTGAAATATAGCCTTACGCATTACCAACTCAGAACAAAAAAAAAAGCAATATGCTACCAACCTCTCCACATAATATGGAGCGATTAACCCAGCAACAGCGTATGCAGGAGCCGGTTTACCAAGCTTTTCCTCCAAGTCGGGTGCAGTAGCCTATTCACAAATTTAAAAAAATGAAAAGGAAATTACGTTAAGTAGATGATACGACCTCCATCCCAAGTTTATTCTCCCCATTTGATTTTAATTAAACCAGACATAAATTTTGACCGGTGATTTCTTCGGTCTCAAGTACAGACAAGTAAGGTTTGTCATGCTTATTTATTAAAAACATTTATTTACATATGATCAATTTTAAACTATTAAATTTTTAATAGGGGTATGGCCATACTGGCCACACCCGTAAAGAGAAGGGTGTCCACTTCACAAGCACCAAGGACGTTTCATCATAACCAATTGACGATAAAAGTAGCTTCTTGGTATATATAGTGATTAATTTTCTCCTCATTGTTGAATGTTGCATACTCAGATGATCACGTATAGGAAAACATATCATAGTAAGGGCTCTTCAACACCTCTTCACATGTGAATGCCGATATAAATATCGAGATCCAATTGATAACCCTTAAGGCCTTAAACAGCAGCCCTCCTCCAATGGCATGAATTCCAAGTTTAAGTCCTCCCCACACACCCTCATGAAAAAAAAACCTTAGAAAACTAGAGTGGTAATTAACTACCCTTAACAAAGGCTCTCCTGCAGTGATATAAATGGCCTAGGTTAATTCATTAAACCTAGGTTGAAGACATGAACTCTCATGGTCCCATACTACAAGTTCACAGAACCCTAAGGAGCAGTAATCAGCCCATGTCCCACACCTAGTTGGATTACTCCTTGTGAACCAGTCCTATGGCCTATGGGTAAAGGGAGTGTAAATCTGCATAATTTGCTTGTACACGGAACAAATAATATGAGACAGAAGGGATCACTACTGAACAAGAAAGTATGACATAATCTAGAATAACAAGTGAGATTAAAAAAGGCAGATTTCGTACATCCAAAGCCTTCTTAGACCATGATTTTTGCTTGATATCCAACAAGTTCATCCCAGCACCATCTGTTTCATCAATGCAAGAATAAGTTCCAAGAAGAAGAGATGCCATGAATGAGCTCACAAGCGATATCCTCTCAGAATTTTTATACACTTCGGGTTGTGTCTCAAATATCCTTCGAATTTGAGGGCCTGTATAACGTTCATATGCACGAGAACCAGTAATACGAGATAATTCCAATGCGCCCCCGACAGCCTCCTCTATCTTCTTGCATTGTTCGGTAGTACTCCCATCCATCCAAATAGGAGATTCTTTTGTCGAAAACGCCTCCTTCAACTGCTCAAGTAATTGCTTCTTAGGATCCAACGATGATAGTATTACGGAGCTGCCATTCTTCCAATACACACTACCATGTTGCTGGCCACTTCCTGAGACTGCTGCAACCTTTCCAAAATCGATCTTTGTGGACAACTTTAGAAGCATCATATCCAAAGCTTCGACCCACATTAAAGTAGGCGAAACAATCCGGCCATTAACAGTAGCATCCCTATACACTCCATCCTTAGTCTTGTAATGAGGCAAATCGGAATCAAAGTGAATCAACTCGGCAACAACAATGTTTAGGTTGTAGTCCAAAACTGTAGCCTTTAACGACCTAAAACAACAAACATATCATATCACATCACGTAACATATTAGTCTGCGATTAAAAGTAGCATAACCTGAATAAAATTGTATTACTCCGTACAAAGACATATACAGATGGTCTCAAATGAAGGGGACGTTTGGTTCAACCGTTTGGAATGGAATGAATTACTCCGTAGAATATGATTTCATGGAGTATGGGGTTGGGGTACATCAGGTATCTATCTATCTCCATCCCGAAATGGCCAACCAAACATGGGGAATGGATCAATGGATTACATACATCCAATCCAAACATAAGGATATGGCCCCATCTAGTAAAAGATTTGTGTTGCAAATTTGGAAAGGCCAATTTAATCAAGTGGGGTAGTTGTTGATCATCCATATGACGATCAATTACAATTTTAGGGGGGGAAACAAAGTACAGATTACTGAACCAATTGATGCAAATTGGATTGATAGATAAGGTGGTTAAACGAATCAAATCACAAAAAATAATCTGCAGGATGTGAAACAGTAAAGAAGAAGAAGAGGAAGAAGAAGAAGAAGAAGAAGAAGAAACTGACTGCGTAGAACTATCGAAGCCGAGGAAGAGAGAGCCCTGAGGGAGAGAATAGTCCGCCATTGATTTGTAAGAAATTCAGCTTCTTCACTCTGTTTGTTGCATGAGAATTGTAATAGGTTGTTAACTCTTGTGTTTGTTGTGCGGAAGTTCGGCCTTGATGCTACTTCTACTCTTCCGCTTCCTTTGGTATAGCTCAACTTTGGGCTTCCATATCATTTCTTTTTATTCACCCTCATCGTCTACCGTCTAAGCAACAATCATATCATAATGGACGACCCTAAGCAAAGGACTTCACATGAGAAAGAAGATGAGTCGATGTCCAAAAGTTAACTTTTCTCGCCGAATATAATTTTGGTAGTCATGTAAAAAAAAGGTATTTCATAAGGGTAAAATAAAAGACACGCATAAAACATACTAATGAATTGTTTGTCTTTTATTTTGGCACCAAGGGTAAGGGGTCCAATGAGAGAGTGACATGTGGAGCAAAACTCATGAGAAGATCAAATTGCATACAAAAAAATATTCCTAAAATAGAAAGGCAAACAATTGATTGAGACGTCCTAATATGAAATAGGCAAACAATTCATTAAAACGGAGGGAGTACTCAATTAAATGTAGCACCAGATTAAAAGAATTGAGGTAATTACCCCATAACGCTAGCGTAATTCTAACCAATTCATAGACGATTTTGACTAAATCCTAATTATCCTGCCTAGTCAATTTTTACGTTGCTCTCGGAATAGTTCTCCATAGGGATGGCAACGGATCCCGGATCCGGTCCAGATCGGCATGATCTGATCCACACGGATAGGATATGGATCCTAAAATTTCAAATCTGCTGGATATGGATCGGATCCGGATCCACTATTTTTAAGCGGATCTGGATCTTATTAAGCGGATTTGGATCCGATCCGCAAACCCTTTTTTTTTTAAAAAGATGGATATTGTTGTTGGGCGTGGTGATTACGAACAAAGCAATGTACTCGTAACCTATGTAAATTGATTTGGTGGAAATTTAATTTGTGTTTTTCGTGTTAGTTCTATGACTTTTTTTTTAGTTTATAAGACCATTTGATTTTATCTGTCAGAATTATGAAAAATTAATATGGTCACAATACTCGTTAATAAAAAAGTTAAAGAATTTGAAATTTTAATTAAGTTAGAAATTGATCCGCGGATTATCCGGATCCGGTCCAGATCGATCCGGCGAATCTGGATCTGCACATTTGGGGTCCGTCGGATCTGGATCCATACGGATCTGATCCGGATCCATCCCTAGTTCTCCAAGTGTGTGAAGTACACTTGTTTGTTACTGATGCAAACACGAATATTAGTATAGTTTTCGTAGTAGTATGGAACACAAAATCTAAGAAGATACCCGTCTCTCAATAACTTATTGAGAAATCATTCTTTTTGAGCTGAGTTGATATTTAACCCACCCTTCTTTTTAGGCCATCGTAATTTTATTTTGTATTTTGTACCTGTTTTTGCAACAAGCCACTCTTTTATGTTAAGAGTAACTATTTTTATTAAGTTACGTAACACTATTACTTCCATTCATAAATAGTCTCTTAATAAATTTGGTAAGTGTCCCTAAGTAGACCTATTCCTCAAAGAATGTTGAGCAAAGTCACGTTCTCGCTAAAAAAAATCAACCTTACACGGATTCCGTTAAAAAAGTAACACTGCATGCATATAATTCGAGTGCAAATACTAAGGGGGCGTTTGGTTCGTGCAAAGGTATGGAATCGGAATGAGGAATCATACCAAGGTGGTATGGGGTTGGAACTTGATTCCTCATACCTTGTGTTTGTTTCGATTCTAGTTGGTATCGGGTTAATATTAGCTAGTGTCATTAATCTTCCAAAAAAGTCATTTAAAATATTTATTTTTTAATTATTTAATTAATTTCATGTATATTATGCTTTAATCAAATATATATTTTCATAACATTTCAAAGAAATATCATTTTTTTTTGTTAAATTGATTCCATAGGTATCAAATCTCATACCCAAGGAGGGGGTTGGGTATGGGAAACCCATACCTCATGGGTTTGAGGTATGGGTATGAAAGCAGTTTTTTTCGCAAACAAACACAAGGTATGGGGTTAGATGATTTCAAACCCATACCTTATATCCAAATTTGATCAAACAAACACCCCCTAAGATGATTGGTTTTTCAAGACCAGATAATAAGGGTAGACTTCAGACATCAACTACAAACGTTGATGATATTACTAAAAACAAATAACCAAGGAGGATCCAACAAAACAACAGACTTAGGACTACATAGCACGCACGGCCACATCAGTCTTCATAATCCTCTTCATCTTCGACACCCTCAGCACCGACCTCTTCATAATCCTTCTCAAGAGCAGCAAGATCTTCACGAGCTTCTGAAAACTCTCCTTCCTCCATACCCTCACCAACATACCAATGCACGAAAGCACGCTTGGAATACATGAGATCAAACTTGCCATCGATTCTTGAGAAGACTTCAGCCACACTTGTGGAGTTAGAAATCATGCTTACCGCCCTTTGAACCTTAGCAAGATCCCCACCAGGGACTACAGTAGGTGGCTGGTAGTTGATACCACACTTGAAACCCGTGGGGCACCAATCCACAAACTGGATGGTTCTCTTTGTCTTGATGGATGCCACAGCAGCATTCACATCCTTGGGCACGACATCACCACGGTACATGAGGCAGCACGACATGTACTTTCCATGCCTTGGATCACACTTGGCCATCATGGACGATGGCTCAAAAGCAGTGTTGGTGATCTCAGCCACTGAAAGTTGTTCATGGTATGCCTTCTCTGCAGAGATGACAGGAGCAAAAGAGGAAAGCATGAAGTGGATCCTTGGGTAAGGGACAAGATTGGTCTGGAATTCATTAACATCCACGTTCAACGCCCCGTCAAACCTCAAAGAAGTGGTGAGAGAAGAGATGACCTGCATCATACAGTTATGTGGATTATACCTTTAATTACAAAATGGCAAAACTGATCCTTACTCCCTTTAAATCTCCACCTCTTATGTGAAAGATTTTTAGGACTAACTAATTAGAAATGGAATTATTCTAATTACCAGCTATGACTCAAGAACAATTCCCTAGCTGTCGTCACATGTTCCCATTTCCAGTTCTTGAATTAAAGACAAACAGATTGTATACCTGAGAAATAAGGCGATTGAGATTGGTGTAAGTGGGACGTTCAATGTCAAGGGAACGGCGACAGATGTCATAAATGGCCTCATTGTCAAGCAACACGGAAACATCAGTGTGCTCAAGCAGAGAGTGTGTCGAGAGGACACTGTTGTATGGTTCAACCACAGAGGTAGACACTTGAGGTGATGGATAGATGGTGAAACCCAGCTTAGACTTCTTGCCATAGTCTACAGAGAGACGCTCCAGCAGGAGTGACCCAAGACCAGACCCAGTCCCCCCACCCACAGCATTGAAAACAAGGAATCCTTGCAGACCTGTGCAATTATCAGCAAGCTTCCTGATGCGGTCTAGGCACAGATCAACAATCTCTTTCCCGACTGCAACAGCAAAGAAACATCATTAGGATATACGCACTTAAAAAAAATGCACACTATATACTGCATGAATAAAACCTTAAAAACACATCCTCCAAAATTCATTTTCTTTTGCTTAGTTTAAAGACTCAACCGACAGTCCGACACTACCAAGAGATATGCTTTCGACATTCCTCTTTGCCCAAATCTGGAAAACATGTTTATGAATCAGTTGACAACAGAAACCAACCAACTACAAACACCAAACTACTTCAATAGACACAGTCCTTGAACCTCAAGGTAACCTGAGTAGCACAAAAAGATATAGATGCTGAATCATAGCATCAAGATAGGGAGGTCATACTTGTGTAATGGCCACGAGCAAAATTATTGGCGGCATCTTCCTTTCCACTGATTAATTGCTCAGGGTGAAAGAGCTGACGATATGTGCCAGTCCTGACTTCATCAATAACAGTGGGTTCCAGATCAACAAAAACAGCACGAGGTACGTGTTTCCCTGATCCAGTCTCACTGAAGAAAGTGTTGAAAGCATCATCGCCACCATTCACTGTTGTATCACTTGGCATCCGTCCATCAGGCTGCATACAGAATTTTATATAATAATCAGTAAAATTGCAGACAACAAGTCTACAAATGTGCCATTCATTCCAATCACAGAGCACCCAATGCCAGACCATTAACACACTACCACGGGATTCACAGTTGACAACTCTACCATAGCCGATGGTATCTACATTTTCAGGCATTTGTTATTTTGGAAAAGAAACAGGAAATTGACTCCAGATCACATTCATAAACAAACTTTTGCCTAACACTAATGGTACACATATCAATTGCAATGTCCATCAGCAATTCAGCAGAGAGTTGCGGAGTAATATTTGAGGATTAAGTACAAATCCAAATCTACACGTTTCAGACATATCGATACAATTAAAAGCGAATCAAACGTGATGGTATACATAACGCTTGCAATGTACACCAATTCAAGCTATTTAGCAGAGAGTTCATATTTGAGAAGTATGAACAGATCCAAATCTACAACATTATCAATACAATTTGAAGCAAATCAAACGCGATGTAACAAACATTTTGCATTGCATGAACATTTCATCGCAGCAGAAAACGTAGATCTAATCGATCAGATCAATTACAAATCATATTTGATACAAATACATCGCATTCTCCAGAAAAGTTTTTACATAAACTTAATCAAATCAAATGAAAAATAGATCAAACATTTTGAAATCACCAAAAACCAAACATCAATCAATCAAAACTAATGAATGAAATCATCATACAAGAAATAAGAACAACAGATCTGGCGTAAAATCAAATGAAACATGGAAAAACTTGATTAAAAAGGAAGAAAGAAAGAGAGACCTGAATGCCGTGTTCGAGACAGTAAAGCTCCCAGCAAGAGTTACCGACTTGAATACCGGCTTGACCGATGTGAATCGAAATGCACTCCCTCATGGTTTCGGTTGTTTCGTTGTTGAATGGAAATCGAGAAAGGAAGAAGATTGATGAAACCCTAGTTTGGAGGATCTGGAGAAAATGTTTTGTGAATGGCGAGCGTTTATAAAGACGCTCTCCAAAATTCCAGTGAAGTGAGAGTAGAGAGTGTAGAGAGCACTGAAGTGATGAGTGATTATTGATTATTGATTAATGGGTTGGGTTAAAGGTTGTTAGGTTCATATATAGTGCCACCGCAGGGTTTTCTTTTCTTTTCTTTTCTTGTTTAGGGCGCTGTTAAAACTCAAAAGGGTTAACCCTGGTTAAGGAATCAGTGTTCGCCTTTTTTTTTGAATTTTGAATTTCTCCCTTTTGTCGGTGAGTAGGCGTACTTCAATGTTGTTTCTTTTTTTTTTTTTAAATAAAGTGGATATTAAGTGACGTAAATCGGCTTCACTCACGTGGATATGACATAGGTCGTGGACACGCGAGTTTGGGAAGGTGAATAAATCTCGTGTGAGATGGTTCTCGGGTTGAAATTTAAATCTAATTAGGAGTCGCCACCGAATTTTGTGAGAATTCGGACTCATTCGAAATCACTCTACATTTAGGCAGATCGTGCACAAAGTACGGCGCGCTTTTAATGCTAGAGTTTAGGGGTTCGTCTCTTTGCATTACGATATCGATGCCGAGTTATCGGGAATCGTGCATCAAATGACTCTCGTGTGCCAACGGTTTCGGACATCCGGAAATCATGGTTCTGAGTAAGGGGTGAGGGTACGTGTTGGGAAGCCCACAAAGATCACCCAACCCCGCCCGCTCTTAGCGGCCTCTACTTAGATATCGTTCGTTTTTCATGTACGCGTGCTAGTTTGACGGTTGAATGTTACGCAAATATGTTCAACTATGTCGTTTAATGCATCTAAATTAACGTCGAAGTTATTTTAGCATGCGAGGTTCGTTTTAGTATAATAAAACAAACAACGAAAAATAAAAGCGTGTAAATAGATTACAAATACACGGACGGAATACAACCCGGAATTACAATACAACAAGCGCAAAAATTGGAACAATCGAAATAATAACGATGATAATGACAGATTACAATGGATAATGCAATGCATGGTTTTGAAAGTTTAGGCACGTGATAGTTTTTACACGTGATGACCGAGGTCAAAAAAATATTCGACGATGCTAACACGATATATGAAAACCGCGTTTTAGCGTAAAGGGGACCACTCGATCGAATCATAGGTCGGACTCGATCGAGTGGTCCTGGTACGGACCTTCTGCCTGTTTTTTGGAGTACCACTCGATCGAGTGGGACAGCCCACTCGATCGAGTGCTGTACGGACTGCTGTCCGTTTCGAAAAGACGTTGATTTCGAAATTGCTTTTAGTTTTAGATCGATAATTAACTGAACCGCATAAAAATACGATATAATTTATACTCGGTTCAGTTTTCGATACTCGTAACATATATTTTATTATTTACGAGATCGGTATCGAGGATTTTAGAAAAAGTGTTATAATGTCGTTTTGAACTGAATCAGAACGAAATTGATTCCCTCCGCGTCACGACACCGTTATTAGTCCTTACGGATTACATGGTGTACGATTTAGCATCAACAGGTTCCGTACTAACTCGAAAAAGGGCATCAAACACATTTAATGACGAATATCCGCGATCGCATCACGCCCTTGAGTGTTTAGGGCGGCGCTCCTCGAAAGGGCACCACCACTGTTACAACTCGTAAAGGGATTGGAAGGATCTTTAACGGGATTCGTTTTTAAACATATTCGATTCAAAATTGTTTTATAAATTTATGTATGCGCGGTTGTATTTAATAACGATGATAAATAATAATACTAACGATACTAAAACGAAAGAAAAAGAAACAAAATAAAAAAAAGAAGAAAAAGACGAAGAGAAGAGAGGGAAAAAAGGAGAAGTCGGAATTGAGTTTTACACCCTCAACCTACATGCTTTGTCTCAAAATATGGCTCGTCTAATAGTGGCTTTGGCACGAGAGCGTCGAGAATATAGGAGAGTTATGGTGTGTATGATTAGGGAGAGGATTTGACAAGTTTTGCTCTCGGGTCATTGACGAGTTTTGATCTCGGGTTGCTAGTTTATGCCTAGAGGGGATGTCGGGGTTGAAAGGTGTATAAGTTGCTTAGGGTTGCTGGAAAATTGTGTGTAAAAAATTGTTGAAGGGATGGGGTATTTATAAGAAAAATACCCCATTTTAGGGATAAAAGTTTTATCTCTAATTGAAGAGGTTTAGTAGCTTGGGTTCTCTTCTAGAAGCGACGCAGACGATATTTTTGTGTCGGGTTCGCCTTTGATCGGGTTTTGACCCGGTCGTCAAAAGACGGTTTTATTTTCGGTGTCGGTTTTGACCCAAATTAGTCTTATTTTATTGGAAACGACCCACTGGGCCTGAATTTGAGGTTGGTTTTATGAGATTTGTACTCCGTTAAAAGCCCAAGCCAAATACTACTGATTTTGAGCCCATATCCGAGAGCGCGTCAAAGCACGTCTACGTCCGAGCATCATTGGATGTTTTGTTGGAGACTGCTATAGACACTAGCATCCAAATGCGGGTGTCTACAGAGCCCCCACTCTGACCTGGCAAACTTCCGGTCGGGTCGTTTATAGTCCATTAGACTCGCGTGAAGGGCTCGCCAGCCATAAGATAGAAATCATACCTGAGTTCTGTTATCTGGGATAGCTCCGTGGGGACTTGCTTTTGAAGTCCTGGGTGTACCTGTATGCAGATACATCCCATCTTGGAGCTGCACGGGGACTTGCTTCTGAAGCCCTGGGTGTATCTGGTTGCAGACACATCCCATCTTTGGAGGTAATATTCCAGGAGAGACACCGCCTCGGATTTTCTGCTGGGGAGTAAAGGAGTTGCGCGGGGACTTGCTTTTGAAGTCCTGGCTGTACCTGTTTGCAGACACATCTCAATTTGCATGCGACATTTAGGTGAAACACCGACTCACGCTGGGGAGATAAAAACTTGATGTTCCGTTGGGAAGCACAAGCTGGTACCTGAAATGTTAGATACATAGGCAAAAATAAAAAAATATAGCAGATGGCAAGATAGCACATAAGAAATGCAGTTAGCATCTATAGACTGACTTGCGCTGGGGAAAATGACTTTTGCTTCATTTTGAAATCGAAGTCCTGAAAGCAACTCACGTGCTAGAAGACAGGTTTTCAAGATTGAAAGGGGTAGAAAAGAAATTTGCAGTTTAAATAGACTGAAATTTGACCTTGTCGAAAAGGATTTTCTCAAATGGCTAAGTTTTGCAAATTTCAAAGAGAGAGGCCTACCGACAGACTCGACTCTGGACACGATAGGACGAGTTGACAGACACGACTTGGACTCTCGAAGGGTTGGACCGTGACTCAGTGGGGGGTGGGCAACCTAAGATGACAAGACTCTTAAGTTGCGCTATTCCGTAATCTAAGTGAGTGACAACACAGTCGGATATTGAAATGGGAAAGATGTGTTATATCTGTAATGAGACTGCTTCTGCATGATAGGACTTAGCAGTAGCAGTGCTGTAGAGTAGTGCTCTTTTTGATTTTTTTTGGTTTTGGGGTATATTCCCAAGGTGGGTGTTACTTCGAGTACCTGACAGATTCTTGTCTTCGACTAAGCCGAATACTAGGACACTCTATAGAAAGGAGGCTAGTTTTTTAAAGTCTTTGGATTTTGTGAGTGGATGGAGAACTTTTGTCTAATAGAAGCTCCCAGGACGACTAAGCTAGCTGTTGAGAACATGACAGTGTCGTGACCGGAATGACGGCGCTTTTTTGAATGTGTCAATGTGGGTGGTTGTACCCTTGTTGAAAGGCCGCCTACGTATTCACGTGTGGTGAAATCAAACCAAGCTGTAGTTCAGCGATTGGAAGATATATTATGGTGCCTAGTTTGTTAGGGCTTTGTGTGTAACTAGCCAGTATTGACGGTGTAGGCTAGGTGCATTCCCAATGATGTCTTGATCAAAGGGCTAAAATGGTTAGGATATTGATCCTGTGACTGTGAGCGTTCTCCGGGGTAGCCCCCAGAGGTGGTGTGAACTGTTTGGGCATGTTCTATGCCGACCGCAAGTTGAGTTCCCGTGTTTGGGGATGGTAACTGGTTTGGATGTATTTGGAAATGTGGTGCTAGGTCGTAAGTGGCTTCGATGATTTGAAATCTGGAGCTCAATTTTTGTGGAACTAAGGCTTCGAGGGTAAGGTATTGTAATGTGGTAGGAAAGGGGGAAGTTGAGTAATATTGACTCGAACTTCGGTTGGACAGGTTTGATAATGCGGGATCTGGTTTCCATGTCTGGCCCTAATGGTTAGGGTGTATCCTATGGAGCTTGAATCCTCAAAATTTCGGGTTGTCTCTTAGCCTAGGTCTCGAGAAGGTCTTTGAGGGTTGTAATGTGGGAAGGCTAAATGTGGTGTTAGCTGACCAGCCTGATTATCTCTCCCCTATTGGATTGTATGGGCATTGATATTTTTGAATTGACCGTACCCCGGTCATGGGACTTTCACTTGAGTTGACCGTTGACCACGATCATGGGTTTTTTGATTTTTTTGTTGACCTCTTAGCCCCGGTCGTGGGATTCTTCATTTGAGTTGACCGTGCCCGGGTCAAGGGATTGACCGTATCTGGTCGAGGGATGTTGAGAGTTCTTTTTGATAATTGCCAGCTCTTTAGTTTTGGCCTTTTGCTTTTTTTTCTTGGACTTCTGATTTTTTTTCTTGTCCAACTTTTTTCTTTTTTTTTGTTGGTCAGACTAACACCTAAGGTAGAGGTTGGTCGGTCTTATTGGATGGTGTTTATTGTGGGAAATGGGCTTGCCTCCCATCTTGAACCCAAACTAGGGGACTACCTAGATTTGTCATAGGATTCGATACTGCTCCTACTAGGGGTAGTTATGTGACTTTCTATACCAGACATGGAACAGGTAAAGAAAAACACAGGTCTCGGTTTCCTGCAGTCATTATAAATGTGCCTATAATAGTCACGTGCTTGTGCTCACAGTGTATGATGGTGTTCATCATGTTCTCGGAAACACATAAAGAAAGCATATATGAGAAATATAAAAGCTGATTTTATTGAATTTTGAAAAGAGGACATAATACAGTTGACTCTGACTCTGACTTTGAATTTGAAAGAAATAGAACATCCTAGACTCAGACTCAAACTCGGACTTAAACAAAATCTAGTCTCGGATGATGTCGTCAGTAATCTTCGGCTTCTAAGGACTCAAGTGGATGTCCAGTATAGCCTTCAATAGAAGCTTCACCCAGATCTTCATTGTGTCGAAGATCGTCTTCAATCCTAGTGCCCATTTCGGTAAGCACAGCAAAGTTTGAAATGCCGGCATATCTAAGATGGACACGATAGGAGGGTAGGAGGTTGTTGATGAACGCCTCCACTAGTGTCTTCTCGCTGGGCTTGTCTACCAGCTTAACACTCTCAGTCCGCCAACGTTGAAGGTATTTGGTGAAACCTTCTGTTGGATCTTGGGCCATGATTTCTAGAGTCCGCATGGTAGTCTGAAGTTCAGTATTATCAGAATAGTTCCGAGCGAACTCGGTAGCCACATCTTCCCAAGTTGGGAATCTTTTTGTATTAAGCCTATAGAACCAGGCTTTTGGGTATTTTCCGAGGGATGCACCGAACAAATTGATGAACATGTCGGCTTTGACCCCCTTGATTGCCATGAATTGTTTAAAAGCTCGGAGGTGTAACAATGGATCTTCCGTCCGTTCGAATATGGGTAACCCTTCTAAGTTGAGATCCTTTGGTAATTTCTCACTAATGGGTGTATAGTCTCGGGAATTTTCAATACGAATGTTATTCCCCTGAAGGGCGTGGAACTGTTGTTCGAGCTCATGCACTCTGTTGATTCAGTTTGGCAAATGGCTCAGTATTTACCGGCCCGTAATTAAGGTCTTGTCGTTCAATGACAGTTAAACGAGTATTCGTGGTCTCTAGGTCGGCTCTTATGAACCCTGGTTGGGTTTCAAACATGGCCTGCTTACTAACCATTGTCTCTAGCAAAACCTTCAGTTTATCAATGGTGTCTTCCATGTCCCTATTCCCGGTTGTGGATGCCATATTCTGCGAGAATACCCACGTAATCAGAAATGTTGCTTCGGAACCAAATACACCAAGGCATAGGAAATAGTGCGGGAGGAGAGACAACTCTGGTTTGACTCGGATCAAACTCTCCTAAGACAAATATGTAGGGTGCAATTCCCGGAGTGATTGTGATTAATCGCTCCGTCGGATAATAGCCCCCAAGTGAGACTAAGGACTCTGGTAGGACTCAGATGGTGTGGTATCTGAGTGACTCAAAAGTGGGGTACGTGAGACAACACGTGTAAGACATGACCCATAGAGCAACAATGATTGATCGCTTTGCTGAAGGGTAGCCCCCGAGTGGGATTAAAGGTTTTGTTAAGACTCAAGTGGCCCTTAGATGTAAGGATCACGAACCTTTTGTTATAGGGCTATGCCTTGTAAAAGGTTGACTCGACCTTGAGAAAAGGCAGATGGGGTAAGGGAAGAAACTTGCGATGTGGGATCGACAGAGTTTCGACGCTAGAGACCCTCGACTTGACTTGAATAAGGGTGGCTCTGTGATTAGGGTAGACCCTTAAGTTAAAGGACTCTTGAGTTGGGATGACTCGACTAACGGATTGAAAGATGGGCAAAATTCCCTTAGGAAAGTTCGTGGGGACCGTCTTGCTAGAGGGAAAGGTCGTGTGGGCTTTCTAGTTAGGACTCGAGTGTTTAGAAGAACCTTCCATTTACGAGTGTGGTTGGTTATGCCTTTAGAAAAAGGCGGACTAGGATGGGGAAGAAACCCGTGATGTAGGATCGACGGAGTTTCGATGCTAAAGACCTTCGACAAATTATGAAAAGACCCGACACACGGATTACGGTAGGTCTTATGATAAGGAAGGTTTTTGAAAAGGATTGAATTTTGAAATTGAGAGGACGGTCCTGAAATTGACAGTGGGCCAATAGGACCGGACATTTTGAAATGTTAGAATGGTTGCGAGTAATTTTGCGTTTTGAAAATTTAGGAGGCGATCCCGTCTTTTGAAATTGGCAGCATGCCGACAGGATCGAGTTTTTTGAAAAGTTGAATATTTAGAATTTTGAAAATTTGAATATCGAAAATAAATTTCTGAAAAATTGAAAATCGAAAACGGCATCTCGAAGATTTGAAAATCGAAATGGAATTTTGAAATTTGAAAATCGAAATGGAATTTTGAAATTTTAAAATCGAAATGGAATTTTAAAAATTCGAAAATCGAATGGTGGATCGGAAATTCGAATTTTGAAATGGATAGCATGCCAGCTAGAAAATAGGCCACTTTTGAGTCAAATCTTAAGTCTAAATTTCGGCAGCATTCCGAGTTTTTGAAAATTGGATATTTTTGAAAGATACATTTTTTGAAATGACGGTTTTTGAAAAAATGACACGGAAACCAAGTAACACGTAGTCAAACAAGTATTATGACGACAACATGTATGCTTTTAAACTAAGTCCCGGTCGGTCAAAATCGGGTCTATACCAACATCGACGGCTCTCTCGTAAATCAAGACGGACTTCCTAAGCCGAGTTGGTCTTAGGACATGCCGCAAAACCCATACAAGTTCGGCCATAGAAGTCTTTAGTGCACCCATTTAGGAATGCACCGTGGTATAGCGGGACGTCAGTCACAAGTAACCGGCCCGGGAAAAATTTGGGTTATGCATGAACCATCGAACTAAAACGCGTACATTATTAATCGAACGATTTCTTTTCGAGTCTCACCCTAGGAACCCCGATGACTAGTGGTACATCAGGTATCCCCAGCGGAGTCGCCAAATTATGGACATGACATAGGTCCACCCCGACGCGGCCACACGCGGGTTTTGGGAGGCGAATGAATCTCGTGTGAGATGGTTCTCGGGTTAAAATTTAAATCTAATTAGGAGTCGCCACCGAGTTTTGTGGGAATTCGGACCCATTTGAACCCACTCTACATTTAGGCGGATCGTGCACAAAGTACGGCCCGCTTTTAGTGCTAGAGTTAGGGGTTCGTCTCTTTGCATTACGATACCGATGCTGAGTTATCGGGAATCGTGCATCAAATGGCTCTCGTGTGCCAATGGTTTCGGACATTCGGAAATCATGGTTCTGAGTAAGAGGTGAGGGTACGTCTTGGGAAGCCCACAAAGGACACCCAACCCTACTCGCTCTTAGCGGCCTTTGTAACACCCCGTGTTTAACAAACGTTATTAAAGTTTTAATCTATCGTTAAACAAGCTTTAAAACAAGAAAAATATTTTACGAATAGTAAACCGTCGTTTTGTCAATTTAAAATAATTTTCCGTCTTGCAATAAATAAGAATGATTTATCAAATTTTTAAAATAATATTCCGAGACCCGGTTACGCGAAGACGTAAACGAAACGGAATAACGCCCGTAAACCTGACATATAGTCTACTTAGGCTAGTTTTCAACAAGTAATGATTACATTTAATTATTGTCTCTTATTACTGTTCATCGTTTGTTTTGCACATCGTAACACCATTTCTGTTTCAAAAGTAAATATTACGGGTTTCGTTATTTTATTCCGTAAATTTCATATTTCAATTTTTGAGAAAAAACGAGCTTATCTTAACCCGTGTTAAAATTCAATTATCGATATTTTCAAAACGTTTTTAGTTTTCTAGTTATAAAACAGTCGAGGTTATTAAGATATAAATTCTCGGTAGCAAGTTTACGTAAAACGGAACAAATTTTGAGAGTCCGAAAACTGACCCAATTGAACCCTTGGAGGCAAAGACACACGTATATCCATAATGGATGAAGGAGATATTTGGATACATCCCTTATTCAATTCATATGTATTATAACACCATTAAGTACTACCATTTCCTTCTACTTACTTCTACTTCAATTACTACTCTCTTAACCTTTCACTTACTTCACTCTTACTTCTTCATTTGTTTTTTTTACCACTAGTATAACCAACTCTCATAGAAAAAATAAATAAAAACAAACTATCTCTTACTCACAAGGAACAAAGGAGCTTGGTATTTTCTTTTCCCCTTAAAAAAATCAATTAAGCATTTAACCATTCTATACTACTTTTAACTAACATACTTTCTACCTTATATTCTTCTAGTAAGTTAACAAGCTAACATTTTTTTCTTACTTGTTTTGTTTTGGGCCGAAACATTCATAGAAGAAGGAGGAGGAGACCTTCCGAACATCGACGATATTATCAACCTCGACAATCTTTAGTTTTTAATATCGTTATTAAATAGTAGTTAACAAGGTAACCAAGCTTTTCTTCTAACATCCTTTTTATACATAAGTATATTTATGTTACTAATATAGTAATATGCTTAGTTTAATATTTAGGCTTATTTTATGACTAACATTATTAAGTTATATATATAAAAATGTTAGATGAGTAATTTTAATGCTTTTTATTTTGGTTATAAGACTTATAGTAAATTTGATTTAGAGGACGTAGAGTTACTATGAGACCGAAATTTACTTGTAGCGGACTTCGATTTAATTTTTGTTACGTAGTTTCGTTTATGACTAAAAATAATGTCTTGACGAAAAATTCACTTTTAATTTCTCATCACTTTGATTTTTGTTATATAAAGGAAAATGGATAAAAGTGGTTAAAAGAACCTATAAAGAATAAAATCAATTTTTATTGTTTTTAGTATCTCTTCATTTTTATTATTATTTATGTATTGTTTATTATTTGCACTATATTCCACTTTACTTTTGTTTTACATTTCTTGCTAATTAATTACTTTGTGTATTATGGTTTTTGTTCATATTTTTCTTTTAGTATTATTTGTACTTAATTATATTTTGTAACAATGGTGTAAGTGAGTAAAATACAAAACATTTTGTTTTAATTACATTTTGTTTCGTTTTAAGGAGACGAAACTTTAAAAATTACCTCGGATATATTAAATAAATTTATTTTATTTTGAAAATTTTACCCGACATTCATAAGTATTAAAAGTAATACCACGTAAAATTTCATAATTTTTAGATAAGTAGAAATTATAAAATTTTCATTATTTAGGCTTTAAGCAATTACGTAAAAATATTTTATCACTTTCAAAATTTGGAAAAAAATATGGTAATTCTAATTACAATATAAAGTTATGTCCTGAAAAGTTTCATAATTTTTCATCGAGTTTTAGATTACCAAACGTCATTTACAAATATATTACTTAAACCAAGTTTTGATAAAAACCTTGTTTACTAGTTAACTTCGAAAAATATAAAATTATTAAAATATGACTTGTTAAATAAACTTTTAGAAGTATAAGAATTGTAAAATCATTAACAAAGAATACGTTTTAATGTATAGAAACGTCAAGATCTCCAAAATCAATTACGTATGACTTAATATATATTTTTCCAAAACCTTAAGTCACAAATAGTATTTTTATTATACCTTAGTCTATTTTAATAAAACCTTATTTAAAGAAATTCCGATTTAGAAATAAGTTTAAAATAAAGAAAACTTGTTTAAAGGTTATTTTTAGAAATGGACAAATGGTTGGACGACACATGTCATGTGACCCTATTAAATTTTAAATCTATATTTTCTAAATTTAAATTTATAAACAAATACAAAATATATATAAGAACTCAACGAAATAAATAAACATTTATATCCAAAATAACGTATTTAGAAATAATGTAACTTCTCAAATAAATGTTGTACGATATTTGGAATAAAATGTTTCGAGTGACACTTGAGGATTAAAGTATAACACTGTCACCTCGAAGTAAGAATTTGGGAATTTGTCTGTTTCAAATGAGTCCGACCACCTATTAAAGATCACCAAATAAAATATTACTTGATCACGGGTGACTTTTATATAAAGTTTACAATGCGAGTCTGGGGTCCGGATAGCTTGTGTTGGATACGTCATTGAGATGTCATCGGCTGCACTTGTAATGAAAAGCGGACTCGGAGACTGCGGTCAAAGAGTCGATCTAGTGTTTAAGGTAGTTGTCCTACGACAGTGAGGACTGCAGTCCAAGAGTCTGCGTAGGGTATGTGTGCATATATAGACAAGTACTTGATCAGTATTACTACCTAGGTAGCGGGGGCAGAACAAGATTCTGAAAACTGCGGGTACCTTCTTGTTGATGCAGAGAATGTAATCATCAGCTTTCATTCCGCCCAGAGCCCCATATGAATAAACATATAATATAATTGAATTCCGACCCAATTGAGCCTTATGGGTGAGATGTAAACCTCATAAGATCGGTTCGGTCTACGGGTCGGTAACACGGTTACTCCTATTGGTGAGATGCAAGTCAATAGGGTGCAACGGTGGTACTAGGAGCCACGACTCGTGCATTAATCTGTTTATGTGAAAACAAATCTTTTAGAAATTAAATGGCTGCCAACGTCCCATCTTTAAAACTTTACCGTTTTTCATCACCTCACATGCTGATTAACTGAATTAAGGGAAACTAAGTGTTAAGTAATATCCTTTAATATTTCTGTAAGCATGATATTTGTTAGTCACATGATTGTCTTATGTGTATAGAGTGATGTTAGAAGAACAGTTTGGTTGTTGTTTCGCTCAGCGACCTCTATTCTATTTTTTTTGCTGGCAATAGTCGATGGGGGGAAATCGAGCAAGGATTGTAATAAAAAATAAGTAGCGTAAAACGATAATTTATATTTCTATACTAGTAATTCTAGAGTATGAAATATTTATCGTCGCATTTTGTAATGGATCCGTAGTAATCCGGATTTCTAAAACATACTCTGATATTGTATATATAATTAAATGACTTAGATAATCTTCCGCATTATCTATTAAATTAAGTCATCAAAAATCCAGGTTGTTACAGCCTCTACTTAGATATCGTTCATTTTTCATGTACGCGTGCTAGTTTGACGGTTGAATGTTATGCAATTAATTATTTTGACTAAACATGTGAATTATGTTCAACCATGTCATTTAATGCATCTAAATTAACGTCGAAGTTATTTTAGCATGCGAGGTTCGTTTTAGTATAATAAAACAAACAACGAAAAATAAAAGCGCATAAATAGATTACAAATACACGGGTGGAATATAACCTGGAATTACAATACAACAAGTGCAAAAATCGGAACAATCGAAATAATAACGATGATAATAACGGATTACAATGGATAATGCAATGCATGGTTTTGAAAGTTTAGGCACATGATAGTCTTTACACGTGATGACCGAGGTCATAAAAATATTCGACGATGCTAACACGATATACGAAAATCGTGTTTTAGCGCAAAGGGGACCACTCGATCGAATCATAGGTCGGACTCGATCGAGTGGTCCTGCTACGAACCTTCTGCCTGCTTTTTGGAGTACCACTCGATTGAGTGGGCTGTCGCACTCGATTGAGTGCTGTACGGACTGCTGTCCGTTTCGAAAGGACGTTGATTTCGAAATTGCTTTTAGTTTTAGATTGATAATTAACTGAACCGCATAAAAATACGATATAATTTATACTCAGTTCAGTTTTTGATACTCGTATCATATACTCCCTCCGATTTTTTATTATCTTCCCTATTTCCTTATTGGGCTGAAACACCCTTTCTTCCCTATTTCCATTTTGGGCTATCAACATGTGGTCTAGAATCAACCTTACATTTCTCTCTCTTCCTTCTTTTATTTTGAACCACACATTTCTACACCCTTATTTTCTTCCCCAAAACCAAAGGGGAAGATAATAAAAAATCGGAGGGAGTATTTTATTATTTACGAGATCGGTATCGGGGATTTTAGAAAAAGTGTTATAATGTTGTTTTGAACTGAATTAGGACGAAATTGATTCCCTCCGCGTCACAACACCGTTATTAATCCTTACGAATTACATGGTGTATGATTCAGCATCAACAGGTTCCGTACTAACTCGAAAAAAGGGCATCGAACACATTTAATGACGAATATCCGCGATCTCATCACACCCTTGAGTGTTTAGGGCGGTGCTCCTCGAAAGGGCGCTACCACTGTTACAACTCGTAAAGGAATTAGAAGGATCTTTAACGGGATTGGTTTTTAAACATATTCGATTCAAAATTGTTTTATAAATTTATGTATGCGCGGTTGTATTTAATAACGATGATAAATAATAATACTAACGGTACTAAAATGAAAGAAAAAGAAACTAAATAAAAAAAGAAGAAAAAGACGAAGAGAAGAGAAGGAAAAAAAGGGAGAAGTCGGGATTGGGTTTTACACCCTCAACCTACGTACTTTGTCTCAGAATATGGCTTGTCTAATAGTGGCTTTGGCACGGGAGCGTCGAGAATATAGGAGAGTTATGGTGTGTATGATTAGGGTGGGGATTTGACGAGTTTTGCTCTCGGGTCTTTGACGAGTTTTGATCTCGGGTTTGCTAGTTTATGCTTAAAGGGGTTTTCGGGGTTGAAAGGTGTATAGGTTGCTTAGGTTTGCTGAAAAATTGTGTGTAAATTTTTTTTGAAGGGATGGGGTATTGTAGACACCCACATTTTGACCGCCAGGTGTCTATAGTAGTTCCCGCCAAACACCCGATGATGATTGGACGTAAACGTGCTTTGATAAACTCGGATATGGGCTTGTAATCATGGACATTTGGTTTAGACTTTTCAAGGAGTACAAATTTCACAAAACCAACCTCAAATTCAGGCCCAGTGGGTCGTTTCGAGTCAAATAACACTAATTTGGGTCGAAACTGTCACCAGAGGTAAAACCGTCTTTTTAGCGACCAAGTCAAAACCCGGTCAAAGATTTTCCCGAGACATGTGAGTCAGCCGTGACACTCACACGGTTGATTCCAACCCAAATTCCTACAAAAATTCAGATTCATTAAAAACATTAAACAATTCCGTTAAAGGTAGAATTCGACCTCAAGTAGGAATTCTATCCAGAAACCGATTCAGACATTGACCGAGTACCAAATACCCGGCCAAACACTCCTCAATCAGCCGAGAATTCCTTTCTTCTTGGCCAAGAAAGCAGGATTCTTATGCTTCTTAAACTCCTACGTTTCCTATCCTAAGCGGTATTCAAACTCTCCTAAACCAAGGTCGGAAACTCCCTATAAATAGGACCTCCCGTCCAACACAATTTACAATGATCATACATCAGAAAAATACCAAGACACAACAACACAACAGCAGCAAAAACACGTCCAAAACCCCCTCCACACACGGTTCATACACAAACCCGATAGTTAGCAAATCCCGACACTTTTTTCGAAACCTCGAAACCCCGACGAAGCCGGCCAAATCCGACGTCCCAAACCACCCGTCCAAACCGATACACCTTAACTCATCCTCATCATCTCGACGCTCTCAAGTCTAAGCCACTTCCCGACGAGCCTTATCCCGAGAAAACAAAGCATGTAGGTTGAGGGTGTAAATCAAACCCGTCTCTCCTTCTTCTCTTCCCTTCTCCTCGTTTTTTATTATTATGGGTCTCTCGTCGGTCTTTTTTTTTATTTTCTAATATCGATACTACTAAAAACTACTTTTATATATCGAATATTCTTAAAATATGATATCGATTCTATATAATCGAATATCGTATCAAAAAGAATTATATTAAGTTTTCGACGATATCGTTATATTTTTTTTATTCAAAACCCTTTTTTTTTACAACTTTTCGTTCAAAATTCTTTTCTTTTTACTTTTCGTTCAAAACAAACTTTTTCTCAAAACCTTTTCTAAAATTATTCCGACTATTCGATATCGATTTCATAATCGAATATCGAATACGACGAATGTCGCAAATATAAACCGAGTATAAATTAATCCATATTTGTACGCGATTTATAAGATTTTCGACAAAAAAAAAATAAAAAGCGGACATACCCGCACGCGAGTCGCGCCCGGTACAGGCGACTCGCGCACGAGTCTGTGAACCGGCCTTTTTTTAGTTTTTCGATCGTTTTATTTTTATTATTCTACGAAACGATTTCTAAATTTATATCTTTTCTACAACTATTCCAAATATTCAATATTGATTTCATAGTCAACTATCGAATATAACGAATATCGAGAATATTAAGTCGAGTACGAATTATGCGATATTCGTACGCGATTTAATTAAAATTTTTCGGAAAACCGTCGTCAAAATCAGGCCGCCACGCGACCCGCCTGAGTCCCGGGCGAGTCGCGCGGCCGACTGCCCACGTGCGCCTTTCTCGTTTTTTTTATTTTTTCTCGAACTTCGTTTTTTGTACAAAACAACGTTTTAGTAATATTTTTCAGATTTCGATTAATATTATTTTCTCGATCTCGTATATTTATTTGCTATATTATTTCAATCGTTACTAACACGTTTTCTCGTGTTTGTAGCAATTTATTTATTTATTTATTTTTTTATCGTTTTATTAGACTAAAACGAACTCACATGCTAAAATAACTTTGACGTTAGTAGTTTAACATGCATTAAACGACTTAGCAACCCATTTATTTTTCCTCACATGTCTTAGGAAAATAATCTCTGCATATCATTCAATCGTCGAACTAACGCGTGTACACAAAACCGAACGATATCTTAGTAAAGGCCGCTAAGTGCGGGCGGGGTTGGGTGTTCTCACTGAACTTCCCAACACGTACCCTCACCCCTTACTCAGAACCATGGTTTCCGGATGTCCGAATCCATTGGCAACGAGAGTCATTCAATATACGATTAACCGCGCAAGTCGGCATCGGTATCGAACTGCAAAGGGACGAACCCAATAAACTCTCACATCGGAAATGGGCCAGGTTTTAAATATGGCCCACTACGACATAGAGTGAGTTCGAATGGTTCCGAATAACCATAAAATTCGGTGGCGACTCCTACTTCGATTTAAAATTCTATTCGATCCATCTCATATGGAAATTCTATCGCCTCCCCAAAACCCACGCTTCGCCGCGTCGGGGTGGACCTATGTCATGTCCACAGATATTTATAAGAAAAATACCCCGGATTAGGGATAAAGTTTTATCTCTAATTGAAGAGGTTTAGTAGCTTGGGTTCTCTTCTAGAAGCGACGCAACCGATATTTTTGTGTCGGGTTCGCCTTTGACTGGGTTTTGACCCGGTCGCCAAAAGACGGTTTTATTTCCTGTGTCGGTTTTGACCCAAATTAGTCTTATTTTATTGGAAACGACCCACTGGGCCTGAATTTGAGGTTGGTTTTATGAGATTTGTACTCCATAAAAAGCCCAAGCCAAATACTACCGATTTTGAGCCCATATTCGAGCGCGTCAAAGAACGTCTACGTCCAATCATCATCGGGTGTTTGTTGGAGACTGCTATAGACACTAGCAGCCAAATGCGGGTGTCTACAAGTCATAAGAGCAAAGTTTGGACGAAACTCGACCTCCCTCATCTGCATACTAGGTAACAGAGACACATCTAAATGAGCAACAAAATGAGCGAAAGTATTAAAACAACATTTTACGAACAACCAACGTAAACTCTCAAAGCCGGCACAAACTTGCAGGATCTCGCCACAAGTAGCGAACAATTCACAACATTCTTCCTTCTTGTTCTGAAACATATCTGCCATGCCTTTGGTATCACTTTGCACAATGATCTTCCCATAGCCACATCGTCTTGCCTCTAGACCACTTCTAGAATTGCCTCGGCCTCAACTTCTCTTGCATCCAAGACTTCATAGTCACGCCTCCAGATCGCCCACTCCACCTCCCCTCATTCATTCTGGCACTGCACACAACCCCTAACTCTATCCCCCACTCCACTTTCAAACCCGCATCACAATTCAACTTCACCTAACCCTCTCCCAATTTACACCAACCCTTCACCTCTTCGATATGCTCCCTCACCCTCCCATGTATCCTCCCTTTTTGATACGATTATTGACGGTGAATACTCACAGGAAGGTTCGAAGGCTGGTACAATGTTGCGTGCTACTGGAGTATTATCCGAAATGGGTCAATTGCGCTCGAGAGTTCACTTCGTGAGCTTGCTCACGGTGACCTGAAGAGTTGGAGAAATTACTCACTGGTCTTAATTGCTTTAAGTTGGCTGATTGTTGTTTATTATTACTTTGATTTTCTTTAACTAGGTCCTCTTAATAAAGACATTTTGCTTGTACCCGAAAAGCAGTTACTCGGCTATATAAGTCTTCCTTTGGTATCGAATAAAATCAGTCCTCAATCACCAAAAACAAATCTTATGAAACTCTCTGAATTATTGTTATAATTCGCCTTCAACAATTGGGACGAGTATCCTAATTTTTGAACCTCGATTGTTGGGCAAAAGGTCTTGCTTGTGGTCGCGATCAATCGTACCATAGGTCTGGTACATTGGTCATCTATCATGTTCATTCCTTTCCGCTGTCAGTTCGTATAATAAGTGGTATTAGAGCTTCGATTCTTGATTTACATTGAATCAAGACGGTTTCTGGTTGTCTCTGTTTCTTTCGTTCATCACTAAAATTTTTTTATTTTACTCCATACATTATATTTAATCCTCAAAAGATGACTGAGTTTGACGACGATATGCTACTCTCTTAATTACGGAACGTTTTACACGCAGGCGTTCGAACCGGACTTTGTTCTAAGCCTGACGAGTTTCAGGTCTCGGAACTTCCCGAGTTTACAGGAGGCACGAACTCGGAAGAATATTTGGAGTGGGAAAGAAAAATTAAGCGTATATTCGATTTTAAGGATCTCAGCGACAAAAAGAGGTGTAAGTACGCGATCCTGAAATTGGGCAAAGGAGCATCTTTATGGTTTGAGGGCTTGAAAACAAGACGTGCTCGGGCTGAAAAGGACAAAATTGCATCTTGGGAGTCTCTTAAATGCAAACTCCGCAAAAGGTATGTACCAACGATCCATAAAATTGCTGGCTATCTTAAAATTGCTGAGTTTAGGCAAGAGAAATTGAGCGTAGTTGAGTACATTGATGAGTTTGAAAATTTGTCGTTAATGGGTGAATTGGAAAAAATAGAACAACAAAAAATGTCGAGATTTTTACGAGGGTTGAATCATAATATTGCTAATTTTGTAGAACTCTATCCCCATTCTGAGTTTGATATACTATGTGGGCTTTACCTAAAAATTGAAGCCCAAGGAAACTCGAAGAACGGGAGTTCGGGTGGTGATTATATCAGGTCGGGCAGTAATTTTAAAAACAAATTTTCGTCAAAGCCCGATTCGTCAATTAACAGTACCATCGTTATACCTAAACCCAGATTTTCCCTTGTTTTGAGCAGCACTCCTAAGACCTCCTTTAAGTCTTCTGACACACATAAAGAAACCAGTTTATCGAGGGTTGGATGTTTTAAGTGTCAGGGATTTAGGCATTATCAAAGTGCGTGTCCAAACAAACGGATAGTAACATTAAGAGAGGTAGTGACCGCTCAAGACAAGTTATTAGACGCAGAAGAAAAAGAAATATTGGGTAGTGTATTTGATTTTGACGAGGGAAACAGTGAGGAGGAAGAAGAGGTTGAGGATTACAGTGCTCCTATATTTGATACCGCTTAGTCCGCTTTGGTCCTGCGTTCTTTGCAAACCAAAATAGGCCTGAATGATTCAGAACAAAGAGATCAATTATTTCATACAAAATGTCAAATTGGGAGTAAGTGGTGTAGTTTGATCATCGACGGCGGGAGTTGCACCAATGTCCCTTCTAGCGAAATAGTCACAAATTTAGTGTTGGATACCACGACTCATCCTAGACCGTATTCATTGCATTGGCATGGCAATAATATAAATGTATCAAAACAGGTACTTGTTGGCTTAGTGATGGGATCGTACTGTGACGAGATTTTGTGCGAATTCTAGTGGACGCTTGTCACATTTTATTGGGACATCCTTGGCAATTAGATAGGGATGTGATGCATCGAGTGAAGGAGTTATGTCCACTGTCCTACGAATTAACCCGCTTAAGTCTATGTATTCGATATGCCTTGCTAGAGGTCGATGTCGGATTGACATATAAATGAGTTATATGTCTGGTAGTCTTAAGTGGGCCCATTGGGTCACACACAATGTGTACGGGATATTATTAATATATCGGTATATTAATATATCGGGTCAGTAGTATGTAATACGACTCAGCTGTGTTGTCGGGTTATGGTAATTAGAGTTATACTAATAATCTAATTATGGTAATTAGAGTTATAGAAATAACCTAATTCTACCTTTTCATCTCCTATATAAGGAGGTTCATATGATGAACCAAGATATGAAATTAAGAGTATTGACTCATAATATATATATACGGAGTATTCTTCTTATAAGGAGTTATAAGAAAGATATAGAGAAGTTGTGAGACGGTCTCACATACCTTTATACTAGCGTATACGTCGCAGTTCCGTACCCGTGTGGATACCAAAGGAGGCATCACGTTTGGGGTGCTTAATTCTGTCCGTGGGGATTATTTATTCCGCCCGTGGAGATTATATATATTTCTGGGTTTATTATACTTCTTATTAATACGCTGTTCCGCTGCAAATAAGGTATAATTGTTATCCCTCTTCTTTTGTTTTTTCGGTTAATACTCGTAACATGTCCTTGGGTTTAAGGGTTGTAACCCTATAGTGGTATCAGAGCCTCTGTTACGTAGTATTAATCTAATAGACGTGAATCTATGGCTCATAATTGGTTATGAGGGATTCACCCGCTTATTAATTTGATTATATTTGTTAAGTGATGAGAATTGTTCTAGCAGTAACTCGGTGAGGCAATTTTAATTGGTGACGTCAGCGTTATATATTTTGCTTATTTACTAAAGCACATGTTCTTGTTGCCTGCAATCTTAAATTAAGATGCTTTACTTGCTTGGCTTTCATACTTACTCCGTATTGTAGTTCAATATTTGATAGTGTTCCAAGTTTGAAAGTTATCTACGAGGTTTCGTTTCACTCGCTTCATGTTTAGGGTTTGTCTTGTGATTTAATTTGTTAAATTCTAATATTGACTCTTAAAATTAATTTACGATCTAATATTGATTATGATTTAATTTATTTTACCCTAAATTGACCCACTATAGTCCCAAATTACTTTGTTGACGATGAGACTAATTGGATTAGTCAAGATTCGATTGAAATTTGGAACGTAAAATTACAAGAATTTATCGTTGACGATGAGACCTAATAAGATTAGGATAAGACTCGTTTTAATTATGGTGGAGACGGAACGAAACAAGGTCAACCCGGTCGACACGAGTGTGACTCGATCGGAACGGGTGTGACTCGGTAGGCACGAGTATGACTCAGTAGGCACGGGTTTGTCCCGGTCGGAACGGGATGACACGGGCGGCAGAGGTTTGACCAAGACGACACAATATTTAGTCGGACGACATGGTGTCGGGTCGAGCGACGCTTGTAAGAAAAATTGTTTTCTCACGTTTGTGTGTTGATTATGAATCAAATACGGATTATACTTTTATTTTTCCGAATCAATGAAAAATTAGTTTTCTAAATCGGCTAAATAATGTTATGCATTTTAATTATCATATTATCATAAATAGATCGGAAAGGAAGTTTCTCGAGTCTTATTTGATTTTGATGAATTGTTCATCTATATGACAATTATAAGTTGCAGATCGATTGTGAATCGAGTTTTGTATATCATCCTTTCAATTTTTCCGAGTGGGAAATTGTTTCTCGTAGTTGGAAAAATGAAAGATATTGGTGAAATTGTTCAAACCAAATAGCAATTATGAATTGTAATATGATTATGAATCAAAATATGGGATTTTTTAACTTGTTTTATGCGCAAATCACAATAACAATTGAATAATTATGTCATACGATGCATAAATTTTATTGTTTAGACTTGTGACTTGTGTGCCTAGAACTGATAAGTCGCCTTGTAAGTTGACCTAGCAACATGTTTAGGACCTATATGCATTTAAATCCCTCGCACAAATATTAAGTATTGCCTTTCCAGAATTGACCACTATAACAATTTCATACCATTGGTTGAAGTGACTGCCTAAGCGGTGCTTTGTCGATGTGTGTAGACTGAGTAGGTGGGTAACGGTTACCCACAGGTTCAATCTGGTTTGCTTAACATTGCTATCAAGTCGGACTTGGGCTTTGAGGCAAATAGTTGGTGTCATATGATGACTAATTCCGACGAACCAAGAATTACATAGAGATGTAATTGACAATGGTGTTGTCTACCTTTACTTTTGTAGCTTGAGCAGTGAGCCCAAGTTCACTTGAGCGACAAAAGGTTTAGGATCTTGGAATATTATGCGAACTTGAGGGTAGTTTTCATGATTTTGTCTTAAAATTGTTTAAGATTATTAATATTAATTATCGTTTTACTTTGCATATAATTGTAGTTGTAATTTAGTCCCTTTATCACATTTATCAAAGGTGAGTTTGAATTATTCAACCTTGTCGATTGGTATCTTGAAAATTGTTTTCAAAATTAGAGATACGAAATTTGTCCTTGTGAAGGATAATTCCGACAGATTATAACCAATGCTAATATACAGTATGGAGTGTATAATTAAAGTCATGAAGATGACTATAAGTACCAAAATCAATTGTTTCAATAAAAGGGAACAGTTCCCATTAAGTGAGAAAATGTTAAAGATGATCCAATTAATCCGTGTAAATGATGAGTGATTATCTTGATAATCGGGATATTTGGATGCTTCTTTCTAAATAATTAGGAATTGAAATCGTTTCAATTAGTCCTAAGTTTAGGTCATTTTATTATGAATAAAACAGTGACTTAACGAGGTTTCTCACCTTTTAGCATGAGATGTTAAAGGACGATTGAACATTGCATCAAGAAGGCAAATAATACTAATGTTCTATGAGTTCACTAAGAAAATTGCCTGAGGTAATGATTAATGAATCTAAGACGTTGGTTAAAGTAAGCGAAGGGAAGGATAATTGTTGTCATACCCAAACTTGTTCCCAAGTTTAGATTAGGTACGAAATTATTTATCATTAATGTAATGACAAATATATGGCATTGGTAGATAGTTTCTAGAAATATCTAGAAAATCTGCAAATCAATTATTAAAGTATGACTTCTGGTGTGTATGTTACTAGAGTAATTGTTACTTTCATTCTACTATTTTGGTATAAGATACCAAATGCAACTATTACATTGTGGATGTGATGGCTCAAAGAGGGTGGAATAATGGTATATAAGTGAAGTGTTTTATGATTGAAATAGACAAACGTTGTTGTTTCATATATAAAAGGAAAAATCACTTAATTTTACCATAAAGATGAATACTGGAATTGAATAATTGTTATTCTGTACTAGTCATAAGCAAGAATATTGAAAATGTTTCATGTATGGGCATGAAAAGGTTTAATAAAGTAGAACAATTGTTACTCTATACCTTGCAAGAATATGAGGTACAATAAGGCTTACATGATTGTTGAGCTCTACATTCCTAGTAGTGAATGCTTTTATTTGTAACATAATAACCAAAAGGTTCAAGTCCCTCGACACGAGTTTTACCCATCATGACATTGTCCTTAATCTATGAGACAAGAATCATAAGAATAAGTTTCATAATGATGAAATTTTAAACCTTATTGATAAGGATCAACTGAGGTAAATGGATCTTGTTTAGATGAATAAAGACATTAGAAGTGACTCCTATTAATTGTAGTGGGAGGGTACTTGACTGGTTGAATCACACATATAAAGATACGTGCGAGTTTAACTAGTGATGTTGCAAAAATGGGTAACACGTATGTTCATTTGATGAAATTTAAATCTGAATGCTTTGAATTGTTCAAGGAAATTCAGATAAACGTACAAGATCAACTTGATAAGTTGGTACAAGTCGTTTGATATAACTGAAACAGGGAGGAATTGAACTAAAAGATTGTGATCATCTTAGAAGTAGTGAAAAGTGTTTCAAACTACATCGAACCATATTTGATATGATTTGGTCTATGATGAGTTATGCAGATTTTATTGACGCTTTAGAAGCTTATGCACTATAAAAGTCTTTGTACAAATGTTGATGAGATTGTCCATGTAAGTCAGAGAATAGACACCATATGAGATATGGATTGAAAACGTTCTTAAAAGTCTTTTCTTAATTATCAAGTCAAGTTTAAAGAAAATTGTTTTCTAGAACTTAGACTCAATTATGGCATGTGTTTTATTAGGGGTATTATATTAATTTTTACAAACCATCCAAAGAGCAAAACTGTTTTGTTGCATGAAGTGGTATGTTTCTTTTAAAAATATGTGATTTCTAATAGAAATAGTGGGAGTAGAATCGACCTTGAAATTGTTCAAGATTAACAGGATTTCTCTTCAACAGTTGTAGAGAATATTGATGCATCCATGAAAAGTCATGATCATCTTAGCTGTAAAATATTACCTACATAGGTTTGACCTATGATGAAACAATAATGGGCAAAGACTCCAAAAGTCACATAAAATCTAATAGATTCTATATACCATAACTACCAGGTATAGACTTTGGTTAAATGGGTCTTATAGTGAAGAATAGTCTTCAATATAAAGACGATTATCTATGAAGCATATAGTTGGTAGTTAAGGATTGATCTCATAGTAATGACTATGAAAAACCTTTTTTACAACATTATGCTTAAGTCTATTAAGATTGATTTAGCATTTTGAATGTCATCACTCATTATGATGAGTTTTGGACATATATATGTGAAATACATTTATTAATAGGGATGCAATATGATGTGTGCGACACTTCGTATGAATTTCATATTATTAAAATTGTTAGACAAATGTGAATGATCCAATTTGATTGGAGCAAGTATTATGGAGTAATATCTTTGTTCCTAATTTGGTAATTCAAAGATGTTTGTTTTCCTTTGAGACGAAGAAAGACAATGTGTACAAGAGGCTAGTGGGGGTGCATTTATCGTTATGATTTGGTATGTAAGTGACATACTTCTCTAACTAAACGACATTTGATTGCTTTCGTCTATGAGACTTTGCAAGAAATGTGTTTATTGTGTGCTCGTATGACGAGTAGATACTAATCTAGTGAGTGTCACTAAATTGCTATCTAAGAATTGTTCCTTTGCGCTTAAGAAGCAAAAGATGAATTATTCAGAGATGCGCATGATGTGATAAGCGAATTATTGTAAACAAGTTACAACGATTCATATTTCCAAATAGACAAAGATGACGTGAGATTGTAATCTCAGTAAATTTTGTTTTGGATAAGAAGTTGTGTGTTGGAATGGTTCCAACGGACAACTTTATGACTGATATTATAACTAAAGTTAGTGTTCTATTGCTTTTGAAGCAAATAGACGTTTATTACGAATTAAGCACACACTCAACTACTTTAAAGTTTATGAAGCAATTGTTGCTTATGAAACTAACAGTTTGCCTTAATTGAGATAAGGTAGATTGGTCATATGCTTGTAAATAACCGATACAAATGTTGTATGTCCCGAAACCTTCTCTACATAAAGATCATATTGGTTATGATCGGTATAAGACGCATGGGCGAGTGGTCTTAGTACTTTTAGAGGTGTTTGGTTTAATGGGAGTTATTTCGATAATTGATATATTTATGACATATTGTCATTTGGTTAATGTAACCGAGTTTTGTCCCTAAATAATTTACATTAATGAAATAGATCACTAAGTACGTGACTTAGTCTTGGAACTCTATTTGGATGATGTAATTATTTTGTCTCTAGTCAGGGTATTGTGTTGGGACATTTGAATACCCTTAAATGACTGGTGTGTGAGTTGGTTGATGACTAAGTTCCTTGAGTCATAGGTATTGAGATACTAAACCAAGCACACGGGTGTATGTTAAGAATATGCATTAGACAGACCCGCCGAAAAGGATTTTACTAAGATTTCGCTTAGTGTCAGTAAAGTTCTTTGCAAGTTATGAATTTGTACGGTCTTTAGACCTGAGTCTTTGACTATTCTGTACATGTGATATGTATGCTTTGATACTATTCCACGTCAGCTGTGAAAGGGGGCTATGGATGTTTATTGGGCATGCATGGATAATGTGACAGGATGTGGTTAGACAAGAGGGGATTTGCTCTTCCTTTATTGAAGGGAATTTATTATTTCTTGGCCACTCGAAGAGTGTGACTTGTGCAAATGCGTGGCCGCGCTCAGATAGGATGATTGTCATCTATCTGTTCTTTCAACAAGTCAACTCAAAGATTCGAGTAAAAGATTGAGACATGTGAGGATGACACTTTTTCTTACATCATTCTAAATTGGAGACAATAGTAGCAAAGAGACTTAACGTCGTTCTTGAGAGGACATGTACAAGTGGGAGACTGAAGGAGTTATGTCCACTGTCCTACGGATTAACCCGCTTAAGTTTATGTATTCGATATGCCTTGCTAGAGGTCGATGTCGGATTGACATATAAATTAGTTATATGTCTGGTAGTCTTAACTGGGCCCATTGGGTCACACACAATGTGTACGGGATATTATTAATATATCGGTATATTAATATATCGGGTCAGTAGTATGTAATACGACTCAGCTGTGTTGTCGGGTTATGGTAATTAGAGTTATACTAATAATCTAATTATGGTAATTAGAGTTATGGAAATAACCTAATTCTACCTTCTCATCTCCTATATAAGGAGGTTCATATGATGAACCAAGATATGGAATTAAGAGTATTGACTCATAATATATATATACGGAGTATTCTTCTTATAAGGAGTTATAAGAAAGATATAGAGAAGTTGTGAGACGGTCTCACATACCTTTATACTAGCATATACGCCGCAGTTCCGTACCCGTGTGGATACCAAAGGAGGCATCACGTTTGGGGTGCTTTATTCTGTCCGTGAGAATTATTTATTCTGTCCGTGGGGATTATTTATTCCGTCCGTGGAGATTATATATATTTCTGGGTTTATTATACTTCTTATTAATACGCTGTTCCGCTGCAAATAAGGTATAATTGTTATCCCTCTTCTTTTATCTTTTCGGTTAATACTCGTAACAGGTCATTGGGTTTAAGGGTTGTAACCCTACATCGAGGGTGGAGTAATGAATACGAGTTGAGAGATAAGGGTAAAAAAATTGTGTTGAAGCTCATGTCATCTCAAGAAATTCGAGCCATGAGTACCAAGAAGAAGAAAGCAACCATGCTGATTAAGGAACGAGAAATTGAGTGCATTATTAATAAAGGAGAACATGTTTACTTGCTAGTGGCCAGAGGAGATCAATGTCAAATGAAAAGTGTTTAGAATGTGGCCTAGTTGACAATCTATTGCTCAAATTCAGGGACGTTTTCCCCGGTGATTTACCGCCAGGCCTTCTACCTATCCGAGGAATCGAGCATCAAATTGATCTCATTCCCGTAGCTTCATTGCCTAATAAGGCTGCGTATAGGTGCAATCTGGAGGAAACAAAAGAGCTTGAAAAACAAATTGATAAATTAGTGGAATGATGATTTGTTCGAGAGAGTTTGAGTCCGTGCGTCGTACCAGTCCTACTCGTGCCAAAAAAGGATGAGACTTGGCGTATGTGTGTCGATTCAAGGGCTGTGAATAACAAAACGATTAAATATTGATTTTCTATTCCTAGGCTCGATGATATGATCGATGAATTACACGGCTCACAGGTATTTTCTAAGATCGATTTGCGAAGTGGCTATCACCAGATTCGGATGCGTGAAGGGGATGAATGGAAGACCGCCTTCAAAATTAAACACGGCCTGTATGAGTGGACCGTTATGCCATTCGGTCTCACTAATGCGCTTAGCACATTTATGCGCTTGATGAATGAGGTATTGATATCGTTTTTGGGTAGATTCATTGTTGTTTGCCTTGACGATATTTTGTTGTATAGCAAAAATATAGAAGATCATGTACAACACCTTAAGCGCGTGTTTGAGGTTCTTAGAGCCCAGAAACTTTTCGGGAAACAAGAGAAGTGTGCATTTTTGGTGAACAGCGTGCTGTTGTTGGGATACGTTGTGTCAAAAGGGGGTGTGTCCGTGGACCAAACCAAGGACGATGCTATTAAAACTTGGCTTGTTCCTACCACGGTAAGTGAGGTGCGTTCTTTCCACGGTCTAGCTTCTTTTTATAGATGGTTTATACGTAATTTTAGCTCAATTGCGAGTCTTATTACTAATTGTCTAAAGAAGGGGATGTTTTTGTGGACTAAGGATGCTCAAGAAGCATTTGAAGAGATTCAGGAGCGTATTTGTAAATACAGCTCCAATTTTGCCGCTGCCAGTCTTTACTCAACCGTTTGAAGTTGAGTGTGATGCGAGTGGGTTGGGTATAGGGGTTGTGTTGATACAAGGGAAATGACCCATGGGCGGATTTACAGGGGGTGAGCCCTCACCCCCATTATTTTTGGGAAAAAAATAAAAAACTTTTAGAAAATATTTACATACACTAAAACTAGGGGCGGATCTGGGCCTGGGCTACAGCCCGAGATCATTTCAAAAAAATAAAAAATTTTAAAAAATAAATTAAAATTCTAACGCGAGAAGCTGAGAAGAAGCTTCCACCTTCTAACCCCCAAAGTCCCAAAATTAACCCTAATATTACTTCCACCTTCCGCAGTCCCTAATCCAGTCCTCCAGCCTAAGAACCACGGACCACACCGAGTCACCGACAACCCTTGTCGTTGCCGGTCGAGTTAGTGAGTGACGACCCAAAGGCAAAGGTAATTCATTCTTAAAAGTTTAAACTCCTCTTTTTTTCTTGAGTTTTGACTTTTGATTATGTGTGTTTGAACATTGAACTTGAAATTATGCTAGTTAGATTGCTATTGTAGTTTGTAATTTGTTCATTTATTGGATATTTGGATACTTAATTATTGATTAGAGCATTGGGGTTTCAAAACGGTAAAAATTCCATTTTGAGATTTTTGAAAAATGGTGTATTGATTTGGGTTGAGATGAATGATGGATGAGTTACAACCTTTATAAGTGTTTATCACCTTATCTTATTGTTATTTGTTAATTATTTAATTTGAGTAGTGAATGTGATTTACATGAAAATGTGATAAATTAATGGCTTTAAATCTTTAATGGAGACATTGACTCATAGTCATAGAGTGTGTGACGTGTTTTTGTGCTTCAACTTTTGATAATATTTGAATTCTTAAATGTAGAAGTAGCTTAGCTTAAATGCCTATGGAGTAGTTTAATGGTTGATAATGACTTTTCCGCCGCCATTGTATCGAGTCTCCCGACTGTATTCTTTGCGGACACCCTGAGGAGTCTGAACATCACGCGTTACTAGACTGTCCGAATACGTGTATGATCTGGGGTCAATGCTCTTTTTCGGGTGTCATTGCAGGTGCACCCAGGATTCGAGGAGGTGAGCTGATTACATGGCTGCTCGATAACGCTCCAGTGAACGAGAAAGGTAGTCTTTTGGCCACCTTGTGGGCTGTTTGGGCGGTGCGGAATTCATATATTTTTGAGGAGCAAGCACGTGATTGGCAAATTACAGTAACGTCTTTCACAGCTATGGTTCGAGACTATTATACTTATTCTACCCGTGTTTGGGGGATACTGAGCAGAGTGAATGGGGTAGGAGCGAACTCATGGTGTCGGTCGGAATCAGGTTTTATCAAGTTAATTGTTATGCTGCTGTTTTGGGTTGTAACACCCGCTATTTTCCTAGCATTTTTATCATTTCCGTTATGACTTCGTCATAACTCTGTCACATTTCGGCCTTATGTTTCATCATTATTCCAAGCTCCATTTTCATTTTTGAGACTAATGGTATTTACTTTTATTTTCAAAGATTTTAATTTTTTAAATCTATTTATTTGATTTTCTTCGTAAACTAATTATTTTTCTGCGATGAATTCTACTTCTCTACGAATTAACGTTTTTAAACTCAGATTTAAGTTATTCCTTTTCCTACAAATGTCTAGATATATTTATATAATATTTTCAACTAAGAAATATTTTAATTTACGAAAATTTGGCCTTTAATGATTTTATTACGAAGTTTCGTAAATAATTATTTTCGAACACGCGGTTTATTCGAATTGCTTCGAAATTCTTTTGATAATTTTACGATTACTATTTTTAAGCAACCTACAATTAAAAGAAACACTTTGAACTCATTTTTGGACCGTGACACCCTTGGTCACACACTTTCACATTTTTGTAACACTTGGTTTTATAACTTGATTAAGGCCTTAGATATTTTAATTTTCTACAATTATTTTTGGACTTATTGCAAGACTCTTCACACTTTCTCCTTATTCATTTTGGCTGGTGGTTTTGGATGGATTTAACATATTTTTTTTAATCATTTTTAAAAGTCCACATTCATTCTCTCATCTCATCATTTTCTTTCATTCATTTTCATTCAACCACATTAAACAAAAATACTATTCATTTCCTCCATTTTGGCTGTGAGTTTCAGCCATATTTTTCCAGCCAAATTTTGTCTCAAATCGAGTCTTGATCGTCTCATTTTCATCTCCGAATTAATCGTTATTTCATTCCCTTCGTTAAGGTAATAATCGATGTTGTTTTCGATCGTTATTTACCTTGATTTTCTTAGTTCTCTCATGATATTTTTCTACCATACTTTTCGTGTTTTAAAGGATTTGTGAACGATCCCGAGGTCGACGAATATATTATTGATTCAGATTTGGATTGGAGGTAACGTCGATGTTACTCGGTATTGCATGATTTTATTTGTGTAATTGCATGTATATTTTTATATTTCATTTTTGACAATATATGTATGTGTGGACATGACATAGGTCCACCCCGACGCGGCCACACGCGGGTTTGGGGAGGCGAATGAATTTTAAATCGAAGTAGGAGTCGCCACCGAATTTTGTGGTTATTCGGAACCATTCGAACCCACTCTATGTCGTAGTGGGCCATATTTAAAACATGGCCCATTTCCGATGTCAGAGCTTATCGGGTTCGTCCCTTTGCATTACGATACCGATACCGACATTATCGGATATCGTGTATTGAATGACTCTCGTTGCCAATGGATTCGGACATCCGGAAATCATGGTTCTGAGTAAGGGGTGAGGGTACGCGTTGGGAAGTTCATTGAGAACACCCAACCCGGCCCGCACTTAGCGGTCTTTACTAAGATATCGTTCATTTCTGGTGTACACGCGTTAGTTCGACGGTTGAATGATATGCAAAGATTATTTTCCCTAGACATGTGAGAGAAAAATAAATGGGTTGCTAAGTCGTTTAATGCATGTTAAACTAATAACGTCAAAGTTATTTTAGCATGTGAAGTCGTTTTAGTCTAATAAAACGAAGAAATAAATAAATTGCTACAAACACGAGAAAATGAGTTAGTAACGATTGAATAATTTGAATAAAGACGTAAATAAATAATATGCATGATTTTGGAAAAGACTTATGACACGTGATTGATTAGCACGTGTTGACCGAGGTCGAAGAAAGTATTTATCGAAGTATGTCGCGAAAGTCGCTTTTTATGTAAGGTTCGAAAAGAATATAAAAAAATAGAAAAGCGAGGAAACGAAAAAAAATGGACCCGGCGGACCAGGCCACCGCGCGAGTCGCCTGACAGGCGCGCGACTCGCGTGGCAGTCTGTTCAGGTTTTTTATTTTGTCGAAAATCGTTAATTTATATAAATCGCGTACAAATATGGATTAATTTATGCCCGATTCATATTTTCGATATTCGTCGTATTCGATATTCGAATCGATATCGAATAGTCGGAATGACTTTAGAAAAAGGTTTTGAAAAAAAGTTTGGTTTGAACGAAAAGTAAAAAAAAAAAAGAATTTTGAACGAAAAAGATGTTAATTCTCTCCGCGTATAAAATCGTCGAATTTCGTTTAAGAAGATGTAATGAATTTATTTAGCATCAACGAGAAATAATTAATTTTGTTCTCGTTGGATACGATATTTGATTAGAGAATCGATATCGTATTTTAAGAACGTTATAAAAAATAGTTTTTGTAGTATCGATATTAGAAATAATAAATATGCGACAAACGAACCATATTAAACGAGGACCGACGACTCGACACAAAAAACAAGAGAAAAAAAAACGTGAAGAAAAGGAGAGAAGAAGAGAAGAATCGGGCTTGATTTACACCCTCAACCTACATGCTTTGTTTTCTCGGGATAAGGCTCGTCGGAAAGTGGCTTAGACTTGGGAGCGTCGAGATGATGAGGATGAGTTAGGGTGTTATTTTGGACGTGTAATGGGACGGGTTTCGGCCGGCTGGAGGTCGGATTCGTCGGGTCGAGATTACTCGGGAATTGTTTGGCGTTACGAGGTTGTATATTTTTTGACTTTCGATGATTGATGATGAATGTGTGATGTAGGAATAATAGATCTATGATGTATGTATAATGGCTATCAAAACGTGTGTTTTGTGTTGGACGGGAGGTCCTATTTATAGGAATCGAGGTAGTCTTGCTTGTGTGACAAGAAATACCGGTTTGGATAGGAAATACGAGAGTTCGAGAGGAAACCAAAGTCTCGTTTCTTGGTGGGGAAGAAAAATATCTCGGCTGTCAAGGGGAGTATTTCGGCTGTTTTGGATGTCTTGGCCGAGTATTTGGAGCTCGGTCGATGTCTGATTCGGTTTCCGGTTAGAACTCCTACTTGAGATCGAATTCTACCTTCAACGGAATTGTTTAATGTTCTCGAAGCTGATTTTTTGGTAGTGTTGGAGTCCAAACCGGACACTTGAGGTGTCACGGTTGGTCCGTGAGTCTCGGGAAATATCTTTGACCGGGTTTTGACTCGGTCGCTAAAAGACGGTTTTACCCCTGGTGTCGGGATCGACCCAAATTAGTCTTATTTGACTCGAAACGACCCACTGGGCCTGGATTTGAGGTTGGTTTTGTAAGATTTGTACTCCGCAATAAGTCTAAACCCAATGTCCATGATTACGAGCCCATATCCGAGTCCATCAAAGCACGTTTACGTCCAATCATCATCGGGTGTTTGGCGGGAACTACTATAGACACCTGGCGGTCAAAATGCGGGTGTCTACAGAGCCCCCACTCTGACTGAGGCTTGGACAAGGCAAAAGTCAGAGTAGCTACAAGGTCAATCAAGGATTAAAACCTGGCAGACTTCCGATCGGGTCGTTTATAGTCCATTATACCTGCGTGAAGGGCTCGCCAGCCATAGGATAGAAATCATACCTGGGTTGATGTTAATAATGTCGCGGGGACTTTTCCTAAAAAGTCTTGGGTGTGTCTGTTTACAGACACATCCCATCTTGGAATAGCGCGGGGACTTCTCCTAAGAAGTCTTGGGTGTGTCTGTTTACAGACACATCCCATCTTGGAATAGCGCGGGAGCTTGCCTTTGAAGCTCTGGGTGTATCTGCTTACAGATATATCCCGATTCCTTAATAGAAATGTTGCATGATCCTTCCACTGGGGAGTCTTTGAGAATTCTTCGGGGAGTCTTGGGGTACCTGTCTGTTGATACATAACAAATTGCATGTAACATTTAGGCGAAACACTGACTCATGCTGGGGAAGAAATGATTTTTGATTGATTTTTTGGAAAGAAAATGATTTTTTTTGGAAATTAGAATGCTTGGGATGACTTGATTCCTAATCCGATTCTGACACGGACTCCTAAAGTCTCTGGTTAGGCCTGTATGCCTAGATGAAGTGTGATAAAAATTCTATTCCCGTGGTGACTAGGAAAGGGATTTTCTCAAATGGCTAAGTTTTGCGAATTTTAAAATGAGAATTTGAAGAGAGAGATATACCGACCAACTCGACTCTGGACGCGACAAGACGAGTTGACAGACACGACTGGACTCTCTAAGGGTTGGACCGTGACTCGGTAGGGGATGGGCAACCTAATATGACAAGACTCTTAAGTTGCGTTATTCCGTAGCCTAGGCGAGTGGCAACACGGTCGAATCCTCGGAATGGGACTGTTTTCGTACGACAGGGCTTTGTGGTAGCAATGCCGTAGACTGGTGTTCTTTTGGATATTCTTTTGATTTAGGGGTACATTCCCAAAGTGGGCATTGCTTCGAGTCCCTGACCAATTCTCGTCTTCAACTGAGCCGAGTACTAGGACACACTATAAAAAGGTGGCTAGATCTTTATTTTTTGAATTTATCTGGATTTTGTGAGTGGATGGAGAACTTCTGCCTAGGAGAAGCCCCCAGGATGACAAAGCTAGCTGCTGAGAACATGACAGTGTCGTGACCGAAATGATGATGCTTTTTTGAATTTGTGTGAATGTGAATGGTTGTGCCTTTGTTGAAAGGCTGCCTACGTATTCACGTGTAGTGAAATCAAACCAAGCCGTAGTTCAGTGGATTGAAAGATATAATGGTGCCTAGTTTACTAGGGCTTTGTGTGTAACTAGCCACATCGATGGTTTAAGCTAGGTGCATTCCCAGTGATGTCTTGATCAAAGGGCTAGAATAGTTAGGATGTTGATCCTGTGACTGTGAGCGTTTTCCGGGGTAGCCCCCAGAGGTGGTGTGAACTATTTGGGCATGTTCTATGCCGACTGCAAGTTGAGTTCCCGTGTTTGGGGCTGGTAACTGATTTAGATGTTTTTGGAAATGTGGAGCTAGGTCGAAATTGGCTTTGATGTTTCGAAATCTGGAGCTCGATTTTGTGGAGCTAAGGCTTCGAGGGTAAGGTATTGTAATGTGGTAGGAAAGGGGGAAGTCGAGTAAAAATGACTCGGACTTCGATCGGGCAGGTTGATAATGCGGGATCTGGTTTCCATGTTTGGCCCTAAAGGTTAGGGTGTATCCTATGGAGCTTGAATCCTCAAAATTCTGGGCTGTCTCTAGCCTAGGTCTCGAGAAGGTCTTGAGGGTTGTAATGTGGGAAGGCTAGATGTGGTGTTAGCTGACCAGCTTGACTGTCTCTCCCCTATTGGATGGTATGGGTATTGATAATTTTTGAATTGACCGTTTCACGGTCATGGGTTTTTGAATTCTTTGGGTTGACCTCTTAGCCCCGGTCATGGGATTCTTCATTTGAGTTGACCGTGTCTGGTCGAGAGATGTTGATAATTCTTTTTTGATCATGGCCAGCTTTTTTGTTTTGGCCTTTTGCTATTTTTCTCTTCGAATTTTGATTTTTTCGTCCAGTTTTTTTTTGTCGGTCAGACTAACACCTAAGGTAGGGACTGGCTAGTCTTATTGGATGAGTGTTTATTGTGGGAAGTGGGCTTGCCTCCTGTCTTGAACCCAAACTAGGAGACTACCCAGATTTGTCATAGGATTCGATATGCTCCTGCTACGGGTATTTATGTGGCTTTCTATACCAGACATGAAATAGGTAAAAGGAAAACACGGGCTCGGTTTCCTGCAGTCATTATAGATGTGCCTATAATAGTCACGTGCGTGTGCTCATAGTGTATGATGGTGTTCATCATGTTCTCGGAAACACATAAGGAAAGTCTGTATGAGAAATAGAAAAGCTGATTTTATTGAATTTTGAAAAAGAGGACAGAATACAATTGACTCTGACTCTGACTTTGATTTGGAAATGAGGATGTAGGGTATCCTAGACTCGAACTCAGACTTAGACTCGAATCAAATCCGGACTCGGACGCTCGGTTGGTTGTTTTTTTTTGGTAAGGTCTTTGATTGGAGAGAAAGACGAGTGCCACGAATCGCCTAAACTCGGCTTTGCGCAAGTGCAAGAGAGGGAGTCAAACTAGACACGGCCCGGGGTGACGGGTCGACAAAGACTCTTGGACCGGGATACTCGAACGTTGATCTAGACGAGGTAACGACTGCGAATTGGACTCGAGCTGCATAAGGGTGAATCCGAAAATGGGGGCGACCGTGTTTGACCGTATCACGTGCTCGGACCAACCGTGGTGACCTAACCCTAGGTGACTCGAGTATTCGTAGCATAGGTACGACATGAAGAAGGCATCATAAGGACGCCGGTGCAGGATGAACGTAGGGTACCCCTTAAGGTGACCGTGGTTGACTGCTCGGGTGGAGGACAGCCCCCGAGTGAGACTAAAGACTATGATAGGACTCAAATGGTGCGACATCTAAGTGACTCGAAAGTGGGGTACGTGAGCCAACACGTGTAAGACCTGATCCTTAGAGCAAACGCGGTTGATCGCCCCGCTAAAGGGTAGCCCCCGAGTAGGACTGAAGACCGACTCCTAGACGGGTGACTCGTGGATGGTGGACTCTCCCTGGGTTTTGGCAAAGTGGGCCTAGTTCCGTTCGAAGAAAGATCCGTGTGTGAAATCCCCAGACTTTGGACTCGATTGTGTAAATGGGCTTCCCTTTGTAGGAGTTTGTCCTACGTAGGTGGACCGTGCCTTGACAAATAAGGCGGACTTGGGATGGGGTAGAAACTCGTGATGTAAGATCGACGGAGTTTCGACGCTATAGATTCTAACAACTTATGACAAGACCCGACACTGTTAAATACGGGAAGTATTAAGAAGAAGAAAGTTTTGAAAAGGGAATTTGGATTTGAAAACCGAGCAAGGTCGGATTGGAAGGCCCGATTTTTTTGAAAAATAAAAAAAAAGCTTACCGGGCCGAGATTTTGAATTTTTTGGAAAGTTTGGACAGCATATCGGCTAAAAATAGGCTATTATGGAAAGTCTCGGTCGGTCGAATAGGGTCTATACCAACAACGATCGCATTCTCGCAAATCAGGACGGACCTCCTAAGCCGAGTTGGTCTTAGAATCTGCCGTAAAACCCATGCGAGTTCCGCCATCGAAGTCTTTAGTGCACCCAAGTAGGAATGCAACGCGGTATAGTGGGACGTCGGTCACAAGTAACCGGCCCGGGAAAGAACGGGGTTATGCATGAACCATTGAACTAAAACGTGTACATTACTAATCGAACGATTTCTTTTCGAGTCTCACCCTGAGGATGCCGATGGTAAGTGACACATCAGTTAATCCCCAGCGGAGTCGCCAAATTGTGGACATGACATAGGTCCACCCCGACGCGGCCACGCGCGGGTTTGGGGAGGCGAATGAATCTCCATATGAGATGGGTCGAATTGAATTTTAAATCGAAGTAGGAGTCGCCACCGAATATTGTGGTTATTCGGAACCATTCGAACCCACTCTATGTCGTAGTGGGCCATATTTAAAACATGGCCCATTTCCGATGTCAGAGCTTATCGGGTTCGTCCCTTTGCATTACGATACCGATACCGACATTATCGGATATCGTGTATTGAATGACTCTCGTTGCCAATGGATTCGGACATCCGGAAACCATGGTTCTGAGTAAGGGGTGAGGGTACGTGTTGGGAAGTTCATTGAGAACACCCAACCCCGCCCGCACTTAGTGGTTTTTACTAAGATATCGTTCATTTTTGGTGTACACGCGTTAGTTCGACGGTTGAATGATATGCAAAGATTATTTTCCCTAGACATGTGAGAGAAAAATAAATGGGTTGCTAAGTCGTTTAATGCATGTTAAACTAATAACGTCAAAGTTATTTTAGCATGTGAAGTCGTTTTAGTCTAATAAAACGAAGAAATAAATAAATTGCTACAAACACGAGAAAATGAGTTAGTAACGATTGAATAATTTGAATAAAGACGTAAATAAATAATATGCATGATTTTGGAAAAGACTTATGACACGTGATTGATTAGCACGTGTTATCCGAGGTCGAAGAAAGTATTTATCGAAGTATGTCGCGAAAGTCGCTTTTTATGTAAGGTTCGAAAAGAATATAAAAAAATAGAAAAGCGAGGAAACGAAAAAAAATGGATCCGGCGGACCAGGGCACCGCGCGAGTCGCCTGACAGGCGCGCAACTCGCGTGGCAGTCTGTTCGGATTTTTTATTTTGTCGAAAATCGTTAATTTATATAAATCGCGTACAAATATGGATTAATTTATGCCCGATTCATATTTTCGATATTCGTCGTATTCGATATTCGATTATGAAATCGATATCGAATAGTCGGAATGACTTTAGAAAAGGTTTTGAAAAAAAGTTTGGTTTGAACGAAAAGTAAAAAAAAAGAATTTTGAACGAAAAAGATGTTAATTCTCTCCGCGTATAAAATCGTCGAATTTCGTTTAAGAAGATGTAACGAATTTATTTAGCATCAACGAGAAATAATTAATTTTGTTCTCGTTGGATACGATATTCGATTAGAGAATCGATATCGTATTTTAAGAACGTTATAAAAAATAGTTTTTGTAGTATCGATATTAGAAATAATAAATATGCGACAAACGACCCATATTAAACGAGGACTGACGACTCGACACAAAAAAGAAGAGAAAAAAAAACGTGAAGAAAAGGAGAGAAGAAGAGAAGAATCGGGTTTGATTTACACCCTCAACCTACATGCTTTGTTTTCTCGGGATAAGGCTCGTCGGAAAGTGGCTTAGACTTGGGAGCGTTGAGATGATGAGGATGAGTTAGGGTGTTATTTTGGACGTGTAATGGGACGGGTTTCGGCCGGCTGGGGGTCGGATTCGTCGGGTCGAGATTACTCGGGAATTGTTTGGCGTTACGAGGTTATATATTTTCTGACTTTCGATGATTGATGATGAATGTGTGATGTAGGAATAATAGATCTATGATGTATGTATAATGGCTGTCAAAACGTGTGTTTTGTGTTGGACGGGAGGTCCTATTTATAGGAATCGAGGTAGTCTTGCTTGTGTGACAAGAAATACCGGTTTGGATAGGAAATACGAGAGTTCGAGAGGAAACCAAAGTCTCGTTTCTTGGTGGGGAAGCCAAATATCTCGGCTGTCAAGGGGAGTGTTTCGGCTGTTTTGGATGTCTTGGCCGAGTATTTGGAGCTCGGTCGATGTCTGATTCGGTTTCCGGTTAGAACTCCTACTTGAGATCGAATTCTACCTTCAACGGAATTGTTTAATGTTCTCGAAGCTGATTTTTTGGTAGTGTTGGAGTCCAAACCGGACACTTGAGGTGTCACGGTTGGTCCGTGAGTCTCGGGAAATATCTTTGACCGGGTTTTGACTCGGTTGCTAAAAGACGGTTTTACCCCTGGTGTCGAAATTGACCCAAATTAGTCTTATTTGATCCGAAACGACCCACTGGGCCTGAATTTGAGGTTGGTTTTGTAAGATTTGTACTCCGCAATAAGTCTAAACCAAATGTCCATGATTACGAGCCCATATCCGAGTCCATCAAAGCACGTTTACGTCCAATCATCATCGGGTGTTTGGCGGGAACTACTATAGACACCTGGCGGTCAAAATGTGGGTGTCTACAGTATGTCATATAATCTGGAAAATTCTTAAAAGTTGAAAACTTGCATGTTTCGGTATTTTTATCGCTTTTACGAGATTAATGATTAAGTCGTCATATTAATTTGTAAAATCATAATATTTGGCTTAAACATGTAATATATGTTTATATTCTGGAAAAATGTTGTTTTTTTGATGATTTTTAATAATTTAGTATTTTTCTGATATTTTAGTTATCGATTATTGAATTATTACCGTTTACGGACAAAAACGATTAAAAGTTGTTTTTTAGTTCTAGTACCTAAACATTTTATTTTAATCTGATTTTTGACGTGGTGAAACTTTCTGATGAAATAGAGCTTTCTGAATATTTCATAATTTTTCGGAATTGTTAAGTGGATGAATTAATTAATCACTTTAAATCATCGTTTATCGTTAAAACCGTGTTTGTCGTTTAAATTCTCGATTTCTTGTCATATGATTAAATCTGGAAAAAAATATGATTCTGATGATTTCATATTAAAATTTAATTCTATGATTTTTAGTGCCTTAATAAATGTTCGGAACGATAAGTTTTATTAATGGAATCGTTAATTGTGAAAACGGGTTTTAAAGACGGTTTTGACGGGATTTATTAAATCTTGAATTTTTGGAAATCTGGAAAAATGGTAGATTCTGGAAAATCATGATTTTTAGGTTTAATAATAATTTTTGGATATTAATACTTGAATCATTTTGTAATTACTATTTTTGTTAATCGTTATTGTCGAGATTGGACGATTAACGAGAAAACGCTTTAAAAACCGAGTTTTAGGATTCTGGAAAATTTTCTTTTCTGGACATAATGTCCATAAATATATTTTAACTATTTACGTAATTTTTGTATTATTTATTAAAGTCTTTAATTAATAAGTTTTGATTTTCGGACAAATTGTGATTTATCGTTAAAATGCTTCGTTTTACCTAAAAGAATTATTTTTCCTGGAATTTTGAAAGTATTTAAATCTCAAAATTTAAGATTAAATCATCCTTTAACATATTCTAAATATATCCAATGGTTTAATTAAATAAAAGACGTTAAAAGATTTAATTTGACATTTGCCGTAAAATCCTATTTATAATCGTATTGTCGAAACTAATAATAATTAGGGAATTTTAATTTTGTAAATTTTGGAAACACCCTAATTAGTAGTATTTAAAATGTTTAAAACATTTCTAAATCATTTTATAAACACTTGTACGACGTTTCAATAATTTCATTAACTCAAATGTTCTCGTTTTGAGAATTAATATCGTTAAGGCCGAAAGTACTAGTTTTATAAATCTATATCGTTCACTAAAAATGTGTTATTAGTATAAACTAGTATTTTGCTATTTTGATATGATGCTATTTTTTAGTAAGTTTCTAAAAACTAGACGTTTCCTAAAATAGAAAGTTTCCTCTTTTGGAAAGTGATTCCTTTTTTTTGTTCTCTTATTGTTTATATTGAATGCATCTTTTAAATATCGATAATGGATTGTTTTGGAGTTATGGAATAAGGATAAGTGTGGGTTTAGAGTAATATAGTCTGGAATGTACGTTTCGCCATCAACTATAAAGCTGGTGTGTCTATGTTGAGACACATTAGTCGTTGAACTGAGCATGGTTTGTGTTCAGGAGTGTGTATATTTTGACCTTAAACTTAGATATCGCATCGTGTAAGTCACCGTCGGGTTGAACTGGATTACGGTTGGTGTCCAGGAGGGGTGTACATTACTTAAGCCAGGACCTCGCTGCACGCAGTCCTGTTATAGTTGAGTTGTCTAGTTAGAGACCGTAGTCTGATTTGTTTTGACTAAGTTCTCGAAGCTAGTTTAGTATTGTCCTAGTGAAAGTCTAGATTCTACATTAATCCTATCCTTAACGCCATTTTGAATATTTTTATTATTATCGATATAATTTTGATTTGCAGGTTGGCAAGTGTTTTATGTTTTCTCCGTAAAACTCATTTTTATTATATTATTTCAATATGTGAAGTTTTTCACTGAAATCTTATTTTCATTATAATGTTTTACTGTTTTCATTTTTACTATTTTTCTATAGTAGTAATTACAGTTTTTAAAATCCTGTCATACGGCTGGGAGAACGTTGACGTTGCTCCCCACTGATTGTGGCTGTTATGTTTTAACATGGCAAGTATACATGTTTCGGGTGTGGGCTAGCGAGCAGTGTGGATCCTGCTTATTTATTTTAATAATTATGTCTTATGGATTATTCAAACCCCTTTTGTGGATTGTTTTAAGTTTTGGTCATTTTATTTAAGGCCTATTGTTTGACTTTACCATTTTAATTTTTCTAAGACATAGTTACAGCGTGTTTTAATCCCGACTCTACAGTGTTTCCGCCACTGTTTCACGTTAGAATTTCTAGGGGATTATAGTTGGTATCAGAGCATCACTGCTCCCAACGCTTACACCTGAAATTAAGAAAAATACCAGTAAATTATTCAAACAGTAAATAAAATATTATTATTAGAAATGGGTAGAAACAAATAAGGACTTAACTGTTAGGATTATTTGTTCTTGTAACTCAATGACTAGCATTGAATATTTGTTTCTTTTATCGAGAAAAAGATGAAAGAGCAAGATGCTGATATGCTGCTCCAGATCGGGACAAGACCTGCTTAGCACTCTCAACGCCTGCTGACTCGAGTGGACAACTTGGTGCTCCAAGAAAGATGTCGATGGTGACTTTTCAGCTCCTGTTTAGTTTGCTCAAGCTATAGGTTAGATGATCAAGAGTAGATCCCTGTTCCGTGACGTTGCAGTAGTAGATCCAGATGGAGCGACCCAAGACTTGTGTGCTCGTTCCTCTACAAGAAGATGAAGTAATCCTTTTCGTTCCCTCGTGAACTCTGGAGGCCCGAAAATTTTCCTCTGGTTCTAGAACTTAGTATTATAGGATCATCGATTTCTTCCTTCCTTCCTCTTCTTCTTCTTCTTCTAACTCTTCTCTTATAAACTCTCGTTTTCGCTCTTGTGATAAGTCTTCGATTGATTCTCCTACTTTACCATCTTTCCTCTTGAGGTTATTTGGTTTAACCGATTTTTGTCTCAGTGAACCCCGTGAAAAGTTATGGATGTTTGAGGTTTAGTAAACTCTTGTTACCTGGTTTGAGGATTTTGAGTCTGCCCTACCTTCTAAGCAAGTAAGAAATTCTTGAGGATTAATTTGAATAGCAAAATGTTGCTTGATGGAATTAGGATGATACTTTAGACCCTGAACCTTGGGTTATAAGTTACCTTGATTATTTTGGGGTACTTAGAGTTGGATATATTTGGGAGTAGTAAGGGTATGCCATATTTGATGGATACCTAGTACCTAACCTAGAACCAAACTAAGTGTAACTGATAATATTACTTTGGATTCTCACCTAATGCTTATTTAATGGATGCATCGAGAATATTTGGGATCATAGAGTATTGTTAAGGTGTTAGCCTGAGTGTTGTGGTACCATTGAAGGTTTTCATTAACGTCGTTAGAAATTTTGGTTGACATAGATTACCCGTATTTCTTAAGGATTAGATCGTTGATCGTCGTTTAAGGTTGTAACCTATGAACTTTGGAGTTGAGTGATCTAACTTGGATAAATTGTTGTTGTCCCTGGAGAAGAGAACTATCTTGCACAATCACAATTTGGTTTTATTGTGCTGTTTTGAGGAATACTATAATACGGATCATCTTATTTGGACTGTTATAACCTTAGACCAACGAGATTGTGGCTTTGTTGAGTTAATAAATATTTTGGTGGTTTCGCTAATACAATATGAAATTTGGTGGAATTTTTAGAAACCTTAGCCCAATGACGTGTTTGAAGATGTGAGTGTTTGCGCCATTACCTATAAGTTTGAGCGTGTTTGAGGATTTGTTATACTTTCCCCAACTTCTTTACTTGTGGCATTATAAACATGTTGGTAATCATTTTGAGGGTTCCGTGCCCGAGCATTTTTATATTGGTGGACCTTGTTTAGTGTTCCTTATTCGAGAAATTTGGAGCATACCTCGAGTTCAAACCATATGAGTTTTGAAATTAGGAGCCTTATCAATCAAGGGTTTGGGTATGTTTAGTTAACCGTTGGAATCTTAATTATGGATTTGATTCTAAAGCATTATTTGTGGATTAGTATTGTGTCGCTTGAACGATTGGATAGTCACGTAAGACATTTTTGGAGTTTGTGACCGAGTAGTACCACCTAGTGCCTAATATTGGACTTAACGTTATTTGATGGAAATTAGGAACCCGTGTTGTGGGTGTCGTACCGGGAATCTCGAGATGGTTAATTTATTCTTCAATCCTTGAGAGTTCTATTTGACTCTCAAATTCGTCCTCCCCTTAGCTTCTCTTGAATCCCACTTCTTCTTCTTCAGCCAATCCCTTTCGACTTCTTTATCGGGTTTGAAAACTTTTGTTTCGATTTGTCGTTGACTTTGACTCTATTTATCCATTTATTATTTTCCCCAAACTTGTGTTATGAAAAGTTTGACTAGTTTAAAAAAAAATTATCGTAAAATTTTAACATTTTGAGTTATAGTTTCTAATTGTGAAATTACCCATTTTGTAACAAGTTTGACTAACCTAAACTTTTCGGATATCGTGAAATTTAACATTTTTGAATTATAATTTAAGAACTTTATACTTCACTTTTGTTTTATCTTTGGTTGATAATTATCTCTAGATCTGTTTCAAAATGCCTTAATAATTTATTATAAATTATTTCAATTTTTGATTTTTAAGTGATCGAAATTTTATAAAGACTTTCATATTTCCAAATACTTCAATTTCTATAGGATTATTATGTAAAACGTTTTAACATTGTCAAAATTATTTTATGTTCAGGTTTGATAACATTTTTGAAAAAAATTCATGTTTACTTTGATAACATTTTCGAAATTTTAACATTTTGAAATTAGTTTTCGTTTTATTGTTGGTGGACTTTTGAATCTGTTATTGAAAATGTTTGACGACTGGTTCAATTTTTACTAACTACAGAATTTGATTTCTCCAAACTAAATTTTGTTTCATCAGAAAAAGAAATATTATCGAATTTCTTAATCAAATAAATTATTTTACTCTTGTTTTGAATAATGTTTTGGCTATCCTATTAACTTCGAGTTTGTTTACAAATGTTATTTGACATCGTTATTTTATCAAATAACTTTACTTTACGATTTCACTATTTAAAAAAAAATTAAACTCCGGGTAGCTTAGCGCAGTTCCTTTTGAAATAAATATTTGCATTCGATTTCGTATCACTTTGAAGGTTGTAAAATTTTCTTGAAACGCAAAATTTTTATTCAAAATTTGTATCCTCATCTTTTCGAGTGGGTTAATCTTGATTCCCTTCTGCTTATTCTTAGTTTCGAGGACGAAACTTTCTTTTAGTGGGGAGGATTGTAACACCCGCTATTTTCCTAGCATTTTTATCACTTCCGTTATGACTTCGTCATAACTCTGTCACATTTCGGCCTTATGTTTCATCATTATTCCAAGCTCTATTTTCATTTTTGAGTCTAATGGTATTTACTTTTATTTTCAAAGATTTTAATTCTTTTAAATATATTTGATTTTCTTCGTAAACTAATTATTTTTCTGCGATGAATTCTATTTCTCTACGAATTAACGTTTTTAAACTCGGATTTAAGTTATTCCTTTTCCTACAAATGTGTAGATATATTTATATAATATTTTCAACTAAGAAATATTTTAATTTACGAAAATTTGGCCTTTAATGATTTTATTACGAAGTTTTGTAAATAATTATTTTCGAACGCGCGGTTTATTCGAATTGCTTCGAAATTCTTTTGATAATTTTACGATTATTATTTTTAAGCAACCTACAATTAAAAGAAACACTTTGTACTCATTTTTGAATCGTGACACCCTTGGTCACACACTTTCACATTTTTTTAACACTTGGTTTTATAACTTGATTAAGGCCTTAGATATTTTATTTTCCTACAATTATTTTTGGACTTATTGCAAGACTCTTCACACTTTCTTCTTATTCATTTTGGCTGGTGGTTTTGGATGGATTTAACATTTTTTTTTTTATCATTTTTAAAAGTCCACATTCATTCTCTCATCTCATCATTTTCTTTCATTCATTTTCATTCAACCACAAACAAAAATACTCTTCATTTCCTCCATTTTGGCTGTGAGTTTCAGCCATATTTTTCAAGCCAAATTTTGTCTCAAATCGAGTCTTGATCGTCTCATTTTCATCTCCGAATTAATCGTTATTTCATTCCATTCGTTAAGGTAATAATCGATGTTGTTTTCGATCGTTATTTACCTTGATTTTCTTAGTTCTCTCATGGTATTTTTCTACTATGCTTTTCGTGTTTTGAAGAATTTGTGGATGATCCCGAGGTCGACGAATATATTATTGATTCAGATTTGGATTAGAGGTAACGTCGATGTTACTCGGTATTGCATGATTTTATTTGTGTAATTGCATGTATATTTTTATATTTCATTTTTGACAATGTATGTATGTCATATAATCTGGAAAATTCTTAAAAGTTGAAAATTTGCATGTTTCGGGATTTTTATCGCTTTTACGAGATTAACGATTAAAACGTCATATTAATTTGTAAAATCATAATATTCGGCCTAAACATGTAATATATGTTTATATTCTGGAAAAATGTTGTTTTTGATGATTTTTAATAATTTAGTATTTTTCTGATATTTTAGTTATCGATTATTGAATTATTACCGTTTACGGACAAAAACGATTAAAAGTTGATTTTTATTTCTAGTACCTAAACATTTTATTTTAATCTGATTTTTGACGTGGTGAAACTTTCTGATGAAATGGAATTTTCTGAATATTTTCATAATTTTTCGGAATTGTTAAGTGGATGAATTAATTAATCACTTTAAATCATCGTTTATCGTTAAAACCGTGTTTGTCGTTTAAATTCTCGATTTCTTGTCCTATGATTAAATCTGAAAAAAAATGTGATTCTGATGATTTCATATTAAAATTTAATTTTATGATTTTTAGTGCCTTAATAAATGTTCGGAACGATAAGTTTTATTAATGGAATCGTTAATTGTGAAAACGGGTTTTAAAGACGGTTTTGACGGGATTTATTAAATCTGGAATTTTTGGAAATATGGAAAAATGGTAGATTCTGGAAAATCATGATTTTTAGGTTTAATAATAATTTTTGGATATTAATACTTAAATCGTTTTGTAATTACTATTTTTGTTAATCGTTATTGTCGAGATTGGACGATTAACGAGAAAACGCTTTAAAAACCGAGTTTTAGGATTCTGAAAATTTTTCTTTTCTGGACAGAATGTCCATAAATATATTTGAATTATTTTACATAATTTTTGTAATATTTATTAAAGTCTTTAATTAATAAGTATTGATTTTTGGACAAATTGTGATTTATCGTTAAAATGCTTCGTTTTACCTAAAAGAATTATTTTTCCTGCAATTTTGAAAGTATTTAAATCTCAAAATTTAAGATTAAATCATCCTTTAACATATTCTAAATATATCCAATGGTTTAATTAAATAAAAGTCGTTAAAAGATTTAATTTGACATTTGCCGTAAAATCCTATTTATAATCGTATTGTCGAAACTAATAATAATTAGGGAATTTTAGTTTTGTAAATTTTGGAAACACCCTAATTAGTAGTATTTAAAATGTTTAAAACATTTCTAAATCATTTTACAAACACTTGTACGACGTTTCAATAATTTCATTAACTCAAATGTTCTCGTTTTGAGAATTAATATCGTTAAGGCGAAAAGTACTAGTTTTATAAATCTATATCGTTCAATAAAAATGTGTTATTAGTATTAACTAGTATTTTGCTATTTTGATATGATGCTATTTTTTAGTAAGTTTCTAAAAAATAGAAGTTTCCTAAAATAGAAAGTTTCCTCTTTTGGAAAGTGATTTCTTTTTCCTTTGTTCTCTTATTGTTTATATTGAATACATCTTTTAAATATCGATAATGGATTGTTTTGGAGTTATGGAATAAGAATAAGTGTGGGTTTAGAGTAATATAGTCTGGAATGTACGTTTCGCCATCAACTATAAAGCTGGTGTGTCTATGTTGAGACACATTGGTCGTTGAACTGAGCATGATTTGTGTTCAGGAGTGTGTATATTTTGACCTTAAACTTAGATATCGCATCGTGTAAGTCGCCGTCGGGTTGAACTGGATTACGGTTGGTGTCCAAGAGGGGTGTACATTACTTAAGCCAGGACCTCGCTGCACGCAGTCCTGTTATAGTTTAGTTGCCTAGTTAGAGACCGTAGTCTGATTTGTTTTGACTAAGTTCTCGAAGCTAGTTTAGTATTGTCCTAGTGAAAGTCTAGATTCTACATTAATCATATCCATAACGCCATTTTGAATATTTTTATTATTATCGATATAATTTTGATTTGCAGGTTGGCAAGTGTTTTATGTTTTCTCCGGAAAACTCATTTTTATTATATTATTTCGATATGTGGAGTTTTTCACTGAAATCTTATTTTCATTATAATGTTTTACTGTTTTCATTTTTACTATTTTTCTATAGTAGTAATTACAGTTTTTAAAATCCTGTCATACGGCTGGGAGAACGTTGACGTTGCTCCCCACTGATTGTGGCTGTTATGTTTTAACATGGCAGGTATACATGTTTCGGGTGTGGGCTAGCGAGCAGTGTGGATCCTGCTTATTTATTTTAATAATTACTCATGTCTTATGGATTGTTCAAACTCCTTTTGTGGATTGTATTAAATTTTGGCCATTTTATTTAAGGCCTATTGTTTGACTTTACCATTTTTATTTTTCTAAAACATAGTTACAGCGTGTTTTAATCCCGACTCTACAGTGTTTCCGCCACTGTATCGCGTTAGAATTTCTAGGGGATTACATGGGTGATACGGGGGACGAGCCTTGGTTTTGTGGGAAGAGACAGCAATGGCGTGATTATTGTTGCTGGATGCAAGCGGGTCCTTGAGAGGTAGAATCCGAAGGTGGCCGAGGCAAAGGCGGTCGAGTGGGGGCTGAGAAAGGCTTTGGATTTGGGCAATCGTAACATTATCCTTGAGAGCGACTCATATAACGTGATCAATGCAATCTCAGACGGCGTTTCTTGGTGGAGCCCTACCGGTCTATTGATCGCCTCCCAATCGGATCAGTCATTTAGCGAAGGATGGGGGATCAAACAATATTTATAAGACTCGCAAAAACACAAAAACAATTAGTGTATTCGTGGTAAGTTGAGGTCGGTCCAACGGGAAACAGTCCAGAGTTGAGTAAAAGCGGCGTGTTTGGGATCTAGTGGGGGTTTTAAGGGTCGAGTCTATACTAAAACGCAATAAATGACAAAAGATGATCAAATAAGGAAAGGGTGTTAGAGGAAAGTTGGGATTCGGAAATTGGGATCTAAGAAAATTGGAATCGGGACTGTCACAACATCGGTAGAGGGAGAATGCCACCTTTAGGTTTCTTCACCCAATTCATCTAAAAACCCGCTTTCGCGGCGAAGAAGGGTAAGTCTCAAGTTAAGGTAATTTCTACCCCGAGTTTCCCCATATTGATAGAAATGAGTCAAGGTCGGTCTAGTTGGCCGGACTAAAACAACAATGACACAACAACCTCAAGCTAGATAAACCAACAAGCAAGCAACCAACCAGAAACTTCTCAATTCAAATAATCTAAGATCCTCCTCCCTAAACTCCCAACAAGAAATATACTTACTATTCATAATGGAAACTAACAAAACAATCACTACTACAAAAATAGTCATAGACATGACCTAATAAACATAGGTTAAAAGTAAAACACACATCTATTTTTAAAAGGCATAGGTTATTTAAAAACCTATGTATATAAAAGAGAATATACATAGGTCAACATTAAAACCCATGTCAACAAATTATAGGCATAGGTCAAAGTAAAACCTATGTCTATAATATATGAATAGATGTAGGACATATGAAAAACCCATGCATATTGAAATAAGACTAATAAACCAATGCCCCATGTGTACTACTCCTACACTAATAAACCCTAAAATTATTCACACAGCCTCGTTCCCCATGTCTTCCTTTTAATTTTTTTCACGCAGCCATCATTTTTTCTGGGTTTCATTCAATCACTAGTTCAAAACTCGTGCCTACGCACAGTTTTTTAATTGATTTGTTTATATAAATAGGTTAGTGACTTACAAAATTAATTCGAAATTACTTTTTCCTAACGAGCGTTTACTCAATCCCAACGAATTTTTCTAAAACTTTCCTGTTCTACCCTTTATAAATCTTTGCCTTTTACTATATGATTCAATCATGTTTATCTTCGTTTTATCAATTTACATCATCAATCAACTTCCGAATTCGATTCGATTATGAATCTTAATTCAATTACAAATGACATAATATCGATCAATAACGTATTTACTTGATTATTTTGTTACTTGTATTATTATTTTTAAAAAATTATTTAGGTTTTAATATTAGGGTTTAATATATACAAAAAAAATTACAAAGAAAAATAAATAAATTTAAAAGAAAAAAAGAAAAATGATAAACAGAAAATAATCATTAAAAAAGGAAATTTAAATAAAAAAAATTACAAATTCAAACATACAGCAACATCCTCCCCACAGGGCCACGACACTCACCCACCCACCACCCACCACCATCCACCATCCACCCACCACCAACCACCTAGATCCGACTTGATCCCCACCCACCGCCCAGACCTAGCCACCCAGTCACTTGACCACCGTGACCCAGACCGACCCCAGCCCCAACCCCGACCCAAACCTCACCCATCCACCCTAACCGACCAGCCCTGACCGACTCAACAGTAATCCCTCCTCCACTGATCCGAACGGTTTCGATGATTGTGGTGATTCATGGGTGTCTATGGTTGGTAGATCAGATTTTGAGAGTTTTTAGAGAGGAAAGCAAGACAATAAATTTTGGTGTGATGAAATGACGAGGGTAAAACGGTAAAATATCGTTAGGATTGAGTAAAAGCTCGTTAGGAAAAAGTACGACCCTATTAATTATATTCCCTTCGTTTGAGTCAATAAATTTCCTTTTTTTAGTGTTTAGTCGACCGTTCGCGTTTCTATTTTTAAAAGAAATTTACCTTTACTTTTTGTTTTTCAGCATAATAAAAACAATTATTTTCTCATTATCTTTTTTTATGTATAGAGTAACATTTTATTATGATGAAATGAGTATTAAATTAGTCACTACCTTGTCTTTCTGTATAGAGTAAATAATCTATTTGGATGAAATAAGTATAAAATTAGTAACGGGGTCACTCATATAATAAATATGATATAATGTTCACGCTTTTTTTAATTATGAAAAATTATTTTTAATTTTAGATCACATTCAACCTTACTATTTTCGTTATGATTATTAATTATCATACCTAATAGACTAAACAAAACTTTGTAAATTTAGCGTTTAGTAGAATATTTTAAGGAAAACAATTTGTTTCTAAATTTTAGGGATTATGATTAGAAGTGGATTTTTAAATTTATAGATCTGTCAAAATTTGACTCGACTCGTAAACTTGACCCATTATTTTAGATTCAAGAGTAAGACCCTAAATTTTGACCTGTGATCCGTTTAGCTTGAACCCAAAATGTTTCGTCAAAACTCGACCTGGATTATCCATGATGTGTCATTAAAATTATCATACATTATATTTTAAATAATAATAAAAAACTTATCAACTTTAATATTATAAATTACAAAAGTAATAAAAAATAATAATTTTAGATAAATTTTATAGCCTTTAATGATAAACTATTTATCGAATAATATAGTGTTTTACGATTTTTTACTTATAAAATCCGGTAATTATTTAATTTAATAACTTTAGTGACTTAAATACGATTAATACTAAAAAAACTACTTGTATTTTTAATTGATAAAATATAGGGCATCAAAAATTATATATGCGCAGTATTCTGACCTTAACTCGAACAATGACATTTGTTTGACCCGTTACATAATTTTCTCAACCCGTATGACGTAACCGATTCGACCCATTTGACATGTTTGTTAAAAAGTATGGAATAAATTTTTGTTTATTATGTTACAATTATTTTTTTCTCCAATATATGTGATAGGTAGAATTAATGAAGATAATAAAGATTTTGGTTATTGTATGGATAAATATTTAAACAAAAACTTATTTGTCAAGCCCAATTTAGATAATGAAGGAGTAGGATTTTGGCGGGAAAGTTGAAAAGACTATGTTGCCCCTTGGTTTTTGTTTTAGTGAATAGAGGATGTGATTAATTAATGGCTTTAAATCTTTAATGGAGACATCGACTCATAGTCATGGAGTGTGTGCCGTGTTTTTGTGCTTCAACTTTTGATAATATTTGAATTCTTAAATGTAGAAGTAGCTTAGCTTAAATGCCTATGGAATAGTTTAATGGTTGATAATGACTTTTCCGCCGCCATTGTATCGAGTCTCCCGGCTGTATTCTTTGTGGACACCCTGAGGAGTCTGAACATCACGCGTTACTAGACTGTCTGAATACGTGTATGATCTGGGCTCAATGCTCTTTTTTGGGTGTCATTGCAGGTGCACCCATGATTCGAGAAGGTGAGCTGATTACATGGTTGCTCGATAACGCGCCAGTGAACGAGAAAGGTAGTCTTCTAGCCACCTTGTGGGCTGTTTGGGCGGTGCGGAATTCATATATTTTTGAGGAGCAGGCACGTGATTGACAAATTACAGTAGCGTCTTTCAAAGCTATGGTTCGAGACTACTATATTTATTATACCCGTGTTTGGGGGATACCGAGCAGAGTGAATGGGGTAGGAGCGAACTCATGGTGTCGGCCGGAATCAGGTTTTATCAAGTTAATTGTTATGCTTCTGTTTTGGGTGATACGGGGACGAGTCTTGGTTTTGTGGGAAGAGACAGCAATGGCGTGATTATTGTCAGGGGCGGACCTAGGAGGGGGCCCGGGGGGTCACGGGTCCCCCCAGCCCATTTCGAAGTAATTAATTTTTAACAATGAGATATGTCATTATGTTGGTGGTGGTGCAATGGTTTAGTCCTTTGTCATCTAGGCAAATGGTGGAGGTTCGATCCTTGTTTGGTCCTTTTTTTTGGTTAAATATATTTTGTAGCTTTTCAAAAGACAAATCTATTGGACAAAGGACTCGAACCCAGGTCATTTGCATCAAATATTGATCACATAACCAATCTCACAACCTCATACTTGATGCACCACATCAATGGAAGAATAATCTTATACTCTGTGTTTAAACAATTTATCAAAACTTTCATTCTTTTACTCCTAGATTTTTACAACACTTTACAAATATTTGACTTAATGTTTTGTTAGATAATGTAATTATTTCATTTAATTTTGTAATGATTTTAATAATCATGTCATAAAAATATGATTTAAAAAAATATACATATATGTATATAAAACATATACAGAGTATTTTTCAAACAATTAGAGAAATAAATAAATGTTTTTATGGTTGCTATGAAGTATTAAAGAATATTTAATCAAAATTTTTATATTAATTGGGTTATGATCATAAATATTCAAGTTAATATTGAGTATGTCATTTAGGATCATTTTCGGGTCGCATTGTTTTTTGATAGATGTCATTGTTAAAAAAATTAGTGTGCCCCCCTAACGAAAAAATCCTAGGTCCGCCACTGATTATTGTAGCTGGATGCAAGCGGGTCCTTGAGAGGTAGAATCCGAAGGTGGCCGTGGCCAAGGCGGTCGAGTGGGGGCTGAGAAAGGCTTTGGATTTGGGCATTCGTAACATTATCCTTGAGAGCGACTCTTATAACGTGATCAATGCAATCTCAGACGACATTTCTTGGAGGAGCCTTACCGCTCCATTGATCGCCTCCCAATTGGATCGGTCATTTAGCGAAGGATGGGGGATCAAACAATATTTATAAGACTCGCAAAAACACAAAAACAACTAGTGTATTCGTGGTAAGTTGAGGTCGGTCCAACGGGAAACAGTCCAGAGTTGAGTAAAAGCGGTGTGTTTGGGATCTAGTGGGGGTTTTAAGGGTCGAGTCTATACTAAAACGCAATAAATGACAAAAGATGATCAAATAAGGAAAGGGTGTTAGAGGAAAGTCGGGATTCGGAAATTGGGATCTAAGAAAATTGGAAACGGGTCTGTCACAACATTGGTAGAGAGAGAATGCCACCTTTCGGTTTCTTTACCCAACTCATCTAAAAACCCGCTTTCGCGGCGAAGAAGGGTAAGTCTCAAGTTAAGGTAATTTCTACCCCGGGTTTCCCCATATTGATAGAAATGAGTCAAGGTCGGTCTAGTTGGCCGGACTAAAACAACAATGACACAACAACCTCAAACTAGATAAACCATCAAGCAAGCAACCAACCAGAAACTCTTCAATTCAAATAATCTAAGATCCTCCTCCCTAAACCCCCAACAAGAAATCTACTCACTATTCATAATGGAAACTAACAAAACAAATAACAAAAAGGAAAACAACAAAAACAAGCATAATGATTAAATCTAAGGAAAATAACAACAAAACAATAAGGAAAATTACGATCTAATAAATAAACTTGAAAGCGATCTAAGACAACATAAACGAAATCTAGAGGAAATAACAACAAAACGATGAACAAAAATAACAATCAACGAAATAGAACATAAAACGACCTAAAAGCAATGCAAATAAAATCTAGAGAAAATAACCAAAATACGATGAAGAAAATAACGATCAACAAATAAACTATAAGACGATCAAAGAACAATGCAAGTAAAATAAATGGAAATGATGCAATAACGAAAGAACGAAGTTAAATCTAACTAGAGATTAGGGAGCGGAAGAGAAATATACCAACTATTGAAGAAGATCAACAATAAAGAAGAAAATTGCATAAATAAATAAGATAAAGCTTGATGAAGAGGATAAAAAATTTGTCACTAATCCTTTAATAATCTCCAAGAATCTTCAATAAAAACTTGAATAAACATTCTACAAAGCTTGAATAAAGATCTAAAGAAAGGAAATTGATGAAAACAATGAAAAACTCTAGCTTACTAACTAAGCTGGAGGAAAATGATCTAATAAAATGGATGGTAGTAATGTGATCTAATGGAATACTAAGTGAGAGATAATAAGTGGTCTAATGAATGGTAATGTGCAACTAACTAGGGTATCTATATAATCTAGTAAAGCCTTAATGGATCCTTAACCCAAAGCCTAAATCCAACTTTTTGCTCCATTAGTGAGACTTCTACCCTTTGTGTCTTTATATGGTGAAACTTCACCCTACGAAATCTGCCATACACGGACCAATATCGTCGGGTGAAACTTTACCCGGTGGTTTCACCCGGTGGACTTCTTCCAGATTTGCGTTTTTGGACATCTTTACCGTCGGGCAAAATTTCACCCGATGGGTGAAAGTTTCGCCCGGCCATTTCGCCCGGTGGAGAAGCTTTTCTAAAGATCTTCGGGGAGGTAAAATTACCGTCGGGCGACACTTTGCCCGGTCATTTCTCATCGAGTAAAACTTTACCCGATGGTTTTCTGGCCTCTTTTCTTGTCTCGTTCTTCGCCGTATGATTGGATGACTTTGAACTTTAAGTTTTGTGCTTTGCTTTTCGGACGGTATTCCCCTCTCTTGTGCTCGTGGAAGCTCGATCATGCTTTCGGTGTCAAATCCTATCAAAATTGACAGAAAAACTACCAAAAATACGTAAAACAAACAAGAGGGACGCTAATGTGAGAAAGACTCAAAATAAGGCAATAATCGCTCTCTAATCTCGGAAAACGAGGGAAAAACGAGTCGAAATGGGAGGAAAAATGATCTAAATTTAGCACACATCAAATCTCCTACACTAAATCGTTGCTCGTCCTCGAGCAAAGACCCAAAAAGAAATTACAAACTACTACTACTAGCTAGACTATGCTAAGCCGATACGGGGCAATTAACGGGTCCGCTCCGTCCCTTCAACCCACATCGAAATACCCATGAGGTAGAGTACTCTCATGCAAGGCAAGTTGGGGTTTGCTCAAAATGGTGGATGCGACTAAACACACAAAAACGCATAACACGAAAGAATAGACGCATCCAAAGCAAAAATAAAACACCGAATCCTTCATCGAGACGGCGGGGAAGACACTGATTACTTATCTAAAACAATCACAAACTTCCAAGATAAATCACCCATGTAGACAAGGACCAAAGCTTAATACTATGACATTAAAGCAATAAAGATGTTGATAACTTAGCTAGGTCCTCCTAATCTTCTAAAGGGGTACGACGTGGTGTTAAACAGAGTGGAATAAGTGAATCATGGATTTGTTTGACACTGTAGGTAGGTGCAATCCCGCTCTCTTTGGCTAAGGTCAAGAGGGTCGTTCCAAACTCGAATTTCCTAAATTAGCTCAAACAAAAAGGTGGAGTGTTTACAATTTTTGGTGAATCGACTAATCACCGCTATCTTCCTACCTCGGGACTCGGTCCTCTAGTAGGCACTTCATGGCGACGAATCGTTCAAGGTTTTTTTTATGAAGGAGATGTTTTTGATGATACGATTTTCATTGAAGCTCCTTTTCTCTCCCTTGTTTTTCATATTTTTGTGCCCTTTTCTCTTACTTTGGTCTGCCCTTTTTGGCTCTTTGTTGAGGTTTGAAACCAAGCTTGGAGGTTATTTTTGTGTAAACTTATTGTGGTGATGTATAGGTGGAGGAAAAATAGGTAATCGAGAACGCGTGCCATTCCCGGATAACCCACAAAAAGGCGGAAAGAATTTGACTAAAGGTGCAATGGTCATTCGAGTAAGGTCACCTAGAAAACGGCATGCGGAAACCAAGGCCTAACTCCTCCATGGGTGGTCAATGTGATCAAATGCAAACTCCGAAGTAAACCTCTAGTAGAAAAGGTGGACTCAAGCAAAAGGATCAACAAGTTATTGATCCTTATTGTCTTTCATTACTAACTAAGCTCAACCGAAGTAATCTTTCTTTAGTCTTAATTAGTGTTAATCATTATTTATGCTTAATCCTTATTGTCTTTCATTATGAATGATTCTCTTATGTTGTGGGTTTCACTTGTTAATGTAGATAGTTCTATAATGATGTGTGAGTTATTTTCCACTAGAGTTAGTAGGGGGATTGGGTGAAATTAGGGATGATTAGGATGAGATGGGTGGTGCTTGTTGTCATTTTTGTTGTTTCATAATGCCTTGCACTCAACGTGTTCGATGAAATGCTTGTGAGACTTGAGACGATTACTCCTTGTTTTTCTTGCTTCTTCTCTTGCATGCCTTTTTTTGGTGATAGGTTGGGTTCCTCTACTAGGAGCGAGAGCGTGGTGAGGTGACCCCTAGGTCGTTTAAGTAACGAGAGCCCGAACGTAACCTAGGCAACAAAATCATGCTAGCACCCCTGTTTCCCCTTGATATCCTTGGCATCCATGAGCCCGACCTAGCCCTAGTCTCCTTCTTATATTGATTTACCTTGCTTTCCATTATCATTAGTTGCTTGTTTTGCCTTTTAATTCGCGTTATAGACTTTAGTTTAGTCATTAATCAATCTTAATAATCCACCCTTGTTTTACTAGAACTTAGTCTAGAATTGTGGCATCAGTTTAGAACTCTCGTCCCCGAGGATCGACCCGACTTACCCATGACTATGAGTTTAGGGTAGTTGGTTTTACTTGTTGGTTGGGATACACGACAAATTCCTTCCATCACTGGTCATAAGATAGAATCACTTGATAACGAGTCTTATCTCTCTTCGCCAAACTGGTCCAAGCGGGAAGGAACCACCACGGAACCACCCACCGGATCAATGGGCCGCGGTGAAACGACAACTCTTCATCCCAATACTTCCTATTGATGAAACACGAGGAATCAATGGCTCGTCTCCTCGCAGTCACCTGGCTAGACTGATAACTGCTACGGTCGAGGGGAGAGTCCATGATAGACAACCTCTCATACAACCAAACCTGCACATAGGTAGGTGCGCCTCAAATACAGTCTGGCATCCGGACCACGAAAAAAAACGTGATACCTACAGCAGTCGGGTGCTCCTGGTCATAGGAGCAGATGGGTCCCTCTTGCGATCATCCAACCCTGGATAAGCTCCCTCGTAATCAGCCAAGCCGGACTGTGCTCCGTCTCCTTTTGATTAACAATCGTCAGGACTCGAGTATGACCCATACAAGATAGCAAGTCCATATGACCCTCAAAAGCATAGACGTGTAGCATACAGAAAGCAAAAGCCCTACGACGATGGAACGCCATGACCCGGACGTCCTTATGGTTCATAAACTTGTATGCCAGGTCTAACAAAGAAATGATTTCCCCGACCATCATTCGGATCACCTTCGAGTGGGATAAGCCCAAGAACTCCCGCAGTTTCCTCCTCGGGTCAAGTAACAAAAACGGGACAGCAGGTCGAGACCTAGGGTTCCACCTCCCCCCCCCCTCCCCCCCCCACTCATAGAAGCAATCTCCTCGGAAAAAGGATAAATTTTGCCTCAAGGAAATACAAAAATGTGAAATATATCGTCTCAGTATGATAGACAAGCATCAAGAAAATGTAAGTCTACATGAAACTGGCGGATAGTAAGCAGCTGAGAAATACCCATCTGGTTCAGGGCAACCTTTTCCGCATCCTTAGCTTCGAGACCAATCTTGCAACTTCACAGATAGCAATTCACTACCCATGACTGAAATTTCGCGAAAATTTAACGAGGAATTTCTGTTCTTTGAAGTTTGTCGCGAGAATATGAGAATGAATCGAAAGGTTGTGTTTATAAACACGAAAACCCTGCGGCACCTCAGGATCCGCACCGCAATGGGAAAAAGGGAAAGTCAACAAATGAGGCGCCTGGGCCCACGCGCCTTAAAACCAGGGCGCGCAGAAGCCCGCGCCTGAATTCTGGGCCGCCCTAGTATACGCGTCTATAAGCGCGTGCCCGGTCCATGTTCGAGCACCTTTCTAAGCCAATATAGGAATCGAGTCATCCTGGGCATTCCTCCTCTAATAATCCCAAATTTAAAAAAAAAGTCAAAATTTTTACTCACCAGCGGATAATCGAGTCGGTGTTTCTCCTAAATGCTACATTCAAAATATGATGTGTCTGGATACAGGTACACCCATTACTTCAAAAGCAAGTCCCTACGGAGTTATCATCCTCAAGACAGGTATGATCCTTTACTTATGGCTGGCGAGCCCTTCACGCGAGTCTAACGGACTATAAACGACCCAACCGGAAGACTGCCAGGTTGTAATCCTCGATTGACCTGGTGGCTACTCTGACTTTCGGCTTGGCTAAACCTCAGTTATAGTAGGGGCTCTATAGACACCCGCATTTCGCCTGCTCGTGTCTGTAGCAGTCTCCAACAAAACACCCGATGATGATCGGACGTTAACATGCGCTCGAATATGGGCTCGGAATCAATAGTATCCGGCGTGGGCACTTAGCAAAGTATAAATATCTCAAAACCGACCTCAAATCTAGACTCATTGGGTCATTTCAAATAAAATAAAGTTACTTTAAGCCAAAACCGCCACCGGGGGCAAAACCGTCTTCGTCGACCGAGTCAAACCCGGTCAAAGTCGAAACCCGAAAACTAAACAAGCCACAATAGCGTCCCAATATGAAATCAATCAACAAAGTCAACCATATCCAATAATACATCAAATAACACGGATATCAATCCGTATTTTGAGCAACTTCTGATACGCACGATTTCAGCTGCCTGAGACCAGGCGCTTCAGAACTGAGTCGCCCCATGTGAGGTGCCACAATATTAGGGTGTTGGCCATGCGCGCCTGAATTTTGAAACTAGATACATTTCGCAAAACTCTATAAATACATCCTTATGTGCATCATTTGAATGGTCGAGAATTCATTTCTCATCTCCGAATACAAAAGTGCGAGAGCATTTCCTGTTTCACACATACTCAAAACCATAACAAATAAAACTTAACTCTTCCTATATACCTCGAGTCGCTCCTGTGTCTACGATGATACTCCACGAGCTCGTATCTCGAAGCATTTGACATGTAGGTTGAGGGTGTCCAAATCCTATTTCTAATCTCTAAACTCGTTTATTTCATGTATTCTAACTATACTAACATTTTATTATTCGCATCTAACATTTTTACTTTTCGTTCCTAACTTCTAACTACTAATATCATTCGACATTAAAATACTCGTTCTTTTACGTATCGAGTACTAAGGATGACGAAATAAAGAAACCCGAACACAAGAGTATCGTACTCGCGTCGTCGGTCGCTTATCTTGTCACCCCACGTATTTGGTTGTTAAGGCGAGTGAACCCTCTAAAATTCTTTTACGTTTTTGTTCTATTACTACCGTGTATGTATACTTAAAACTATTTTAACACGACTCGAGTGGCGTCCATTGATGGTATCAACATTGTAGATCCTAATGGTTAAATTACGATGCCGAGATACGTAGGACCTAATGTCTACAAAGGTAAGTCGTTATCAATTCGAGATAAACATCATATGACGCAAAATTCACACATTATGGACCCATCGTCAATGTCAACAACGATTAGTGAGAATCGTTTAACCTGAATCGATTTTGTATTAAAACGAGCGCATCCGACTAAAGTTCGTTTCTGCACAAAGTCCGCATAACCACCAGATAGACCGCTAGGGTGGTGGCGCCTCACACTTGAGCCGCGCCAACCCATGCGCCTGAAGGTCAGGGCGCCTGACCCTCGGGTTATGACGCGATCGCGGAATCCTTTGTCATATGTTTTTGATATCGTTAATAGTCGTCACTCTGAAATGTTTGATGGTGATTCTGTAATCAAATGTCATACATAAAGAGTCATCGAAAATCGAGCTAATGCGAAACCTAATGATGTCAATCTGAGCGTCGTGCGGTCCACGAGACCTGACAATAACGCCACGATACGAAAGGCTCCGATATTCGTATTAAGTCGATGCATTCGATTCAAATCATAAATCAGGACAATTAAGGACAAGTACTCAATTAAGGTTGAAACGAGGTATCGTAGGCTTTCAACGTAGTCAAAAAACGATACGAGTTTTATCTAGGGAATTATGCTTGTGACGCAAGTTAATGCATATCAATCCATCACGCATTTCCTCTCAAGTCCACATCTCATGTCAATTTTCAATTTATTATCATTTTCCCTTTACGACTTTGAATGAATGTCTCGCGATATTAATCTTATATCGATGACTCACTAGTAGGGCTCGGTATTCTATATATAGAGGCAACCAAATTTCATTAGTATAAGTCGGGACGAGACTTCGAGGCCTCGAGATCAAGTTAGCATCACGCTTTGGTCTCATACGCTGCTGATTCCCCCCCAGTGCCTGCGACTGAAAGCTGTGACGCCGAGCTCCCTGTGCTTGACTTCCAGGACGCATGAGCTCACACGCCTGAGCCTCTGTCCTCTGATCAGTACGCAACATAATACGTAGCTGATCAGAGTTTGTCCGATCGTTCGGTTTACGGTTTCTGTTTGCGTTTCGATTTACGAGCCCGTTTATAGTTTACGTTTACCGTTTTTAACTCGATATTAGAATTGTTCATCGTATTGTGAATTCCGGGTTGTATTCCGCCCGTATAACTTGTAATCTCTATTTTCAAGTTATTTAATTCATTGCATGACATTTTATCGCTGTTAAATGAACCCACATGCTTAAAACAACTTTGACATATTTCAAGATGCATTAAACGACGTAGCAAACACATACACTTATGTAGCCTAAAATAATATTTTTCATAACATCTCATCATCTTACTAGCACACGTACTTAAACACTAATCGATATCTTAGTAAAGGCCTCTATATGCGGGAGGGGTTGGATGTCCTTCGTGGGCTTCCCAACACGTACCTTCACCCCTTACTCAGAACCTTTGGTTTCCGGATTCCCGAAACCATTGGCAACGAGAGTCATTCGATATACGATATTCGATAATTTGACATCGGTATCGTTATGCAAAGGGACGAAGCCCACAAGCTCTAGTACAATAAGAAAAGTCGTGCTTTGTGCGTGATATGCCTAAGTATAGAGTGAGTACAAACGGGTCCGAATTCCTATAAAGTTCGGTGGCGACTCCAACTTCGATTTAAATTTCAATCCGAGAACAATCTCACACAAGAACATCCGCTTAACAAAACCCGCGCTTGGCCGCGTTGGGGTGGACATTGCCATGTCCACACTTGTTCATTCTGTTCCGATGTTAATTCGTATCACTTTTCCCCGACTACGCCCTCCTCAAGATCCTTAGTAGCCCATCCACCCGTCGACACACCTCCCCCCGATCACATGCCTCTTTCCGAAAACCCACTTGTTCCTCGCCTCTTATTTTGCACAACACGCAAGCATAAACTCTAGTAAATAATGTATTCACCATTTCGTCTCTTTCTATTACCATCATTTAGTAGCCTAACCTTTTGTATACATTGTACTCCCCCCGATTTTAATTTTTCGTCTCATTTCATCAATATATAGGTGGAGTATTTTAATGAAACGGAGCAATAAATAAAAAATGGAGGGAGTAATTAGTAGCACGCTTAGATTCGTTGTATCTTACTCTAACCTCGGCTTTATATAACGACCTTGTATTAGTTGAATAATCAAGGAATTACATAGTTTATCATGGTATCAAACTAGGTTCCCACAATAAAATAAAACCCGTCTTTTCCTTCCCTCCCACTCGAGCCCCTGCCCACGGTAGCACTCCGTGTCCTGTCACCCACCCATGGCCAAATCCGACGATGATACATCAATCCCACCCCGTGATGCAACCCGTCTATACTGTCACCAACATCCAACATAAAGTTCGTGTACTAGATGGCACCAAAGTCTCTTACTCCTCATGGGTGAATTTATTTACTCTTCATGCTCGCGGTTACAAGGTTCTTCATCACATTGATGCAACCCCGCCACCCGACAAAACGAATCCTAAGTACGAGTCTTGGTACGAAACCGATGTCCTTGTTCTTCAATGGATTTACAGTATTTTATCCGACGAGTTGTTACCCCGAGTCTTAAAAATCGACTACACCGCCCAAGCAGCGTGGGATCGTGTCAAAAATATTTTTCTCAATAATAAAGCTGCCCGAGGCACTAGTCTCGTGAGCGAATTTATTAACCTCAAACTTGAGGTTATGGCCTCGTTTAATGCTTATTGTCAACGTCTCCGCGAAATATCCAATCAATTAAAATATGTAGGCGCCCTCGTCACCGATCAACGATTAGTTCTTCAGTTGGTCTGCGGACTCCCAAAGGAGTATAATACGGTTGTCGCTTCGATAAATCAAAATTTATCCAATTTTGAGACTGTCCGGAGTATGATTAAACTTGAAAATCATAGAACCATAAACCTAAAGGGACCCAATCACCCATCCTCCGGTGCCACCCTAGCCACGGCTGCTGCCCTACGCACCACCGACATCCGCCCCTAGAACGAGAGTCAGTCGGCCTCCCCCAGATCATTCGCCTCTCGCGGCTTCAAATCCCACGGCCAACGTCGCAACAACTGACCCCAGAACTCCCCGCTACCTCTCCCAACCGCACTTGTCGCCGCCTGGCCGACGACCCCACCAGCCTAGTACGCCCCCTTGCCCTTACCCTAGCCAGCCGGGGTGGGTACTCCCATATCTGCCATGGAACAGCGTTCCTACCACCACTCGTGGTACACCCCAATTTTCCAGCCGCCCTCCAATGAGTCAAAGAGCAGGTCAAGCATATGTGACATATGATGAGTCAGCCTACCCAACTGATTTGGGGCAATCCTTTCAAGCACTCATCACCATTCAACAACATCTTGACAATGGAAACTGGTTCATGGATACGGATGTCTCCTCTGACTTGAGTGCTGATCCAGGTAACCTTCGTTCCCTTTTAATTCTAGCTCAATAAATAATATTTATGTCGGGAATGACTATAGTATTCCGGTTCTCGAATCCGGCACCTTTATCTAACTACTAAAACCCGAACCCTTCACCTAAATAATGTTTTATACACACCTCAAATAATAATAAAAACATATCTCCGTTCATCAATTTATGATGGAAAATAACGTCCTTGGATCGACGGATACGGGTCGTCTTGGGATGTTCTCAGCCGAGGCACCGGTCGGCTTGGGGGCCGCCTGGCCCCCATCAATATTTATCCATGATGTTAATTATATGCATATGATTATCGTGTTATATATTATCTGTGCATATATATGTGTGATAGTTTGTTAAGTATAAGTTAGCAAGATGTTGAACAAGATCAAGTTCGAATGGAACGAAGAAAGAAGATCAATGAAGGACATCAAAGAATGAAATTCAAGAAAAATGTTGAAGACTTGAAGAGTGCCGAAATTGAAGATCAACATGTAATAAAATGATAAGAAGAAAAAGACGTGTTGTCAATATGAAGAAGAAGAAGAAAAAGAAGAAGAAGAAGAAGAAGAAGAAAGCTTGAAGAATACAAGAAGAAGTGAAGAGAAGACCGAAGACTAGAAGAGTCTAGGTTTAGTTTTTACGTTTGATAAACAAGGTACCATCGTTATAATAACAGTGGTTCATTGTTATAGTAACGATGATAGTGTCACTATAACGATGACATGCAACTAAAATATTTCATCTTTCACTAAGCTCAAAAATTTCAGAATTCTCGAGCTTAGCATGTAGAACTATCAGTACTCAATTCAAGATCCTCGAATTCCTTGTTCTCCGTACTGACAACTATTGCCCCCTCTACGATTCTTTGTAACTTGGAAAGGGTGTATTCAATCTCCGAGTCGTAAGGCTCGAGGTTCAAGTTAGCAAAACGAGTATTAATCATAAACTAAATAATGTAGTATTATGCCTCAGATCATAATATATAATCACTTATATCAACTAACTAAGATAATAGTATAATGAAAATAAGGGTCAAAAAACCACAAGGAATTAGTTTATTTGTGAATGTATACTAATGCAGAACGATTAATAACTACTTCTTCCGTCTCGTTCATTTGCTGTCTTTTTATATTCATTTTGAAGAGTATTTTAATCAAAGAACAACAAATGAACGAGATGGAGGAAGTAATTAATTATAGAATATGTATGAGGGTTTTTGATTAAGATATAACTTTGACTAATTCAGATGATTAAAAGGTCTTGAATCAAGTACAAATCCACAACTTAATCACAATTGATCATAGAAATCTGGTTCAAGTTATTATTCTTGACTGCTTAATTGTGAATCGTAGATTTTGATCCTCTTTGAATAACTAATTAAAATGTATCTCGTTCTTAATTAGTCCTAATCGTTAAATAAGCAATCTAAACAATCCAGTTCCAGATTTAATTCAACATCAGTAATAGATAGATAATTCGACAAAGAGATAACTAAACACATACAATAATCCAGTTGTGTTATAGATCTATGATAATTGCTCATAAATCTTAACATTAACAAATCTCATTCAATAATTAAGTCTTAGATGTTACTAATGTTAAGTTCATCGACAAATCATGTTCAATTAACAAAACTAACAATAGAACGATGAAATAGATAACTAGTTGATCACCCTAGCATTCAATAACACATTTAAGTAATTAAATTGAGCAATTAATCAATAATCAAGAGTAAATATTAGAACTTCCAAACTCACAATCGATAATTAAGTGCTTCAATGTCTTGAACCAAGAAGAGAAATTAGTTACCCACAATCGTCTTGAGAAAACTAGGGTTCATAAAATTCTAATTTTTCAATACAACTTGAATAATAATCAAATTAATCATAAAAACTAATAATAATTTCGGTAAGTCTAATAAAATCAAACTCTTATAATAAAATAATAATATAATTAATAAGGTAAAAGATATAGAGTAAAAGCCGAAACGGTGTCCTTTCACCTGAGATCCATGCGACTAGTGCGAGATCCATGCGACTCGTGCCCTTTTTCCAACTTGGTGCTTCGTTTGGGCTTGTTTGATGTTGGGCCTTTCTCTTATCATGTTCAACCCATAATACTTCCCATATCCATTTACTCCCACTGTCCCAATCAATAGTTTACACTTTCGGGTGCGTTAGTCAATAGTTCACAATTTTCATTTTTGTTAAATTTCACACTTTACTTTTTGTTTTTTAATAAACTGACAATAAATTCTCTTTCACTAACTTTACCATCATAATATTTGTGTATAAAGGAAACGTAAGCTATCCATAGGGAGGAAGGGAATACAAATTAACCAACTTAATTATACCAAATATAATTAATACTTCATCCGTTCCATTCAATTGTTTACGTTTGATTAAAATACTTTTCTCAATGAAATAAAAGACAAACAATTGAATGAAACGGATCGGAGGGAGTATCATGAAATGAGAATTAATTCTATTATGCCCAAAAACATTACTCATAGCGCCAAATATACTCCTAACTTGGTGCTCTTAACTCATACTAATCTCGGTCTATCATAAGGTTAGCAAACTAACGGATAGAAACATTTACAGATGACCTAGTTAGAATAAATCATAATCACAATCGTTTATATGTTTTCTTTACACATGCTAACCCCATTCTCCCTGGATTTAGTTTTTATCAATTACTCGTACCACATTAGTCTTAGCAATTTTAGATAGCATTAGACGAAACTGATTTGAAAACAATTTTGTAATCACTCACTTGGCTAAACAATGAAAACCACCTAGTAAGATGAAATCATAAAACAACACAACCAACCTCCATGGGATTCAAGTGTTCAACCCTACTTCCCTACTTGATATTGTTGTTTTGTAAGTGGTCACATGGTTTATCTTTGATTAAACTCGCGATAACCCTGTTAAAAATTAAAGAAAAAAGAGACCAATTGAGCTTCCAAGTCATGATTTGTCGAGCTTGGGACCAGTTCGGATTTTATCGAGCTTAGTTCGGGTTTTGTGGGAAAATGGTAGCTACTAATGATTTATTTTCATGGTCTGTTTCCTTTTTTGTAGCTAACCTCGGACCGACAAGTTTACTACTTATATAAGTTATATTCGAAGAGTAGAACGCAACTCTTGTTAGTCTCCTCGACTAAGTTATACTTTATTATCTACATTTGTGGGTTGTTATGACTCCCTTAATTGTAGTTGACTTGGTAAATTGAGAGGTTTATATGTACATCATTGATCTTTCATCGACTGAGCTCCTATTTCGATCAATACCAGCATGCAACATATACGGTTGGTGAAAAAGTGGCCTCATGAGTCATGGGTCATGACATTGTATGTTTGGCATAAGCAAATTTGATAATAAAACCCTTAACCCGGAATTTTTTTCCACAAAAATAATACTTTACTCCGTGAAACATTATTTCTTGAATGAGAATATGAGATTACGATTTACTAGACATGTTTACAATAATTCACTCAAGTGATGCCGACTAGAAGAGAGTTTCAAACAAAAATAAATTTGTGAGACCACTAAAGTAAATAAAGTCATACCCGAGTTGGGAATTGCGACTTGGGCACAAATTCTTGTTTGTGACGGAGATATCCGTCACAAATGTATGACGGGTTAAGTAAATACCATTTGAGGGAAAAAGACAAAAGTGAGGTTGGTGTAACCTATGTCCTTTTTCTCTCAAATGTTATTTATTTGACCCGTCGCAAGAGAAACCAACTGCGACTTGGGAGGTGTGGAGACCATTCGTATTAGAAATATGGGCATGTGTGGTGATTCTGGTGATTGTTCTTGGAGGACACAAACAAAATAAAAAGGGTCACGAGTTTTTGGATCACGGTGAGACTGAGACCACATCGTCATAATGTATAGTACTATTTTCACGCCGTCACTTAATGACCTATTTTGTCGCTACACAACGTACTCCCTACGTTTGCAATCCTCGAAAACATTCAAACCTTTTGCACTTCTATTACTATCAATTTAAATTATACCATTGTACGGAGTAAATTATTCTTTATGTTCAAGCCGAACTTACACATATGTTTTATGCATACAAGTTATTTGTACTTGTTTAATATTAAACGTAAATAAGGTAGATTTGACATGAAAGGAGAGAGTATTAGTTAGACTTTGGTGATAATATGTCGAGTCGAGCAAGAGTTTGATCTTGTTCGGTTTATATTCATAAGAAAACTTCAAACTGGTTAAGAAGCTCGCAAGCTAAATTGAGAATTTGGGCCTAATAACTCGAGTTTATATTTACTTCAATTTTTCCATCTATGCTCGTATTATTTAGTAACTTGAGATATATGGTAATATACAAAAGTATATGGGTTATTTAATAGGAATAATACCAACTTTGGGTGATATTCCAACAATAAAACCAACTTCAATTAATTCGGGAATAAAACCAAGTATGAGTCATATTAAACGGGAATTAAATTGGTTTACCTACTACCGCCTAAACTTGTTAATATACCCACTTAACACAAATTTTACAGACAATATGAACCTTCCTCACTTTTAACCTCATTATCACTTTTACCTCATTAACTCCCTAATTGTAAACTTCATCTTCTTCCCTTCATCAATTCTCATCAACTCAAAACTTCTTCTTCATCCATTCATCAGTTCATCATTCGTCGAAGGTAACTTCTTCACTGTAAACTTTTATTTTTTTTCTTTCTCAAATTTCTGTCAAACTTGGTCGAAGGTAATTGTCCTTAATTTTGTCGAATATCAATTTTCAAGGATATTGTCAAGTTCATTCCTCAATCTTGTGGTTCAGCAATGTCAACGGTTAGTGTTTTTTTCATTTCCCCTAAATCGATTTTTCTGGGTTGATATTAGGGTTTTCGATTTTTTATTTTTATTTTTCTGGGTTTAACTTTAGGATTTCGATTTTTCTGTGGTTGCAGAAAACATCTTTCGAGTTCAATCCCAATGAATTCGAAGAACATGAAATTGATGAGTTATCCATAAATTTGGAGAAATGATGGTTTAGGAGAGAAAATTTGATTTAGGGCAATGAAGAAGATTAATAGCATGAAGAAGATGGAAGTTGGGTGTTAATTAATAGCATGTGACCCACAAAACCGATTTCATCCGGTCATTTAAGAACCAATTTCATTCCCGTGTAATATGACTCATACTTGGTTTTATTCCCGAATTAATTGAAGTTGGTTTTATTGTTGGAATACCACCCAAAGTTGGTATTATTCCTGTTAAATAACCCAAAGTATATTCGCTCTGTTTTATTCATTTGTTTGTCTTTTATACAAATTATTCATTGTGAGACGTATTTTAAATAAAGACAAACAAATGAACGAGATGGAGAGAGTGTAATTATGATTAGTATTTTAAAGTAAGTGAAAAAAATCAACTTATCACATTATTTTGAGATGCCTGCGAGCTTTTCGAGCCTCTAATCCAATGGTTGACCGACTCGAATTGGTAAGTTGTTGTGCTTGCACAAGTCGAGCTTTGATCGAGCCGAGCTCAAGTTACTTCATGTTGTCTCGTCTCATTATCACCCTAAGTTAGACTAGGTTTATGGATAGTTATGGTGAGTTTATTTCACCTTGGACTAACATTTATTCTAAGAAAATTTTAGAGGAGTGAACTAGTCGGAGGAGGGATGATGAACTAGGTGGATAAAGGACATTTTATAGGGCGCCACTGGGTGGAGCTCAATCTCGGCACCACCTCCTCACATGCATCCTTTATTAAAAGAGGGGACCCCCAATAATAAGGAATGCATGTGAGGGAGTGGCGCCGAGTTTGGACGCCACCTGGTGACGCTAACTCTTTTTTTTTTCTTTTTCTTCTTTCTATCCCAAAATTCACGGGGTTCAAATGTTCAATTATCATAATAATTTATGATCATTTCACATACTACAGAACATTGTTTTAAAATTTAAACCACTAATAAACTTAGTCTTAGGGACATTTAGTTGCGTCTTCTGGAATATATACGAATGATTTTTTTTTTCTCGATCCTTGTGTTATACTCCATCCGTCTAGTTTATTTGTTGTTTTTTTATATTAATTGTGGAAAATATTCTAATTAGATGACAACAATTGAACGAGACTAAGGAAGTAATATGTACTCCCTCCGATTACCTATTTTCTTCCCTTTTTTTTTGGGAAGAAAATAAGAAGGGGGTAATTATATTAGTAGAATAATGGAATGTGGAATGAAAAAGTAAGAGAGAGAAATATTATATTAATTAAATGAGAAAAAGTAGAATGAAAAAGTAGGAGAGAGGAATATTATATTAATTAAATGAGAAAAAGTGTGGTGGAAAAGTAGGAGAGAGGGATATTATATTAATTAATGAAGAGAGTAAAACTTTCCTTAAATAGAAAGAGGAGAGAAAATTAAACTCAGCCCAATAAGGAAAGAGGGAAGAAAATAGGTAATCGGAGGGAGTATATTTATAAACCTTAGATATATTCAAGACTTTTAGCATGACTAATTGATTTATTAATTTGAGTATTTGATAATAAAAATAACTCAATCTTCTAAATGTATCTATTTCATTGTATCTTCTCATTGTATCTATTTCATTTTAGGATTTCAATAATTTGTTTACCTTTCTCTATTAGAATTGATTTTTTGGTAATTTGATCGTCAAAGTCACTCATAGCCCCCATGTACCCCAATAGCAATAACCACAAATGGTTCACTCCCACTTTTCTTAGTCTTTGTATCAAAATCAATAGTAAACAAATGATCGGGACATAAATAGAGATGGCAAAGGGTAAGATCCTATACAATCCAGATCCTTATCTTGTAGGGTAGATCTAGATCTGATCCATACAGAGGCGGCTCATAGGGTGGTTCAGGGTGAGCATGTGAACTGGGCCTCCAAATTTATTGGGCCTCATAATCCTTTTTCTGAGAAGTTACTCTATATACAAAATTATAAGTTAATATTTGCACATGTGGCTTGTAGTGTGGTGGTTTGAGTCTACTGCTCTTCTTGGAATGTCATTGATTCAAACCTTGTTGGATACAATTCTACTTCTAATATTAAGTTATTTTGTACAATTAATGTCTAAATAAATCGAAAAAAATAATAACAATTAAATCGAAAAAAATAATAACAATTTTAAAAATTATATTCCGCATTTTCTGTTGAGAAAATAAAATAAAATAGGGTTATTTAACAAGAATAATACCAACTATGGGTGGTATTCCATAAATAAAATCAACTTTAATTAATACGGGAATAAAACCATTTATGAGACATATTAAACACGAATGAAATAGTTTTACCTGCTACCGCCTATGCCAGTCAATATTTCACTAATACAATTTTCAACTTCATTAACTTCAGTAACCACACACTGCATTAATTTTTTAACTTCAAACTTCATTTTCTTCCCCAATTCTTATTTTGCTTCCAAAAATCATCCCTTCATCTTCTTCTTCCTCAATTCATCTTGTCGAAGGTAATTTTTTTTTCGAAACTTTTGTTTGTTTATCAAGTGTCAGCTACGTTCGTCTTTATAATTACCATTAATATTGTTGAAAACTCATTTTCAGAGGTTATAGTTGTACAAAAGTTCATTCCTCAATCCTTTGCATCGACAATGTCAATGGTGAGTATTTCATTTTCCCAAATCGATTTTTCTGGGTTTCCTTTTTTAATTTAGGACTTTCTTATTCTGGGTCTAATTTAGGGGTTTTAGAGTCCTATGAATTAGAAGAACATGAATTTGATAGGTCGATTTGAAGAAATTAGGGTTTAGGAGAGAGAATTTGGTTTAGGGGAAAATCGAGTTTGTTGTGGGAATGAAGAAGATGAAGATGTGTGTTAATTAATAATATGGGACCTACAAAAACCTACTTCATCCGGTCATTTAAGAGGCAATTTCATTCGTGTATAATATGTCTCATACATGATTTTATTCCTGTATTAATTGAAGTTGGTTTTATTTATGGAATACCACCCAAAGTTGATATTATTTCTGTTAAATAATCCAATAAAATATATATCTATATAAGGGCCTCAAACTCGAGACTCGAACTGGGCCTCCAAATTTATTAAGACGTCCCTGGATCCATATCCTCAGGGTCTAAAATTCTCAGATTCTGGATCCATATCCTCGGGGTCTAAAATTCTCAGATTCATACCAGGATTTATCCTATATCCAAATAATAATAATAATAATAATAATAATAATAATAATAATAATAAGCCCCTACGACGATAACGACAAGCCCCTACGACGATAACGACAAGCCCCTACGACCTGCCGACCTTCTGCTCTACTCGTGGGACAAGGGGCGTGATGTTTGTGTTGATCTGACTGGGACTGGGTCCTCTCCTTTGACCCAGTCCGGCTTGACTTCTTTTGAGCCTGGGCGGGCCGTTGCTGATGCTGCTCGCCGTAAGTGTGCCAAGTATCAGGCACGCTGCACGACCATTGGATATGGTTTCCTTCCCTTCTCCTTCTCCTCTCTCGGTGAGCTCGACACGGATGCTGTTTCTCTGCTCCAGCGGATTCGTAAATTCGCTATATCACAGGATGCTGGAGCGCGTGCCGCAGTTCATATTTTCAGTAGAATTAGGCCCTGTTCTTTTCGGCTTATATTCAGCCTGTTTCAGACCAGCTCAGCTTCTATCAGCTCAGCCCAGTTTCTATAAGCTCAGCACAACTCTTATCAGCTCAGCCCAGCTCTTATCAACTCAGCTCAGCTCAGCTATTTTCAGCTCAGCTCCAATAGTTTCAGCTCCTAAAAATAATTCTTCAATAATACTAATAATAATAACACTAATAATAATAATACTCCGTAATATTAATAATTTGTTTGGATCTTAATACAAGTTCCGTTTTTTTTAAATAATAATAATAATAATAATATTTATTTATTTATTTATTTATTTATTTATTTCTATATATGAAACGGAATATCTCTTAATTGCTAATCAAAATAATAATAATAATAATAATAATAATAATAATAATAATAATCATAATATTGCAATATTTGTAGAACAAAATAGTTGTCACTCGTACAATTTTAAGAAAATAACTTGTCTTCGCATATCACATAATATCGTTCTCTACGATTCACTTGCTTCCATATGTTCTATTGTTTCATCTTCCTCTTGTAGTCCGTCTTCTTTGAAGCCATTAGCTCGCCATATCTCTTTAGCTATTTTTTTTCGCACTTTGTCCATGCATTTCTTCCTTTCTTTATCGTCCATTTTTGTATCTGCCCTTCCTTCACTTCTACCATGTCGTACAACTGGTATACCAACTTTATGCATCCTTATGAAATTATGTAGTGTGAAAGCGGAAACGATAATTGACATTTGATACTTTTTGACATTTACGGTATATTATATATTATTTTCCATCTCTTCTTCAACTGACCAAACGCCATTTCAACTTTCATTCTTAAAGATGAATGTCGATAGTTAAAATGTTCAGAAATTCCTTGAGGTGGTCCATGTTCATATTCCGGCATATGGTATCTAGCGTTTGAGTCGTCAATAGGACACAAGTAGCCAAGTGTATTAATATATCCCGAGTCCACCAAGTAGTACTTACCTACAAATTAATATCGAGTATTAACATACATGAAAACCAATGAAGTAAACAGGAAAAAATCTTGGAAAGACCGACATCATATATAACTTGCGGTGGATGCGGAAAACAATATTTTGAGTTGGTCAATGAATCGCGCCATACTGTAAGATCGGGGGCAGTTCCTTCCCAACCTACATTGATAAATGTGAAAATTCAATCAAAGGAGCAAGCAGCCAACACATTCCAAGTTTTACCATGACGACCTCGAAATGGCACACCGTTCTGATCACTAATAATTGCTTCAATATGTGTTCCATCGATGGCTCCGATAGCGTCCTGAAAAATCAAAATAATATGTAAACGTTCATAAAATAAAAGAGTTAGATAAATTAAAGTTGTTGGACGTTACCTTGAAAAAAGGCCAGTAGAGCGAGTTGTTTTCTACCTCCGGAGGCACCTCTAATAAATCACGATGTGGTCTAATGATATCATGAGACAATATTACCAAAGCATCCAAAACCTTTATGAAATATTTGCATATTGTAGATACAGAATGTTTGAATCTATCGGCAACATCACGATAAGAAGATCCTTTAGCCATCATGTATAAACAAATTCCAACTTAATCGTCTACTTTGACAAATCGGCCATCTGCTAGTAATTTTCTCTCAACCATTAGGTCCACTAGCTGCGCGAACATATATTTATTTAGTCGAAGTTGCTCATAACACGATGTAGTATTTTCATTTAACAATCTATAGATATATTCAGCACCACTATCTCCCCACTCTCTTCGAGGCCGTCTTGTTGATGACTCCGGTAATTCTTCTAATTCAGGTGTTTCAAGTTATCTGCGTAATTCCTCTAATGCAATAATCATAGATGCACGCCTTATATTATCATCCATTCTACACTATAAAAGTTAAAACATTAGTTATCAGAAAATTGAAACCCAACCACTTAGATTTCAAGAGGACAAATATCATAAACATTACATTTGAAAATTAAAAATTCAACATTAAGAGGATCAACAACACAATGAAGTGAAAATACAAATTCCTAAACATGATAGTTCAAACATTTAAATTGTTGAATTGCATAAATAGAGGATCGTTGCTTATGGATCTCATATAGACCCATTTTTTATTGTCATTTTAAACTGTTAGGAAAATGTCCGCCTGTTTCTCATCACTCAAGTATCTCAAAGCTGCAATAAAGTATGCATCGCCATATTTTTCAGCCACTTGCAGTCTTGTTAATTCATCATTAACCATTTTAGCCTTAGATGACCCACTTGATGAACCAACACCTCCTTGCGACAGTAGTTGGATGACACTGTTAAAACTAGTTTCTCTTCTCTTGCGTTCAACTGGACTAATCAAATCTTCACTTTTACGTTTGCGAAATGAACTCATTGGAACGTTTTGTGCAAGTGATTGTGGCGGTGATTTACTTTCATCACCCGACATATTATCAACTGCGATGTTATTAAAATCATCTTCACTATCTCCAGAACCTTCCTTAACCTCTTTTATATGATTAGTCAAGTATGATGGTCCTTTTCCCATTGCAGGAGAAAAGCAACCACCCACCCCGTGAGCAGCTTTACCATCAAATAACTTGCTCAACTCATCTAAGTTCTCCAGGTTTTACTTAATTATCTTCATACCATACTTTGCATTCCGCTGTGAAAACAAATACAAGTATTTACTTATACAAGTATTCACCAATAACAAAACAAATTCACCACATTATATCAAAAACAAATAACTTAGCAATCATCTTACCTCCATAAATGTGTTATATCTCTCGGTACATCTCTCTTCTACATCCACTTCTTTAGTTCTAGGATCGTATGATATACCTGTCAAACTTTGCAGTTCCTCCCAACATTTGTATTTCTCTTTCAAATCAGTATAGTGATTTTTCACTTGCTTTGACACAAGATTAATTCCTGTTTGGGCACTAAGATTCTTCGCAATCTTTGGCCAAGAAAATTTGCTAAGCCCTTTAGCTTTCTCTTCATTTAGAATTACAAGTAACTTTCTTGTGATCTGTCAGTCCAAGTGGTCCTTCCCATTATTATCTTATGTGTAGATAAATCAATACAATTAAAAATTAATTACCCAATAATCTTTTTAAACATTAAAAATTAATTATCCAACAATCCTTAATTAACACATGAAAACTAATCAATCATCTTCTCCATGAACGAAAATGCACCACAATATTCGTATTTAGCAATAAAGTTTTTTTTAAAAATCGATCGCACCCAGAAAAACCCAGATGTGGGAGACCCGTTTCTGGGTTTGGATCCGGACGTCAAAGTTTTTGATTATTTTTTTGATTATTTTTAATTTTTCGTGACTTCTAGCAACTTACGATGTACAGAACAACCCTAATCGAATTTACGAATTTACAGAAGAACCCTAATCGAATTTACAAATTTATAGAAGAACCCAGATGTACAATTTACGAAGAACCCTAATCGAATTGAATACATAGTTTGCTACGATGTACAGAAATTAAGAAACATTAACTTTGAATTCGAAATTACAAGAAAATCAGTAATAATTTTGAGAGCTTTGAAGAAAATACTGCTTTATTCTAGTATCCTAGCTTAAAATCAAAATAATTAAAATATCAAACAAGAAGAAGAATAAACATACCTAATGTGAAAGCTTGAGAGAAGCAGTACAATGAAAGTGTTGTTTGATGTTCTTATCTTCATCATACACCATATTTATAAAGCTGATGAGGTAAAGAAATATTGAAGGTTAGTTGGGACTTGGATGTTTGATCTGCAAAAATTTGTAAAAGGGATTTTTTTTGTAGATTTGCTTTCAATTTTGCCAAATTCCAATACCCATTGCATGTCTTCATTTGCAAAAGAGACTGCTTTTGTTTTTTTTTTTGAGGAGAAGTCGGTAAAAGAGATTGCTTTTGGTATCCAGTTGTTTGGTTGAGTAGGAGACAGAAAATGTATAAGAGATTACTATTCAGTAGTAGCTTCTAGTAGATGTAAAAGAGATGTCTCCTGGACGAAAATCCAGTAGTAGCTTCTAGTACTTTAGATTACTATACTAGTACTATCAACGATTACATCTGATTAAAACCGTATTTCACATAAAGATATATTACGTAAATAAAGATACTCCCTTCTACCACTATTTTTTGTCCTATTTCGTTAAAATACTTCTCACAAATTAAAGTATTACGAAAATAAAATGGTGTCCGAAGGGAATATATAATTAACAAATTGTCCATTATCAAGTATGAAAAATACAAAAGTAAAAAAAAATGTCAAATGAAATGGAGGATCATTATTATTATTATTATTTATTTTTATTTTTATTATTATTATTTGGTTTTATTTTACATATATATATATATATTATTATTATTATTATTATTATTATTATTATTATTATTATTATTTTATTTTATTTTATTTTATTTTATTTTATTTTATTTTATTTTTTTTGCAAGGATGTTATGACTCATATATTCATCCTCATGGGGTAAATAGACGAATCAGAAGCTTACAAAAGACTATCCCCTAAGATGTATCAAAACACATCCCAAAACAATATTGACTCTTAACTCCCTATTTTCATATGTATTGTTAAATCTATATTACAGTTTCGCAACCTTACAAAAACTTCAAATTTAATGAGTTTCACCAGCACTGCAACTCCTCTTTCATAGCCTGTAAATAATCGAGCATTCCTTTCTTCCCAAATGTGGTAGACTGTTGCTGAAATTGTGGTGATGTACCACTCCCTTTTCCAGTGCTTCCGTCTCCTGTTCGTGGAGCTCCAAGCAAGCTCTTTTCGCAAGTCACAGCCACGCCCCTGTACTTGCATCCAAGCCTTCATCTCTTGCCATAAACTTTGTGCAAAATCACACTCGAAAAATAAGTGCTCATGACCTTCTGCCTCTCTTTTGCATAGTCCACACCTGTTAACTATATACATACCCCTCCTTTGTAGATTATCAATGGTAGCTAAGCTCTGTTGACACGCAAGTGAAGTGATAATCCCATGTTTTGGTATTACTATTCTTCCTTGGATTCCTTTGAACCACACCCTTCTAACGAGTTTATTCCTGAACCATTCATAGGCCAGCGCAGTCCGTAGTCTGCCCTCCTTGGTCCAGCTTTGAATCAATTGCTTAGCAGATTCTATGCCCCCCCGTTTGTGCCACAATTTCATCGCGAATAGCAAGAATGCTAGTTAGCGTACCTGTGAAGCTACCTTGTTTATGTACTTCCCAGATAGAATGCTGTCCAATAACGTAGGCCTGCACCCATTTGCCCCATATTCCTCCTTGTTCACTTAGTATTCTCCATAGCCAGTCCGCCATTAGTGCTTTATTCCAAGCTACAGCCTGCTTAACCTGGAATCCCCCTTCTTCCCAAGGTGTACAGATGCTAGCCCAGCTTTTAAAGCATAATTTCCTTTGCGTCCCCATGCCATTCCAGAAGTAATCCTTACAGAGCTTTGTGATTTTTCCCATCACATTAGTGGGAATTAGAGTGTTCTTGCACCAGTAATTCAGAATGCCAAAAATAGCCGAATTAATGAGTTGCAGCCTTCCAGCATAGGTTAGGCAGTTAGATGACCACTTCTGTGTCAGATCCTGTACCTTCTGTACAAGGCTCGAGTAATGTTCAAGTCGATTTGTAATGTCATTCAGCGGAATCCCAAGATATTTACATGGGAAATGCCCTTCCTTAAAGCCTGTATTTTTAAGAATTAGGTCCTTAACTTCGTGTCTCATACCTCCAAAAAAAATGTCAGTCTTCTCTTTATTAGCATGTAACCCCGTTATTTCAGCAAATTTATCCAATGCTTGAGTTGCTGCCAGTACCGATGGATTATCCCCTCTCATGAACACCATTAAATAGTCCGCAAATATTAAGTGATTTAAGCTTATTTTTCTGCATTTGGGATGAAACGAGACCTGCGCCCCAGAATCAATCTGACGAAGATGTCGAGACAATACCTCCATACTGAGTACAAAGAGATAAGGAGATAAAGGATCTCCTTGCCTTACTCCCCCTTGCCCTTTGAAAAATCCATGACTAGAACCGTTAATCTTCAGAGAAAACCATGATCCTGTGATACAGCTCATTATCCAATCTATAAATTGTTTAGGAAAGTTCAATCCTTGCATCATGTTTCCAATGAACTCCCATTGTAGAGAGTCGAAAGCTTTTCGTAAGTCAATTTTCATGAGACACCTTGGAGTTAAGTATTTTCTACTGTACCCTCTAATTAAAGATTGTGACAGTGCGATATTTTCATGAATATTCCTCCCTCGAATAAATGCAGCCTGTTCCTGCCCTATTATGTCTTCCATCACCATTATGAGTCTATTTACCAGTAGTTTGCTAATTGTTTTATATAGTACTGAGCAACAAGAAATAGGTCTATAATCGAGAAGTGACTGACAGACCTGCTTCTTAGGGATTAAAGTAATAATTGTTGTGTTCGCTTGCTTCACCAATTTGCCCTTCCTGAAGAACTCAATCACAGCTGCACAGAAGTCTCCCTTAACAAGTTGCCAAGAAGCCTTAAAAAACTCAGCTGAAAACCCGTCTGGCCCTGGACTTTTATCCGACCCAATAGAGAAGAGAGCTTTCTTTATCTCTTCTTCCTTAGGTATGCTAAGCATGTCTGCCCATTCGCCTTCCTGCACCACTCTTCCTGTAGCAATTACTTGCTGATCCAGAGCATGAACAGGTACCTTCCTACCCAGCAGGCTCTCATAGTATTCCACAAACCCATTTGCAACCTCTTGAAATCCATTCCTGTCATTCCCATCTTTATCCTTAATTGCACCTATCAGCTGTTGTTGCCTCCTCTCCTTTAAGCGAGAGTGGAAGAAAGTTGTGGGAGCATCATCCATTGCAATTGCTTCCATCTTTGATCTTTGGCGTAAGATACTTAGTTCTGCCTCCTTCAACATCCGCAATTCTTTGGCAATTTCTTTTTCTCTCCCGAGCTTCTCTACAGACAGTGGATCCATCTGCAGTTGAGCCTGACAGTCCTCCAATTCATCCTCCATCTCCTTAATTCTCGAGCCTATGCTTGTGAAATGATTTTTATGCATTTTTTTTGAGTGCTTGTTTTACCTTCTTCAGCTTGGAAAAGAGTTGAAACCCTGCAGTTCCATGAACTTTTTGATGCCAGGCCTGCTGTACAGTGGAATGATATTGCGGATGATTAGTCCAACAATTGAGAAAGCTAAATCGCCTTCTAGCGATCTCCTTCTTTACAGCAGTTACCACTACTGGGGAATGATCCGAAATACCAGAGTTAAGAAAATTAGCAAAACAATCAGGAAACGCGTTGATCCATTTCATATTAACTAGAGCTCGATCCAATTTGGTCCAGACCCTAGCATTTGGGTCTTGTTTATTTGTCCAAGTGTACGTACATCCCTGTCCTACCATGTCTTGTAAGCCGCATTCGATGAGACAATTATTGAATTCCTCCATAGCAGCCTCATCAGGCTCATCACCCCCTACTTTTTCATTTCTACTTCTGATGATGTTAAAATCCCCTAAAACTAACCACTTGTCAACCGTTTTGCTAATATTAGCCAGCTGTTCCCATAAGACACCTCTCTTTCTAGCATCGTTGAATCCATATACTATTGTAATGCTCATATCTTGCCCAGTTGCATAGTGATGCACTTGACAGTGAATCAGTTGCTCCTTAATGAGCAAGGAGGTAACTCTAACTGTTATTGGATTCCATAACATCCATATTCTTCCATTGTAATGACTATTGTAGTTACATGTAACATTCCAATTTTTGAAAGTACTTTTAATAATTTCCCTTGCCTTTCTTTCTTTGATTCTAGTCTCGAGTAATCCCATAAAATCAATACCCCTACCCCTCATTAATTTGATTACTTCACTTTGCTTCAAGGGGTCATTACAGCCTCTAATATTCCATGACGTAATTATCATGCGCATATATCAGGAGGAAACGTTTCCTCTACTGGAGGTAATACCTCCTCAACAAAAATCTTATCCTCAAGTTGCAGGACATCATATCTGTTATGAGACAAAATCAACTCATGAGAGCTCTTTGGCTCCATACCTTCTAAACCTCGGCTGGAGCCTTTCACCTTGAAGCCTACCCCACCGCATCCTTGACGCCTTACAACAGGAGTGAAAGCACCTTCAGACCCAGAGAGGGCAGCCTGACCTAGCTCAGAGCTTCCTGAATCAGCGTGTGCCTCTGTCTGTTCATCAGTGTGATCCACACCCGTTGAGGTACCGCCTAGCGCCTGGGGTTCTGAGCTAGTGATGAGGCCTCCAGTAGGTTCTTTCCCATGGGATCCTTGATGCGTTACAGCTGGTAGATCAGGCATAAACCCATCCTCAGCTGAGGTACCACCTAACCCATGGGAGCCCTTCTTAACAGGAGTAAATTTCACTGTTTTCTTAACAGGTGCAGACTGTTGTTTCTTCTTTTCCCACTTGCAGCTGGTCTTAACATGACCTAATTTCCCACATCCTGCACAATAAAAAGGGACCCATTCATAGTCAATCCGCTGAACTGATTGGCCTAAGAATGGAGTATTGATTGTGACAGACTGCAGCAGTTCTTTGGATACATCAATTTCCACAAGGACCCTGGCAAAAGAGAGTCTCTCTTTGAATGTCGTCGTAGTATCGGCATACAAAGGCTTGCCGATTTTACTCGCCATTTTACTGAGCACCGATTCCGTCCATAGGTAAGGATCCAAATCAGGGAAAAGGACCCAAACCGGCACAATCGAAACTCGATCCATTTCCTGTGAAAACAATGGACTCCATTGTTTCAAGACCAAGGTATTCCTTCCATACATCCAAGGGCCTCCGCGCAGGATTAATTCCATATCCTCCTTACTGGTGAATCGAAAAGCAAACCAGCCCTTCTTGAAGTAGCGAACAACCGGCCTATTCACCTGATTCCAGTTCGTAGAAACGAAATCAGTCATTTGTTTGACAGTAGGACGCGCCCCTAGCACGTTCCCCATCAATGTATGCTGCCAGAGTTTAAGTTCATCCTCAAAATCGCCCACTGCGATGTCAATTTCTGTTGAGTTTGCACTTTCTTCATCAAAGTATAAACCCATCCCTACTTTAGTTTCTTTAACCTTTGTCGCCCATGGTGTTGCTCCATTCACCCCTGAGGTCATGAGTTCCTTCATGTTTACAGTTGTTGAATCATCTACCCTATTTTCCTTGGAATGATCATTCTGCACTATGTCTTCCCTGTTTACTTGGTCTTCTTGAATTTCTGGGTTTACCCGTTTTCCTCCATTAGTATCCTGAAGTTCTTGAAATTCAGTATCCTGACGACTACTTGCCTCTCCTCCAACAATTTTGTAGCAGAATTGAAAGCATGTTGGATGAAATCGTTCAAAGACGGACCTCCCTGTTTCTTCACCGCCTGGGTTTCAGTTTTTTCTGGTTCTTCTTCGCCATTGTTGACGCGCTTAGGGTCAATGGATTCCTTATGGCTATGTGCATCACTCTGTGCCTTCTCCTTTCTTGGTCTTCCCCTCCCACGACCTGTACCCGTCGCATTCATGTTCATCAATGGTGCTATTCGAGAGAGAAATCTTTCTCTAGAATCGTAGAGAGAGAAAGAATTATTATTATTATTATTATTATTATTATTATTATTATTATTATTATTATTATTATTATTATTATTATTATTATTATTATTATTATTATTATTATTATTATTATTATTATTATTATTATTATTATTATTATTATTATTATTATTATTATTATTATTATTATTATTATTATTATTATTATTATTATTATTATTATTATTATTATTATTATTATTATTATTATTATTATTATTATTATTATTATTATTATTATTATTATTATTATTATTATTATTATTATTATTATTATTATTATTATTATTATTATTATTATTATTATTATTATTATTATTATTATTATTATTATTATTATTATTATTATTATTATTATTATTATTATTATTATTATTATTATTATTATTATTATTATTATTATTATTATTATTATTATTATTATTATTATTATTATTATTATTATTATTATTATTATTATTATTATTATTATTATTATTATTATTATTATTATTATTATTATTATTATTATTATTATTATTATTATTATTATTATTATTATTATTATTATTATTATTATTATTATTATTATTATTATTATTATTATTATTATTATTATTATTATTATTATTATTATTATTATTATTATTATTATTATTATTATTATTATTATTATTATTATTATTATTATTATTATTATTATTATTATTATTATTATTATTATTATTATTATTATTATTATTATTATTATTATTATTATTATTATTATTATTATTATTATTATTATTATTATTATTATTATTATTATTATTATTATTATTATTATTATTATTATTATTATTATTATTATTATTATTATTATTATTATTATTATTATTATTATTATTATTATTATTATTATTATTATTATTATTATTATTATTATTATTATTATTATTATTATTATTATTATTATTATTATTATTATTATTATTATTATTATTATTATTATTATTATTATTATTATTATTATTATTATTATTATTATTATTATTATTATTATTATTATTATTATTATTATTATTATTATTATTATTATTATTATTATTATTATTATTATTATTATTATTATTATTATTATTATTATTATTATTATTATTATTATTATTATTATTATTATTATTATTATTATTATTATTATTATTATTATTATTATTATTATTATTATTATTATTATTATTATTATTATTATTATTATTATTATTATTATTATTATTATTATTATTATTATTATTATTATTATTATTATTATTATTATTATTATTATTATTATTATTATTATTATTATTATTATTATTATTATTATTATTATTATTATTATTATTATTATTATTATTATTATTATTATTATTATTATTATTATTATTATTATTATTATTATTATTATTATTATTATTATTATTATTATTATTATTATTATTATTATTATTATTATTATTATTATTATTATTATTATTATTATTATTATTATTATTATTATTATTATTATTATTATTATTATTATTATTATTATTATTATTATTATTATTATTATTATTATTATTATTATTATTATTATTATTATTATTATTATTATTATTATTATTATTATTATTATTATTATTATTATTATTATTATTATTATTATTATTATTATTATTATTATTATTATTATTATTATTATTATTATTATTATTATTATTTTTTTTTTTTTTTTTTTTTTTTTTTTTTTTTTTTTTTTTGCAAGAAAGATATCATTTCATTTCATCAAGAAAGAAATTACATTTGTTGCAAAAGATCTATCACACTAAGAATGGCACTAGGCCAAAACATGAAGTTTATTTAAAATCCTATTATACCTAGGATTGCTCTAAAACAAGAGAATCTAGCAGCAACTATGAGTTTAACTTGAGCAACTACAGCATCCACTACACTTTCTTTTCCTGTGAAGACTCTCTTATTCCTTTCTTTCCATAGGAGATTGACTGAAGTACTAATCGACACTGCCAACCATATTTGCTTCCAATGAGATTTATGAGCTTTGTGTAAGAGCCAGTGAGTAATGTCCAACAATCTAAAGCTAGAAATATCAGCCTCAATCCAAGCTGTGACAGCGTGCCAAAGCCTCTTAGAATAAGGACACTGGAAAAAGAGATGCGTATGAGTTTCCTCTGCCTCCTTACAAAGAATACATCTATTAACCATGCTAATCCCTTTCTTCCTGAACAAATCAATTGTAGGAAGTTTCTTCTGGATAGCTAAGGAAAGAATGAGCCTGCAACTTGGCTGATGCACAGCAGATTGTAGCATCTTAGTCCACTTGTGAGTTTGCCAATTCTTTAATCCATTATAAGCCTTACTGACCTTGAATTTCATGTTAATACTGCAGCTGTCCACAAAGCTTTGAGCCATAGAGACACCTTTCCAATTCACCAACATATCTCTTACAGCGAGGATGCCTTTTATACTAGAGGGAAAATGCTCCTTACATTCAATTGTCCATATAGTTTCATTGCCAAGAATGTAGGCTTTACACCACCTGCTCCAAAGGGAGTCAGGATCCTTGTACAGAATCCAAATCCATTTAGTGAGAAGAGCTTCATTCCAAGCCTTCAAGTCTTTAATATTGAAGCCTCCAGAACTCCAAGGGGAACATATATCACTCCATTTTTTGAATACCAATCTCCTAGCTCCATCAGCAATGCCCCAAAAAAAATCTTTACTAATCTTATTGATCCTTTTAGTAACAGCTTTAGGCAATAATACACTAGAGCACCAAAAATTCTCAATTCCAAAAAGAACAGAATTAATAAGCTGGGCCTTTCCTGCATATGAAAGAAAATTAGTAGACCAGTGGTGGACAGCATGCTGTATTTTGAGAATTAATGAGTCAAACATAGCAATGGTCATTCTTGCATCAGACAAGGGAATCCCTAGATATCTAAAGGGAAACATTCCCTTTGAGAATCCAGTAGCCCTTAAAATCTCTTCTTGAATCTCCACTCCAACTCCTCCAAAATAAATGGAAGTTTTATCAACATTTGCATGAAGGCCAGACAACTCTGCAAACTTTTGAAGAGATTTCTGGACAGCCACAACTGATGGAACATCTCCCCGAACAAAAATCATAAGATCATCTGCAAAGGTCAGGTGAGTAAGATGCAATTTGCAGCATTTGGGGTGAAAAGAAACCTGCTCTTGCTTGCACAGAGTTCTAAGATCTTTAGACAAAATCTCCATACTCAAAACAAATAGGTAGGGAGACAATGGATCTCCTTGCCTAATCCCACTCTTCCCTTGAAAAAACCCAGAGATACCTCCATTAATATTGAAAGAGTACCAAGTATTACTTATACATCCCATTATCCATTTGATGAAGTTTAATGGAAGGCCAAATGCATTCAACATTTTAGCAATAAAATCCCATTGAAGGGAATCAAATGCCTTCCTGATGTCTACTTTTACTAGACATCTAGGAGTTAGGAATTTCCTCCCATAACCCTTAACTAGAGCCTGAGATAATAAGGTATTATCAAAGATATTCCTGCCTGCAATAAATGCTGCTTGTTCCTCTCCAATTAAATCAGGGAGAATATGTTTCAGTCTTGTTGCAATCAGTTTAGAAATGGACTTATAAATGACAGTGCAACAGGATATTGGACGAAAATCCATTACAGACCCAGCATCTTTTTTCTTAGGTATTAATGTAACCAAAGTAGAATTAGCTTGCTTAGGCATAGTACCTGTTTTGAAGAAACTTTGTACAGCCTTACAAACATCCGTCCCCACTACAGACCAAGCAGCCTTGTAAAATCCAGCTGAAAAGCCATCAATCCCAGGACTGCTATTAGCATCCATGCTAAAAATGGCAGCTTTAATCTCTTCAGATGTAAAAGGCTTAGTAAGAAATTCACAAGTTTCTTCAGGAAGAGAACCAGTTTCAATGCTACCAAAAACTGGTCTACTCTTGCCCAATAGATTGATGTAGTAATCTTGAAAAGCAGCAGTCACTGCCTCAGGACCTATTTTTAGATCACCAGTAGCATCTTTGATAGCCCCAAGAACCTGTTGACTTCGCCTTTCAGCTAGTTTAGAATAAAAATACTTAGACGAGCAGTCAGCAAGTTGAATATGCTTGACCTTAGCTCTTTGTTGCAGGATGCTTAGCTCTGCATTCTTTTGCTCAAAATATTTCTCAGTAAGTTTCTTTTCCTCAATCATGAGAGGAGCAGAGAAAGGCTGAAGCTTAAGCAAAGCTTGACAATGGATTAACTCATCTCTAGTATCAGAAACACGAGAAGAAATGTCTAAAAAATGGATCTTATGGAAAGCTCGAAGAGCAGTTTTAACCTTTTTTAATTTCTGAAACAGACAGTACATAGGGGATCCAGCAACCTTAGACCTCCAGGCGTGCTGAACAACAGGAAGAAAATCAGAATGAGTAGCCCAACAATTCAGGTAGCTGAACTTCTTACTGACTTTGATATCATCAGAAGCATGAACTATGATAGAAGAGTGATCAGAGACCCCAGGCTCACCATAAACCAAAAAAGCAGAAGGAAAAAGCACATTCCAAGCAGGATTGGATACTGCTCGGTCAAGCTTAGACCAAACCCTGGTCTCAGGAGCATGTTTATTTGTCCAAGTAAGACATGTACCAGCAGTAGTCATATCCTCTAACTGGCAGTTGAGCAGACATTTGTTAAATTCCCACATATCTCTTAGTGAAGGAGGGTTAGCCCCCAACTTTTCCTCAGGTGTCCTGATGACATTGAAGTCACCTAGTACCAACCAAGGCAACTGAGTATTTAGAGTTTTAAGATCCTCCCAAAGAGGGATTCTATGTTTCCCTTCATTGAAAGCATAAACTGCACTCATCAAGAAGGTGTTATTGGTCTCAAAGTGTAAAATAGTTCCTGTTATGTGCTGGGATGCACTTTGAATTTTTTTAAAAACCACAGTTCTTGGATTATAGATAATCCAAATCCTACCATTATAGTGGTAGTCATAATTAGTGACAACCACTAGATTATTGAAGTTATTTCTAATGAGTTTATCAGCTTTTTTTTCTTTCACTCTAGTCTCCAAGACCACCAAAATATCCAATTTATTATTCCAAAAATGTTGCTTAACTTCACTATTCTTGACTGGGTCATTAAACCCTCTCACATTCCAAGAAGAAATCTTCATTTATCAGGAGGAATGGGTTCCCAATCTAGAGTTTCCACTATACATTCTTGATGACTTACAGGTGAGGCATCAGTGCTAAGCACTAACCCTTCTAACCCAGCACCTAGTATCACCATATCAGAACTGCCCCTTAGAGGCTCAGAAAAACTGTTGAAAGCATTTCTTAAAGGCATAGCTTCAAATTCAACTGGCTTAATGATTTTATTAGAAGAAGACTTCTTCCTAGAAACAGGTTTGAATTCCAGATCTAGAGATGAAGGGGATCCTGAGTGCTTTACAGCAACATCATCAGAAGATTTCAGGTCAGACTGAAGAATTCTCTGATCCTCCAGGCATCCAGAGTCTTCATTGCCAGCCCTACTATCTCCAATGTGTTCTGAGGTACCACCTAGCCCCTTTTCCAACTCATCCACCTTGGTAGCTGCAGCCAATTTCTTCTTTTCCCATTTACAAGAAGAAATAGTATGACCAAGCTTGCCACATCCTTTACAAAAGTAAGGGATCCATTCATATTTAATGTTCTGCACAGAGTGATCACAGTAGGGTGTATTCATGATGACATGATCAGGAAGCTCTTTTGAGACATCAGCCTCAACCAGAACTCTAGCAAATCCAAGCTTAGCCTTAGTTGTAGTAGCTAAGTCTGCACAGAGGGGTTTTCCCACCTTACTAGCCAATTTGCTAAGCACCACATCGGACCATAGAAATGGGTCTAAATCAGGGAACAAAATCCATATAGGAACAGTAGCAATTCTGTCCATCTCAGCAGAAAAAGAGGGAGACCACTCTTTAAGAATAAGGGTGAAAACCCCAATTTTCCATGGACCCCTTCTCAACACCTCATCCATGTCATTCTTAGACTTAAAACGGAAGGAAAACCAACCTTTCCTATAGTATTGGACAATGGGTGAATCAGCATGTCCCCAATTATCCTTCACAAACTTTTTGATTACTTCAATAGAGGGTTTTGAACCTATCACATTCCCCATTAACGTATGATCCCATAATTTCAGTTCATCAGAAAAATCAGACACATCAATATCAATTTCCAAAGCATCAGAAGATTGCTCACAGAAGAACAAATTCATTCCCATCACATTTGGATTCTTAGCAGCCTTATTCCAACCGACTTTAATGGTTGAATTAGATAAAACAGGGGGATTAATATGCGGTTCCGGTTCAGTATTAGTATTAACAGGAATTTCATTATCAGCAGAGTTAGAATCAGTAGCAGAGGAGAAAATTATACCAGAAGAAGCCATGGCTTCAAGAATTACATCATTCAGAGAACTTTCCTTTCGCGGCAAACTCTGGGTTTCTGTTTTCTCCATGCTCGCTTCACCATTTTCACCCATTTTCATATCACCATGGACCTTAGTCTCGGGCGGTAATGGTGTGCTACTTTTCTTGGGAGGACGGCCTGGCCCTCTTTTGATCATGGTAGCTTAAAGAATGGCGAAAAACGGTTATGGAGAGAGAGAATTCTAGAGAGAGAAATTTCTCTAACTACCGCGATTATTATTGATTATTATTATTATTATTATTATTATTATTATTATTATTATTATTATTATTATTATTATTATTATTATTATTATTATTATTATTATTAATATTAATATTATTATTATTATTATTATTATTAATATTATTAATATTATTATTATTATTATTATTATTATTATTATTATTATTATTATTATTATTATTATTATTATTATTATTATTATTATTATTATTATTATTTTTTTTTTTTTTTTTTTTTTTTTTTTTTTTTTTTTTTTTTTTTTTTTTTTTGCAAGAAAGATCATCATTTCATTCATTGTGAACAAAATTACATTTTTTGCAAAAAGCTATCACTCTAAGAACTCAAACAATGAGTCCCAATCTCTCCAAAATTCCTCTAGCCTTTAGTGACTTTGTACAAACTTATAGTCTAGTAATTACTATGAACTTTAATTGCTCAAATATAGATTCCACAGAACTCTCCTTCCCCGTGAAAATTCTTTTATTTCTTTCCTTCCAAAGCAATGTAACCGCAGCAGCAAGTGAGGCTTGAAGCCAAGCATTCTTCCAATGCTTGCAATGAAATCTATTCCTTGTCCACGCAGCTATCTCTGAAATCTTCATGGTATAATATTGTATACCAATCCAATTAAGAACCAGTCTCCAAACATCCATTGAGAAGGAGCATTGAAAAAATAAATGTGAATGAGACTCTGCCTGTGCCTTACAAAGACAGCACCTATTAGCCAGATGATAACCTCTTTTACAGTATTGATCCACCGTTGCTAGTTTATGCTGTAATGCTAATGTAGTAATAACCCTATGGCTCGGAACCAGGGCAGGAGACTGCAGTACTTTACTCCAGATCCATCGTTTACCCGATAGGAGAATGAGATATGCTTTTTTAACCTTGAATCTACTTCCCACCACACAATTACTAACAAACTGCTGCACACCTTGTATAGAGCCAAACTGAACCTGTAACTTCAACTTAGCAGAGATGATATGTTTAATACCTGCAGGAAAATATTCCTTAATCTCAAGGCTCCATATAGTAGATTTCCCCAAAATATAGGCTTGACACCATTTGCTCCAAATATTGTCAGGTTTCTTGCCTAAGACCCAAAGCCATTTTGATAGAAGAGCAAGATTCCAAATCTCCAAATTTTTAATATTCATACCTCCATCTTCCCAAGGAAAGCAGATTTCCTTCCATTTTTTGAAGACATGCCTCTGTGTTCCTTCAGCAATACCCCAAAAGAAATCCTTACAGACTTTGTTTAAACGTTTAACCACCGCTTTGGGTAGCATTATGCTAGAGCACCAAAAATTTTCCATCCCAAAAATGATGGAGTTAATTAACTGACATTTGCCAGCATAAGTGAGTAGATGTGAAGACCAATGTTGAACAGCATTCTGAACTTTCAGCAGGAAACTATCAAACATCTGAATGCTAATTCTAGAGTCAGAGAGAGGGATGCCAAGGTACCTAAAGGGGAAAGTCCCTTGAACAAACCCAGAGGACTCCAGAATTTCCTTTTGTATATCAGGATGCACCCCCCCAAAATATATATTCGTTTTGTCCAAATTGGCCTCAAGACCCGACAACTGAGCAAACCCAGACAAACAGTTTTTTATAGCCATAATTGAAGGTACATCACCCCTAGAGAAGATCATAAGGTCGTCTGCGAAAATAAGATGTGATAACCTGATTTTACAACACTTTGGATGGAATGATACCTGATCATGCTCACACATTGTTCGTAGAAATCTAGATAATACCTCCATACTCATCACAAATAAGTAAGGTGAGAGGGGATCACCTTGTCTGACTCCACTTTTCCCCTGAAAAAACCCAGATATACCACCATTAATTTTGAAGGAATACCAAGGGTTTTCCACACAGCCAAGAATCCATTTAGAGAACTGAGAAGGAAACCCCATGCTTGATAACATGTGAGATATAAACTCCCACTGCAAAGAATCGAACGCCTTTCTTATATCCACTTTCACAAGGCATCTAGGAGTAAGGAACTTTCTCGAGTAACCCTTAACCAAGGCCTGAGAGAGCATCGTGTTATCAAATATGTTTCTGCCGGTTACAAAAGCTGCTTGCTCTTCCCCAATTATTTCTGGCAAAACCACCTTTAATCTATTGGCAAGAACCTTAGAAATTGCTTTATAGAAAACCGTACAGCAGGATATAGGCCTATAGTCTAAGACAGAAACAGCATCCTTCTTCTTTGGAATAAGAGTTACCAATGTGGAACGTGCCTGTTTCGATAGCAAACCATTCCTGAAGAAACAATGAGCTGCCTTACAAAAAAGAGGACCAACAATTTGCCACGTAGCTTTAAAAAAGCCAGCAGAAAACCCATCGACCCCTGGACTGCTATTTTTGTTCATTCCAAACACTGCAAGCCTAATTTCTTCATCAGTGACTGGTCTGATAAGTGAGGACATCTGAACATCAGTAAGTGTACTGGCGGGAATGGATCCTACAGTAGGCTTACTTGTGCCAAGAAGACGCATATAATAATCCTGAAAAGCACCTGTTACAGCCTCATTTCCCTGATGTAAAACGCCAGAGTAATCTTTAATGACTCCTATACTTTGCTGCATTCTCCTTTCAGATATTTTAGCAAAAAAGTACTTAGATGAGCAGTCACTAAGTTGCAGATGATCAATTTTTGCTCGTTGCTGTAGCATACTAATCTCAGCTTTCTTTTGAGTACAAAAAGACTGAGCCAGTGCCTTCTCTTCAAGAATAAGAGATTCAGAAAAGGGATCACTCCTGAGTAGCTGCTGACAACCCAAAAGGGCCTTCTTAGTATCCTTAACCTGAAGAGAGATGTTTACAAACGAGCCTTTATGGAGTTGTACCAGAGCTTTTTTAACTGACTTAAGCTTTTGAAATAAACAATACATCGGAGAGCCATTTATAGGACTCTTCCAAGCCTTTTCCACAATGTTAAGAAACTCAGGATGATCCACCCAACTATTCAGGAAACTAAACCTTCTTTTAACCTGGAAATCTCCTTTAATTTGCATAATAATGGGATTATGGTCTGAAACACCAGCCTCCTCAACTGTAGCAAAGGAAGAAGGGAAAGAAACGTTCCATTGAGGGTTAACTAAGACCCTGTCCAATTTGGACCAGATTCTAGTAGAAA